>CM062353.1:85382972-86622924 GCA_031216105.1 Dalbergia cultrata | reverse complement strand
CCCTTATTGTTCTATCATCGTTGTATTGTTTAAGACCTATATAAAGGGCATCGTTGAGTAGTTTGGATTATCTCTTGATGTTGCTCCTATCAATGTTGAAATTTTGTTATAATGGGAGTTTAAGATTTTATGTTTTGTTATGTCTTTACTGTTGGTTTTTAGGTCTAAATTGCTCCCACTGGCAACTTACTTTTGTGCTCAAATGAGCATTTGATTATTAGTTTGTAATGATAGAGAGGAGATATTTGTTGTACAATGTCAATTGGACATTAATGATTTCTTCAAATTATTTTTGCAGAGCATGTTAAATAATTTTGTGAGATTCTGTTATAAACAAAAATAACTCTACACTTTTGTGTATCTTTATTTTGTACCTTTGTTATTATAAAGAATAATGATGAACTTCATACTCACATTAAGTACTCTTTTATAGAGTTATTAATGATCTCACTAATAATTATTGTACCATTAGAGTATTTTGAAAATTTATGATTTCTTATGGGAATGTTTATGATGTTTTGATATGTTGGATTAGTGGGAAAATTGTACATTGTTGTTATCATTATGTTATTTTCTCAAGATTAATTGGGCAAGTGGTGATGAAGTGTTCTTGAGTTACTATAGAACTTATTATTGTTGATCTCCTAATTAAAGGCTAGCCATTAAAGTTTATTGTTGGTCACATTATCTATATGGGTATATTAAGGTCTCTTTGGTGGGTTAGTGGGAGCTAGTTCAGTAGATTTATGCGACTTCATGTGTTATTGTCATTTAAGCATGTGCAGTTAGATTATCAATATAATTATTGAAATATTTTGGACATATTTTTAATTTATTACCGTTTTAAGATATTTTGTTAAATCTTAGAGAGCATCTTGGCTGGATGCTTATGTTGTCATATATTGTTCTTGTTGTTGTTAATACTATTGATGATGTTATTATTGATGTTACATTGTTATTATTAGTTGTTGTTGATGATGTATACACCCTTATATTAATATAGCACATTATGGGACATTTTGGATCCAGTTTCATTTTGTTATTTTGCTGAGATTTGTTAGATATCATTTAGCATCTTGGGTGGATACTGGGCCATTTGATTGGCAATTGCACTTGGATTACATATTGTCATGCAATTTTTGTTATGCATCACATTTGCCCATGTACTACATTTTGTTGAGTCACCTAGAAATGAGTATCTTGCATGTATGATATCAGTACTCCTTTTAGTATGATTTTCTACGTTGTTAAGGTGAATGTTGTCCCATTTTGGACCATTTGGTTGAGAATACTATATTGGTTTTGATTTTTTTTACTGCCACATATTGTTAATTATTTGGGTAATGTTTTTCGTATTGTTTTGATTTATGTTGTCTAAGTGAGAGATTGTTAGAATAATTTTGTGGACTAAAAGAAATCAATGTTGAATTTAATTTTGGACCCAAAGCAATTAATGTCAAACAACTAAAATTTATTGTTTAAGCCAAATGATTTGTGATCATTGTTGCTATTAGGATAATTATTGCTAACCATTATTTATTGTAGGTATGTTTCTGGGTCCTTATGTGCGAGCTTCATTGTAATTGGTGGTTTAGTGCAACACTTTACTAACACAAATAGAGGCCCTCCTCATAGCCAATATTTAGAGTGGTTAGTTGCCCCATTGATACCATGACACAGAAAACCTATTATGGAATAGGATGAGTAAATCTCCTAAAATCTCTTATTGGAGTTTCATTTGATTTCTTGTGTTTGTATTTTATTGTCAAGTTAAGAGATCAACATGAATGGATTGCATTTGTCCTCAATCTTTTCAGGTACCTTTAACACTATCTTTTAATTGTTACTGCACATGCCATATTCAGGATTAACTTGGTCTTTGTCATATCACATGATATATTTGAAATTCCATTAGAGCTTTGACAGTAGGCGGAGTCACAATGTTTCCTCCCCTTAGCAAGTCGGTGTATTGTTCAAAAGCCGCAAAATTAGAAAGGAAGCTAGGGTATCAAGGGTTTAACTTACTTGCAGCTTACCTTATTTCTTTGGGTAATTTTGGGTTGCTTTTTCATTTTACCAAATCAAAGACTTGGTTAATTGAGTATGACCCATGTTGCCACTCCTTAGGAGTTAAAATTTTGTTTTTAATTTTTTGAAACATGAAATATCATAAAAGTATAGATTATACATATTGTTTTTTTTTTAGAAGATATTTTAGTATTTTCACTTATATGAGGTCAATGTAAGGAGGAGAGGGTGATCCTTGCCACCGTCATCAAATTTTTCTTGGGGTTTTTTTATCCCTATCCTCATCCCCATAGAGGAAATAAGTTTAGAGCCTCAAATAGGGCAGTCCTATGGGGGGATCCCCGTTTAGTGGGCATTTTTGCCACCCCTACATCCAAATAATTTTTTAGCATTTTTATTTTAAGATTTGAAATATGTTTTGAAAAATACTTTTCAAACAGGCCCTTTAAGTATTTTATTATTTTTTGTTTTGATAAAATATTGAAATTGATCTCTTAGAAATATATTGGTGAATAAATTAACCCCTCAGAATTTGAAAGTACCATGTTGGCACCTCACAATTAAAGAATTGACAAATTGATCATTTCGTATATGAATGTACATTCTAATTGTACAAACATGTACGAATGGATAAATTTATCTCTTTTTTGGATTATAAATTGTCCCTCAGTTTTTTCCTGAGAGACCAATTTGGACATTTAGTCTTATGTTTTTCATATAGAGACTAATGTTGGTCCAAAAGCTTAACAAATCCCTCACAAAGCAGGCATGGTTTTGATTAGGTGTTTTTTTTTCTTTTGTTCTAGTACTTGTATTTCATTTCAAGTTTAAGTTCAAATTTGGTTTGTATTATTATTACTATTAGTGATGTAGAACTCCATGGATATAAAAATCTAGAAATTCCAAGCAAACAGTTTGGTGGATTTTTCAATGAAATAAAATAAAATCAAATCAAATTACACACATCCCCTACATTTCATTTGGTTACATATTTGTCTTGTTTTTATTTAATAGAAGCCGATTTAAATTGAGACATAAAATTCAAGATTTCATATAACATTACACAAAAGTCGATTTAAATTGACTTTAGAAAAGAATGTCAAACTTTAATAATGTGTTAAGAATAGTATAAAGTCTAGTTAAATCAACTTTAGTAATACATATTAGATCAATGAGAAGTCTATTTGGATCAACTTCAGTGTGGCAAAAGTCAATTTGAATCGACTTCTGACACTACTCTGACAATGTGTTTGAAATTGATGATAATCGACTTCCTAGGTTGATTTAAGTTGACTTTGAGTAGCTACTCTTTCTTAATGTAAATTTATTATTTACTCTTTGTTAATTTACATGATACATGTAACCACACTACTTAAAACAAACATTGAATGACTATACAATTTACATGAAAGTGCCAAAATGCAAAATCATTAATAGAAAACCAAAAAGTTAAAATACATAATACATAATATATAATCATAATAACCATATAATCATCCAAACTACTAATCCCAAATATATAATATAAAAGTCCAAAGTATATAACCACTCTAAAATCACTACTCATCTTAAGAAGCAGGAGCAAGACCATAGCCTGGAGGACGAATAAGAGCAAGATGAGGAGGTGGATCAGGAGGAAGAGGAGGATAAACAACAAGAACAGCGACTGAAGTAGGCACATGCTAGGCCTATATGAGATATTGTATATTGCCTTTATTTTATCGGGAGTCACATCAATGGCCCCAGACGCACCAGGCAGGGTGAATAATGATTAAGATTCTATAGTGGTTATATATTTTGGACTTTTATATTATGTATTTAAGATGAATAATAATTGTATTAGAGCTGGGTATACGGGCCGCAATCCACGGACCAACCCGTTTAACTCGCAACCCACACAAAAATGGACCAGAAAATTTTTAATCTGCCAACCTGTTGACTTTTCTGGTCTACTCTGCTTAGCTCGTGGGATAAACAAGCTTAGCCTGCGGATTTGCGGACCAGCCCGCCTGTAACACTCTCCCAAGTGCAACATCATCCTTAAGTCATGACATCGTACTTGAGAGTTGTTACTTTTTAATTAGCGGACCTTTCTTAAATAACTATAGCAGATTTGATGGGTTCGTGTAATAACTAGCGTAATTCGATCAAAATATATAGCAAAGATACAAAACATTTATTTAACATAAAGTCGATTACATAAGGAAGCTCTTCTATGAGCTTTAATACACATATGTTCTTTGTTAAATTTACACACTTATTCATACATCTAAGTGCATATGATACAATCTCAGACACCCGACTACTGTCAATCTGACTTCTTTTGGTGTACAGCCCATAGTTCTTTGGATCAACCTGGAAATGACACGGGAACACAAAAACACATAGGGGTGAGAATTATACAATTCTCAGTAGGGCAATTCCCCAATTACGCAATCATACTCTCATCGTCATCGTCCCAGCCACTTCAGTTTATTAAGAAAAAGTGAGCATGCATTACATAATAACTATTCATTTTTAGAGTTCTAAATCGTACTTTCGAAGTGGGTTACTTTTAACATTCACTCACTTAATTCACAGGTAATATCAGGTTTAAGATCATATGAAATAATGTTAAACAGTATAACTCAATATGATATAACCATGCATAAGCAATTACAATGAAATTGTCTCCAAGGGCCTACTTCTTTTTATGGCCACAAAAGTCAAACTCAGTGCATTTTTCTATTCTCATCAACATAGGAAAGACTTAGTTCATATCATGCTGCAAAACTCAATTTAGTGTAATTTTCTATTCTCATTGACATAGGAAAAACTTAGCTTATACCCAACGGGTATCTGCCGTGGACAACTCCACAATAGATAATTTATACCAAAAGGTATCTGCCGTGGACAACGTCACAATGGGAAATAGACTGGTTATCAAGACTGAGCTCATTCCTATATGTGATCATCGGACTTCATTTTATTCCATTTCCGAATCACACACAGTTCTATTCCTAGCCGATACGTCCACCGACTCAATATCTCGGGGGAAGTTCTTCTTTTTGCCTTCCCCTCAATTACACCTAAGTCTTGTTTCTGTTTTCTCCTATGTCACAACATGCACACTAGGGAAGTTCCTCTTTTTGCCTTCCCTTCAATCCAACTTAAGTCTTGTTTCTGTTTTCTCCTATGTCAGAACATGCACGAGTGAAGTTTATACATCCTCTTGTCTCATATAGTTGCACCACATGCTTTCTCCTTTTCAAATGCATGCATAAGCCACATATAGGCATTCAATCACAAGAAATTCTTATTTGTGCCTCATAAATCAATCTTCAAATTTTCTAGCATACATACATACTCATCATACTTAAATCAAGAATCATTATATCACCAAATCAATACTTGAGTTCATTCCAGCACAATTACAGCATATTGGCAGAATTCATGCCTAAGGAGAACAATTTATTGTGCATATCAAACATCCATTTCAAGGGCTATAAAAATTCTCTAAGACACCTCAATGTGTCCACAAGGCCCTGTAAAAATATCAGAATAAAAAGAGTTCTCTAACTATGCTAAATAAATTATACAAGTTTAGTAGTCAGACGTCACTTTTTTCACAACTCAGAATAGGGTTCTCACAATTTTTAAATTTAGCAAATGGTGGAATCTACTCAAAATAAAAAATTGCAGTTACACCTTGAGATGTTATTAAATCCCTGTAAAAATTTCAAATGATAATTCAATCATTTGCTATGGTAACAAAATTATACAAAATCAGAGCTTCAGTTCCCACAATCCATACAGCATAGTTATATTCTCAGTTCTTCATTTTTTTAAAGCAGTATAAGTAAAAATCAGAACACAAGAAAATTCGTGGGACTAACTCCACATGTTACCTTCAACATATATTTTTTATAGCTCATGAAAACATGCACAACAAACCCAGAAATTTCGTGACCATCTGCTGCCTAGGACAAAACCGAATTTCCAGCAAACTAGTCAAAACTTCTTTTGACAAAAATGATTTTCTAACCCCATCCAAACACTCCACCAAAATTAATACATCAATATTCATGCATAATCATCCAATAAAACTCAGAATTTTGGAATTATTCAATCATAATATTTCATAGCAAAATCAGAAAGAAAATAGGATGAAACAAGCCCTACTTGGTGGCTTTAGTGATCTTGGCTCCAAGGATGATTCCCTTTACTTCTAAGCCTTCAAACCCACACCAAACCCTTCCTTACACAACTAATAATGAGCTCTCAAAGTAGGAAAAGTTGATGGATTCAAATTCTAATCGGTTAGATTGGAAGATCTTGATGAGTGGAATAAGTTTAGTGAAGAGAGTTTGGTGTTTTATCAAGTGTAGGTTAGGAAAATGGAGGTTTGAAATCAAGTATTGAAGCTCTTTGAGGACAACAATGGTGGCTATGTGAGCAGCAAGTTTCAGCTGAGAATACATTCCAAAATGGTAAGATTTTGTATTTCTTTAATATATAAAAGTTAGATACATTAACTATTTCTTTTCCTTCATGGTGGGATATGATACAAAGTGATGGAAAGGTTGCAGTGACAACTGTAATGGTGATTTGTGGCAAACCGAAATATGATCTAAAATGCTCATAATCAACTATTGCCCGAAAATTAATTCTAAGTATAAAATATTTATTCCTACCTATTTCTAACATTGATCCTATAATTTCTCACTTTCGGGCATCTCCAGGCACTAATTCTAGGGTTTCAGCTATCCCGGCGAGTCTGTGGGGCCTGCAAGTTACTATTTATATTTTTTTTTTACAGATCCGCCGTATCGTCCCATTATTTCTATGTCTGTCAAATTTTTGAAATTATGACTAGAAATGCTCAAATTAATTTTTATATAATTTTTAGGATATTACACCGCCTAACCCGCATAAAATGATAATAATCCAGCCAACATCACGTACCACAGCTATTCATAAAATTGGAAATGTGCAACTGTTAAGTCCAAGCCCAAGGCACATTTAGTTGCCCAAACTTACAGCCTTTTTCATATAAAGACTAAAGACACACTCACACCCTAGGGTTGGGGTTGGGGATCTTCAATCTCATCTCTTACTCGCTCGGTCTTCAACTCTCTCTCAATTCACGGCCAGCACCCACCTCCTCCAGTGGCTAGCATTCTGCCATTCATGACCTTTCACTCTTGCAGTCTCGCTCACTCAAGCGGTCAAGGGACTTTCACTCTAGCAGTCTCGCTCACGGCCTCTCACTCTCGCAACCTCACCCCTCACGGTCATGGCCTCACGGATCGCAGCCTCGCCCCTCACGACCTCGCCTCCCACAGCCTAGTGGATCTCACCCCTCAGAAGTCAGATCTCACTTTCTCAATATCATCTCTTGTCTAGCCACCAAGCCACTTCGTTACTCTGCCGTCAAGCTCTGTGACCTCCACCCCTGTGCCGAGCTGCCTTCAGAAGACCTCCGCCGTTGCTTTGTAATTTGCTCATGTAGTTCTTAAATCTTATTGCATAGCAAGTGCTTGTTCAAATTCCTCTTGAAATGTGTTGAAATTTTGGAATCTTTTGAACATTACTTATATCCTGGTCACTTATTCTTGTGTCTCCTAATCTTAATTTCACTTTCTTACTGATTCTAAAATTCTCCATTCATACATTTGTGATGAATGGTTGTACTCTTGATTTTCCAACAACTTGTTGCATAAAAATGAAGTGGATGTTATTGTGGTCTACTGATCTTCTGTTTATGCATATTCCAATAGTCATACCATACTCCAACCACAGTTCTATTCTTTGTGTAAAATTTAAATTAGAAACTAAAAAAAATGTGTATACATATTTTGTAATGTAAAATGTATTGTATAAATATAAATATATAATATAGGGTTTAAAAAATGTTGCACGGGCTTCTTGTTGGGCCAAAAATACATACTAGTCTGCGAACTTGCGGGCTTAGACTGGGTGGATACAAACTAGGCAAAAGACCAGTTCATTTATGAAGCGGACCAGTCCAGTCCGGCCCATTTAATGTTTGCCCATTGCGGACTGGGTTAAATGGACCAGACCAGTTCGCATACCCAACTCTAAATTTTATAGTGATTATGTGCTTTAGACTTTTATATTATGTATTTGAGATCAGTAGTTTGGATTATTATATGGAAATAATGATTATATATTATGTATTATATACATCAACCTTTTTGTTTTCTATTAATGATTTTGCATTTCATCACTTTTATGTAAATTGTGTTATCTTTTATTGTTTGTTTTAAGTAGCGTGGTTATATGCACCACGTAAATAATAAAGAGTAAATAACAGATTTGAGTAGCTGCTCAAAGTCGTCATAAATCGATCTAGGAAGTTGATTAAATAAATTTCTGACACATTATCAGAGCAGTTTAAAGTGGATTTAAGCAAACTTCAGTAACATTGAAGTCGATTTAAATAGACTTCTCACTTATCTAACATGTATTACGGAAGTCGATTTAAATAGACTTTACATTGTTATTGGCACACTAATAAAGTCTCACACTCCTCTCTAAAGTCGATTTAAATCGAACCCTATTAAATAAAAAGGACAAATATGTTACCAAATGAATAGTAGGGGATGTGTAATTTAGTTTTTTTTTTTATTTTAATTATGTAAAAAATCAACGATTTGGTATACATTTCCAACATCAAGATCAACTATGGTTTTGGCAGCTACATAAAGATGAAGAGATGCATAATTGGAATTCATTCTCCTCTTTTCTTTCTTTAATTTATATTTGGCATATACATTTTGCCTATGGAGTTGTACTTGCTAAATATGCTAGTTGGCTAAATACTTTATGTTAGATATGATGATGTAACTTATGTTGTGTGACTATGATTTTTTGGGATTCCCTATATTTATGAATTTTCTTGTTTAATTGAGTTTATATTATCCATACTTAATGTTTTTTATGGATTCACAACCCATAGATTGATTATAGAATTTATAAAAACTTTAATTCCTAATTATCTATGAATAGAATTTATAAATTTGTGTGTTTTTGTAATAGTTTCACATATCAATAATGCCTTTAGTTTTGGTGTTTAAGTTGATGAATCAATTATGTTCTAAAATCTATGAAAGATTGGTATGGCAAGGAATTGAATATTAATTAGACTACGAATCTATCTTCATCAATCATCATCAAAACAACTTTGTGAAATTAAATCCCTAGTGTTGTTTCCTTTGGGGATCTTTCATACCTCTTTTGCATTTTAATTTCATTTGATTTTTTTTATCTTGTTTATCGCGTTACTTTTCTTTAGCTTGCTTAAATAATTTCTAAGTGATAATTGATTAAGTTAATTGCTTTAGGAACAATACTCTACTCACTCTTTTATTACTTGTAGACTCATTACACTTGTCAAAGCAACATCATATATTATATTGATTGCTTGTGACAAATTTTTAAATCATTGGATACCTATAAGAATGATCAAATTGTTAGTTTTTATTTGAACTTTGAACACCATATTTTGACCGGGTATCTTTTATTCATCATTTATTTATTTGTTTTGATTTATCTTCATTAAAAGTAAAATAAAATAAAAAATATGTGTGTGACAGCCCATTTTAGTTTGTTTTCCAACCCACTTCTCTATTGGTCCATTAGCATAAGACATACAAAGCAAAAAAAAGGGAGGGGTGGGGGGGGGGAGCGCAAAACCTTGGATAAATGTAAAGAATCAGAAAGATTGTAACCAATATCAAATCCTACGAATTAGCAAATTCACAATAAATTGAGACAAACTTTTCCAATCAGATCACAAGCATTATTAGTCATATATGGAAAAAATCAGTCAAGGATCAATGTAATTAATTACCAAGTGTATATAAATAAATGAGAGCAGAAACAGGCAGAGAGAAGAAAAAAAACAGCAAAAATACAGAGACATATAGAGAGAAAATCAGTAAAGACATAGGGGGATACAGTGAAGAGTGTGGTCTTGTGAAGGTCTGGGCATTCTTAATAAAACAACTTCATGCCACCATTTTCGTTGTTGTCTTGCACAGTTGTCCCATCTGTTATTGTATGAGCATTTTAGATCATATTTCGGTTTGCCAGAAATCACCATTACAGTTGTCACTGCAACCTTTCCATCACTTTGTATCATATCCCACCATGAAGGAAAAGAAAAAGGGAAAAGGGAAAGAGCAATAAAACGAACCAACTAGGTTGCCTCACTGAGTCATTGCCTCTAACATGTGGTTGATGCCGCGTCATCGCCGTCCAGCCCGACGCTATGCACCAGAATCATCGACACCCAGCCCAAGCACGAGATCGCGCCTCCCTCTCTGCGTCAGTTAGCGCTCCTCCTCCTGCTGCCATCCGCGCGAAATGCAAGCTTCACCAGCAAGCCGAACCAGTCCGCGAAGCCTCTGCCTCCTTCAGCGCTACTGCGAGCTCCCTTCTGCCCCTGCTGTTTGCACGGCTACTGCTTCCCTGTTGCCTTAGTTCCCTTTTGTCCTACAGCAATGTGGGGAAAGTTGGAGAATTAGGGATTTAGGCTTAGGATTTTTTTTTTCAGTTGATCTTGTTTGGTTTGTTGTGGGGTCTGGGTCTTATTCATTTTTGGGCTGGCTTCCTCTTTTTTTTAATTCTTGTTTGTTTTTTGGTCAATAGCTATTGGGCTGGACTTTGTTTTTTATATAATCCTTCTTTTTTTTTTATGCTGGGTTAAGTTCTTGGGTCTTGTCTTGAATTTTTTTTAAATAGTTTTTTTTAAGCAGTTCTTTTTTCACTTTTTAATCGATAGTTATTGGGCTGGATTTTAGTTTTTTTTTTGTTGCCTTAGATTTTTTTTAATTTTATATTCAATTAAAACAAAAATCTTCTTTTCACAAATAAAATCAATTAATCCATATTTTTTTTAGTAATTAAAATCCATTAACACAGAATTATTTTCTACAAAAAAGTCGTGGCTTTGAGTTCTTCATTGCACCAGAGGATACGTTGGCGCAGCCAACAATTATCAAGCCAAAATCTCTTTTTCATAAAATTTGTTCTTTAATTTTTGTTTTGATTTTGATTTTGATTTCTTTAATTTTTGTGTTGATTTTGATTTTTATTTCTTTGTAAATATATAATTGTTATAATTTTTGGGAAAAAATAAATATTTTAAAGTTATAAATAAATTTGCATAATAAATTCTAAGGTAATCGTATTTATATGGACGTATTAGGGTGTAGTGGAATTAAATTTCCACCATTTCCTAATCATAATCAGACTCCCGAACCACAAAGTCTCTTTAAAAAGATTAGTTTGCAAATCAAAAGGTTTTCCAATTTTAGCCATAATTGAAATTGGTGGCAACTCCATGTTTTTTTAAAAAATTGGTTGTTATTCTCGTCGCGGCACCCTCTGGGGACGTTGTGACATAAACCAATAAACTTTTAAATTTATAACTCGTCTAATTGAATGTTTGGTTTGATCTATATATAGCATATAGATTTTCAATTAGACAGTAAATTTTGTAAAACAAAAAGTTTTCTAAAAAGTTATTAAAGGTATAAGATGCATATGAAGTTTTGTACATAACAAAAGCAGGGATTGATATGGTGTTGCGGGATTCCTCTTGGGCTTGGTTTGTGGATTTTTTAGGCTTTATTGGTATCATAAATAATTTGTCTGTTGAGTTGCTAGCCATTCACAAGGGATTGACTATAGCTTGGGACTGTGATCTTAGAAATGTTCTTTTCTACACCTAGTGACTCAATGGATGAACTTTCTTTTCATATTTATGATAGCCTAGTTCATGACATCAAGTATTTAGTTCGGTGTAATTGGATGTGCTCCTTATAACATACGTTGAGAAAATGACTCTATTGTTGACTTTCTTGCTGAGCTGAACACTGAGAGTTAATATAACTGAGAGATATGCACCTTATACACCTCGAGGACTCAAAGGAAGCTCGCTCTTTGGGATAAATTTCTCCTTTATTTGCTTTCCTTTGTCCATGTGAAAAAAAAAAAAAAAAATCTACGAGAATATACCATTGTTCCCTTCCGGTTTTGGTCATCCATTGATGCCTCTTGGCACCGCTTAAAGGATATCCCTTTTGGATGCTTGCTCATTTTAGTACGAGAAAAACTTATTTAATGCGTAACAAAACACGTGGATGCTTTTTTGTTTTTCTTTTGTCGGGTTAGCACTAAGCATGTGGCTGCATTACTGCATATTTTATCAGGATTATTAGCATCCTTCTACTCTATGCAATTATAATTCTCAATTTATTTATTTTCTCTTTTTCGACATTCAACTTATTTATTGTTTGGTTCCTCACTTAGACTATATTTTTTCCTCGAATCTCTCCTAATAACAAAAATTTTATCGACCAAACAGCATCTGATAGTGATTCTCATTTGAAATACTTATATGATCTTTGAACAAGATAGAGTATTTATTCTATTTTATTAATTAATAAATTAATTATTTTATTAAAAATATAAAAAAATAAAAGATAATAATAACTCATAAAATAAATATTTTTTCTTACTTTCAGTACACATAAATATTTCTCTTCTCATTCACTCTATCTATTTATCGGATCTCATAATAATAATAAAAAAAAAATGGATGTTTCATCAACAGAAAATGAAAAATATCCTTCTTATTATGCAGTGTTAAAATAATATTTGTCCAAATAATTCTGTTTTCCTCACATTGCTGCCACGTACTTCATGACGTCTGTTTTCTTTTCTCCCTCGATTAGATCCCAAACAAGGAAAACCAAACGAACCAATCACCATCCCCCAATGTATGACTATGAACAAAATATTTTATTTACTGTAATATAAGAACACATGTTGGTCAAGTAAATGTAAAGTGCTAGAAGAATAGGGACTGCTGCAGAGTCGTGCGCATATTTGGCTCTAAATACGCAGCTCATTACCCATTCAACCCATCCTCTTCCTTTCTTTCACTTGAGAGTTTGAGAAGAAGCCATGCGTGCGTGTCCGTGTTTTGGGGAGAGAAGCGATGATGTGGTTCCGGATCGCGACCCGGTCCTGCTAGTGTCAGGCATGGGAGGCTCCATTCTCAACTCCAAGCCCAAGAAATTCGGGTTCACTACTCGGGTCTGGGTCAGGCTCTTCCTCGCTGACTTGGAGTTCAGAAAGAAGATTTGGTCGCTTTACAATCCCCAAACAGGTACTAACTAATTTTGTTACTTCTAGTTTCTAGATTATTACTTTTATTATTACTATGAGTACTCTGAAGTAGATTATTAAGATACCCTCTTGTTTTCGGACATTATGTCAGAGGAGAGAGAGACACAAGTATAGTGGACTCCTTATAATTTAGATTGATCCATTAGTTGGAAAAAAAATGCTGGTAATGTGCCAAGTTTCTTCATTCTTAGATGACTAAGTGCCTTGTACTACTTTCTGAGTCAAATTATGCAAGCTTTTCAGGTTACGCAGAATCACTAGACAAGAAATCTGAAATTGTCGTCCCTGAAGATGATCATGGCCTCTATGCAATTGATATTTTAGATCCATCCTTGGTAATTAAGCAATAATGAAGACACCTTTTTTCTCAAACTCAATTTACTTTTCTTTTTTTTTTTTATTGTTTTATTTTTTTCTTGTGGTTGCTCTAACTGAGCGTTTCTGTTATATAACATTGCAGTTTACGAAATGCATACATTTGACAGAGGTGTATCATTTTCATGATATGATTGACATGCTTGTTGGATGTGGGTACAAGAAAGGAACCACATTGTTTGGTTATGGTTATGATTTCAGGCAAAGCAATAGGTAATGGCACCAATGGTGTAATTTGAAGTTCAATCAATGAGTTTTATGAATAAGTAAATCCAAACTGGGTGCTTATTTTTGTTGTTGGCAGAATTGACAAATTAATGGAAGGTCTTAAAGCCAAGTTGGAAACTGCTTACAAAGCCTCCGGTGAAAGGAAAGTTAATATAATTTCACATTCAATGGGAGGAATATTGACATTGTGCTTCATGTCACTTCACAATGATGTGCGCTTACAACACTTGTGCTATTTCTATGTATTTATTGAGTTAGGGAAGAAATTTTGAGGCTCCCATATGGCTATTTACATTGTTCATTGGCAGGTTTTTGTCAAATACGTGAATAAATGGATTTGCATGGCTTGTCCTTTCCAAGGTAATTCCTCTGTTTTTGTGTGTTTTCATTCGTTCAACCTACCGTGCAAGTATATATAGGGATGGGGGAGGGAGCAGAGGGTACTTGACGCTGTTAGTCCATGATTGTAAAACTTGACAACATAAGTTTGCTGAATGTAAAAGTATCTTGGAAAACATGAAAGAAGGAAAGGCACTTCTATTCCATTTTATCACAAATGTAACAGAATGAATGTGCCTTTGCCCAGTAAATTGGAAGCTTAATTGGATGTGTGGGTTTAAATTCATATTTCTTCAACATTTCATAGATTTTTAGTTATTGATGTGGGTTATATCACGCATTACTGCAATATCAAATATTCTGATTTTGCT
The DNA here is from genome assembly GCA_031216105.1 of Dalbergia cultrata. Lineage (NCBI taxonomy): Eukaryota > Viridiplantae > Streptophyta > Magnoliopsida > Fabales > Fabaceae > Dalbergia > Dalbergia cultrata. The sequence goes on along the minus strand of CM062353.1, from coordinate 86,608,381 downwards.
ATAGACACTCATTCAGTTAGAAACTACCCATAATGAAAGGCATATGATAGTCAATGTGAAATTCATGAGATAGACACATTCTTAATGGTACTTAAATTGTTGATAATCATGTAACTCTCCAAATTTGTGATGTGAATCTGCTAAGGCTTGTTATCTGCCCTTCTCATTCGAACTCAGAATTTATCTCCTTAGTTTTATCTGTAGTTTTCTCTGTTCTTTCCTATGACATTTTCCCACAGACTGTATGGAAATGAATACCAAAGCATGTTCATCTTCCTAAGTTTGGTTCCTAAGACCAAGTCTCTTTTTCTTCACTTACCTTTTTAAATGTGGACGCTAGTACAAATATATTGATGTGATGAAAGTAGCAGAGACATGCACAGCTGGTGCATTGGAAAAATTCCTATACTTAGAATATCACAATTGTAAAGGGCATAGCATTCTTTTCTTTTGCAATATCGGCTTTCATTTTACTCAATATCTTATCCATCCATGCTTGAATATGAATCCTCATCAACAGGAGCCCCTGGTTGCATCAATGATTCTTTATTAACTGGATTACAATTTGTTGATGGCTTTGAAAGCTATTTTTTTGTATCAAGGTGGACTATGCATCAATTGGTAAGTTCTTGTTCTCAATTAATTTGTTCAGTCAGTGTCTTGGAATTGAATACTGGGATAATGTTTTTCCCGGGAAAAATCTCCTATGACACACTCAAATTTTTCAATCATGGCATCATTGCCAAGGAAGGGGCCAAAGTTTAGTTCAAATGAACTAGTACTTCAAAGTAATGAGTTGGATGTTGACCAAGCTTTGAATCCTTTAGAAATGATGGACGTCATATGAGCTGCACAAAGGGCAGAACGGCTTTGGGGGTTGCTGGAGATGTTCTCTGCTGCAGAGCCTCCACTGGCTAAGATCATTCCCCACATATATACTTTCACACTCTTTCTGTGAGCTTCCCTCTACAAACCCATTCTAACTTAGCCATTGGAGGCTTCTTACCAAAGAACCTGCTTGTCACCCCCCATAATGGTTTGTTGTTATGTGCTGCTCATATCTAATAATTTGTGAGACCCAAAGCTTGGTCAGCATCCAACTTTCTGACGGTCACATTTTTCATGCTACTTTTGTAACATTTTGTAAAGCTTCCAAGATGTTTGAGATAAACTTTCTTACCATGTTAGCTAGTTGAGTGTCCATCAATTTATGAGATGTTGGCAAATCCGGAATATGAATGGGAAAAGCAGCCAGAAATTCAAGTTTGGCGAAAACATACCAAGGATGGGGAAATTAATGTAAGTTTGGAATCTTATGGACCAATCCAAAGTATATCTTTATTTGAAGAGGCACTGAGGAAAAATGAGGTATTCTGTCTGAACTTTTCTTTAGGTTGATGAATGTAAGATGTATTCGCATATATGCTTTGAAGTGTTCAAGGAATTTCACTTTATTAAGCTTTAATTTGGTTTAAATGATTGCATAGTAGTAAGTAATTTGCTGGGATACTTAGTAGCATTCTTTAAGTTTTGATAAATCTATAATCAATATTTATAATACTTTTAAAATAGATAGGTAAATTAGAAAATAATATAAAGGCTAGTGCAAATAAATATAACTAATGTTATCGTACTCTTATTAAACTACTGAGGTTATATCAGTTTTATGAATAACAAACTTAAAATTTTAATATTTATCAAAGATGAGTTTCGTTCAGAAGACTAGGAGACTCGGTAGCCGCACATGTGGTAGAGGAGCATGGTTGGACGTAGTAGAGGCCACGTAATCCAAATCCTCTTCCAATTGTCTGCCCAGTGCTCCGGACCTGTATGAGAAAGGAGTTAGAATTAAATGTGACTGTACAATTTAAAGTACAGACAAGTTGGCTCGAGGTTGTTAGGAGCGAGCTTCTACCTGGGAGTAGAGGGGGGGAACAAGAACATAAGGGCATAGCACAGAATGTAAGTTCATACCATAATAGACTGTTACATTCATACAAATATATATATAACAACACAAATAAGCAAAATTAATCACAATAGAAAATATATATCCCTTGATGACATATTTTTCTCAAATACTAACTAACAAAAAATCAACAAAAATATATATATGCCTTTAAATTTATAAATTTAATCCTCAAACAGACCCCCAAAAAAAACTCATGCAACATATCATGCAATACATGCACAGCAGGGACAGCACAGTCACAAAAAAAAAAAAAGAAAAGAAAACCCACACATGACACACACACACAGCCACACCAAAAATAACCAACTCAGTAGCACGAATAACCAAACAAAAAAATTGGACCCATTATTTTTTTCAAAAAAAAAAAACTAACAGAGACCCTCTTTCTTATTTTCTTTAATAAAAAACAACTCCAACCCCATTTTTCAATAAAAAGCTCTCAAAGTTTCTCTCTCACTTTAGGGTCTAGACGTCTCTGACTCTCTCTTAGTTGAACCCTCTCTGTCTCTACTCTACTAATACCGCTGTTGGCCGCCACCTCTTCTCCGGCCATTGCCATGTCTCACCCACTCATGCGCCCCATTTCTTCTTCTATGAAGTCTCTGTTTCTTCCCTCTATTTGTTTCTCCTTTGAGTGTTAGAGGTCTAAATGTTTGGACCCATTGGAGCGCCCAATGCGCAGGGAGCGGCTGCTACTACGCTCTAGCACAATGCTCCAACATCATTCCGAAACCGAGCCAAAGACGAGGAGCGAGCACGCCAAGGCCACCTAGGTTTGTAAGACCATCCACAACTATGTTCTTAAGCATGCTCCTTACAACCTTGAGCTAGTAATAGAAACCAAATTAAAAGGACAATCAGCAATCAGAAAGACAGAATTTAAGGATAGTGAAGGAAGAGGTGTGGCTTGGCCAATGCTAGTGCTTTTGCTTTCGCGCCATTGGCAAGAGTAATATGATATAGCGTCTGGAGAGGGGATAGCGAGGAGAAAAGAGAAGGATTACCAGCGATGATGATTAGAAGCAAATGAATCCAATATCAATAGCTTAGTTTTTCGATTACATAAGACTATATGGTCTTAAGCAATCTCCTCGAGCATTCAACAAGGTCTTCAGTAGTTTGGTATGATCTAGTAAGGAAGATCATTCGGTGTTTTATAGATACTCTATTGTTGGTCGTTGTATTTATCTGGTTGTGTATGTAGACAATAGTGTTATAGGTGATGATTATGAAGGAATCAAAGGCCTAAAAAAACATTTGTTCGAGCATTTCTAGACAATGGTTTTGGGACAATTGCGATATTTCCTTGGGATTGAAGTAGCTCAGTCAAGTAGTAGGGTTTTTATCACCCAACTAAAATATGGCCTTGATATTTTAAAAGAAACTAGGATGTCTGATTTGAGAGCTTCTACTAGATTTGGGGGAGCCCTATTCAGTTCCTAGCTAGATATCGAAGACTAGTTATGAAGCTTGTTGAGAAACAGAGAAAGAGAGAAAATCATAGGATGAATCCGTGTGTTTTGAACTACACAACGGAGTGAATATATATAGACAATGTGAATAAATACACAATAATTACAAAGATATATTATCCCTATTTACAGATAACAAAAGACAATAAAAGATATTCATAAGATATTCACATATTCTAACACTCCCCCTCAAGCTGGAGCATATAGATCATATGAACCTAGCTTGTTACATAGGTAACTTATTCTAGGACCTCTCAATGATTTGGTGAGAACATCTGCCAATTGGTCATTTGAACTGACGAAGCTTGTGGTGATGTCTCCAGATAGAATCTTCTCTCTAATAAAGTGACAATCAACTTCAATGTGTTTGGTCCTCTCATGAAAAACTGGATTTGAGGCAATGTGTAAAGCGGCTTGATTGTCACAAACAAGTGTCATTTGTTTGGCTTCCCCAAATTGAAGTTCTTTGAGGAGTTGTTTGAGCCAAATAAGCTCACATGTGGCTGAAGCCATTGCACGGTACTCTGCCTCAGCACTAGATCGAGCCACTACGGTTTGCTTCTTGCTCTTCCAGGATATGAGATTGCCTCCAATAAGTATACAATACCCTGAAGTGGAACGCCTATCAGAAGGGGATCCCGCCCAATCTGCATCAAAATACCCAACTATATCAGTATGCCCTTTATCTTCATAAATAAGGTCATTTCCTAGTGCTCCTTTGACATACTTCAAAATACGGATAACAGCATCCCAGTGAGCTTCACATGGTGAGTTTAGGAATTGACTAACCACACTTACTGCAAAAGAAATGTCTGGACGAGTAACTATGAGATAGTTCAATTTCTCAATCAATCTTCTATATCTCCCAGGGTCAGATAGTGGCTCCCCCTGATTTGGTAGGAGCTTGACATTAGGATCCATAGGAGTATCAACAGGTTTTGCAGCAAGTAAACCTGTTTCCTCTAGAATGTCAACATATTTTCTCTGAGAGAGAACTATGCTATCTTTGGACTGTGCTACTTCAATACCCAAGAAGTATCTGAGTTTGCCAAGGTCTTTGGTCTGGAAATGCTTGCATAGGTGCTGTTTGATCTGTGCTATACCTTGAGTGTCGCTCCCTGTAATAACAATGTCATCAACATACACAACTAGGTAGATGCAACCTCTCTGAGTATGACGATAAAACACAGAGTGGTCAGCTTCACTCCGAATCATACCAAATTGCTGAACCACAGTGGAGAACCTTCCAAACCAAGCTCGAAGAGATTGCTTAAGACCATACAATGATTTTCGAAGGCGACAAACAAGGCCAGAATACTCCCCCTGAGCAACAAACCCAGGAGGTTGCTCCATATAAACCTCTTCCTCAAGATCACCATGGAGGAAGGCATTCTTAATATCCAACTGATGAAGAGGCCAATGACACATAGCAGCCATAGAGAGAAATAAACGAACAGAAGCCATCTTAGCAACAGCGGAGAATGTATCACCATAATCCAAACCAAAGATCTGAGTGTACCCTTTGGCAACAAGACGAGCCTTAAGACGATCAATTTGGCCATCAGGCCCCACTTTAACCGTAAAAATCCATCGACAACCAACCACAGATTTACCTGGAGGGAAAGACACCAGTTCCCAAGTACCACTGTCCTGAAGTGCACACATCACAGTAATCATAGCTTGTCTCCACCCAGGATGAGAGAGAGCCTCACCTGCAGTCTTAGGAATAAACACAGAAGACAAAGAAGACAGACAAGCATAATGTAGACAAGACAAACGGTGATAACTGAAGGCAGTATAGTGAGGAGATGGGTTACGAATGGAATGAGTACCTTTACGAAGGGCAATAGGAAGATCAGGTGAAACCGGCAAAATCAAAGGCGGCGGAGGATCAGGCATCGGACGAGAGTCCACATCAGCCAAGATAGGCTCAGCGGAAGGAGCAGGAGGAGGCAGTGGCTGTGGGTTAGGTGCAGTGGGTGGGTCAGGCTCGGCTAGTGGATGGGCTCGACGATGGTAGACCTGAAGGGGGCGAGGCGTGGGTGTAGGCAGAAGGGGTGGCAAAGGCATAGGGATCATAGGAAGTGGGAGTTCCTCAGAAGCAAGAGAGGTGGAATGATTAGATGGCTCAAAGAAGGGAACAGTGTCAAAAAAGGTAACATCCGCGGAGACCAAATAATGACACAGAGTAGGAGAAAAACACTGAAAACCTTTTTGAGACTGAGTGTAACCAAGAAAAACACATTTAAGTGAACGTGCAGAAAGTTTATCAAGACCAGGAGTTAAGTTATGAACAAAGCAAGTGGACCCAAAAACGTGCGAGGGAAGGGAGTGCAAGGGGTCATGGGGAAATAAGATGGAGTGGGGAACTTGGTAGTCCAAAACAGAAGAGGGCATGCGATTAATTAAATAACATGCAGTTAAAACGGCATCCCCTCAAAACCGAAAAGGTACATGAGTATGAAGAAGAAGAGTACGGGTGGTTTCAATGAGATGACAGTTCTTGCGCTCAGCCACCCCAATTTGTTGTGGGGTATGAGCACAAGACGTCTGGTGAAGAATGCCATGAGAAGCTAAAAATTTTTGAAAATCATGAGACAAATATTCTTTTGCATTATCACTACGTAAAGCGCGAATAGGATCACCAAATTGGGTTTTTATTTCTTGATAAAAGTTGGTAAAAGTAGAAAACAACTCAGACCTATGCTTCAATAAAAATAACCAAGTACAATGAGAGTAGTCATCAATAAATGTAACAAAATAACGAAATCCTAAACTAGACATTGTGCGACAAGGACCCCAAATATCTGTATGAACTAAAGTAAAAGAAGACGTAGCTTGACTACTAACACTAGCAGGAAAATGACTCCGTGTATGTTTCCCAAGTTGACACGATTCACAAGGCAAACCGGATAATTTGGACAGGCTAGGCACCATACGCTGCAAGTTAGCAAGGCTGGGATGATCTAACTGGGCATGAAGGGTGAGAGGGTCGGTGGTGAGAGAGCAAACACTTGACAGGGGGCGGAGCCAGTAAAGGCCATGAGACTCACATCCGGTGCCAATCATCCGTCCCGTGCTCCGGTCCTGCAAGGAAACAGAATCTTTAGTGAATGAAATGATGCAATTAAGGGCTTTAGTTAACCGATGAACAGAGAGTAGGTTGAATGGAGAACCAGGAACATAAAGGACATAATCAACTGACAAAGAAGGAAAGGGATGGGCAGTGCCCACCCCGTGAAATTGTGTGTGAGAACCATTGGCCAAAGTGACAGTAGGTAAATATCCAGAAGTAGAAAGCGTAGAAAATAAAGCTTTATTACCAGAGATATGATCAGTAGCGAAGAATCCAAGGACCCAATGAGGCCAACTGAGAGAGACAAGCAAAAGAATTACCAGAGTGTGCAACAGAGGCAGTGGAACTAGAGGTCTAACGTTGCTCAAACCACTTCAGGAAATCAGCATAGTCAGCTGGAGACGATGGATGCGGAGCAGGTGAGTCCAAGGGAGCAGGAACACCAGTCTGGGCAACATTCACAGTAGGGCGTAGATGAGGATGCAGAGAGTAACAGCGATCAATGGTGTGGCCCGGCTTATGACAGTGATCACGCTTAGGGCGGGGCTTCCGAGAACGGCCACAACTGGTATTCTGCGTGACGAGAGCAGAAGTATCAACTGAGGCCGAAGGAAGGAGCAACTCAGTAGATGATTTGGCGGGAACCCGAAGGAGAGAGGCAGACACCATGGAGAGAGTAGGCACAGTCGGTGAGCCCAGAAGCTGATCACGAGTAGCAGAGTATTCTGGAGGTAAACCATAAAGGGCCAAGAGCATAAAGAGAAAGCTACGTTGCTCCAACTCCTTTTCCGGGGTATCAGCAGGGGGCAAGAGTTCATTGAAGTCATGGAGAGCACCGTGAATCTTACCCAAATAAGAGGACATAGAACCATCAAGCTGGCGAGGAGCAATGATATCCATGAGATCCTGACAAACACGATAAAGACGTTGAGTGTCATTGGTGAAGAGGGTCTTCACTTGCGCCCAAACAGATTCACAAGTGACATGGGCTCGAAAGATCTGTTTAATGGAAGGAGCAATGGTGGACTTGAGAATGCTACATAGCTAGGCATCAATCTTAACCCAGCGAGGACACCCATCCATCGGGATGTCGACAGCTTTCGTGATGAGGTGGTCAGCATAGTCCTGCCCTGTCAACCAAAGTTTGATGTCTGATGCCCAAGAATCATAGTTATTGCCATTATGCTTGTCAGTGGACAGAGGCACACTGACATAACTAGTGAATGCCGGGGGCTCGGGCTTTGGAACACCTTTATTTTCAGAAGTAGGGTCTGCAACCATGGGCACTAAAAGGCAGGGGAAGAATGGGAATTACAAAAAAGGTCACGTTGTCGAAGAGCACGGATCACAAAACCAAGGGCAGATCCTGAAAGAGGGGAGCGACACGAGTTAAATGCCAGAGACGGCGGCCAGAACGGAGGGCGGATGCACCGCCACGCGCTGCCGGAAGAGACGGCAGCAGAAAACAACGCGGACTGAAGAATCGGCGCATGGGAGTGCGTGACAGGCAGTCTGGGGCCGCGATTGCCGAGGGTCGGCCTCGCACGGGGAGGCAAGATCGGAGGTGGGGTCGCCGGTGGAAAACGTCGCCGGAGAAGTGGCCGTGGCGATAAACAACAATGATCAAAGGCTATTTTTCTTTGGAAAGGGGGCACAAAGAAAGGGGAAAAGGGGAAAAAGGGGGGCAAACCGGAAGGAAACACGGTTTGGCCCAAAAAAAAAATTTCACCAGAGGGCAGTGGGCCGTCCTAACGGCACAGAGTAGGGTTTTCTTTCTTTCTTAGGCTCTAAATACCATGTTGAGAAACAGAGAAAGAGAGAAAATCATAGGATGAATCCGTGTGTTTTGAACTACACAACGGAGTGAATATATATAGACAATGTGAATAAATACACAATAATTACAAAGATATATTATCCCTATTTACAGATAACAAAAGACAATAAAAGATAATAAAAGATATTCATAAGATATTCACATTCTAACAAAGCTAAATTATCTCACTATAACTAGACTTGACATTGGCCCTTTTGTTAAATGATTAGAGAGTCCTTGACCCAAAAACTAGACATGGATAGCACCATACCAATTCAAATAATTCTTTCCATTCAACTTGCCGAATGTTATAGTTGGTGTGCCCAAGAAGGCGAAGGAAGACACTCAGGCCTTTCAAAAGTGTGTTAGGCCTCAAGACAATGGGTGAGAGAGACCCACTACTGAAAAAGTAGCCAAAAGAGCAAACAGACCCTACAACCAGGTTCATAGGACTCGCCGAGTGCTGTGCTGCAATCTGCAGCGAAAATGACGGCTAGATGCAGTTAGAGAGTGGAGTTGCCATCACCCAACAGAAATATGTCTTTGATATTTTGGGAGAAACTTGGATTGCTGATTGTAGGATAGTTGACACTCCGATGGATCCAAATGTTAAGGTTCTACTAGATTGGGGGGAGCCTTATTCAGACCCAAACATATATTGAAGATTAGTTGGGAAGCTGAACTATCTCACTATAACTAGACCTGACAACACCTTTGCAGTAAGCGTTGTCAGTCGGTTTCTTAACTCTCCTTGCGACAGTCACTAGGATGCTGTGGTTCGAATCTTCAAATCCATTAAGGGCTCTCCCGATAAGGGTTAGTGTATGAGAACAGAGGCTATATAGACATTGTTGCTATTCATATGCTGATTGCACAGGATCTCCCAGTGATAAGAGATCAACTTCAAGATATTGTGTTCTTAGAGGTAGTAACATTTTCTCATGGAAGAGTAAGAAACAACATATAGTAGCAAGATCCAATGCCGAACCAGAATATTGAGTTATGGCCCTTGCAATATGTGAACTTATTTGGGTGAAACAATTAGTTTAGGAGTTGAATTTTTGTAACATGGGGACCATGAAGCTCATTTGTGACAATTAGGCAATCCAATGCTTCATGAGCACAGCAAGCATAAATAAATCGATTGTCTTTTCATCCGAGAAAAGATTGTCTCTAGGGACGCCGCCACATCATTCATGAATTCTCATGATCAGTTGGCGGATATTTCACTAAGTCTCTGCATGGTCCTAGGATAACTTACATATGGGCACCAACTTGAGGAGGGGTGCTAATATGGTTATTTCGTATATCTATTATAGCAGTAGATTAGATAGTTTCCTAAAATTTGAAATTAGATCTTATTGCATCACTAAATTTTTTTGATCTTGATTGTACATTTTGTTTATATATATCCTAGTGCTGAGAGTAATTTCTCTCAAGCAATTCATTCACACTTTTAAGTATGTTTATACTCAGAACCATACAACACAAGTCATCTCTCTCTCTCTCTCTCTTAATAATAAAAGAAGAGAGATTTCTCTTCTGTTCTTCCCATTTGCTTATGCCAAGGACTTATTACTGTTATTCTTTGCAGCTAAATTATGATGGGAAAATGGTAGCATTGCCTTTTAACTCTGCTATCCTCAAATTGGCTGCTGGAACTCGTAATGTTATTAGTAATGCTAAATTGCCAGATGGGTTCAGCTTCTATAACATTTATGGGACATCATTAGACACACCTTTTGATGTTTGGTATGTGAGTGAATTGCTCTAGAAAAAGTAAAGCATGTCTTTAAGCTACTTACTTTTAAACAAAAGTATCAATTTAGGCTGAGAGATGAGAAAGTTAGGTAGAAACTGGATCACTTACAAAATTGATATTAGGGGTGCTTATCATTCTTACAGCATCTGGATTTTATGATGCCCCATAATCGGTATCTTATATTCCTAACTTTCTCAATTAGATGGACTTCTCTTGTTTCTTTATTAAATACCAAAACCCTTTTTCATAATTTTGGTCCACTTAAGAAGAATAATCTAGCCTCAAAAAATAAGACGATAATCTTATCTCTGAGATTTGGGATTGAAACATTGGGCTTATTCTTGTGAGAGTTTATGTACAATATGCACTGCTCAATATTAAAAAGTTTCTATACTAATCACGCATGTCTGTGCCTATTGCAGTTATGGTTCGGAGAAATCTCCAATAGAGGACTTATCTGAAATATGCCACACTATGGTGAGCCATTTAAATCTCTAATATGTCAAATGTGGAGGTCACTAATGAAAGTATGAGACTATGATAACTTCATTTTCCAAAAGTAGTTTATTGATACTGCACCATTTTATATCTCTGCTAAGAGGCTTGACCGATTGTGATAATCTTAAAATTGAGACCCAGGAAATCCTTTATTTAGGAAGGGAAGAATATTTACTAATCACTACATTTATTAAAAGAGATGTGGCAAGAGGAGAGAAAGGAAGGCATGAAAGGGGAAAAGGGTGGGACTGTGAGACATTAGGCTGTGGTTATAGGAGAGAAGGGTAGGAGAAGAGAAACCCAAGCAAGATTTGAGAGTGGAATTGGATGGGAGGTTACATCTCTCAAATGAATGTTAAATAACTTGGGGTTGGTTGTAGTGGTAATGGAGCCACGTTCCCAGCAGATGATTAAAGTCTAAAGCTGGAAAAGCAATCTTTTCGAGGGCTTCCTATTTAGTAATTAGTTTTGGTAGTACTTGAGGGATTAGTTTCACAGAAATGGCTCTGGGATACCCTGGTCAAAGAGGGGCTAACCTTTCTTCTTCAATTCTGTTGTTGAGTGTGTCCTTTGATCTATCTGGTGTAATTGCTTCCTGGCTACTGCTTTCTCACTGAGATCAGAAACTAGAGAAGTTTCACTTTGGATATTCTAAAAATCATACGATTCAGTACAGTATTGTTGACCATGCAGTACAAGCTCAGTTTTAATTGATGAAATAATGAAGCTACAATCAAACTCAATACGTTAATATTAGTATCATTTGCTGTTTTTTCGAGATTGAGCATCATTCTCCTATCAAGTTCTGGGAGGACAATTGGATGGGGAATATTCCTTGTTAAGATATAAAACCATTCATTTACACTACCCAATAGTTTAAGCTTTTGGGATGGATGTTCCATGACATTGCTTTCTTAGAGTCTTTTCCTTACCTCTATGATCTACCATTCATGCATGGTTTCCCATAAATTTTACTTCGCAAGTCACGATGTTTCATGGAACTTACAGTTTGATAGGAACATTTTGGTAGAGAAACCAGTGAATAAAAGTCCCTTATGCTTTTAGGACCCGTTTGGATAACACCACTTGTGTCTTTTTTAAATTTGGAAGTTAATACTCATATTTTTAACTTTTTGTCATGATTGGCTATATACATTGGGAGTTTGATTTTGATGCACTGACATCCAATCAAATCCTTCATAGCATTCAATCAAATCCTCTCATGGTATTCAATCAAATTCTCTCATTTGTATAACTTTTCAAGTAATGAGTGTAAGATTCAACCATTTTTTGTCAATGTGACAATATATGATTGGGTGACAGGGTAAAAAAGGTTTACATTGTCTGTGTATAGAAATTAAACTCATGTTATTACTTCCCAAAATGTCATTTTTAGTGCTTTTTGAAAAGTTAAGGTATCTAGTTTCTCAAAATGTACTTTTATGAACACTCAAGACAAGCACTTCTACTACTATGTATCCAACACACAAAAACTTATTCACAAGTTGCTTTGTAAAAGTTCCTTTCACATTCAGACTTAAATAAGCTATTTATCTAAATGGACCCCTACTTGATTTTAATCTTTCTCTTCCCCATCCAAATAAGTTAATTAGAACTTTGGTGTCATCTTATTTGTTTTCTTGTAGTCCCTTTCTCTGTTCCAATTCATGGTCCTCCTTTAACGAACTTAGAAATCTAGGACTTTCCCTAAGATCAAGGCTTTTGTTTGGACAATGTTATTTCATAGGTTTAATACGCCTGACATGCTGCCAATTTGTAGACCACAGACAGCTCTGTTTCCTTATGTGTGTGTGCTGCTTTTGTTCAGAAATAGTCCATTTATTTTGCATTGTAAGGCAGCTACTTTTATACACACAAACTAATCAATTTGTGTTTCTTGGTAAAAACTTTATACCGTTTCCCCTTGAGCAATTTCTTTTAATTGGTTTTAACTTGCAAATGTTTTAACAAGGATAAGGAGGCCATGATTTTTGGGTGGGCAGTTGTTTTTGCGGTTCCTTCATGTATCTAGTTAGAGATTCTTTTTCAGTCAGGGCACATCTTTGCCCTTGCATTTTTTTTTTTTGGTCATGTTTGTTTCACCCGAATTTCTATTACTGATAGTAAACCAAGAGATCTAATAACCATAGTTCACTTTTAGCCATTTTGGCTCTGTATTTTCTTTTGTTTTTGTATCTAGGATGATCTAATTCTCTTATTTCTTTATAACAATATGAGGCTCTCCCTCTATATATCTCTCTCCTGTGTCAATGCATGTAACTACTCTATGTTTTCAGCCAGAATATTCTTATGTGGAGGGGGACGGAACAGTTCCTGCTGAGTCAGCCAAGGTACTTTCTTTGATATCTATGTTTTTCTGCATATACACTCAACTGTAGCCATGTTTAAAACCTGAAATTTTCATACCTGCTTTGGGCACAGCTGTAATGCTAAATTATACAACACTTAAGGTAACGTGCTGAATGCATGTAACATGCCAAATAGAGACCAACATATCGTTTGAAGTTTGAAACGTGATGCTTCCTTAATAGAAGTTCCAAAATTTATCTTCTGACAATAATGACTAATGCATGTGTCATGTAGTCAAAATCAATTATGAAGGTTTAATGTTGATATGAGTAGTTCTTTTTTGTGGTTTGATTAGGCTGATGGACTTGAAGCCACTGAAAGGGTGGGAATAGCTGTTGCTCACCGTGAAATATTACGAGATGAAAGGGTTTTTAAACTCATCCAAAAATGGTTAGGTATTGAGCCAACGGTTACCAAACTATGCAAGACATCGAAAGTGATGGATGCTGATCCAATCAAGCCTATGATTCTATAGACTTGTTAACTTTCCAGTGGTACGTATGTTCCTCGTTGACCATAAGCTAGTATCATGCTATGCTATTCCTTTTACCTATGGTACTGGTAAATAGAGATTGATGCATACTTGGGCAATCCAAAATTACACGTGTGTGGTACAATTTCGTAATGCGTTATGTATTGTAGGATTGAATTTTGGGTGGTGTATAATATTTAGAAGCCATAAAGGAAAATGCATCTTTTGCTCGCATGTGCTGATGACTAATGTAGTATTTCAAAGACTATAATTGCATTTGATGGTGTACAATCTGCATACTATACTTTCGCTTCAGATTCTCAAAGGCTTCTTTAGTCGTTGGTGTCCAACAAAAGAATCTTTCCTCAACAAATCCGTTGGAGGACTTCTCAAGCTAGCATACCCTCGAATAAACCTTCTGTAATAGCCTACAAGACCTTGAAATCCCTTTAATTGTTTCAGACTAGTAAGTGTTTGCCAATCTGGCATGGCGTTTATTTTGTTCTTGTTCATTGCAACCCTGGAGCCATTGATGGTATGCCCCAAGTAATCAATTTCAAATATCATTTTGACAATTTGGCATATAATTGTTCTTCCTATTCCAAGTGCCTTAAGTGCTTCTTCCAACTAGCATCTTAGACAAGGATGTCATAAAAAAATTCCAGCACAAACCTCCTTCGCATGCCTCGGAATAAATCATTCATCAAGTTTTGGAAGGTGGTCACTGCATTGGTGAGACCAAATGGCATGACCAACCAGTTATAGTGGCCTTCATGGGCTCTAAGGTAGTGTTTGGTAAGAGAGACGGGGACATAAATACAATGACAATTGTATGCTATTTGATAAGGGAGACAGGGTACGTGGACGGAAAAATTGTCCCAAAGACAAAAGTTTACTCCATTTATGTCCCTCCAAAAAGTGGGGACAATGAAGACAGAACACGGAGACACAAATTTCCAATGATGATCAAGCCACTGGTTGCCGCCGATCAATGTCGGTCAACAGCTAGTCAACGGTCTTTGGCAGTGGTCAACAGCCTGGCTAGCGGTGTCAAATAGATAGTAAGGAGTTAACTAGAAAGATGAAGTAATCCTAATTAATGACAAGAATAAAACCAATAGAAATACGACAAGTGTCAGGAAATATAATAAATTATATTATAATAATCAAATGTGTCTAGAGAAATATGTAAGGAATTACAAAATTGCCATTACATAGTGAAATTATGAAAATATCCTTACTATGTAAAAGAAATTACAAGTATACCATTGACTAATAAGTAAATGACAAGATACCCTTATTTTATAAATAGAATTACAAGAATGCCACTAATCTTGTCTAGTTACTAGAATACCATTGTCTTGGATTAGGAAATTACCACATGCCACTACTTTAATAATTACAACAATGCCATAGCACAAATCTCTAGACATGTCTTTAAACAAGAATGAATATAAGTCATTGGATTAATACTAAGAATGGTTAAAAGCAACACTAATCTAAAATAGCAAATCTATAGCATAGAATATTAATTTATCAGTATAAGTTTTTACAAACAACTTATTTAACAGTGTGAGTGAAATACTGCCAAAGTAAATTATTTAAATGCTATGACAAGACAAGAAAATACACCACATGCATCATAATCACATGCATATTTTCACCCATATATACATGCATTTATACACGCATAAGCTTGGAAATTAAATCATGTAGTAATCGTAGAGTCTCATGACATGAAATATATGATACATGCATGAATGAAAGAATGAAAAATCATCCCATGATCCCCATAATACCCTACGGTTGCATCATCATTGTGGGAAGGAAAAATTGTGATTTGATCTTAGCTTGCACACCTTAATGAAAGCTTGATAGATGTCAAAGTTTTGACAACTTGTCATTTTCAACAAAAATACTACATTAGGCATATTATTTGGCATAAAAACTAACTAGTAACCTTAACTAAATCCTAACTAGAAATGATTTAATTAAATGAGTTTTGGAGACAAAACTCATCCCCAAACACAACCATAGGGCAGCAGCCTTGAGGTCTATATAAGGGACCAAGTTGTGTTTCATTGTGTTCCTTTACTCATTTGCTAAGTTTCCAAGACTTCTAGCATTCTCTCTTATTCTTGTTCTTCCTCTTCTATTTCTTCTTCTACTCCTCACTTCAAAGAAAGCTTCTCCATCATCAAACCTCACCTAAACACTTGAATTTTAATCCAAATACTTCACAAGCCTTGCAAAAGTTACACTTTTTAACTCTTGTGAAAAATATTGTATCAAAGACACTAGTTTTCAAGCAAAGATTCCCTACATCAAGCTCCTTTTTTGAGTTTTAGAAGTGAAGAAAAAGGCTCATTTAAGCCTCTACACCAAGAGGTAGGAGCCTCTCTTTTGTTGTGCAAGCCTTGATGGCATCTAACCTTGCTCATGGTTAGGATGCCATCAAGCTTATGTTTGTTGATAAAAATGTTTCAAGAGAACGTTGTATAAATATTTTGTGAACCCCCGTGTTCTTTTCTGTTTCTTAAGTGATTTTATGACGTTTTTATGCTCAAATGTTAATTAATATATGGTGGTTGTTTCTTGTGTTGAAAGAAGTGACATAAAACATGAAAATGATAGGTGCTGGATTTTTTACTGTTTCTGACAGTAGCTATTTCGAAATATGAAACTCATAGAATATGTAGTTTTTAGGAATAAAAATATTTTTTTCCTACAAACTAGACTTACTATAGAACACTCTCCAAAATAATCACTCAAAAACAAGTTTTTAGCTCAAGATAATATTTTTCAAAGTTCAGTCTTTTTACTGAAGATGTTGTCTGACCCTTAACACTTAACTGAGCTTTTCTCTTTCTAAAAATATGAAAAACATGTAAAATTAGTTTGGTTGGAAAGCTAAGACCTTGAGAAACACATACATATAAAATACATTCACTGAAAATACTCACATTGTTTTAGAATCACAAAACAAACCACATTAGAATTTTTGGAAACTTCTGGAATAGAGTAACCTTGTAAGGGTATAAAAGTAATTTCACTTGGACTCTTTTCACAAAATTCACGTTCAAAGAAAGATAAATGTGTCAGGATTCTGAGCATACCTTTATTTCTTGAAATAGTAAGCATAATGAGATAAATTAATTTTTCATACAGACATGCCAGAATTGGAAATAAGCTGTAAAACTCTAATAAGCAAAAATAGTACTTTTTGATGGCAAATATGTAATTTATTATTTTCATGAGGGTTAAAGGTTATTGGTTAAAACTTATCATATTAATATAATAATAATAATAATTATATGTAATCTATGATTACACATTATTAAGGATTTCTACTCATAAATGACTAAGAGAACTTAACTCTTGAACTATAAGCTTATGTTTTAATTAAACAAAACTTAGTGACGTTGAGATACATATGAAATATGACTTTGATCTATGATCTTGAAAGTGTATGAAATATAGTGAAAGATTAAGAGATTTTAATTTGTCCTAATCCTCAACATGAAAAGTACATATTCAAAGAGATTACAGGAAATTCAAAAGACATAAGGAAGTTCAAAATACCTAAGAATAATATATAAATGCATTAAAGGTATTTAAGAAATGTTTAAGGTTCAAAGAGACTTAAAAGAAAAGAGATTTGTAAAAATAATGAGAAAGACATTCATAATATATAAATAACAAGACCTCCATGACCTTTTAGAAGCACTAAGGGCTTGACTTAATGACCTAAGATATGTAATATGAGATTGTCTATGAGAATCTATATGAGATTTACATAAGATTTGTTTGACATGCCTACTGTATAACTACCTGATTTTTCATGAGATTATCTATTGATGGTTATGAGATTACTCTAACATGTTTACTGTATAAATATGAGACTTTATGAAACATGATATATGACACTGATGAAATTAAGCAATGAAAGTTTGGAAAAGTGAACTTGAGTTAAGCTCACGGTTTAACCATTGAGATTATGGCAACGAAAAGAAAATAAAAGTAAACCTAGGAAAGTAGCAATGAAAATCTGGAAAAGTGGACTTGAGCTAAGCTCATGGCTTAACTGTTGAGATTATGGTGACGGAAAGAAAATAAAAGTAAAGCCTGGAAAAGTGGCAATGAAAGTCTAGAAAAGTGGACTTAAGCTAAAGCTCACGGCTTAATCCCCTAAACCATTGAGATCACGACAACAGAAAGAAAATCCAAAGGTTGTGGCGATGGCCACGGTATGAGCTCATTGCCCTTTAGGATGGTCTAAGGCATTGATGCATTCATCGCGTGAGCAATTGATAAATATGCTAATGTAAGGAAGTGAGAATGGAATCAAAGAAAGACGGTGATTATAAAATAAGTAAATATTGAGGATGAGTAATGAAATGAATGCATCTCCTAAATTATTATTGTCCATTAGTGATTATATATGATATGCTTGGATGGACGTGATGAATGATTGAATGGATATTCTTGTTAATATTATGAGAATATTTTAAAAGCAACTGCACTTCGGCTAATTATGTTTGTAAAAAATCTAGTAATTGAACCATTTGTATGTCTATACTTTTATAATAAACCAGAAGTGACTGGGATGACAATGATGACACGTTGAGTGCAAGTAGGAACTCCTACTCAGAAATCTTGTATTTCTCACTCCTATGTTTCTTTTTCCATTGTCATTACCAGAGACAGATGAGTCCACTTGAAGCAACGGAGCTATAGTTAAGGAATGAGGCAACACGTGAAGATTTCAGAATTTCCAAGAGTTATTGGTTCGATTTTAATTATGTTATACTTGAGAAGAATAGATCAGTAGTAGTAGCACTCATATTTTTATTTGTAAAAACTTATCACTATGATATATGTCCTAGTTTGACTCATATATTAAGTAGTTATATTTCAGTTTATGTGATAGAAATTTTACATTTAGTCCTTTATTCTGGTTTATTAAATTAAGTGTGCAAAGTCATTTTGATTATCATCTATGTAAGCACTTTGTATTTCAATTCTCGCTGCAGGCTTAAGCTTTGAAAAGTAATTTATAACATAAAAGTTATCCACTATTTTTCTAAGTTAATTTCAAAAGAAAATAAATGCAAGGCATAAGTGACAACCAATAGAATCCAAATACGAACGCTGCTTTCTTAATGAAGCTGGCTTGGCAGCTGATTCATAATCGAAATGCTTTGTGGGTTAAAGTGTTCAAAGAAAAATACAGTTGTGGAACTGATCTGATTCCTGATATTAAGAAGAAAAATTATTCTTCTAATGCTTGGCTCAGTATTTGCCAAATCTGGAATAAATTCTTTAATAATTTGATCTGGAGGATTGGAGATGGCAATCAGATCAACTTTTGGACAGATCATTGGATTCCCAGTGTTCACAACTTGCAGGACTTCTCCACTGTGGATCTGGGTGATGAGGAAATTTTAGCAAAAGTGGGAGATTATGTAAACATAGATAGTGGCTGGGATTGGCCAAAACTTTCTCAGGTTCTTCCTATTGATGTTGTTGAGTTAATTAAACCAATTACCCCCCCCCCCCGGCATTTAAGTGCAAGTGCGGACACAGTAGCTTGGTTTCCAGAAACAACAGGAGTTTTTTCTTGCAAATCAGCTTTTGAGGTGTATAGGTCAAACTCTCCCCCAAGGCACACGACCCTTTTCAAGCTCATTTGGAAACTTAGTATTCCACAGCGCTTGAAAGCTTTCCTTTGGTTAATTGCTAATAACGCACTTCTCACCAACTATAAGAGGGTCCAACAATGCATGACTACTATGGCAGGTTGTCCTTTGTGTAATAATCCTCTTGAAACAGTGTTCCATGTGCTCCGAGACTACTCTTTTGCATCGAACATTTGGAATAACATTGGTATTAGTCACTCTTTGGCAGGTTTTAATTCTCACTTTCTCCAATTTTGGTTAGAGCTTAATCTTCGAGAGACGACTCGTAATTTTAAAGGGGTCAGCTGGCCTATGTTTTTTAGTACTGTTTGTAGTGAAATTTGGCATCATCGTAACAGGGTAATTTTTTATGGAGATGATATCAATCCCATTTCAGTTTGGAACACTATAGTGGGATGTGCTAAGGATTACAACTCAGCTATAGGGGCTTTTTTGGATACAAGAACAAAGATACCCACACTTACTTTAATCCAAGTTGCCTGGATTCCACCACCTCTGAATTGGATTAAAATCAACACAAACGGTTCTGTTCTAGGAGATGGACTAGCAACGTGTGGTGGTATTTTGCGTGACCATAGAGGTTGTTTTATAAGAGGTTATAGTGCCCGAATTGGCACTTGCAGCATTACTTCAGCAGAGCTTTAGGGTATTTTTTATGGTCTTCAGCTGGCTTAGGATATGGGATTCAAACAGGTGCTGGTGGAGACGGACTCTAGATGTGCTCACGATTTCAGCCAAGGGGTAGATCTCGCTACCCACTCTTCTTTCCCCTTGGTGGATGCTATAAAAGGCTTTCTGCAAAGAAATTGGATAGTTCAGATGATGCACATTTTCAGAGAAAGGAATATGTGTGCTGATACATTGGCACGGCATGCTCACTGCCAAGAGGAAGATTTGTCTATATATGATAGGCTCCCAGGCTTTTCTATCTACTATTTTTAATAGTGATTTGAGGGGTGTGCCTTTCCCTCGAATAGTCAATTTGTAGTTTGTTTTTCTTTCTTTGGGCTTTAGCCCCGCAGTCAATCAAAAAAATAGTAGGTAAGACATAGAAATCCCTTCAATTATTCCATATTGACAGGTGTTGGCCAATCAGTGATGGTAGTAATTTTGCTCCTTTATATTGTAACCACAGAGCCATTGATGGTATGTCCCAAGTAATCAATTTCCAAGAGCATTTTGACAATTTAGCATATAATTAGGATGATCATGTAACAGTCCATATTGCTTTATGGATTGACAACTGTCCCCATAAACTAACACAAGTCTTTTCAGCATGCTTTGTCCTCACTCACACGCTTCCTACGAAAACTTCCTAAGAGCTCACTCGACCTAAAATTGCTCCAAGTCAAGCACACTTAACCATAGAGTTCTTTAGTGATGGGCTACCGAAAAGAAGATGCATCTTGTTTGTATAGATTGTACAAATCAATTCATATAAGCCATCATCAACTATATAGTCCTATACTTATACAGTCTTAGGATCCTTCTCATTCGGGTGTGTAATCGGTTCATTCATGTACCCCTTCGCTTAGGGGGTCTTGCAAGGAGTTGCTCCTTATCCGTGCCTTCTTTGCATTGGCGATCACTCCCCACCCTCATTCCCGAGCATTGCAGCTCGCCCTCGAATAAACTTTCTAAAATACCATGTAAGACCTAGAAATCCCTTCATTGTTTCATATTAACAGGTGTTAGCCAATCAATGATGGTATTAATTCTGTTCCTTTCTGATGATATCAGATCACTTGAGAAAGGGAGTTTGAATAAAATGATCTTTTAAAATTTTCTGCACACTTAGCAAAGTATTAAAATGTTCACTCAGATGTCTCTCAAATATTTAGAAGATATTCTTTAAATTGTTTATAACTTTTGAATCAATAGGTCCAAAAATAAAAATTTCGCAATCAGTTTTTCTTTAAGCTATAATTTCAGTAATTAAATATGTTTCAGTTATAAGGAATATACATTCGTTGAAACATGTTTAAAGAAAATAAATGAGATTGAGTTTAGGAAAGTGCACCAAGATATTTATACTGGTTCAACTTCAAAATAAAGTCTACTCCAGTCCTTACCAAGGATGATGAGAGTTCCATTAATTTCCAAATTCAAGTACAGATTCCCAATCAAGAAGTACAAAGCTTTTGAAATTGACCGAAAAGCTCACATACAAATACAAGCTCAAGAATCAACTCAAAGGACTAAGATAGATTACAAGACGACAAGCTCTTTCCTTTTTTACAAAATATTCTCACAAGAATTATCACTCAAGGAAGGCTCAAGAGTATGGCTTTTTCAAATAAATTTTCGGTGGATGCTTCAACCTTTTTCAAGTCAATATATAGAGATACACTTACACGGTTCATCATACAAAAGAAATAATAAACAAAGAGTTTGAAATAGGGAAGCGCTGGTTCAGCAGAAGAGGAAGCTTGGAGGAAGAGAAGGACAAACATTTCCTTTTGGGATGATAGTCAATAAGGATCCTTCTTTTATATAGAAAAGTTTCATCAAAGTGTGTACTAAATTAGAGTAAGTTTTTGACCGTTTCACAAGGCCTTTTGTTTTGTTTTTGCTATTATCTTTTTCCACTGTGGGTTGACATATGACAGAGATGGACATTTGTCTTTTAGCTATTGTCCCCACTTGTGTCCTTTTATTCATTTTATTGAACACTCTTTCCTTTTATGTTTGAGATATGGACTTTTCACACTCATATGTTCTGCAATATCTTAGAAAGTATATCCTTACATTTACATCATTGCTTTTTGTCCTCTGGCAGTGCTATATGTGTTGCCTAAGCTTTCTTCATGTAACCAATAATTAACATAGAATATCTCCTCTTTGAACAGTAGACATTTGCTGTTACTATAAAGACTACACTTGCACTTATCTTAGAAAGTATATCTTTACATTTACATCATTGCTTTTTGTCCTCTGGCAGTGCTATATGTGTTACCTAAGCTTTCTTCATGTAACCAATAATTAACATAGAATATCTCCTCTTTGAACAGTAGACATTTGCTGTTACTATAAAGACTACACTTGCACACTTGACTTGAAATACTAACAAACATATTAAAATTGCTGATATCATTATGTTTGTCATCATTTAAAGGTTCTCAAGCCAACAATCTCCCCTTTGATGACAAATATATATAAAAGGAAATGATGATGAATAGCAAGAAAGAATACTCCCTTTTAATGTGAGCTCCCCTTGAATTTTTTTTAAAACATTTTCCTCATGATATTCTTATATTTCCATTGTCTGGAAATCAAGATGAACCTTAGGATTATTTTCTATGGATTTAAGTTTCAATTCATTCCATTTAGAGGGATTCAAGAACATGACCTAGTATTTGAAATTTTGTCCATACTTATTTTGCTTCTTTCATAATAAAGAACGATTAAGTGCAAGCGCACATACATGCAATCATGCATCAGAGAAAAAGAAGAGCATGGAGCAACTAAATGAGATTTTCACAAATCCAAACAAGTCAATTAATCACGTAAGACAGATAATGACTTGTGATAATCTTTATACATGTTAAAAATATAACCACCAGTGATTAGGATTTTGAAAGGTTTTGAAGTGAAATTTTCAAAGACATGTTATCATGTTGTATTCATCAAACATATGAGGCACAAGTACAGAACACATATAAGGTATACAACTGTAGCATATTGGCACAAGTAAAAAAAAAAATTAAGTAATGTGAATATTTACCATTAGTAAAATTCAGCAATTTTAGCTTTGTTTCTTCTTTAGATTCTTCTTATTTTCATTTTTCTTTTCATTTCCTTTTCTTATATCTTCCCCCCTTTGTCATTATAGGGGAGACATAAACCTTCAAGGTTAGCAAGTACTACCAACAATAGTAATGCAAGGACAAGGTTGCATATAAGAGTATAGATAAAATTAAAGTTATTATAGTCATCCAATAATATAGGTGCCAGTGCAAAAATTAAAGTTAAACACACCAAAATATTTCAGAGTTCTTTATAAAGTTCAAGAGAGAAAAAGGTTAGCAAAGTCAGTCCTAGGTATTAGAAGTGGGGTTGTCATCTTCATTAGTATCAGCAGCTTTGTCAAAATCAGAGGAGGAGAGGATACTGTCAATATGTTTCTCGAGCATGCTCCATCATTCGTTGAAATGTTTCAGTCATTTTCAGCATCTGTACTTTCCCGTGAATTGATAAAGAAGAGACTTCATTGAAGTTCAGTGAAGGAAGTCAGTTCGTTTACCAACTACTTCTTGTTGATTTCTTGAAGAAGGATCTTGGAGATGAAAATTCTTCTGCCTCTTCCTCTTCAATTTCTTCAAGAACGCTCTTTCCCTTGTCACTTGCCCTTTCTCTACCTACCCTAGGAGAAAGATTCCTTCTTCCTATCATGACATTAATAATAGCCTCACCTTTTCATCTTCAAGACACACATTGAAATGCTTAAAAAATAGTGTCAAGAAAATCCTATAAGGGAGAGCAATGCATTTAGTGCTTCTTAACAAATAACACAACTCAAATAGTAGCCCAATTAGTTGCTACTGCTCAGGTGCAAGAATCTGATTTTGCCAAAGTTATGCTGCTCAGGTGCAAGAATCTGATATTGCTAATGCGCACAAAATCAAAATCTTCATACAGCTGTGGTATTCTAGAAGCAGGATCATGAGGTAGATTTTCATGAGCTAGATTTTCGCATGTATAGTGGAAAGAGCTAGATTTTCATGACAAGAAAAAAGGAAATATTGAGCTGGAATATATCGTGGCAACGGAAGTTAATTTGGGCCAAACAAAAGTGAAGTTATTTCGGGCCCATTAGGAAACAAATACTTATCAATATGGGTCCCTAATTATGTGCCAACACAATGAGAATAAAAAGAATGCAGCCCATACGAGCCCAATATGAGTAACAGCTTAGATTTTTACTTTTTCAACCAGGAAACACATTCTGCCATACGCTTTTTGAGATAAGAACTCGATGGTTCCTTTCCTTTATTTTTATTTCATAAAAGAATTATCAAGCCAAGGATTGAACTAAATAAAGAATGAATATATAAAAAGAATACTAAACACATGTTAATTGATTTTAGAAAAGCATGTCATACCAATACATCTTCTTAAATAACAAAATATCTTTTCAAGAAGAGGTTTAGTAAGAAAATCAGCAAGTTGTTCTTCAGTGCAAATGAACTTGACTTCAATATTTTTATTTTGTACATGCTCTCTTATGAAACGATGTCTTATTTCTAAATGCTTAGTTCTAGAATGCAGAACTAGATTTTTTGTAAGGTTAATGGCACTCAAATCGCCACAATAAAGTGGAACTTGATCATACAGCAAGTTGTAATCCACTAATTGATGTTTCATCCAAAATAGTTGAGAGCAACAACTAGATGCAGCAATGTATTCCGACAATTTCGACAACAGCAATGTAAACCCTAAACCCTAACATCAGTGGCAATGGTGGTGGGGAGAGAAAGAAGATAGAGCTAATTAAGTTTTGCAAACTGAGGGAGAAGGGCTCTATCCCGTGTTATTTATGCGATTTATTAACGGGTTACCGACGGGTTAAACAGTGCGCTTTGAATTTCACTAGTTACTGGCAGGTTTACCAATGGGTGCAGGGAATCCCAATAGACGTGCGCCACTATCCCAAAAATTCAAAAACCCATTGGTATACCCATCGGTAATCTGCTTAAAAAAATAGAATTCAATTTAATAAAAACCGATTGGTAATTAAGAACCATTAAAAAATTCATTTAATTCAAACTCGTCGATAAAAGCTTCAATAATATAAATTTAAAATAAAATTTATCTTAATATAAACCTGTTGGAAAATTACATGTGAAAAAATAAAAAATAAAATACTCATTGGTGTACTCATCGATACACCATTCGCGCCCATATATCAATAGGATACCAATGGGCTTAGAATAAATATCCACCATATCTGTAAAGTCATATCCACCCTGTCTGTAAAGTCATCAGTATACCCCATCGAAAATTATGTGCACCATATGGCACATGATGATGCCAAGCACTGCCAATGAGTATATTGATTAGTTGTCGTCTATTTTCTTATCAAAATCTAAATAATAAAAAAAGTGTCAACCTGTCGGGTAATTACTGACGAGTATAGACCTGTCGCTAACATCCATCAATATCCCTTAAATTTCTAATGATGTTTAGTGGGTGAAGTGGGTTAATCCTAACCATTAAAGTGTTTAATGGTATAGATTTAATTAATTTAAAATATATTATTGAAGCAAAAATATGAAAAAACAGGGCAGCTTTCTATTGCGAAATTCTTAGATGAAAACGTTGTGGGCAAAGGCAAGTAGAGAGCATGTCCTAGTTATGTCAAAACTTGGAAGGGCAGTTGGTGGCATATAAGTGAATGGTATAGCAAAATCAATGACAATAATTGAATATCCAGAGAAAGTGCCATAGGAACTTCGTGGTTAAAGTTTTAAGCCATTGCCATGCAGACTTTGATAAAGCCATTGTTTATATCTGACTAGAATTCAGTTGATAACGCTTGGAAAGAAGAATATTATGACCAAAAAAAGAAAGTGCAAAGATTATCAAAATAAAAAAGATGATACTAGAAGATGGAGAAAGCAGCAAACATAGAGGAAGATGACGGCAAAGAAGGCCAAAAGGGTAAACGATTGCAGTCAAGGTGAGCTTTCTTTTCCTAGTCAAGGGATCTCAATTGCTTGAACCAACTTTAAAACTGCAAAAAGAAAAAAGTTAGGAAAAACCAGGCAGATGATGACAATTGTGGGGGAAGGCAGGGACGGTTCTTTTTTATTTATTTTTTTTCTTTGATGGAATATTACAAGTAGATCTACACCATTAAATAATTGGATGGTTAGGACTAACACACTTTGCCCTCTAAAGTAAAACACAATGGAGCGTTTGAAATTCAATACCAAATCGCAACTGATGACACTTGGCTGATTAATAGGAAAAAAGGAGGGTAACTCGTGTCATGGCAAATGTTTATCCTTCATGAAATTATTTAGATCGGCTTTTACAGAATCCTGCAGTTAGAGAAAAGAATAATATTACGCCATCTTTAAACATATATTGATGTGAATAATATAAAAGAAGGATCAATTACCATGAAGTATGAAGATAGACAGTAATGAGACTTTGAATTCGGGGCAATCTGTGTATTATTGAAGACCGCACTAGCCAAACTAACAACCTAAGCATGCCAAGACAGTGTTACAACAAGGTTCATTCAAGGACAAATTAACACGGCTATGCATATTATGTATAATGCATTATACATGGTTATTTAATTTTTACCTGCGTCCCATAATCATCGTGTCAACACCATTCAAAAAGTAGCTACACATTGAAACCAACACCCTACACCATAAACAAAAAGTAATTAGTCAACTATAGAATATTATGTTTCATTGGTTGTACATAAGTACATTATATTACAAAAATTTATAAAATAAAGACATGTAAACATACTCTTGTTTTGATTTTGGTGCACTTGGCTTCCTAATACAATACTGATATAAGGCATTGAGTGCCTTTGTCCGACCATGTCCTTTATCAGTGAGGACAACAGGACCACAACTAAGTCCTCCATCATTTTCTTGTATATTCTCATCCTCATCCTTTGTCTATTCACTTGCTTTCGAACTTGGCATTTTCATTTTAAGGCTTGAAATTTCCTTATCAGTATTTGTCATTCTCTTTTCTTTGGAAGCAGACATCCTCGATTAGCAGCTAAAACAGCTTCTGCTACTGTGCACTTTAAAACAAAAAGTTTGATATACAAGGAAAAGTTTCCAACTGAAGACATGATATATATGCCAATCATTAGTGAAGTTAATTAAGTCTTCTAGGCAATCACAACAATGCCCAAACTCAAGTGAAGTCTAGTTACACAATTCCATAATCTTTTGCAAATGAATTAGCAACTAAATTAGAATATACTCTCTGCACAGATACTTAACTCCAATCATATGTCATAGATTTTCAGAAATATTGGAAGAAGCATACAATTACAAATTCAGCACAGCAACATAAACCAATTCTCCAACCCAACCATTTCACGCACAAGGATAAATCGCCATCTCTCAATCGCACTCAAACAACACAGTCACCAACGAAAACAAAAGTCAAGAACACAACCAACATTGTAGTGAAAAATACAACCAAATTAAACTCTGTTGAATATGCAAAGCTTTATGACAAAGAGCTTAGCAACCTAAAAAGAACATCAATCAATGATTACCCAATGGTTCAAAAAATAAACATCTAATCCCCAACAAATTTGATACCCACCCTACCCCCTAAAAAAAGAAAAAATCAACACACACACACACACACACACAAAAACAAACCTGAAACACCCTTACTCTTTTCGCTAGCTTGAGAAAGGGGCACCGAGAACTTCAGCGGTAAACAGGGGAATCGAGAGCTTGTGGGGTGGATAGGGGAACCTAGAGCGGACCAAGAGCTTGAGCGGCGGACAAAGGAGCACGATCTTGACCGCTCTTCAGCGATCGTGGGCTTGAAAGAGGGAGACTAAGAGCTTCAACAACGAACAGTGGAGCTCGACCTTCACCGTAGGAGCAAGACTGCAAGCTTGAGAGAAGGATACAGAGAGTGTACGACCTTCAAAGAATGGGTTCAGGGAATAGAGGTGGTTTTCAGCTAGCTTGAGGGAGTGAAGGTTTGACGAGCTTCAGAGTGGATGGGATTTGAAAGGGAAAAGCAAGTGGGTCTCAGAGATTGGAGGGAAACACGGGATGGAGATGAAGTAAAGTGAAAATGAAATTTTGGGATCCACTATGGTGTGCTCTTTTTTATTTCTCCATGTATGCACCTTATTATAGTTGTATACGGTATCTATATAGACGCCCCAACAGGGTGTTAAAATTGCATATCTCATGAAGAGAATCATGAGAAATGTTATTTGTACTCATCATTTGTTAGAGACTTGTCACGACCCACCTACGGAATGTGACCGGCACGTAAGGATTTGGGTCCCCACGGAAGCCTCTGGTAGCGTAACTGACTAATATGCATAAATAATCCAAATTTATTCAAAATATCTCAAGTTCAACTAAAACTCAATAATATGAAATTATTCTCAAAACATAAATTCTGAACATAAATCTGCATAAAATCCATATTCTAGGCCAAAGCCAAACATAACAAAACAATTAATGTAAATTGCGAAATAATATCATGCATGTCCGGGGATCCTGCCTACACAATTTATTGGAGCACTACTAGACTAACATAATTGATAATAAGCTCCACTCCAAAGCGAAGCTCACCAAGGAAGCTGTAGCATAACTACTGAGGATCCTGTGGTACAACTGAAACTATAGCTGTATCTGTAGGGAAAGGAAAAGAGAGGGGTGAGTTCATCAAAACTCAGTGAGCGAGCTTCCACTCACAACCCACACGGGACAATAACAAAATACATAACATATACATGCAACTGATGTAAAATATATTACATATATAATTACATATAAATTAACTGAATCTATGGCAATAACTAGTAGAGAAATATGAATTATTCTGTACATAATTATCTGAGCTGAATAGCTAAATTTGAGCCAATGGCTAATCTGATGGGCACCTAACTAGGTCCCATAAATGGACACCTCACTAGGTTCCTTATTGTGGGTGAGCTAGTCCTCTAGCGGACCACTTGGTACCAAGGTTAACGATCAATCCTGCAGCCGTTAACTCGCTGATCTGTTTCTCACTAATTAATATAAAATAATTTGTTCATAAACTAAATAAATATAAAAGCTCTGAATTCATATAATTCTAACAATTTGACTATAGCATAACTGAGATTCTAAAATCATGCCCAAGGGATCACCAGCTTGTAGACATAGTGATTTCAGTAATCAATAGAATATGTATCTGACAATTGTTATGAATTATACTTTATTCAACACTTTCAATAAATCATATCTAATATTCTAAAATCTTCATAGGAAATACATAGTCTGAAAATATGATAATCAATATTTCTACTGTAAACATTAAACTGAGGTCTCACAATTTCATAAACTAGGAAAAGATATTCTATAACACGCAAGGTATCAATTATGGTCCCATGAGTTTTGCTAAAATGATTAATTTTCATGATAACTGTAAAAGTAATAATATTTCTAAAACAGGCATAATCATAACAATATATTCTCTTGACATAAATCATTCTAAAATTTCATAAATAATTTATATAATATGGAAAAATATTAATAATGACCAAAAGAATGATTATGAGCTTAATCCCACTCACCGTTGGTAGTCGTGAGTGTGCTTTTACTAATAACTTTACTCTGAAGTATTGGAATGGTACAGATAACCAATCTCACAGATTAAAAGAAAGGAGCGTCACAACGTCCCAAGAGAGGATTAGCTAGGCTCACTGAAGCTCGGCTATGAAGATCATGAGCTTGACAAGAGATGAGTTCAGCCAAGAAGAAGTTTGGTTTAGAGGAGGTGTGACTTAGAGGAGGTGTGACTTAGAGGAGGTGGAAGCAAAACTTAGCAAAATGAAACTAAACATTTCTTACACATACACACTCCTACACTCATATATTTATACACAAATATAATAATCATGAATAATATTAGTGCTCTTTGTCTACACTTAATAATAATAATAAATATTATTAATGCTTACTACACTTAGTAATTATAATGTTAAATAATAATAATGCTAACTACACTTAGTAATAATAATTATAATGCTAGCTACACTTAGTAATTATAATGTTAGATAATAATAATGCTAGGTACACTTAATAATAATAATACTAATGCTAGCTATACTTAGTAATAATAATGTTAAATAATAAATGCTAGGTACACTTAATAATAATAATTATAATGCTAATTACACTTAGTAATTATAATGTTAAATAATAATAATGCTAGGTACACTTAATAATAATAATGCTAATGCTAGCTACACTTAGTAATAATAATGTTAAATAATAATAATGCTAGGTACACTTAATAATAATAATAATAATTCATAATAATTATAATTTCTTTATTTTGGGATATCACAAGACTGTCCCGACACACTCCTATCTACTATTGGATATGGTGTAGATCCCACTCAGTTTGGGACACACATCTCATCCAATGGTGGATGAAAGTGTGTCGACACGGTGTCCCACAAAGTGTCAGTACAAATAACACTACTCAAGAATCATATCATTATCATGTCACTACACTAACATAACATAATTGATGAAAACATTAGCAATTAACAAATTAACATGCACTCTATCAAAAAAAAAAAAAAACCAAAAAGCAAATCAACATGCATTACACAGCACGTGCAGTGTGGCGTGTCAAATTCAATACTAACAAATCAGATAGATCATCATTGGAAGGCTTAAAAAATCAAAACGCCCAGACTGTTCGTTCGTTTTTCCTTCCTTCCTTCCTTCCAGTTTCTGTTCTGCTGAGTCAGAGTGACCATCTCATCTCATCTCATGCGCTTTCTCTCAAAGGAAAGGAGGCGTTGTTGTTGTTGTTTCCCTTCTTCACACATAAACATGAACATGAACACGATCACTATGCTATAGAGCAGAGCAGAGCACGCGCATTCTCTTTCCAATTCCTTCCATTATCTCTCGAATTCGATCGACTCAACTCCAATCCATCCTGCTTTCTGGCTGGCTACGCTTCATTTCGACTCTGATGCCTTTAGCTTTGAGGCGGCTAAACATGTGATGTGAGGCGAGGCCAGGTGGTGCGATTCTTGAATCCACTGTGAATCTCCTCCTTATCGAACCTAACGTATGACCGTGATTCTCTCTTGTTTGTTTTCATTCGATTGATTTATATATAGAATTTATAAGCTGATTTTTTTTATTTTTTTATTTTTTATTTGCTTTCTATGCGACAATGGAACAAGATGATTATATTTTTATTTTTTAAAATTTTATTTTCAAGACAACGGAAAGAATTTGAGAGTTGATTTGTCAAAATGAAGCATGGGAGTGCTTCAGGAATGTGATCATATATTATATCATATAAAATGTGTAGCATTAGTCTGTAGCTATTAAAAACTGCTACAAATGATCTGGTTCTTACTTTCTATTACTTTCTTATCAAAATGCTTCTTTTCATGGATCGAATTATATCTAGAGTTGTGCTTCTTAGTTTATAAGCCGAATTGGGTTGCATGTGAAAATCCAAGACATTTCCCTTTTTCTTTTTCTTTTTTTCCTAGGAAAGAATTTTCGAGCTAATTGGTTTAAATGATGTTGAGTGCTTAAGGCATATGATATGTATAACACGTGTACCATTAGTCTATCACTACGAAAAATGCTACGAAGCTCATTTTTCTTCCCAAAGAATGATTTGACATGCTTGTTGATTTTTGGATAGGTGAGTGGTTCTTACTTTCTATCGTTTTATTCTGTCCAACAATCACCCATGAATCTAGTTGACTTTCATCGATATATTTTGGGTGTGTAGCATTACTCTATGGCTATATTTAATCTCCTCATTAGATGTTTTGTCGATCATTTCTCTCCATTTCACTTGTGTTGACCAATTATGGAATGTTCAGGGAAAATAATTGGAGTTTTCTTGCAATTTACAGGTGATATATTTCTGCACTTCATATTATTGAAGCATTGCAGCCTTAAGTTATTTGAGTATTTATTATTTTGGAACTGACTTAAAAGGCTGGGGAATTTGCTGTCATGGCTTCAAGAGTGATTTTGCAAAAGAAGAGGAGCCTCTTCTTCAATCCCCTGAATCAACCCACCCGCATTTTTCTTGGATTCTCAAATCTTGCGCATGGTCAATCATTTGAGTCTGATGACTTGGAAGGTTTGAGTCAGTCTCCCCGCTGTTCACCTGGAACTACTGGACATAATAAACTGAAAAGAAATTTGTTTCCTGCCAACAACAATGATCTAGCAGCTCGTGTGGCATCAAATTTTTTATTGCATCATTCCTTTAGAGTTTCAAATTTTTGGTTTAGAAATGAGAAGATAGATTTTGATTCTCTTTCAAGGTCCAGGTGGTCATCCCTATATGGCCATTACATTTCCACATCTGCTGCTGATCAATCTGGATTGGCTAGCAGTAATGG
The DNA here is from genome assembly GCA_031216105.1 of Dalbergia cultrata. Taxonomy (NCBI): domain Eukaryota; kingdom Viridiplantae; phylum Streptophyta; class Magnoliopsida; order Fabales; family Fabaceae; genus Dalbergia; species Dalbergia cultrata. Next base: position 86,576,121 of record CM062353.1, on the reverse strand, counting down.
GGGGAATGAGCAGTCAGATTCTAAACAGAAACAGGAAGCTTCACCAGAGGCATGTGATGAAGCTGTTCAAGGCTTGAGTACTGTAAAAGCAAAAGCCAAGGCTAAACAATTGGAAGAAACTGATAAGAGTGCTGAATATATTATAAAGAGCTTATGGGCTAAGATTCTAGGCATTGGTCCAGCTTTCAGAGCTATTATGTCAATGAGCAGGTTTAAAGTTTACTACCTTTTGTTTTGTGTGTGATATAAATGTGTATACAAGACTTTTCTGATTTTCCATTACCTAGGGATGACTGGGCAAGAAAGCTTCGCCACTGGAGGGATGAGTTTATATCTACCTTGAAACACTACTGGTTTGGTACCAAACTACTTTGGGCTGATATTAGGATAAGCTCCAGATTATTGTTGAAACTTGCTAGTGGAAAGAGTCTTTCTAGAAGGGAGAGACAGCAACTCACTAGGACAACAGCTGATATTTTCAGGCTAGTCCCCTTTGCTGTGTTTATCATAGTTCCATTCATGGAGTTATTGTTGCCAGTATTCCTGAAACTGTTCCCCAACATGCTGCCATCCACTTTCCAGGACAAGTTGAAAGAACAGGTAATTATTATTTTATTCATCAACTGATGCATGCTTAACTTCTGCTGTGCTTTATTATTGCTCTAATTTTGGAAGGCTTAACTTGTAGGAGGCATTGAAAAGAAGGCTAAATGCAAGAATAGAATATGCCAAGTTTCTTCAAGAAACTGTAAAAGAAATGGCGAAGGAGGTTCAGAATTTACGAAGTGGAGAACTGAAGAAGACAGCAGAAAATCTTGATGAATTTATGAACAAGGTCAGCTACGCTCTTCATAATGTCGTTGTTTTATATTTGGGCTGTCCTCTTCTGAGCAATATTATTTTTGTATTATGCCTGTGTTTTTTATGATACTATTGGAATAGGTCAGAACAGGTGCCCAAGTTTCAAATCATGAAATTTTAGGGTTCGCCAAATTATTTAATGATGAACTTACATTGGATAACATTAGCAGGTTGGTGCTTTTACCGTTGCTTATATTCCACTATTTGTGCTCTTCAATTATAAATCTCATATTTGGGATTCCATGTCATTATTAACATGCTTGTGGTTGTGAAAATGGGGAACAGGCCTCGTTTGGTAAATATGTGTAAATATATGGGTGTTGGCCCATTTGGAACTGATGCGTATTTGCGTTATATGCTCCGCAAAAGATTACAGCAGTAAGATTCATTTTTTCCTCTTCGCCTTTTTGAGAAAACTCTGGTTCTGATGCATGTATAGCTCATTTTGTAATGTAGATTAGGGCAAGGAAAATTTCATTTTATGCTTTGTTGTTGGAAGTTTCTTTATATCCAGTTTAGATAAGGATTCCTTTTCAATCATTTGGCTTTAGACTTCTTATCTTTGTTGCAATGTGGTATGGGTGCTTGCCTTCTCACTTTGCTTTTTGGTTTGATCATGAATTCATCATGCATAAGTCAATTAAAGGGAAGAGTATGTGGGATTGGGATTCTTGTCTTCGTTATTTTATGATTGGACTAAAAAATCATACATTACCTCATGGTGATGTGCCTCTATTGTATTAGTGTGGGAGCATTTGGTTAGAGTTGAATCCTCAGCTTTTGTGGAAGTTCAAATGTTTCTTTCATGAGAGAAAGTTGTTTTTTTTTTTTTTTACATGGTGTTTGGAAAGCTTTTAAGAGATAGAATTGAATTGAATTCCTTCAAGAATTAAATTTTATTAGGAATTGAATTGAATTCTTATGTTTGGAATGGGTTAGTAAATGAAAGAATTGAATTCAATTCCTTGATTTGGAATGTATCTAAAAATAAATTGATTTATTTATTTTTACCATTTTATCTTTCATCAATAAAACTTAATATTTTACTAACAACTCCAATTATTTATTAGAATACATGCCAATATGAAAGAAAAAAGGTTGTACCAAAGGAAAAAAGCAAACAAATAATATAAAAGCAAAGCAGAACATCATCGCAGTTGCCCAATATAGACAAAAGTGAGAGAAAGAGAGAGAGAGAGAGAGAGTCCGCCAGAAGCCTCAGCGGTTTCAACCCAAGGAATTGCCTTCTGGACTTTGCCGGCGTCAGACCTGAGAACTTCTTCACTCCGTGCTCTGCTGTTGGGTCCAGATTCGCATGCAGCCGCTCCCGTCAGTTTCCACCTGCAACGCTCAAGCTGTGTAGACTGGTGGCCGACGGCGGCAATAGAGGGGTGGCTGATGACCTGTTGCAGCAGACAGAGTCTCTTGGTATTTTCAATTTTTTAGCTCAATTCCATTGCCAAATCAGACCTCTTTACTTTTGGGAGTTTTTGTCGAATTCAATTCTAATGAGATTTAAATTCTTGGCTCAAATCTTGTTCCAAAGTGAGGAATTGAATTACAATTCTTGAAGGAATTCAAATCTTAGGGTTTCCAAACAAGGTGTTACTGTGAAAGAACTTAGATGGCTTTAGTCTTAAGTATCTTTGAATTCGCTCGTGTATTGTAAGAGCTTGTTGAGATATATTGTACATATATTTTAATACATTATACAGATTTGTTTTGTATTTATCATTTATTATTATAGATATGATTAGGCAAATTAGTATACAACAATTGTTAGGTAATAATTGCAAGATACCTATATATTGTAATATTTTCTACATAGTGACATTAGAAAAATCAAATTCATTTTACCTATTTTTCCCATTTTTCCTTTCAAGTTGGTATCAGAGCGCCTCATCTGGGAGCTTAACCACATTCCGCTGCCTCCAGCCTTCATTGCTAGAAATCTACAGCCTTCAATGCTGAACATTTGCAGCCTTCATTGTTGTATCACTCAAATCGGCCTTTTTGCCCAATTTTTCCCTTTTTTCCTCCTTGGTCAGCCACTGTCATCACCATCGTCAACCTCGCCACCCTCAGATCGGCTAGGCCACCAAGTCTCAGCTCCAACTGCCAATAGACACGCTGTCATGCGCCACTACTTTCTTCTGTGCATAGAGCCATGCGCCACATATTTTGAGTGCGTACAAGCACATGTAGCATCACTTCTGGCTGCCCTCTTACCGCCGTCCTTCGCCGGCACTTTCCAACCAACTTCCAGGGACCGCTATGCGAAAAGAGCCTGAAAAGGAGACTCTCTCTTTAATATGACTGATGCAACAACACCAAGCCATTTTTTAGGGTTGACAACTCTCATTAAATCTCTCAGTAAACCTTCTGACTTTTGCCCTCTGCCCTTGTCTGGCAAGGTCTTTTTTCTCATTCCTTTAATGCATCTATTGCCACCCCAAAGCAAGGGCCTAACAAGCACAGCAACAAGCATCATTCTAGGCAACTAAAATGTAGACCGGACTGAAGAGAAAAAATCAACCCATCTCTATAGCATGCACCACATCCAAGAGAACAATTAATTTGTATGAGCCACAAGAACCATTGGAACACACGATTCATGCATATCACACGAATCAATTTTTAGGATTTATGGATAATGGACTCTAGTGCAACTAACCACATGACATTTTGTTCCTCAAAATTTTTATCTTACCTACCTTTGTCAGGTAAACACCATATTATTGTAGATGATGGATCTCATGCCACAATTGCAGGAATTGGTAGTATTGTTCTTGGCCTTTCCTTGCAGCTAAAAAATGTTCTTCATATTTCTCACCCATAATCTTATTTTTGTTCACAAACTTATTAAAGACTCAAAATGTGCTCTAACTTTTTTTTAAACTCATTGTGTCATTTAGGACCTTGCCACAGGGAAGACGACTGGTGTTGCTGAGGGACATGGAGGGTTGTACTTTCTCCTCAATGTGCAGGTTGTAGGTGGTATTGGTAAGAAGTTGCTTGCTTCCTATCTCCAACCAAGCTTTAAGTCTGCCTCTTCCCAGATCTGTTTATATCACAAACGTCTTGGTCGCCCTCTTTTCTACTTACTTAAATCTATGTTTTCATCTCTATTTTCAAAAGAGTCAATTGAATCATTTCATTGTGATGTTTGTCAGCTTGCAAAACATCATCGTGCTACGTTTCCATCTCATTCTAGTAGGAGTCATGAACCTACATCTACTTCTAACATCACTGGCAAAAAAAAGGTTTGTTTCATTCATTGATGATTGCACTAAAGTTACTTGGCTTTTCTTGATAAAAGAGAAATCACAAGTTTTTCAATTGTTTGTTCAATTTTATCGCTTGAGTCAAGCACAATTTGGAAAATCTATCAGGCATTTACTTTCAAATTATGGCAAGGAATATGTGAATCATCATTTTCAAATTTTGTTAAAGAACATGGAATTATTCATGAACTTACATGTGTTGATACTCTACTGCAAAATGGTGTTGCAAAAAAAAAATCATCATTTGCTTGAAGTCACTAGGTCTTTACTTTTTCAAATGTCTGTTCCTAAGTCATATGGGGGTGAAGTTGTTTTAACTACAGTTTATTTAATTAATAGAGTACCTTTAAGACTTCTTGATAATGCAAGTCCTGTGCAACTTCTATTCTCTCACTTTCCCTCTGATGAGAAACAGAGAAAGAGAGAAAATCATAGAATGAATCCGTGTGTAATAAACTACACAACGGAGTGAATATATATAGAAAAATGTGCAATAAATACACAATAATTACAAAGATATATTATCCCTATTTACAGATAACAAAAGATAATAAAAGATAATAAAAGATATCTAAAAGATATTCACATATTCTAACACTCCCCCTCAAGCTAGGGCATATAGATCATATGCACCTAGCTTATTACATAAATAACTTATTCTAGGACCTCTCAATGATTTGGTGAGAACATCTCGCCAATTGGTCATTTGAATTGACGAAACTTGTGGTGATGTCTCCAGATAAAATCTTCTCTCTAATAAAGTGACAATCAACTTCAATGTGTTTGGTCCTCTCATGAAAAACTGGATTTGAGGCAATGTGTAAAGCAGCTTGATTGTCACAAACAAGTGTCATTTGTTTGGCTTCCCCAAATTGAAGTTCTTTGAGGAGTTGCTTGAGCCGGATAAGCTCACATGTATGCAAAGCCATTGCACGGTATACCTTCAGCACTAGATCGTGCCACTACGGTTTGCTTCTTGCTTTTCCAGGATATGAGATTGCCTCCAATAAGTATACAATAACCTGAAGTGGGCAGCCTGTCAGAAGGATCCGATCCTTGGTCTGCATCAGAATACCCAACTATATCAGTATGCCCCTTATCTTCATAAATAAGGCCCTTTCCTGGTGCTCCTTTGACATATTTCAAAATACGGATAACAGCATCCCAATGAGCTTCACATGGTGAGTTTAGGAATTGACTAACCACACTTACTGCAAAAGAAATGTGCGGGCGATGGCGTGAGATAGTTCAATTTCCCAACCAATCTTCTATATCTCCCAGTCGAGATAGTGGCTCCCACGATTTGGTAGGAGCTTGACATTAGGATCCATAGGAGTATCAACAGGTTTTGCAGCAAGTAAACCTGTTTCCTCTATAATGTCAACAACATATTTTCTCTGAGAGAGAACTATGCCATCTTTAGACTGTGCTACTTCGATACCCAGGAAGTATCTGAGTTTGCCAAGGTCTTTGGTCTGGAAATGCTTGCATAGGTGCTGTTTGATCATGCTATACCACAGTGTCGCTCACCTGTAATGACAATGTCATCAACATACACAACTAGGTAGATGCTACCTCTTTGAGAATGATGAAAAAACAGGTGGTCGGCTTCACTCGAGTCATACCAAATTCTTGAACCACAGTGGAGAATCTTCCAAACCAAGCTCGAGGCGCTTAAGACCATACAATGATTTTGAAGCGACAAACAAGGCGAGAAGACTCCCCACGAGCAACAAACCAGGAGGTTGCTCCATATAAACCTCTTCCTCAAGATCACCATGGAGGAAGGCATTCTTAATATCCAAGCTGATGAAGAGGCCAATGGCGCGCATAGCGACCATAGAGAAAGCAGACGAGCGAAGCCATCTTAGCGAGGGAGAATGTATCACCATAATCCAAACCAAAGATCACAGTGTACCCTTTGGCAACAAGGCAGCGAGCCTTAAGGCGATCAATTTTGGCCATCGGGCCCCACATGCTTGTAAAAATCCAGCGACAACCAACCCGCAGTTTACCAGGAGGAAGAGACACGGATCCCAAGTACCACATCTGAAGTGCACACATCTCATTAATCATAGCTTGCCTCCACCCAGGGTGGAAAGCCTCACTGCGATCTTAGGAATGAACCACGAGAAGACAAAGAAGACAAACAAGCATAATGTAGAGAAGACAAGCGGTGATAACTCAAGGCGATATAGTGAGGAGATGGGTTACGAGTGGAGCAGTACCTTTCACAGGGCAATGGGAAGATCGAGTGAAGCCAGGCAAGGCAGAGAAAGCGGTGGAGGATCGAACGCAGGAGGAGAGTCACATCGGCCAAGAGCAGGCTCGGAGGAAGAAGCGAGGAGGGCGGTGGGCGTGGGTCAGTGCAATGGGTGGGACAGGCTCGGCTGATGGGCCGGGCTCGGCGGTGGTAGACCTGAAGGGGCGGCGTGGAGTGTAAGCGGAAGGGGTGGTAAAGGCATAGGGATCACGGGGAAGTGGGAGTTCCTCGAGGCGGGAGAGGTGGAATGATTAGATGGCTCAAAGAAGGGAGCAGTGTCAAAAAAAGGTAACATCGCGGAGACCCGGATAACGGCCTTGAGTAGGAGAAAAACAGAAAACCTTTTTGAGACCGAGGTAACCAAGAAAAACACATTTAAGTGAGCGTGCAGAAAGTTTGTCAAGACCAGGAGTTAAGTTATGAACAAAGCAAGTGGACCCAAAAAGCGTCTGCGGGGAAGGGAGTGCAAGGGGGTCATGGGGAAATAAGATGGAGTGAGGGAACTTGGTAGTCCAAAGCGAGAAGAAGGCATGCGATTAATTAAATAACATGCAGTTAAAGCGGCATCCCCCAAAAGCGAAAGGTACATGATTATGAAGAAGAGAAAGTACGGGTGGTTTCAATGAGATGGCCGGTTCTTGCGCTCGGCCACCCCATTTTGTTGTGGGGTATGAGCACAAGGCGTCACAGTGAAGAATGCCATGAGATGCTAAAAGTTTTGAAAATCATGAGACAAATATTCTTTTGCATTATCACTCGTAAAGCGCGAATAGGAACACCAAATTGGGTTTTATTTCTTGATAAAGTTGGTAAAAAGAGAAAACAACTCAGACCTATGCTTTAATAAAAATAACCAAGTACAACGAGATTAGTCATCAATAAATGTAACAAAATAACGAAATCCCTAAACTAGACACCTTTGTGCGACTAGGACCCAAATATCTGTATGAACTAAAGTAAAGGAGGCGTGGCTCGACTACTAACACTATCGGAAAAATGACTCGCGTGTGTTTCCCAAAGTTGACACGATTCACAAGGCAAAGCTGGATAGTTTGGGCGGGCTAGGCACCATGCGCTGCAAGTTAGCAAAGTGGGATGACCCTATGGCGGGCGTGGAGGGTGAGAGGGTCGGTGGTGAGGAGCAAACGCCGGCGGCGAACGATAAAAGGCCCACGAGACTCACATCGGTGCCAATCATCCAGTCCGTGCTCGGAGTCACGCAAGGAAACAATTTTCGATGAATGAAATGATGCAATTAAGGGCTTTAGTTAACCGATGAGCAGAGAGTAGGTTGAATGGGAGAACCAGGAACATAAAGGCTGAATCAAGCGACATAGAAGGTAGGGGATGGGCGATTACCCACCAGAGTGAGGCTATGTGTGAGAACCATTGGCTAAAGTGACGATGAGCAAACAACTTGAGTAGAAAGTGTGGAAAATAAAGCTTTATTACCAGAGATATGGTCGATTAGCGGCGGAATCAGAACCCAAGGACCCAATGAGGCCGGTGAGAGAGACAAAGCAAAGAATTACCGAGTGTGAAGCGGTGGAACCAGAGTTACGGCGTTGCTCAAACCACTTTGAAAGTCATCATAGTCGGTGGAGGCGGTGGATGTGGAGGCGAGGAAGTGGATGGGCCAGGAACACGATCTGGGCAACATTAGCGATAGGCGTAGATGAGGATGCAAAAGTAACAACGATCAATGGTGTGGCCCGACCGATGACAGGTGGTGATCACACTTAGAGGCGGGACTTGAGAGCGACCACGACTAGTGCTCTACGGGTGACTAGGCGCGTGGTATCAACCGAAATTTGTGGAAGAACGCTCGGCCCAGTGGTTTGGCGGGAACCGAAGAAGCGGAACACCATGGAGAGAGTGAAACACGATCGGGATCCCAAAAGTTGATCCACGAGTAGCGAGTACTGCGAGGCAAACCATAAAGGGCCAAGAGCATAAAAAAAGGAGCTACGTTGCTCCAACTCCTTCTCAGGGAGTATCGGCGGGGGCAAGAGTTCATTGAAATCATGAAGAGCACCATGAATTTTACCCAAATAAGAGGACATAGAGCCATCAAGTTGGCGAGGAGCAATGATACCCACTTGAGATCTGACAAACACGATAGAGCGTTAGTGTCATTGGTGAAGAAGAGTCTTGGCTTGCGCCCAAAGCAGTTCACAAGTGACATGGGCCGAAAGATCTGTTTGATGGAAGGAGCAATGGTGGACTTGAGAATGCTACGGTTGGGCATCAATCTTAACCCGGGCGCCCATCCAGGATGTCTCTGACCTTTGTAGTGAGGTGGTCGGCATAGTCTGCCCAGTCAACCATAGTTTGATGTCGGGCCCAAGTATCATAGTTATTGCCGTCAAGCTTGTCGGTGGAGAGAGGCACCGCCCGACATAACTAGTGAATGCCTAGGGGCTCAGGCCGAACACCCTTATTGTCGGTAGGAGTGCGAAGTAGCCATGGGCACAAGGCGGCGGTGGAATTACAAAAGTCACGTCGTCAAAGATCACGGATCACGAAACCAAGACCGGATCCGGAAAGAGGAGAGCACCATGAGTCAAGCAGGCGGCGGTCGGTCGGAGGCTTCGACGCCACGCCTGCCGGAAGAAAGCGGCGGCTAGCGCCGAGAAAGCCGCGCGTGAGCGGCGTGGGAACTCGTCACAGGGCGCGATTAGGGAGGTAGGCGCGCGCACGGTGGCGAAAGTGGGGGTGGTCGGTGGCGGGCCAGCCGGAAAAATCGCCGTGGCGATGGAAAGCGGAGGACGAGTGTTTAATGAGAGGGGAGGCACCAACGATGGAGGAAAAGTGGGCAAACCGGAAGAGGCACAGTTTGGCCCAAGAAATTTCACCAGGCGGATGGGCCCTCGGCCTGACGCAGGAATAGGGTTTTCTTTCTTTCTTAGGCTCGATACCATGATGAGAAAGCAGAGAAGAAAATCATAGAATGAATCCGTGTGTAATGAACTACTATGGTGAATATATATAGAAAAATGTGCAATAAATACACAATAATTACAAAGATATATTATCCCTATTTACAGATAACAAAAGATAATAAAAGATAATAAAAGATATCTAAAAGATATTCACATATTCTAACACCCTCTACCCCTATTATGCAAAGTTTAGAGGCTTGAGTCTTCAGTTGTGTGGCCTGTGTTCGTGTGCATCATCAACATTGTTCCAAACTTGATCCTAGAGCTATCAAATGTGTTTTCTTAGGCTATGCTACGGACAAGAAAGGATGCACGTGTTTTCACCCATCTAGTCACCATTTTTTTGTTACCATGGATGCTACATTTAATGAAAAAGAGTCATTCTTTAGTCCTCAGCTTTAGGGGAGAGACTTTCGAAAGCTGAGTCAATTATCCTAGCATCCTTCTTTCCTTTTTCATCCATACAAATGCTGCCACCTCAAGAATTTATGCCTACCTTTGGCTCCTCTCAAGAGTTAGCACCTTCTCCAACACCACCTCAGTTACCTACAAACAAATGGAGATCACCAATTCAGGTGTACCAAAGGAAAAGGCAACCTAAAGTGGTCCAACAACAGCTCCAAGTGTTTGAACCTATGGTAAGTACTGAAGGTACAAGTTCTTCTATTTTTTATAATGAGTCTTTGAATGAGTTTGAATCTAACCAAGATGATTTACCTATTTCTTAAAATGAATATTTGAATGAGTTTGAACCTAACCCAAATGATTTACCTATTGCATTGAGAAAAAGAATAGTGCCAAGTATCCTATTTCTCAATTTATCTCCACTAAACATCTTTCCCTGCAGCATCAGAGTTTCATTGCAGCTGTTGATTCCATCCAAATCCCAAACTCAGTCCAAGAAGTATTAAAAGATGAGAATTGGATTCAAGTCATGAATGAGGAAATGAGTACATTAGAAAAGAATCGAACTTGGGAGATCGTTGAGAGCTTGGGAGATAAAAAACCAGTCGGATACAAGTGGATATACACTCTGAAATATCGGTCTGATGGCATATTAGACCGATATAAAGCAAGATTGGTTGCAAAGGGGTACACACAAACATATGGAATTGACTATGACGAGACGTTTGCCTCTGTAACAAAGATGAATATAGTCAGAGTCTTGCTTTTTCTTGCAGCTTATTTTGGATGGGATTTGCATCAGGTCAATGTAAAGAATGCATTCTTACATGGAGATTTGGAAGAAGCTTACATGGAAATTCCTCTCAGATATGACGTCACCAATGGAAGAAACAAGGTATGTAGGCTCAAAAGGGCTTGGTATAGGTTGAAATAGTCCCCTCATGCATGGTTTGGGAGATTTGCTAAAACCATGGTATCACTTGGATACAAACAAAGTCAAGGAGACCATACTCTTTTCTTTAAACATACAGTTGGAGGAAAACTTATAGTTCTCCTAGTATATGTGTACAACATCATTGTATCAGGTAATGATCCAAGTGAGAAGAAGCTTTTGGAGGAGAAATTAGCTGCTGAATTTGAAATGAAAAATCTAGGAAAATTGAAGTACTTTCTTGGAGTAGAAGTGGCCTATTCTAAGCAGGGCATCTTTATCTCTCAGAGGAAATATATCCTAGATCTACTTAAGGAAACTAGGAAGCTTGGGTGCAAAGTCACTATTGTTCACATTGAACAAAATCATCAAATAGGAAGTGAAGAGGAAAGTCCTAGTGTCGATAAAGCACAATACCAGAGATTGGTGGGAAAGCTTATATACTTGGCTCATACTAGGCCAGACTTGGCATATGTTGTGAGTGTGGTTAGTCAATACTTGCATGATCCAAAAGTGAGACACATGCAAGTGGCAGAGAAAACTCTAAAAGTCTACATCGATGTTGATTATGTAGGCTTTATTTGTGACAGAAGATCAACACTCGGATGTTGTATGTTTTGAAACTTGGTGACTTGGAAAAGCAAAAAGCAAAATGTTGTTGCTAGCTCAAGTGCAGAAGCCAAATTTCGAGCCATGGTACAGGGAATTTGCAATCTATTGTGGTTGAAAATTATCTTGGATGACTTGAAGATAAAATATAAGACTCCTATGAAGATATTACGTGACCAAGGTAGCTAAAATCGAGATCTTACGTAGAATCGGATTATCGGAAGGGGGATGAAAAATCGTAAAACATTGAATTGTAACACGGATCGAAAGATCCCACCAAAATACAAAAATTACATTTATATAAATATATATACCACATAGCATAGTGTAGGAATAATATTTACTAATTAATTCTTTTTTTAAAACAATTAAACCACATAAATCTACCCTTGAACTCAAACTCCCAATTATTATTTTCTTGGGCTGATATAAATAAAAAACAATATGGGCCAACATTAAGTATCAACATTAAGTATCAATCTTCTTTCAAAGAGTAGCAGCCCAAATAACAAGAAAGAGGAAAAAAAATTTAGAATAAATGGAAGGCAAAATGGCCAGTATTAAGCATCGAACTTCTTTCAAAATTAGCAGCCCAAAAGCCCAAATAACAACAAAGAAAGAGAAACAATATTAGAATAAATGAAAGACAAAAATAACAGAGAATGGGGGAAACTTCTCGCGCAGGCAGAGGTTGAGTTTGAGAGTGCGGGATTTGGGGGCATGCAATAACAGGGAGAAATGGAGATCATGTGCATGCGACCATGGAGCGGGCATTTTCAGTTCACAGCGTTAGAGGATAGAGATGGTTTTGCTGGTTTGTGGGTCAAGGGTGTTGGCTTGCGACATCGACGTTGACATTGGCATCAGCATTGTGGTAGAAGAAAGAGCTCGAGTGCGGCCGAGCCAAGGAATGAAGGGAAAGAAAGGCGATAAGAGTGGAATGACACCTTGTCCTTATGAGCTCGGAGCTGAGAGAAGGGGGAGAAAGAGTGGCGGTCAGCAGTGGCTATGAACTACATCGGAGAGCTTGAGCATTGGCGGTCTTTTGGTGCCGAGGGTCGTTGAGCAGAGAGAAGATAGGAAGCTAGAGGAGTTACGGGCAGAGATCCAGAGAGAAGGAGGAGTTTAGGAGCCCCCGGCTCACTAAGATCGCTCGATTCCAGCACTCCCACGATCTTCCTCGATGATCCCATAGTAAGGTGGCAAGCGAGCCCAGAGGTGGAATCGGGATCGTAAAGGGCTATTGGGAGCGTAGGATTGTGCGATTTCACGATCTTGCGCGCAATCCTAGCTACCTTGTATGTGACAATAAATCAGCTATCCATATTGCTCATAACCCTGTCCAATATGATAGGACGAAGCATATTGAAATTGACCGACACTTCATCAAGGAGAAGCTAGATAATGGACTTACAGCCACAATACATGTTCCTTCCGGACTACAGTTGGCACATGTGTTGACCAAGGGCCTACCCACAAAGCAGTTTCAAGAACTTAACACACAAGCTGGGAATGATAGATATCCATTCACCAGTTTGAGGGGGAGTGTTGAGATATATTGTACATATCTGGTTATATATTATACAGATTTGTTTTGTATTTATCATTTATTATGATAGATACGATCAGGCAAATTAGTAATGCGGCAATTATTAGGTAATAATTGCAAGATATCCATATATTGTAACATTTTTCTGTACAGTGGTGACATTAGAAAAGTCAAATTTATTTTACCCATTTTTCCCGTATTTCCTTTCAAGTGAGCTTATCTATTCTGGTTTGGAGTAGTATATCTCTATATGAACTAGGTTTCTGTGCACAACGCTCGTAGCCTCATCTTAATATTTGTGAAGGAGATGCGTTAACGTCATATCAGTTGGGGCTGTTCCTGCATGTAGTTATGCTAATTAATTATGTCAATTACAACTTCCAAGTGCAACCCAACTAGTTCAAGCCCTGTCCATAAATGTTCACGTACATACCAACACAGCATTACTTTCCAACAAAAATTTGATGAGAATACACATGAACCCATCTTAGAGAGAATAAAAGCAAGTGGGGAAAAAGGAAATTCTGCAAAGCATACAACACCTAAGGCTTGACGTGCTTTTAAATCAAAGTATTTTTAAAAAACTAAATTTAACATATTCTGCTTTGAGGGTAAATAGATGTGAATTGTTTGGCTTTTGCAGGATCAAGAGTGATGATAAACTGATTCAAGAAGAAGGTGTGGAGTCTCTTTCAGAAGCAGAGCTTCGTCAAGCCTGTAGAGATCGAGGATTACTTGGATTACTTTCAGTGGATGAAATGCAGCAACAGGTTAATCATAAATGATTGAATGGAACTTGTGGCACTGAACAACAGTTCTGAAATCGCCAATTTTGTGTTAATTTACTTTGTTTGCAATATTTCTGAACTAGGCACTGGTCATAATTGCTAAATTCAGAACCACTATCTTCCAGAAAATCTATTTTCAATTGTTACTTTGACAACCTTCATCTCCTCATAATTGCTTCTTTGAGAGCCTTCATATTATTGAACCCATTTCTAATCAAATTTAACCATATTTGTCAGGTATATATCTAGTGCATTTTTGAGACTCTAGAATGCTCTTGTTTTGGATATGCAAGCAAAATAAAGCCTTAAAACCTAAGGGTTGCTGGTGTAACTCTTATATGCAAGACAGATGGAGAAAGCGACTAATGTTTATGGACAATGAATTTGTAGAAAATAAAGTGCGATGACATAATATAGTTGGAAGAAATTTCTGAATGCTGCACAAATGAAACTATCTTGTGGTGGAAACATATCTCATGTTTGGTGGATGTAATTATTTTATCTCTCTGCAGCTTAAGGATTGGCTGGATTTGTCTCTCAACCATTCTGTGCCATCTTCCCTCTTAATTCTTTCTAGGTATTTAATATTTATCTGTTAAAATGTTATCGTTTTGAGGATTTTCCTTCAGTAAAGGGGTGGTTCTCTCATTCCCTCTGCAGAGCATTTTCTGTTTCAGGAAAGGTGAGGCCAGAAGAAGCTGTTCAAGCTACACTTTCTTCTCTGCCAGATGAGGTTGTAGATACTGTTGGGGCGACAAGTTTGCCTTCTGAAGATTCTGTTTCAGAAAGAAAGAGGAAATTAGAATTTCTAGAAATGCAAGAGGAGCTAATTAAGGTTGGATTTTTCATGCATTATTTTTTTGTTATTAGGGATATTTAATTCCTAGGAGGGAGCCATGGCATTGGCGATTTTCCTCTCATAATTTTAAAATAAACTTGTTAAAAACTTTGCTTTATTTATATCTTTTTGTTCTATCCATGATGACTTTGTCAATAATTATCAGGTCAGGAACGTAGAGTTCAAGTTTAAATTATTATCTTATTTATGTTACTTGCATACGTAATGAAGTCTAATGTTAATTCAATTTTGGTAGCATTGGTGATCAAATTAGGTAAGAGATGAGTGTCATCCAATTAACATTAAATAATCACTCATAGTATACTGATTTTGTTGTTAAAGTTGCTAGGCTATCAGTATACTTGCTGTTTTAACTTGAGATTGATGGTTCAATATATTAAATAGGAGGAGGAAGAGAAAGAGGAAGAGGAGCAGGCCAAAGTGACAGAATCCATTGATAGCGAAAGTGATTTAGTTATGAAAGAGATGTCTTTTTCAAAAACTAAGCAATCACAAGAAGAGGTAAAAGCAAAGGCATTGGAAAGACAGGAGCACCTGTGCAAGCACAGCTGCGCATTAGCTGTTTTAGCATCGGCGTCAGTGAGTAGTCTTCATTTCTTCTTTAGAAATTTTTCTTCCTATTAAGGTTTTTATGAAGTGTGAATGTGACTGATTGATTTGTCTGATAATTTTTTCAGTCAGTGAGCAGGGAACGTAAAGAATTCTTGAGGCTTGTCAAAAAGGAGGTATGTAGATTATAGAATTGACATGTGTCTCTGCCTTTGGGAATGGATGCTACCTAGCGCATAGTTCTTAGTCATTCAAAGTCTTAAAATTCAGATAGCAGTTTCTTTTTTTCCCTTCTTGATGTAATTTAAAATGTTAATACGTTTATATAATTTAACATTGTTGAAAAAATGATTTACTAAATAAATAGATGCATTTTGTTGGAACCTTAGAAATTAATGTTGTTGGTAATTAGTGTTTATTCTAGGAAGCATTTCCTGATCTAGATTATTCTGTTTTTTTAATCTTTATTTGTACAGATTAGGAAGAATAGAATATTTCCTTTATTAGGCAGTCAATATCTTTGATTTTATCTTTCATTTAAGAGGAGATTGTTTCCTCCATTAATTTTGGAATAGAATCATATGTACAGATTCTTCCCAGGCCTATTTATTTGGCCTAGGTAACCTCTTCCAAAATATAGAAAATTCCTTTCCTACATGGTATCAGAGCACAGTCTGAACCATCACTAAAACACCTCTTTGTCCCATGGCTGACAAAGGCGAAATTCTAGAAGGAGAGGCCAAGATGGAGATTGGCGGAGTTGTCCTAGCCAGCCCAATCGAGGCAACAAACCTTCAAATCACTAGCCATAAACTGAATGGCCAAAACTATACCCAATGGGCCAGATCAATCCACCTTTTCCTTCCAAGGAAAAGGGAAGGATGAATATATAATTGGTGAAGGCAAGAAACCAAAAAAAGACGAGGCCAAACTCAAAACCTGGAAACTGGAGAACAGGCAGGTGATGTCTTGGTTGCTGAACACCATGACAAATGAAATTGCAGAAGACTTTGTATTTCAGCACCACAAAAGAAATAGCACAAGAGACATACTCAAATGTGGACAACACCTTAGCCATCTTTGAGATCAAGAGTTTCATTCATGACTTAAGGAAGGTAATTCAATTGTTATAGAATATTTAACACCCTAACTCGATATTGGCAGCAGTTGGACATCTATGAGGTGGTCAAATGGAGCTGCACAGAAGACAGCATGCAATACAAGTTGCTTGTGAAAAAGGAACAACTTTACAAATTCCTCCTTGGACTCAATAAAGATCTTGATGAAGTAAGTGGATGGATACTTGGAAAGAAACCCCTTCCAAAGGTCCGAGAAGCCTTGTCTGAGGTCAGAAGAGAGGAAAGCCGAAGGAAGATTATGCTAGGAGGCTCCATTACTGTCTAAATGTCTGAAAGCTCAGTCTTGGCTGCAAAGGGGTCACGACCAAACCACCAGCAAAAAAAGACCAAGCGTTGGTGCAAACATTGCAAGAAGACTGGACATACCAAGGACACATGTTGGTTTCTCCATGGAAAACCAGCAGATGGCAAGCCCTAAACAGAGAAACTTGGGGTAACAGAACCTCTTTCCACACACTGGAAGAGACCATAGAAAAAGCTGCACCTTAAACCAGCCCTTTTAGCAAGGAGTGAATAGAAGTGTTATACAAACTCCTTCAGCAAACCATGAAAACAGAGAGTACTAGCGGAATTGCTTCTTTAGCACAGAAAGGTAACTATCTAAAGCCTTTTCAGCATGCAAAGAGAGAACATCAGATTGGATTGTGGACTCCGAAGCTTCTAAGTATTATCCTTGTCATGAGAATTCCACTGTCCAAATTGCAGATGGTACTCATTCCAAAGTGATTGGTAAAAGATCAGTCATTGTGTCTAAGCATATCATCTTAAAGGATATTCTTCGTGTCCCTAAATTTGATTGTAATTTGCTTTCCATAAGCAAACTAACCAAAGATCTAAATTGTGTTACTAAATTTCAATCTTATTTGTGTGAATTTCAGGCTTTGGATTCGGGGAAGAGGATTGGCAATGCTAAAGAATGTGTGGGGCTCTATTTCCTATGGGTTAATGACTCCAAGAGTAACCAAGAAGTGTCAAAATTTTCTTGTGCAGCTACCTTACCCAAATCTGAGTCTATAATGTTGTGGCACTATCGCCTAGGTCATCCAAACATCATGTATTTGGAAAATTTATTTCCTTCCTTGTTCAATAAAAATAAAAAAATTTCCCATTATGAAGTGTGTCAAATTGCTAAGCATACTTGAAACACTTATACTACACAACCATACAAACTGTCTCAACCATTCTCCTTAATCCACAATGACATTTGGGGACCTTCTAGAATCAACAATGTCACCGATTCTAGATGGTTTGTCACATTCATTGATGATCACACGAGAACAACTGGGTGTTTCTCATGAAGGAAAAGTCAAAAGTAGGGAAATTTTTTTAATATTTCCACAACTCTGTGACGACACAATTTCAAGCAATTATCCAAGTGCTCGGAACGGACAATGGATGTGGATATTATAATTCTACCCTGGGTACATACCTCCAGAAACATGGCATCATTCATCAGAGTTCATATGTCAACTCCCCACAACAGAATGGTGTCATAGAACGAAAGAACTATCATCTTTTGGAAGTTACTAGACCTTTTTTGCTGGCTACCAATGTCTCATCAAAATTTTTGGGAGATGCTGTCCTCACAGCCACCTACCTTATTGACCGAATGCCCTCCAAATCCTAAAACTATAACACTCCTCACTCCACCCTTCAAACCTTCTTCCCAAACACTGACTTTTTACACATATCCCTCTCAAAAGATTTGGGTGCTCTGCCTTTGTCCATAACTATCAGCCGAACCGCAACAAATTTGTTCCTACATCAATACCTTGCATTTTTCTAGGCTATTCACCAAACCACAAAGGTTATAAATGTTATTCTCCCTCCAGTAGGAAATCTATCATTCTATGGATGTCACCTTCTATGAGAACAAGCCTTTTTTTTTTTCCTAGTTTGAAATTCAGGGGGAGAGAAGACAATATGAATTTTAGTTCTGGAAATTCAAAGACACTAGCACTCTTGATGAGGAATCGGGCCTGAAAACCCACTGCTCAGCTGAACCCAAAGCAACAATTGCTGATCCAGTAGAACCAATAAATGACAAATTAGAATCAGAAACAACAATTGCTGAGACTGCTGAACTTGAGGCAGCAAAAAGGCCCACTGCACTAGTAAGCAAGCCACTTCTTGTGTATTCAAGGAGGTAGAAAACCCAAATGGATCAAGAGCCTTCCACACTTCCACGGCAAGACCAGGAATTTAACCGAATGTCAAAGCTTGGAGAAACTCACCAAGGTAACACTTTCCCTGCTTCTTCACGCTCCGAAATTTTTGGCCAAGAAAATGCTGATCTTAATCTGCCCATTGCTGTTAGAAAGGGTGTGAGGTTTTCACTCAACACCCTACTGGGAAATTTGTACCTTATGATAGATTGTTACCAAACCATAGAGCCTTTGTGACAGCACATGACAACATTCAAGTACCAAGGGACATAGAAGAGGCATTACAAAACCCAAAATGGGCAGCAGCTGTGAAAGAAGAAATACAAGCTCTAGAGAAGAATGAAATCGGGGAATTTTTGACCTTGCTAGAAGGGAAGAAAACAGTTGGGTGCAAATGGATTTTTTCGATCAAGTACAATGGTAATGGAAGTGTCAATAGTTACAAGGCACGTCTAGTAGCCAAAGGGTTCACAAAATCCTGAGGCATAGACTATGAGGAGACCTTTGCTACAGTGGCAAAGCTAAATTCAGTCCAAGTTATTCTATCCTTGGCAGCAAACCTCAATTGGCCTTTGCACCAACTTGACATCAAGAATGCCTTCCTCAATGGTGAGCTAGAATAAGTCTACATGAACATTCCCCAAGGACTTGGAAACCCAAGGACAACAAGCAAAGTATGCAGACTACGCAAGTCTTTATATGGCCTCAAGTAATCACCCCGGGCATGGTTTGAAAAGCTTACCCGAGTCGTCAAAGGAAATGGTTTTGCTCAATGCCAAACAGATCACACAATATTTGTCAAACACTCTGTAGAAGGAAAAACATCATTGTTCATTGTGTATGTTGATGGCATAGTCATCACAAGTGATAACCATAAAGATATTGAATAGCTCAAGAAGCTCCTGGCTAAGGAATTTGAATTAAAAGACCTAGGAAAACTTAAGTACTTCCTAGGAATGGAGGTAGCTCACTCAAGAAGTGGAATTTCTATGTCCCAAAGAAACTATACCATGGACCTCTTGAAAGAGACTGGTATGTTGAGGTGTAAGTCTATTGACACTCCAATGGATCCAGTAAAGAAAGGTGGGTCAAAAGAAGAGAGTTCTTTAACCAACAAGGATAAGGTACCAAAGACTTGTGGGAAAACTATCTATTTGGCTTACACAAGACCGGATATTGGCTTTGCTGTGAGTATGGCAAGTCGATACATGAACAATCCCACTGAGTATCACATGAAGGCTGTAAACTGCATTCTCCAATACCTAAAGGGAACCCCAAGCAGAGGACTACACTTTGCAAAGAATTCTAATAGAGACATTGAGGTGTACACAAATGCAGATTGGGCAAGATCAGTCACCGACCAGAAATCCACCAGGTTATTACTCCTATGTTTGGGGAAATTTGGTCACATGGAGGAGTAAAAAGAAACTAGTAGTTGCAAGAAGCAGTGTTGAAGCAGAGTTTAGAGCATTGTCTATTGGTATTTGCGAAGGGATATGGCTCCAAAGAATGCTTAAGGAGGTCAAAATGTCCTCAGACTACCCTATGATCCTATGTGACAACAAAGTTGTCATCAGCATAGCCAATAATCCGGTTCATCATGATAGAACCAAACATGTGGAAATTGATCGCTACTTTATAAAAGAAAAGATTGAAAACGGGGTCACTAGTCGAGAGTACACACCATCAAGTCAGCAGACTGCAAATATTATGACGAAAAGCCTTCCAAAAAACACTTATGAGACTCTAAGGTCCAATCTAGGCATGGTAGACATCTACCAGTTAGTTTGAGGGGGAGTGTTAGTAATTAGTGTTTATTTTAGAAAGGATTTTCTAATCTAGATTATTATATTTTTTAATCCTTATTTGCACAGATTAGGAATAATAGAATATTTCCTTTATTAGGTAGGCAATATCTTTGATTTTATCTTTCATTTAAGAGGAGATTGTTTTTTCCGTTAATTTAGGAATAGAATCAGATGTTCAGATTCTTCCCAGACCTATTTATTTGGCCTTTGTAACCTCTTCCAAAATATAGAAAATACCATTTCTACAAATGCATTTTAGTTTTTTTCCCTGTACAAGAATTTTCTTATTTGAAATTTGGTTCTTGATGTCATTGTCGTCGTCGTCATCATCATCGTTGTTGTTGTTGTTTGATAATAGACTTCTACCTCCCCTCAAAACTAACATGTAGCTGTTCATCATTTGATCAAGCCAGCTTTTTTGCATATAAAAGTAAGCTCTAACCTATTACTATGCAGATTGATCTGTACAATAGTATGGTAGGGAAAGAAGGTACTGATGGGGAGCAGGAAGCTAAGGAAGCCTATCAGGCGGCAAGGAAGGACAGTAATCGGGCTATGGAGGCAGCTTTTGGTGACAAAGTTTCTTCAGCACTTGCTGACAGGGTAATTCCATCCCTGATCCTCAAGTTTTATTTGATGCTACTTAATAGTTGGAAAACAAAGAAGAGATTATCTATTAATAATTAGCAAAATTTTGTTCTGTAACTGGAAATAGCTAACAGCAATGGGAACTTACATATGCATCTCAGGTTGATACTATGCTCGAGTCACTTGAAAAAGAAATTGATGATGTTGATGCTAAAATTGGAGACCGCTGGCGGTTGCTAGACAGGTTTTTCTCGTAGTTTCATGTTAGGCTGGGAGAGTGTTATTGTTATATGTTACATATTTTGATGCCCTGATTAATTGGTGCTGTTTTCTTTGTGCAAATTATGAATATTAAATATGATACTTTCTAATTTACGGCAGTTAGCCTAGCTGAATAGTAGAATCCATAAATGGACACCACCATTTGGTTGTGTGTGTTGTGGTGGTTTTTTGTTTTTTGGGTTTTTTTTGGGGCTTCCACTGTTTTTTTTTTTTTTTTTGGGGAGTTTCCATTGTTATAACTTATATTGGGAAGCCTTCAATGGGATTGAAGGAAACTGGCTAAAAAGGATTAGAAAATGACTAGTAAGAGACCCCAATGTAACCTCAAACTCAAATTGGAACCCTAGGAGGGGGAACTTCCACTCTTTCCTTCATTCTTTCCGTTGTCATTTACTTTACGAAGTGAAGGAAATCAAAAGGGGCAATTGTTAAGGATTAAAACCATTCATTTGTGTCTTCCCAATAGTTTAAGTTTTTGGAAGAGGTGATTTATGCGGTATCAAAGATGGGGAAAACTTTGGTGCAATTCTTACCAGCTTCTTTCTTGTAAATAAAACAAGTTGAATTTCAAAATAAGCTAGGTGAGTCTATGCATTATCCATGCTTCAAACCGAAAGGGCTATTGCATAAGAGGGTATGTTTAGATATAAAACCATTTATTTGTCTTGACTCTATAGCTTACACTTTTGGAAGAGTTGGATCATGACAGCAATAAATTGCTATTATTTTTTGTTGGTGACTTGTTCAGAGAAGTTTTTGAGAACTCACAACTGTGACTTTGATTGCAACTAGTTATTGTACGCTAATTCAATTTGCAGTCATTCTTCAATTGGCATTGAGTTGATAAATGATAACAGATATCCATTACAGATTTGTGTAGTATGAGGATCTATTGGGGGTGTCAATTGAACTAGATCCTGACATCCCTGTTCAGTTGTTTCTTTTTAGTAAATCAAGCTCTTTCTTTCTGATATAAACATCGTGGCAGGATCAACCAATATAAACAGTCAGATACTATCTCAGTTCACTTTGGCCTGCAATGGTTACGGCCTTGTATAATCACTACTCTTTCTTTCTGATATAAACATCATGGCAGGATCAACCAATATAAACAGTCAGATACTATCTCAGTTCACTTTGGCCTGCACTGGTTACGGCCTAGTATTATCACTATGTCATTCCCTTGATACATTGAATAAGATTACTGGCATCAGAATGACACATCATTAAGATTTGCAAGGCTTGGGTTTGCTTTAGACTAGTAGTAGTTGAGAAAAGTTGGCTATTTGTGGTTGAAGGAAAAATGATCTGGGATCTGATTGTTGGTAATCAGCAATCTAGAGTTTTTTGATGATGCAGAAGATGTTGGTAACCCAGTGTTGCTTGTGTCAAATGTTTTCACATTCTATGAAATAACTAGTATTTACATATCCCCAAGTTTTTTCTCTAAAAAGCCGTTGCAGTTGTATGCTTTAACTGAGAATGAATCTATCATGCTGGAAATGAATTCATCCCAAGTACTAGTTGATCAAAACGATTACAATATGTAAGATTTTAGTAAGCATCGTGACTAAGAGTCATTTGTTCCTTTTCCCTTATAAGTCTTCACTACTTCATATTAGATGTCATAAAAAAATTGAAATGTGTAACCATGTTTTGGCAGGGATTATGATGGGAAAGTAACACCTGAGGAGGTAGTATCTGCTGCTATGTATCTGAAGGACACTCTGGGCAAAGAAGAAATTCATGACCTTATCAGCAACCTTTCCAAGGATAGTGGTCAGTTCACTTCGACCTTTTCCTCCTTTTTCTCATATTGAATAGATATCAGTTATAAATATCACTATTGTGCCCCCCCCCCCCCCAAATTTAATGCAACCAACATTAAGTAATCTAATACAAAACCACAAAATGTAGCGCCTAATGAAACATGAGGTTTTCTCTTTCAGCTTCTTTTTTCTTTCCGTTCCCCCTCCCCCGGGGCGTCAAATTTTCATTCTTAAAAAAGTTTTTAGGAGCCTTGTAAGTTATAACAGCTCCTCCATGAAAAGCTTCTGTGAATAATGAGAGGATGTAGAGAAAAAAAAAAACCCCTTTTTTTGGTGGAAATGTGCAAGTGTCTTGCAACTTAACGTCTCATTTTATATATATATAAAACTAAATAAGGCAATATACTGCGTGAGTACAAGAGAACAACTGATATGGCTATGTACAGTTATATTAGTTGTAGTAATAGGAATAATAGTAGCAGTAGCAGCAGGCCAGCGGTACTATTCTCAACAGCTTCATTTGTCAAAGTGAGTTTCTGAAGCTGGATATTAATGATTAACTTGCAACCACCTGAAAAGAGTGTCATTCTCTCTAGAAACAATATGGACGTCCTCAAGTCCATATCACAGTTATGATTGTTTGCAGGGTTTTTTTGAAAAGTCTTCTGTACTCATATTTGTAGATGCTAAAGTGAATAAGTATATCTTGCATGTATAAGTTGTTATAAATCCTTAAAAAGTTGGATTAGTGAGTTGAGAGAGCAATTCTAAACTATGTTCTTGTGTTATCTTAACTAATTTATGTTGATACCAAGATGGATGTTAGCTTGAAAATAGTATACAGCACCTGAATATGAAATTAGTTCAACTGCCAGAGTAATTGCCACTACTTGCATTTTCATCATAAACAGATGGGAAAATATTGGTGGAAGATATTGTCAAATTGGGCACCCCGAAAGACGATGGTGACACTGAAGAGGCAGCAAGATCATAATGTATTTTATTTTTCTCAATTTCAAGGTTCTAGCCGAGCTAGTATTGCATTTTATTTGTGAAATGTGGCGCACCAGCCATGTTATTCCGTACTGGGAAAATGTATTCTTCTCCCTCCCCCTTTCCCCCACGAGGAGAAAAAAAAAAAGAAGGCAAAAACGAAAAGACAAGCAGAAGAGAAGTAAGGAAAAGAAGCCAGGGAAAGTACTCAGCAAGGCTGGAAAACTGCGCCAGAAGAAATATATATCTATTGATATCATAAACAAGCGAAACACTTGGAATTACTATCTCATCCATTTACTTTATTACTCTAGAGGATTTGGTGGCCAAAGATTTACTCCTTTAGAAGAGCTTTCGCATCAAAGAGATTAGTTATTATTGTCAGAGAAATACTCTGGTCAACCAAAATGTATATGCTCAAAACTCAAAGTCCCCTTTCATCACTATCTTCACTCTCTCTGCTTGGTTGATCAAAGATAATAAGAAGAAAGAGAACGGAGAGAAAAGAAGAAAAAATTTTGCTTTCTCTCTCATTGCTTGGATGAAGAGAAAATAGAGGGAAAGAAATCTTTCTAGTTTTCTTTCTTTCACTTGGTTAAAAAGAAAAGTAAGAAGAAAGAAAATGGGATAGCATGAAATGACAATGTTATCCTTAATATAATATAATGCAATTACCAGGCTAGGAACAAACAGTAGGAAACAATAGTCAGTGGAGCGTAGGACTTCATTTTGCAAAACGTTAAAACTGATTTTACACTTAAAGCCGGTTTGACTGGAAATTGGGAACTAGCTTAACATATCATATTGACCAAATCTCAGAAAGGTATACACCCAATAAAAACAGGAATACCAAATAAAACTAAAAAAATTGTTTGACAATTCCTCATCTACAACTTCTAATGACAGGGTGGATCAGTATATATCATTTTTGTACCAAAAAAAAGAAATAAAAGACCAATCAAAGCCCCAGGTTAGATTTATCATAGTTATTGAAAATAGTTTCTCTAAAATTAATAATTCATTGCTGGACACCTTGTCCACTTTTGCCCAGCACCAAATTGCTAAGACTTCTGAAAAAAGAACAGTTAGAATCGCAAAACATTCCTTTTTTATTTTTTTCCAAAAAAATAAAGATGAAAGGATTTGCTGAATAGCCTTGAAAGTGACACCCAATTTGGCAAAATGTTGTTTCACTTGGACGTAGAAAGGACAATAGGATGCACTTGGAGGCATCGACAAACTAGTAAGAAATGTTGCCTCTTGGAGAGGTGCACTGGATTCGACACTAGCAGAGTTGGTGTGCGATCCATCCCCCCCCCAAAAAAAAAAGACCCAAAAAAACAAAGGACAATAGGATTTGCTGCAAATCAAAATAACCACCCATTTTGCTCAAGAATGTTTATTTGAAATTAGGAAACTATGAAGAAATTGTTCATATAAGGGGATATAATTGTAATTTTGATAAAAAAAATTCTCCTTCAATCTTGTTTTCTCGCCAGTTGAGGGGAGAAAATATTTGGGTGGGTCCCACCACCTCTTTTTCTTTCTTTGCTATTTTCTCTTCTCATCGAAAACTCAATAATTGTCTATTTTCTTTATATCTAACTTCTCTTTTCCTTTTTTCTCTTCAAACAAGCAAAGGGCAAATCTTGATACAATAAAGTGATCTGCATTATATATGAAGGGGATTGCCCTTTTTAACTATCTTTTGATGTCCAAATTTAATATTTTCTAAATACGCATAATACAAAGAGGTAGTTAAGAAAAGTTATAAAAAGATGAACAAAGTTAAACATATTATAGCAAAAAAAAAAGGTTAAAAGAGTGGATTGATAAACACATAAGTGGATGTTCTATTAAGACATTGACCATATCATTATTGAGAATGTTTGTGACATCCAGTCATTTTTACTCATCTATCACATATAATAATAATAGGATAATTATACATATACAATTAGCATTTTTGAATCTTCATAAAACTTATTAAGACATCTCATCCAGGCACAGGTGTACAATTGTCGATTATTACAGCAAATTATGTAAGATTTTTGTACTTTCTCCCTTTCAAAATATCTGTCTATTTTTAGACAACTTTATATTTCAAAATACTTATTAATTTTATATTTCAATAAAATATTAATTTTATTCTTCCAATAGTATTTCTAATTAATTTCACATTTTCAAAGCATCTCATCTAATATATGCCTTGAACATTGTGCTATATTAACTAATATGTAGGGATGTATTAGTCTATTCACTATATTTTATTCTATTACTAATATTATTTATTATTTTTCTTAATATTTATGTTTATTTAAAATTGATAAATATTTTGAAAGAGAATGAGTACATTTTATCTTAACTTCTCTAAAAAATATGCAAATTAGTTAGATCACTTAATAGAGAACAGAGTAACGTTAGTATAGATTCAGATTCACAATGAGCATTACATGAGATAATATGTTAACTACTTAAAACATAAATTAATATTATAATATATCGATATATAAATATTATAAAAATCAATTATTAATATACTATTACCATTTGTTACCAAATGCACCAATGTTTTAACAAAGTAATTGAGACAAATTTAGTAAATTTTAGAAAATTTAATATAAAAATAAGACAAAACACAGCTATGAGATAAAAATGTTAATATATTATTCTTAAAAAGTTTTTTGTTGTTTTTATGAAAAAAAGAAATTTTTAGATATGATATTTTGAGAAAACTATATAACTGTTTATGGAATTAAAAATAATTGATGATAAACTGAAAAACGAGGAATAGTTTTAAAATGACTTTTCCATCTATTTAAAAGAAGAAATAAGATCAAGGAGAGAATAGATCAACTGACAATAGTTATTTTAGCTTGGCAGGTTTTCGATTTGATCCTCGGGTTTGAAGCAGAATTACCCTGTGGTTTAAAAAAAAAATTATAAGAATTCATTTCCTTTCATCCAGTAAGAACAAAATGTATCCGGATTCGTTGAGTTTCTATAATAAAGTGGACGGATCTAGTATCAACCAACTCAAGTGAAGGTGCAGGCTTCTCTCTGTCTTCAGTGTTAGGCCTATATTGCCCAATAAGACGCTGACAGTGCACTGCATAAGATAACTTTCATTGCACCATTACCGTATTATGATTCCCAAAAAATAAACATTTATTTAAATGAAAAAAATTAAAACACTAAACCAAAAAACCGCTCCTTATGGCACCGAATCATAAAAACACTCTGTTTCCTTTTCAGTTTCAAAAAATATAGCGTCAACTTGTTCTGCATCCAATTTTCTCCTCTAATTTCCTTTCTTCTCATCTCACTCGGTGGAATTGCGAGGGAAAACCAAAAATTCAATTCGACGCGTTTCTTTCTTTTTATTTCTCAAGAGACGAGAAGAGCCTCTTCCTTTGCTTGCAGTTCCTAATTTAAGCCCTTTTGAGAGAGCGCACTTAGGGTTTTCGAAATTCCCCTTATCTTCGAGTTCTTCACACATGAAGGAGAAGGTTCTGCTGAATTACTCCGTGGCTACGCATTTTCCAGCACTTCTAGAACCCCCATATGCAGTTTCGGAGCTGCGTCCCGGTGTCTGAGTAGCAATTAGGGTTTCGTGTTTTTCGGGTCTTTCGAGGTTTTTCTTTTCGTTGGGTCAGTTTGCAGTGTTTGTATGACGATGGGGGATTGAGGATTTGAGGAAAACTCGTTTTCTTCTTGTTTGTTGCTTTGGAATTGAGTTATTATTATTATTATTATTATTTTTGTGAGTGAAGTGGAAGGGAGCTTAAGAGAGGGAGAGAGATGTTTTACTCTCAGTTTATTTTGGCGAAGAAAGGGCCACTTGGGACCATATGGATCGCTGCGCATTTGGAGAGGAAGCTGCGAAAGAATCAAGTGGCTGACACCGACATTGGTGTCTCTGTTGGTCAGTTACTTTAATCTTCAATTATGTAGTGTGTGTGTGTGCTTTTGGATTTTGTATTGAATGAGCAGATTGTTCTTATACTGTTAGTTATTACAATAATTTAATATCCTGAAAAGGTTAGCTTCCGTAATGGGGGTAACACTTCAATTCATTTACTGATGCGCTAGCCCTGTGGATCAAATTTAGAAACTCATGTGGTTTTAGCTTAGTGTTGAACTAGCGAGTTGTTGACCTGGTTAAAGAAAATGAATGTATGAGAGAAGATCTCTAGTTGAGACTTTGACTTAAAAATGAAGCAAATCTTTAAGATGAGCTCATAAGTGTAAAGGAGAGTATTTTGACACATCATCATTTGTTGCCTCCATTTTAAATAGTGAGATGATGAAGTGGTAACAATTAATGGTGTGTACTCAAGACACCAGTGAATGTTATGATAGCTACGTCATCTAAGAAGATAATGCAACTTTGGCCTGGAATGAAAAGTTTGTGGCTCAGTGATTGCAAAATTGTGAGATTATATTGCTTGTTGTATTTTGTTTGCTTTCCTTGATACCTAATGGGGCATTGGTTTGTATTAAGATCTCGTAAATGATTGCATGGTACTAGTATGTAGATATATTGGGCTAATGAAAAAGATGGGAAATAGCATTTGATGTCACCTAATAAACCCTTAATAGTTGGATGGTGGACATATCAGTATATTGTCTGTTACAGTCCTTATTCAGCAAAATGGTAGAGCATATCAGCATTGTTTGTATGCCAACTTCCTATTATCAGTTTCATTTTGCACACCCATTACGTATTTATGATTAGGCTTATGGTAACAATTTTAGTGGAATTTCATAGTGGTAAGGAGGGAGTGGTGATTTGGCCATGTATTCTGTGTAGTTATCCAGTCTAATTGGTTAAAGTATTTTCTCAAGAATTCAAGGACAACTGGACAAGTTTTATCAATTTATCCTATGTCACTTGTTGGTTTGTCATGCTTGAGGCCCTTTGCTAACGGCTGCTTGTGTTGCAAATCCTTGTTTTATATGAATACTCAAGATATACAATTTTTTTTTCTTTTTTCTTTTTTCTTTTTTTTTGGGGGGGGGGGGGTTCTTGTATCAAAGAGAACTTAGATAGAGTAGCTTTAGGTATGCCATATGACTATTAGATAGAAGAATGATGCATTGTAAGAGGTAAGAAAAAGACAGTGCAAAGGAACAAATGGATTATAAATTTTTGCAAAATGAGGCTCGAAAGAGAAACAAAGAACAGACAGAGAAACTTTTTCAACGATAGATTATTACAATCCATTTGCATATATTATATGGATACTTTCCTTAAAGAGACCATGAACTGTGCATAAAAGAGGCAGAAAGCCAAAAAAACCCATCTCTTCCCTCATTTGATTGAAAGAATTCTCAATATACAAGCAGTTAGCTCATGGCAAATACTCCAAAGTGCAGCTTAGATTGCTAATTACCATACAGTCTTTTCCTCCTCAATTCTAACGAAATTCCTGAAGTTTGATTTTTCTTACGGCATATTGATCTAGTTAAGAGCTGTTGTCCTAATGAAGAACTTAACCCTTGCTGGGATAATTGTTTTCCACTAGGTAGATGACTTCTGAATTTATTAATATCTGGAGTCTGATTGTAAAAACTGAGTGAATGATTACTTGTGTAGCCATACATGAGTAAGAGCTAGCTTATGCTGATGTGAAATCTTTGTAGTAGTTTGAATTTTGTTGTGATCCCTGTGGTGGGGATGGTGTGTAGAAGGAAAATAATATTCCTTGGTACATATTAATGCCTATGCTGCATTTGTTATTGTCTAATTTTGATTATATTTTATTGTCTCAGATTATTATTTATTAGTCAATTTTATGAATAAACAGATTCCATTCTTTTCCCCGACGTACCAATTGCACTCCGTTTGTCCAGCCATCTTCTGCTTGGTGTGGTGAGGATATATTCAAGAAAGGTGAATTACCTTTTTGATGACTGCAGTGAGGCTTTGCTTAAGATAAAGCAAGCTTTTCGCTCGACTGCAGTTGATTTGCCACCAGAAGAGTCCACTGCTCCTTACCATTCCATCACCTTACCTGAGACTTTTGATCTTGATGATTTTGAACTACCAGATAATGACATATTTCAGGGGTTAGTTCCGTACTTGATTGTGTCATTAGTTGTAGCTCCAGCTGTTGCTTACTGCAGCAGCATGTTTTACTTGATTGAGCTTTTTTTTTTTTTTTTGTATTTGTTCTAATTTGAATTGCTATTGTGTGTAAATTTATTGTATATTCACTTTATTAACGGAAGTGTATATCGGTTGTGAATTTGCAGTAACTATGTTGATCACCATGTCAGTACTAGGGAACAGATTACATTACAAGATACTATGGAGGGTGTGGTTTACACTACTTCACAGTTTGGATTGGATGGTTAGTGCTCCTTTTGCCTCTTTCTGTTTCTCTTTTTATGTCATTTGATGGTGAATTTTTAATATGCAATGGAGAGATCTGAACTAAGTAATGATGAATGGAAAACACGTCTTGCAGAGCGCTTTGGTGATGGCGATGCATCTCAAATTGGTTTAGACCTTGATGAGGTAATTTCTCTTTTCTCCCCCCTCAGTTCCTTATGCATGAAGGTGATTGCCAAAATGTGATCTGTTTGATTGTAAGGCACCAGCATACTGATTTGGATGTCACAACTTTGTTGTCTGGTTATGGCTAGGAAGCATGAATGTGCCACATTGGTGTGTATTATGCTGACATTTGCTAGCCTCTTGTGGGCCTGATCTACTTGATATTTACTTTTTCCTTGATTACCAATTTTTTTTTAATGAGTACAGGTTGGAACCTTTAGTTGTTATTGGAGCTCTTTCATGTCTGAATTGAATTGACATGGTTATGAAAGAAAATATCTTCATTTGTATATCTATTAAGGATGATTGTCTTTGAATTGACAATTGACTCTCTAGAATCATTGTTCTGATTTTAATTTTGGAGATTTTTAACTTTATTTGTCAAATTCAGGTTTTGTTAACAGACAAAGCTGCTACTTTGGAGCATGATGACTGCAGTGCTAGTCCTCAAGTGTCTCATCAAAAGGATGAAAAGAAAGAGGAAGTAAGTGTGACTTCAGTTCAAGTGAGAGAGGCTGGAAGCAACGTTACTATAATATTTTAAAAATGTGTGCCTATCAATGTTTGCTTTTATTCTTTGTCATCGTCATTTTTCACTCTTTCCTTTATTTGAGAGTGGATGAAATGAAAGCATGGGTGATCCATGTTTTAGTTCTGTTAACAGTAGATTATAATTTTTTTCTGGCTTCAATGAATGAATTGATCTGTTTTGAGCAGATTGATGATTTACCCACTGCTGTTGAAGTCACTGATTATGCCGAAGGTCCATCTACTCCTGGCCTGGAAGAGCCAAACTTGTTTGGTACTCAGATGGATCAGGGCAATAATGGTGCTGATTATCAAAATTCCGAAGATTTTACATCAATGAAGAGCACAGAAAACGTTTCTGCTGTTCACCACAGGGAGAGCAATGTGATTGATTGCTCCTTGCCGAATAATGTGAAGCAATTTGGTGTAGATTCCCATCATGAAAATAGTGACAGCGTTATGGTTGAATTGGATGGCAAAAGAGAGGTACAGGAACATTTGGCATGTAGGACGACAGATCAAGAAAATCTGATACCTAATGATCATTGTTCAACATCATTACCCTTGATGGTCTCCTCCAATAGAGAGTACCCGGCCACGTCGGTAGCAGAGTGTGCTAGTGGGATGATCAGTGCTTCTGATATACCTGAGAAGGTGGAAGACTTGCATGATGAAGTTTTGATGGACAATGAACCACTTGTAGCTCCTTTGGACCAAACTGTTATAGATGGTGTTGTTTCTGCAGGAGTCAGTGCAAATGAAGTTGCAACTCCTGGTTTTTCTCATGTTACATCTGATCAAGAGGATCTCTCTTGTAAACTCTTATCTAATATGGACGGATCTCAAGGTCCAGATTCAGATGGTCATTTGAAGGATGGTCCAACATCATCAAAGAATGAAGTTCTGAATGACCATGAAATTTCTAAAAATGAGGGAGAGTCCTCTCCGTTTGATGAGGCTCAAAAATCTATTGTTACAAGTCTTGTAGGATCACCTGGTAGGCCACAAGCTGTTGATGTCGAAGCTCGAGCCTCCGAAGAACTGATGGAAGCAGAAGCTTTAAGCCATGATTCTCATGGAGCTGTGCAGCACACTGAGTCAATCCTTCGACCATGCACCTCTCATCTGAACCAGCCTTCTCTGCCATATGTTGAAGGTATTTATATAACAATTTATCTTGGATAATTTATGAGTGTCTAATAACTATCACTTTTCAACTGTAGAGTGAAATGGGAATTCTGTTATTATTATAATCTAATTTTACATTTCTTTATTTCATGTTTCCTATTGTTATATTAACAACAATATCTCCATGGTGTTGTGTTAATCTACGGGTTTCATATTTTCTGTCATTTTCTTCCTTAGCTTCCAAATTGAATTTCCTCCTCCTCTTTGTGGGAAAATTAACTTTGTAGTAGTAGTACTGTTTTTTCTTTCAACTTGAGTTGATTATGTTTTCTTTTAACAAGTTAGTTTATGTATCTGTATAATCTTCTTTATGGATATATTCAAACGTGGAATTCAATTTTATTGATAATCAGTTGCTTGTACTTTTTGCTGGTGAAAAGGATCATGAAACTGATGTTTCACATACTGTTTTAGGTTATCAAGAGACTATAGAGCCATCCATAAGCAAAGGAAATCTGGATTTCGGGAAATCAGATGTGCAAGGTGGGAGTCAGATATTTAGTGATAAAGCTGAAAGCACAAACAAATCTGCTGCTTCTGAAATGCCTGAGCCTGAAAAATTGCTCTCCCTGGCATATCAACATGATGGTGAAGTAAATGATTTGCTGATGGAGTCTACTCCTGACAATCAGGGTATATCTGATGGCCAAACAGTGGCTGCTAGATTAAAAGGCATCTCAGGTAAAAAGCGCAGTCTCACAGAAAGTACTCTTACAGTGCAGAGTGTGGATTTGGTTGAATCATATGGGGGCCCTCAATCCAAGAGAGCTGCAGCATCTGTTCCTGATGATGATGATCTGTTGTCTTCCATATTAGGTATAACAGTGGGTCTAAATGATTTTCATTATATTTTTTCAGTTACAGTGTTTCTTTTACTTGATAACAAGGTTGTGGGTGAAATGAATTTGTTGTCACTTCAGTTGGTAGGAGATCTTCAGTTTTAAAAGTGAAACCCAGTCCAGCAGCCCCTGAAATAGCATCAACGAAACACTTCCGTTCAGGACCACGAACTAATGCAGTAAAGAGGAAGGTGCTTATGGACGATATGATGGTCCTGCATGGCGAGTATGTTTTTATTATTTCCTTTTCATTCAGTTGCTGATCCATCTAGTTTGATTAATGTTGATCTTTGCCCACTGATTTTTAGCCTTTCAAAGATCTATCCTCCTTTTCTTTATCATCTTTTTGTTGTTTCTTGCAATTGATCTTTCTTTTTCCCTTTTATCTATTTAATTGCAGAGGAGAACCTGGCTGATTGATTTATTATGTTGTAATTATCTGTACCTATAATCTCTGATATATAATGTTAAAAATCCATGTAATCAATAATGGATGGTTACTCTGCAGGATACCAGCCCTAAATCTTTAGAGGTCTACTTAATTGTTTTTTGCCCTATATGCTTAGCAATTTATTTTTTTCCCATCTGGGATTAATATCTTCTCATGTGGGGTTGGAGTAGTATAACTCTTAATAATTGTAGATTTATTGAAGGATGCCCCAAAAAGAATATATTAAAGGATATCATGAGAACTGATACGTGCATTTTTTAACCCATTTTGTATTTTCTTACTTGTTCCTCTTTCATTTTATTACCAGATTTATCATGCCACATTTGGTCCTTTTTTGCCATATATAGCATACCATATTCCTTCTTTCTTGCACTGGAATGCTAATAGTTTCCTTCTGTCTTCTGAAGTACAATACGCCAACAGTTGACAAATACTGAAGACATACGTCGCATAAGGAAAAAGGCTCCTTGCACTCAACATGAAATTGTAATGATTCAAAGACAATTTCTGGAGGATGAAATTTTCCATGAATCAATATTCACAGGTGAGTTGTGTGTGGCTGTGTATATGCCTTGCTGTTGATTATTTGGAGCATTTGCTTAAACCTGTCTCGTCTAGTTTTCAAATAAACTAAAATCCCTGAAATTATGCTCATGAACCATGAACAGTAAAAGCTGAGTGTTTTGGTTAGGCCTGTTGTATTTTCATTTTCACTAAAGAATTCTGCTTTTCCTTCCATCTTT
Organism: Dalbergia cultrata; assembly: GCA_031216105.1. Classification (NCBI taxonomy): domain Eukaryota; kingdom Viridiplantae; phylum Streptophyta; class Magnoliopsida; order Fabales; family Fabaceae; genus Dalbergia; species Dalbergia cultrata. The sequence goes on along the minus strand of CM062353.1, from coordinate 86,542,026 downwards.
TTCCTTCCATCTTGCAATGCACCACCACTGCTTCAAGGTCGGGAGCTCTGATGGCATGGGAACCCAATATTTGATGACAGAAAACAGGAATAGTTTCCAACTTCCCATACAGAGATCAGGGCCACAGTAACAGCAGACTCACACAAGCATAAGAAGAAACAACATTGCAAAACTTTGAGGGTCTACTCCCTTACTGCCCAAAGGCCCCAAATTCTCACTGAATGACTGTCTGCCCCAGTATTCCTTCACATTTACCTCACCTCAACAATTCCCCTTTTCTCTTGCTTGCCACAGCTACTTAGGCATTCTTTTATGCTGAAGGTCAATATTCACCATTCTGTCCCCCCTATCCATGTGTTCTGATATCTCAACATTTCCTTCCCCTTCCTTAAGCATACACCTTAGTACCATGGGGTCTATGCTAAACCTATACCCAAACAAAATCCTATTATTTTTTTTAATGAATGGGTTATGCAAATCATTTCAAAAAGAATTTGTGCAATGGAATTATTTTGGGATAGTCAAGAGTTTAGTATTCATAATATTGCATTAGTAAAAATAAATATAAGTCAAAGTTTTATATTTAAAAATCTAGTTCATTGTAAATGGGTGAACCAAAAGTATTTTCTTTGTTTTTACTTTCAGAAAACAAGATTTAATTATACAAACCAAACATGTTTTCCAAAATTTGAAATATGAAAATGAAAGTAGCTTTCAGGAAATGGAAATTGAAAATGCAGACAGGAATTAGTTTTGTGAGTCAACCTAGTTAGGTGGTATTTTGATTTGAGAAAACCCGTTTCTAAGTGAAATTTTTTGTTGGTCATAAAAACATGCATCTGATGTATTCTGTTTTTGTCTCCATAACATGTATTTTTCAAAAAAGAGAAAGAAATTAGTTTAGAAACATCCATGATGAAGATCAACAAGTCCACATTTGAAGTTTAGATGGACAAGATTTACGACCGAGTGTTACTTTCTACATCTAAAGGGATGGTCATACTTTAGCTTTCAGGAAATGGAAATTGAAAATGCAGACAGGAATTAGTTTTGCGAGTCAACCTAGTTAGGTGGTATGTTAATTTTGATTTGAGAAAATCTGTTTCTAACTGAAATTATTTGTTGGTCATAAAAACATGCTTCTGATGTATTCTGTTTTTGTCTCCATAACATGTATTTTTCAAAAAAGAGAGAGAAATTAGTTTAGAAACAACCATGATGAAGATCGACAAGTCCACACTTGAAGTTTGGATTGACAAGATTTATGACCGAGTGTTACTTTCTACACTGAGGGATGGTCATACTTATATGTGTTCCTTTTTAGACGTCACCAGATGGTTTTCAAAAACATGAGAGCACATTACCATAATTATTCTGATGACAATTTTCATTTACTTAATTTTACAGAGAGCATTATCATATTCATTTATCAAATATCCTTCGAGCATACCTAAGTCAATTCACTTCGTTCCAGGTTTGTCTTCTGATTTGAGTATTCTGCGAAATGAGACATTTGATCTGACTGGAATCAAGGTTTTTGATGATGGTTTAGATAGTTCTTTCATTGAAAAAACAAATAATGAAGTTCATGAAGTGGAAAGGAATGCGGAATCTATGGCAGTCCAACTCCAAGGAGTTGCTGAAGTGCAGCCTACTGAGATCTCTGTTTTGTCTGGGAGCCATCAGTCTGAAGTTAATTTGGGTTCTCATGATACTGGTGCATATGTGCATTCAAATATTGTTTCTCATTTGAAGGACCTTGACGGTTCTCTGAATGCTGAAATGAATGATGCTGGAGGAAATATTGAGGTTTCTGAAGCAGAAAATTACTCTGTTAGCCGTGGGCATGAATCTTCATCCCTAACTGGAGTTGTTGAAAATAGCCTTTGCATACCAAATGATTTTATTGCACCACTCCCTCTTGTGGACAAAGCCAATGATCCTGTTGGTTCTGCCCATACAGATGTATTGAGCATCCCATCTGACCAGAATTTGAATACATCCCCTATTCTAGAGGACATATTTGTTGAGGATAAAGGTGATAGAACTGAAGCAGGTGCCATTGAAAATGAAGAGCATAGTTTGGAAATTGGAACAGAAGTTCAAACAGATGGATTGGAAGCTAACGATTCATATGCATCCTTGGCTACTGGCTCCAAGGGAGCTGATGAAAATACTGGCAATCAGATATCCTTTAATGGAGACTTGCCTACGCGGGCAAATGGTAACATGGCAGCAGGCTTTAATGAGGATCAGATTGTAGCTTCTGGCTTGGGGTGTGAAGACACAAGGTCTGGTTGCATGTTTGGTGAAGATACTAAAGTAGATTGTTCAGAGCCTGTACCACTTGGCTTGGATGAAAAAGAAATTTATCTGAATGATGAAGAAAATCCAATCTGTCAGGAAGCTGGAATACAGAGTGCAGTTTGCCCTGAAAACTCAGCTATTAGGAGTCCTTTTGCAGGTCATAATGATGTAAGTTCTGCAATTTGGCTTAAAAATTTTATGTCGTGATACTTTCTATTTGTTTGATTTGTCTTATTCTTTTACTAGGCACAATTAACATATCTGATGCGTGACAAAAACATTTGAAGAGTTCTTTCTGAAGGACATTGTAGTATTGTACAATGTGAAATGAAATTTATTGGCAGAAATCTATTTTTAATTCAAGGTTTTGTTTTTCTTGCATAATGCCACTGTATAATAGTTGAGGCAAATTGTAACTTAGGTGGTAAAATCTGGATTTTAAGCTGGAGAGGTATTTGTTTTTCAATTTGAATGTCTTCATGTATCATCTTTCTGCACTTCCTCACAGTAGTAATTGCCAGTGTTACAAAGCTAATGTCTGTTATGTTTTAAATCATTGTCTGTCTTGTCACTCTCTTGTTCTTTTGTTGGCTAGTATATTCCTGCCCTATTTTCAGTGTTTTCTCTTGAAGTTGATCATGCTCAACACGTGATGTTTCCTTATGCATTCCTAATTAAGTTTTTTTGGCTACATGGTGCAGGAAAATGACATGCTTGTTGATGATACAGGTTTGCATCTGAATCCTTTTCATGGTTGATTTTAGACAAATACTTAATGTGTTACAACATATTTACAACCAGTGTAGTTGCCTGTACTCATACTATAGTCATTGTGAGAAGTTATTGTTACTAGACACTGGTTCCTTTCATTTAAAGCTGGGAAAAAGCAAATTAGTCGTTAAGATGACCTGACTATAGGCAGTGGTTGTTGGAAGCAGGAGAGTGAGTTTCTTTATTGCTGCTATTTTGTATGTTTCTTTGGTATGTTTGAATTTAATGTCTCTCTTTTCCAGGGTTTCTGAATGTTGGAGATGATGAGATTATTGATGATGATGATGATTTTATACCATGTGCTGAAGGAACTCACCTTGAAAATAGTGGATGGTCTTCTCGGACCAGGTCTGTTTATGCAAGGCTTTAGTAACTCGGCTTTCTCTACATAGAAAACACTGCACCTATCTTTTCCATGTTGTGTGGTTTGGTTGCTATTCATCTAAACTGGCCTTCAATTATATATTATGTAATGCCTATCATGGTTATACACGCATGTTTCAAGTAGTTTTTTCCTGAAACTTTTCCCAGCCGTTGCCTTGCCTGGTGCCTAAACATTTCATTTTCTAAAACGGTCTGTTTAGCTCAGTAGTCCAGTGATTAAAGTTGTGAGTGGATGGTTCAATTTGTCATCTTGACAAAAATAGAAGCAGTATAAACTGTTATCTGGATTGTTTAGGATGTTATAAGTGAACCTTCTGTTTGGAACTCAGAGTAGGGTAACATCCTGTTGGAGTGATTCCAGTTCCATGCATGTTATATTTCAATACCTAACCAATACATTTATCCACAGGGCTGTTGCTAAGTATCTGCAGACTTTGTTTGAGAAGGATGATCTAAATGGAAGGCAGAATCTGCATCTTGACAATATATTAGCTGGTAAAACACGTAAGGAAGCATCAAGGATGTTTTTTGAGACCCTGGTATGTTCTTGAGGATCATCCTGGTTCATATACACTGCATTTTATCTTTCTGATGGACTTCTACATTGGTTCAAATTTAATTTCAACCATGTTGGCAGGTTCTCAAGACAAGGGATTATGTTCATGCAGAACAGCCTAAACCATTCGCCAGTATTTTCTTAAAACCTCGAATGAAGCTTATGAAGTCAGATTTCTGAAACCTCAGTGTAGGAGTGGCAGATATAGTTGTAAAGAATCATGTGATGGTTGTTCGACTGAAGAATCTTGACAACAGTTGTTTCTCCCCAATTTTAGTTATGGCTTTTCATTTATAATTTTTTGGAGATAGGATTTAGCTATTTAGTTCTTGAAGTGGCGTGTATACCATCCTATTGATTGTAGTAGCAATATGGTAATCTGGGTCTAATGTATATATTTTTGTAAAGTATCACCATTTGTAACTCAGGCGCTAATCAGGTTTCCTCCCAACCGGTATGATATTCTGCCGCTTTCAAGTTTATGTAACGGAGTTAACGCCTTGTAATTTAGTTGTCGGATGACAGGGACCATAATTTCTGTACCTATTTTATTTGTATAGTAGTATCTAATTGTATTTAAACCTTGTTAGAGCATCTAATTCTGTGTACTTGCTCCAATTTTAAGGTCTTGTATTCCGATGCCCTCACTCGTTAGGGATTTTGCCTTGGCCGCAAATTCCCGGTCTTGTAAAAGCCCACAACTCATGCTTTAGGTGTACAAGCTGGCCGGAGTTTTTGATAACATAGTTGTCACGTGGTGTGCATATGGTGTGCATAACATGTATCTATTCCTGTTTGAGCAGCAACATTTTTATGTTAGGCCAATCAGAGACACTATCAAATCTGACCCTGAGATGAAAACATCCGCAACATCACCTCTTAAATTGATCCTCGTTTCCCTTTTGCACTTCTCCTCAGCAACAGTTACATGCAAATGGAACACTGATGATGGCTTATATTACATTTACCACCCCAAATCACAACTTCACCGAAACACGGGAAAATGGTGCCAGGGCAACTAATGATTCAGAGAATATATGTTTTCTGTTCCATAGAGTTTTGGAAAAGAACCTAAACATGAGCATCAGAATTCTAAATGTTACAGTGCATATTTAAAGAATTTAAGTGCTGCTCCTCTCATCGCTACTTTAAGGTACCTGGTATTCACACAAGCAACGATACGGGCAAGTCAAAAAGATACGATACAACTTAAATCAGGCAGCACCAGCCTCTGTTGGTGTTGTACAAGGTGCCAATGTGCCAATAGAAGCAGTATAAACTGTTATCTGGATTGTTTAGGATGTTATAAGTGAACCTTCTGTTTGGAACTCAGAGTAGGGTAACATCCTGTTGGAGTGATTCCAGTTCCATGCATGTTATATTTCAATACCTAACCAATACATTTATCCACAGGGCTGTTGCTAAGTATCTGCAGACTTTGTTTGAGAAGGATGATCTAAATGGAAGGCAGAATCTGCATCTTGACAATATATTAGCTGGTAAAACACGTAAGGAAGCATCAAGGATGTTTTTTGAGACCCTGGTATGTTCTTGAGGATCATCCTGGTTCATATACACTGCATTTTATCTTTCTGATGGACTTCTACATTGGTTCAAATTTAATTTCAACCATGTTGGCAGGTTCTCAAGACAAGGGATTATGTTCATGCAGAACAGCCTAAACCATTCGCCAGTATTTTCTTAAAACCTCGAATGAAGCTTATGAAGTCAGATTTCTGAAACCTCAGTGTAGGAGTGGCAGATATAGTTGTAAAGAATCATGTGATGGTTGTTCGACTGAAGAATCTTGACAACAGTTGTTTCTCCCCAATTTTAGTTATGGCTTTTCATTTATAATTTTTTGGAGATAGGATTTAGCTATTTAGTTCTTGAAGTGGCGTGTATACCATCCTATTGATTGTAGTAGCAATATGGTAATCTGGGTCTAATGTATATATTTTTGTAAAGTATCACCATTTGTAACTCAGGCGCTAATCAGGTTTCCTCCCAACCGGTATGATATTCTGCCGCTTTCAAGTTTATGTAACGGAGTTAACGCCTTGTAATTTAGTTGTCGGATGACAGGGACCATAATTTCTGTACCTATTTTATTTGTATAGTAGTATCTAATTGTATTTAAACCTTGTTAGAGCATCTAATTCTGTGTACTTGCTCCAATTTTAAGGTCTTGTATTCCGATGCCCTCACTCGTTAGGGATTTTGCCTTGGCCGCAAATTCCCGGTCTTGTAAAAGCCCACAACTCATGCTTTAGGTGTACAAGCTGGCCGGAGTTTTTGATAACATAGTTGTCACGTGGTGTGCATATGGTGTGCATAACATGTATCTATTCCTGTTTGAGCAGCAACATTTTTATGTTAGGCCGATCAGAGACACTATCAAATCTGACCCTGAGATGAAAACATCCGCAACATCACCTCTTACATTGATCCTCGTTTCCCTTTTGCACTTCTCCTCAGCAACAGTTACATGCAAATGGAACACTGATGATGGCTTATATTACATTTACCACCCCAAATCACAACTTCACCGAAACACGGGAAAATGGTGCCAGGCAACTAATGATTCAGAGAATATATATTTTCTGTTCCATAGAGTTTTGGAAAAGAGCCTAAACATGAGCATCAGAATTCTAAATGTTACAGTGCATATTTAAAGAATTTAAGTGCTGCTCCTCTCATCGCTACTTTAAGATACCTGGTATTCACACAAGCAACGATACGGGCAAGTCAAAAAGATACGATACAACTTAAATCAGGCAGCACCAGCCTCTGTTGGTGTTGTACAAGGTGCCAATGTGTCAGAAGGCAGGTTGATACCGCCACCTCTAACAGAAACACTATGGAACTTCACGGAGCTTGCCCTACTCACAACTCTCGAGTCAATAAGCACAATAATCACGGTGATATCATCGTGGAAATAGGAACGAACACCACGGTCAATTTTCTCAAGGTCTGAGTATCTCATTAGAGCATCTTTCACCAGCCTCCTTGCAATTCCCTGAAAAAAGGATAGAAGATAAACAATAAATCTGTATAGTATATATAGTGCTTGCTGCGTGACATGCCTCAGGAACTTATAACATTGAAAATCCGGAAGAAATGGCCGTTAGTTGTTTCCAGTTGCAATATCTGAGTCAGCCATCCTAAGTATATCAAAGATTATTTAGATATGAAGTAGCTTCAAGGTCAATTTGTATCAACAACTAGTTCACAAAGTTTTAAAGAAAGGAGTGAAGAAAAAGCTCCAATTCAAGCTACGCTGGTGTTCAAAACACGTGTTGACAACTTAAACTGCTTTTTGAATAGGTAAAAGGTCAAGTGCTCTTGCATGTAGTCAGGAAGAGAGGTATAAATAGATATAAGAATGGAGATAATCAAGTTGCCACATCCAAAACTAAGAAAACTCAGTTTTCACAAAGCTGAATAGAAGGCTTAGAAGTAAGGACCAACAAAAGACATAGATGTGATAATCTCAAGTTCCAATTTTCATTTACGAAAATAGATTCAAAGGCAATAGCAAATAACATTTGCTAGTGTTTGTTTTACACTTAAAAAGAAAAACATGATTTCCAAGGAGCATTTTCTAAAAGCTTTGCATTTGCATCTTCTGGAGAGCACGAGATTGAGCTATAAAGATCCCAATATAGCATCCTACTGCATTAAGTTAAATTCTTATCTAATTACAAACAAAAGAAGTTGCTAGAGCAGAATTAAATGAAGTAGATAGAATTGAATCTTTCAGAATTTGCAGCTTTAAGAATTCTTTAGTCGTGAATTGTGCAGCAGCAACAACATTAACAATGTGAACAGTCTTTTCTTAGTAGGTGGAGTCAACTATATATATATATATATATATATAACTATATATCATAAACCACGTCTATAGATAGGTCATTTAAATCTGAGTCCTATAGGTTATCTTGAAAGGGAAGAAAAACTTAATCCCATTTAGTGCAGAACCCAGAGATACCAACCAAATTAAGATTTAAATTCTGTAATGTACTCATGATTAAGGCAACTTAACTCGCTATTCAACAAAAACCGTGTTTTCTGGTCATAATAATGATGCCATTAGGTTTAGCTGCACAACTCAATCCCCCCACCACAAAAACAAACAAAAAACCAAACGAAAAAAAATAAATTGAAATGCCATATTTATGAGTTTAGAAGTGAAGTGTTTGTCAAGTTTCATTAGGAGAGGAGTATCAACAAGCGCTCGTAGTATCTACAGACACAAATGAGCCCTAGCAGCAAGAAAACTAATTTGATTAGTTATAATTAACTTACTTGGATAGCGCCATGCATTGTGCTTCATAACAACAATTTGTGGATCATCTGGGTGCGAGCTCTGTTGGTGCATTGTGCTCTGTTTACAATTGTACGGCTACCATATCTTTCACCAAAAAATGAAACTTCACCAAATCATTCTCCTCCTCAACGGCGAAACCGTCCCTTCCAAGACCACACAATCCAGAAGCTTCGCCTTCTCTACCTCGAGATCATCGACAAAACCGATTCTCGCGGCAAGGTCCTCCCCGAGATGATCCTCATCTGCCAGTACCTCCGCAACAATCTTCGTCCGCCGCAAACAACCTCCCGAAATCGTCAACAACTCCCTCTTGTCGGAGCAGGATCCTTCCAGCAAGAAGAACGAGTTCCTCATGCTGTTCTCCTGCGCGCAAGGTCGCACCATCAATCACCTCTTCACGAACACCGATAGGATCAACGATTGGGGAGAGCAGCTCCAGATGGTTGTGTTCAAGCTATAACGAGTATAATCAGTGCCAACAAAGAAAACAAGCTTTGCGGATTAACTGATGCTGATGTCACATACTCTTGAGAATGTGAACCACATGATTATTCTGATTCCGTTGACGGCGACCGTTGCGGAAATCAGAGGAACTGGCGACTGCAGAGGATATCGATGATGAAAGTAGTGTGGCCCTCCATCGACGGCGACAGCGGCGAAGATCGGTGGTGACGTCGGTGGTGAAGATCGGTGACGGAATTTGGAGTTGAAGTCATCTATACTGACATCAATCAATCTATACCCGCGGTTGAAAAATGAATAGACTGACCGTCTATTCTCTGATTAAAGGCAACACTATTAATGAAGCCATAGGCACCACAAAATCTTCCTAAGGCAACACTTTAAAAGCGTCGCCTATTCTCTTATTAAAGGCAACCCAAATTCAATTTAATCCAACACTTTAAAAACGTTGCCTCTGCTGACTATAGCCAACTCTTATAGTCATTTTTAGTACAAGTGTCGCCTTTTGTTCTTTGATTAAAGGAAACACTTTAAAACATTGCCTCTTCTCTAACTATGGGCAACACTAATGGTGATTTTAGCATAAGTGTTGCTTTTTGTTCTCTTATCATAGGCAACACAACTTCTTCCTAAGGGAACATTTTAAAAGTGTTGCCTATTCTTTGATTATAGGCTACACTAATGGTGATTTTAGCATAGGTGTTGCCTTTTGTTGTCCAATTAAAAGCAACACAAACTCGCAACACTTTAAAAACATGGCCTCTTTCTGATTAAGAGATCCTTAATGAGAAAAGTTCGAAAATTTAGAATAAGCAATAACCATAGCAGAGAGTAGAACACGATCATTGACTTGAATTTGTCAAGGATAACCAATGGTCCAACAACTCCTGGCACACTTCTTTATTCTGAAACATTAACAAATAATCGAGTTACCAATGTCAAAAACTGATCAACCCAATAATAATAACCTTTGAAAAATGTGTCATTTTCTTCCCCCATAATGACAAGCACGAAATATGATTTGTTGATTCATCAACCAGTAGTGCACATAGGCACAACCATAGCATAAAATCAACAATTAACGAGTAAAGAAGTACCATACTGTCACGACCCATCTTAGGTCATGACCGGCGCATAGGGAACACCTTCCCTAACAAGCCTTGAAACACCAAATTTTCTAGAAAAACGGACAAAGTTTCCTTTGTTTTTCAAACATTCCCCAAATAAAATACAACCTGCAACATTTACAGTTTAAATTCCAGCAAATGGGCATCAAGCATTCTCAGAATGCGCCCTTCCAGCATATAATGATATCTTAACATATGTTTCCAACATAATATCATATTAGTTTTACCATTCTATTAAACATAATGCATTATATAATCCAATCATAAACTAAATTAAGTTTACAAATCCCTTTTTATAACATAATTTAAACATCTAATTCATAGATTCTCAACCTACACATAACATAGATCCGAGGACCCTGCCTGTGACACATGGAGCAATTGACAAACTAGACAAAATAAGGTTCTAATATAAAGGCCTTCTCAAGAAGGCTCACCAACTTGAAATGCACTTATGGCTGAGCTGGAGGAATAGAACTAGAACTAACACCAGCACCTGTATCTGAAAAAAAATGGATAACAACGGGGGTGAGTTTTGCAACTCAACGAGAGATAGGATATCCATAGTTTACTAAATACAATCATAAAACATTATAAACATAATAATGTACATATAGCTATAACATGAGATTTCTTAAAAACATAACTTTACATAATCACATGATTTCAAATATAATGGGGAATTATCCAAAGTAGAACAATAATAAGTCCATACATGATTGGCCCGTAGCCATACAAATTCAGACATGACAAAAGTCATGTACGGGTTAGCATCCCTCCTGCTAACTAGAGTTGGCCCATAGCCATATACAAATCCAGACATAGCTGCAGCTACGTGTGGGTTAACATCCCTCCTGCTAACTAGAGTTTTTTTTTTTTCACAGTGCACCGAGGCTAACGTCCCTGCCGTTAACTACAGGTTCTAACTAGGAATTTTCCCCCAAATTAACTCAAAATCATGCACATTCCACTTCCAGAACATTTTCCAACACAAAATTCATTCTCATGTTATATGAAATTCATTAGACATAAAATATACTCAAATTCAATAATTGATATAAAATGTTCTAAAATGCAATATTTATCACATTTCAACCAAAAATATTTTAATAAGACTAACAATCACATAATGGCCTCCAATTAGATATTTTTCACTTCAAACATAAAGCCTCATTTTCAATAAATAAATTATTTTCTTCTATATCAACATACTTTCAAATCTTTATATAATTTTATATTATTTATCATGCATAAAGTAACCTACAGATACACTATCTACTCACAAACACTGGTTCAAAGAACCGAAGAACAATGTCTTTGATGCAACCAACTCAAGTATTGTCGTCCGATTACTCTATCGTTCTAGGAATAAAATAATATTAATATTTGTGAGCTAATTTACACTATCAATTAATATCAATTAACTCCAATTCACTAAAATCCCCAAATTCATGGGTTTAAGAAACCTAATTTAATCCTAAAAAATTTAGAAATTTCAATAATTTAAATGGAGCATGGTAGAAGCTTACTTACCACTTGGAGAGTAGAATTAGTGAAGAAAATCACTCCCAAAGCTTCTAAAATCTTCAACTCTTTAATGGAGGTTAGAGAGAGAAAGTGAGATAGAGGAGAGGGAAAGAGAGAGAAAATGATGAAGAGAAGGAGGAGATGATGATAATGGAAGTGGTGGTGTCATTTGTTTGTGAATTTGAGAAGATGAAGAAGGGAGGGAACAAAGGGAGAAGAGAATAGAGAAGAGAAGAAGAAGGGAATAAGGAGGGGAGGGGTTCTAGAGTTTCACGGGAGAGTGAGGGAGAAGAAGAAAATAAAGAAAGAGAAAGAACTATAGTAGTCTATACCACTTAAGGTGCACGGTGGTCCTCACTTTATTATTATTATTATTATTATTATTATTTTTTTTTTAACGGTCATCACACATACTTACCCATTCCAATCTCCAAGGTTCCCTCCTCCATATCAAGAATCTTTTGAGCCGCACCTATCTTTGAAACCAGAAACAAGAATAGTTTACAAAGTAAAAAATAAAAAAATAAAACACCCACGTATCAGAAGTAAAAGAAAGCAAATCTAGAGCATTAGTTAGACATATCTTTGATAATAAAATAAGATTTCAATTATGATTCACTTTATCTTTTATTTTTAAAATAAAACGTCATTTTATACTATGTGCGAAGCATATCTAATTGGTGCTGAATGCTAGGAGAATATGCCAGTGTTGCTTGTGCTTGTGTTTTTAGGTTGAGATTACATGTGAAATGTCAAGTAATGCGGAGCCTACATTGGGGGCAGTAAAAGTAATGAACAGTGACATTCGTTCTGCTGTTAAGTCCTCTATCCTCTACTGTGATCAATACCTCAATGATTGCAAGCAACCATGGCGAATACATCTGTTTCGATTATGTACATCCTGGCTGGAGACATCTGTTTTCCATGTGTTGTTCATCAACTTTGTGGTGGGCCTTGCTTAGCTCATGCATGGATTCAATCATATCTTGCTATTTCCTCCTACTTTTTTTGTCTTTTCTGTTTTCACAAATTTAAACGATTCCATCTGTTCACTTATGCTGGCAATGGCATGAAATTTGCCTCGTAGGTTGTACGTGTTCAATCAATCCACTCAACCCTGTAACAGAGTAAACGCGTAGTAATTTAGTTGTCGGGTGACACGGACCATAATTTCTATACCTATTTTCTTTGTATAGTAGTATCTACTAATTGTATTTATCCTTTTTGGAGCATCTAATTCTATGTAGTTGCTCCAATTTTTAAAGTCTTGTATTGCGACGTCCTCCCTCCTTAGGGATTTTGCCTTGGGCGCAATGTTAATTTTCAAAGATAGATACAAGGTGAAATTTTGAAAATTTTTCAAGTTTAAAGGCTCATCACAAGTGCGAAATGAAAAATTCTGGATTCCTTTGGGAGGAGGAGCATTTTTTCCTCCAAAATGTATTATGACCATTAAATTGTGATGCGGGGCTAACTTAAAAGTACAGAATTCAGAGATTTTATGGTTAAGATGAGTTCTAGAGGAAAAAGTTTCTTGTTCCAGGAGGGTGAAAGAAGGAAGAATGACTAGTGGGAAATAGTTCCTTTGAAATTAGGGAAAGAAAAATTCCCAGTTTATCATTTCTCTGGTTAAAGAAAATTCTATTTTGATCTAAAAATAATTAACCCATTATGTCTGCACTTTATTAACTTTATGAGGAGCCTACTCTCACCAAAGAAAGGATTATTAAAACTGAAAAAAGAAACAAAAGCGCCATAAGATTTCCAATTGAAAATGAAGATCCAACCCAAGAAATGAAAAAAAGCAGAAAGAAAATAGGTGTTAGAAACTATCCGTTACAATACAACATGCATGCCCCCAAGTCTACTTTCCCAACGGCCACTTTGCAGCCCACAGTCCACGAGGCAGATAAAATACGACCGTTTGGCCTCCAAATCCCAGAATCCTCCTCTCCTATATTAACATGCACGCTGTCACCCCTCAAGTCAAACTAACAAACTCCATAACCCCATAGCCAGCCACAGGAGCACAGCACATATTTTACTTCATTCTCTCAATTACTTTCTTTTTTGACTTCACAAGTCACAGCCAAAATTAAAATGGGTATCGTCTCTATGAACAATAACATTAGTGGCTCAGTCACCCCACAGCACTACCACATCCACAAAGTGTTCCTTTTCTGCAACTACATCCTCTTGGGTGCGGCCTCTAGTTGCATCTTCCTCACCCTCTCCCTTCGGCTATTACCTTCCCTTTGTGGCTTCTTCTTGATCCTCCTCCATGTCTTCACCATTGTTGGTGCTGTCTCAGGCTGTGCTGCAGCCTCAGCCGGCATTACCCGCTGGTACTCAGCACACATGGTGTTCACAGTGCTGACCGCCATATTCCAAGGCTCAGTTTCAGTGCTTGTTTTCACAAGGACTTCAGATTTTCTTGGACAGTTGAAGTCCTACGTTAGAGAAGAGGATGGCTCTGTCATCCTCAAGCTTGCTGGGGGTCTTAGCATCTTGATCTTTTGCTTGGAGTGGGTGGTCATGACACTTGCATTTTTCTTGAAGTACTATGCTTATGTTGAAGGTGGTAATGGCAGTGGGGGTGCAATTGTTGCTATGAGGAGTGCAAAGGTTCAGCAGGAAGAGGATTTGAAGGATTGGCCGTGGCCTTTCCAAGTTTAAAAGCATTGACCAGATTGATTAATATTTGGTTGGTATCAACACTCGTGTGCCATGCCAATCCAACACCGCATGTGCCTCTTGCAACTACAGCTTCTATATATATTCGTATTATTCATTCATTAATTTGTTGGAGAATTGGATGTTTGTTCCTTCTATCAGTATTCTAAATGTGTGCTTGCTTTAATAATCATTTTTGGGTGGCATGCCACGAGGGCATTCTTGTAGTAATGTAATTAATGGTGTGGAATATATTTTCCCTTTTTGATCTTTCAATTTATTTTCATTGCCGTCATATACCTATCTCTCCCTGTTTTTAACCAGGTATTGAACTACCATTTCATTTGTCCTGTCTTGACTCTTGAGGACTTCGAATTAACCCCTTCATTCACGCGTTCTCTAGTTTGTGCTTTCCAGTTGGATGATCTAGAAATCCTTACAAATTCAACATGTTCACCCATTAACTACTGACCAACTCAGTTTAACATCAATACTTCTATTAACGAGTACATTTTCAAGGCTAATTAATGAACAGGTACATTTTCAAGAACTTGTCATTTCTTACTCTGTTACTTTTGTCTAGAAAAAATAAGTCTTATCTGGAGTAAACCAAGTTAATGACAATGCATCAAATGGATTCACAGTATTTTAAAAATTAGAAGAGCTTTTTTTTCTTTAATGTCTCCTATTTACGTACAGTAACATGACCTTCACGTCCTTGATTTGGGGACGATGATGTTAAGTCATCAAACGGCTGCAGCTTTCAGAGAAAGAAAATCTGAAATTTTGCCGGTATAGAAGTCTGGTTGTATGGAGTTGTTAGGACTCTGAAGCATCGCCAGTGTGGTGACCCCTGAGAGGACAAGAAGAGTTTTGCAGCCACCGTTTTGCCCAAACAGAATATCAGTGTCCAATCTGTCCCCAACCATACATATCTGTGACTTGAGAATGCCAAATCTGTTGTTCCATAAGATTACAACTGAATCAAGGGACAAATCCTTTAACATAAAATCATGGACTAACAAGGTAAGGGAAAATTTCTTGAGCATAAAATGATGATTCTTATTTGTATGTGCCATTTCCCTGTTCTTTGTCCCATCAAAATTTTCAGACTATGTTGGTTTGACAAAAAACATGGATGAATGAGTGAAGAAAGGGAGAATGGGACAGAAAATTTTGATGCAAAAGTACATTGAAAATTATGTAGGTGAGGTACTATCATTCCATTGTGGCAAGAAATCTGCACAGTTATTATTGGAAATATTGATGTATTAGTTAGTTTGTGTTAGTTAGTGTGGTTACTTATTGCCTATTTAAGTCTTGATTTTCATGTATTACACACAATTACAATCATTAGTAAAATTCCATTTCATTTGCATTCAATTATTCTCCTCTTTTCTTTGATTACCATGGCTCTCAACAGTTATGTCTCTCTCTCTTGTTAATCATATATAGGACAGTTCAATGGTTAAAAAAAAAAATGATCTTAAAATAATTAATCTATGAAGGAACCTTGACAACTAGTCAAGAAATATCTAACCAAGAGATATCTAACCAAAAACCCTCCGGCATGAACATTTCACTTGCCTTATCAGGAAGGCCATGTGTGAGCTACGCAACAATATGCAATTCAGCCAAGTCAGATTATTTATTTCACAGTTCGAATCATGCATCAAGAATAGAAAACAAGGCAATACAAAACTTACTTGTTGGCTAAATAGTCCATCATAAAAGTTGAGGGTTTTCCAACAACTAGTGGCTCCCGTTGAGTAGACCCACTGATAGCACCAACCATAGAGCCCCCACCTGATTCAAATACATATCGTTGCAGCTTTGACTATTTGAATACAACTTTAAAATCAACGTGGATAATAAGCAACTGCATTATCATATTTCCCTATGTAATGCAGCTTGCTTGGAACCAGCAATTTGCTATTCTATGAATGCAATCTAACTCTCAAACCCTAGTGTGAAAAAGAAAAATTACAAAACTCATTTGATGATATATACAATGTCATAAAATAAAATCAATAGTAAGAAGGAAGATGGACAAACCTGCCCATTCCTGAGCATCTGTGAGATGTGTAACAGCATCTCGATTTGTAGCAACGAAAAGGCATCCAGGGTTTTCACGTATACAGAGTGTTCCATACCTTTCAACACAATGGAAAAAGTGACACTTAATCCATGCAGATAAATATTTATGCCATCCAAGACTTTTTAATTTTTCAATCACAGGGTTCCATGTCTACTGTAACTTGAGTGCACACATATGTACTATTTATGTTTTCAGTGTCAGTGAAATCTTACTGGATTTTATAGTAGTTGAAGTAGCGATCAAACCCAACAACCACTGCTCCAACCTAATAACAAACACAATCTTCTGATAGGAACTCAGAATACTAATAAATAAAATATTTCCAATTATCAAGAAGTGAAGAAAATATTCACATCATGGTCGTGCTCCATCAAAAACCCTGGTTTCAGCTCTATCTTTTTGTTACCGTCTTCCTGAAGGAACAGCATACACAGAGAGGAAGAGAGAATCATATATAAGCACAATTCCTTGCTACTAGAAGGGATTTAATACATGCATTACATTCAGAAAAAATATAGTCAATGTTCAAATCATAAGACGTTAATTGATGTGTCAAAACCTCACCACTGACTAGGACCACCTGTTCATTAGAATAAGAAATGTTTGAGCTACAAGAATCTCTCATCTCATCCATATATGTGCAAGCTGTACTAAGTTGGCTTTTAAGTATGATCTCTCATTCTTAGGAAATGTCCTTTGACTGTCTGTGGGATTATTGCATATTATGTTATGACACAGTGAATATAGATGCCGTTCATTATCATAATGTATTAGCAGTCAAACTTATTAAAGAAGTTCAATTATTATTACACTGCAAAGTAATCATAATTAAAAGCATATAGACTAGCTGGCAGTAAAACTTTTGCATATTGGAACTCAATACATACTGGCCCACCAAGGTACTGATATCCTGCAAGCTCAAGCTCTTTCAAGATCCCATCTTCCCCAATGACATAAACCTAAATCATGCTCAACAATCAGTCCTTTACTTTCAATTTTATAAACTGCTCCAAGGAATAGTTAAGATTGTGAAGGATACAGCATTCAAGTGTAACATAACATAAATAAAAGATGATAATATTCTATAAAATTGCTCAGGAAATGTACTTCACATAAACCATGAAGAATTAAGTTCAGCATTGCAATTACTATACAATTTTACAGATAAATACAGTTCACTTCACTTATCCCTTGGTTGGCCCTCAAATCAATTAATTTCTTAGGTTCAAAATGTGTCATATAACCCACCTAAGGCCCTATGTTATTCTCAATTAGCAGCAGGTGCCTTTCCACTACTAGGAGAACCTTATCTTAAATGGTGGAATGAACTATGTGGATCGATTACCACCATTGGGCACCATTTGAAACTAAATTTTCAACAAATACATTTCTAGCAAGGTCTCTGTTACTGGTTTCTCATTAAGTTTTCTTAGGTGTTCCTGCATACCTTTTAAACCTGCTATCATAGGGAAATATTTTATTACACGTCCATATGTGTGTCCACACACTGGTTACTTGGTGCCTCACCATACATATCCCTTATAGACCAAATATATGTGATTCAAATAGCTGTTGGTTAGTGGTGCAGCATTACAAAAGGCACGTGAGTTAAGGTACACACTTCACATTTCAGAAATTATTTCAACTATAACATGTCTTTTCTATCAACATAAGTAACAAACAGGAAACCTTATGCTGGCAAAAAATAGTACAGGGCTGAAATAACACAATTTAAGAGCCCAAGTTAAATAATTTTTAGTAGATTGAATTTATTTGAGCAAAGGTTAATAGCAAATGCTAAACAAAAATATGGGGAAATCAAAGTAATCAATATTAAGTTAAAAGAGGTCCTAGCATCGGTCACTAAACATCTAATATTAGTTTCAATCACATTACCTTTTTATCTTTAGGGAAATCAATGGATTTCAAATATGCAGCAGCAGCAAACGATGATGCAAAAATTTCCTCCTGAAAAAAATCAGTAGCTAGTTAAAGATTCTGAATTTCTGATATTTGATTGATAATCTCTTCACAAACAGGGTAAGTGATGAACAAAATGTGGACCAACCTCACTGACATTCAGGCCAAGTGTTTCAAACTTCTTTCCATATTGCTTCCTAGACTTTGTTGAGTTGTTGGTGACAAAAACTAATCTTTTGCCCTAAAGAAGTTAACCAATAGATCCATATCTCAGAGTTTTTGCTTACGAAAACAAAAAATCCTAGGATAGTTGTTATTCATAGTTTCAGGTATAAGGCCTAGTGCCTGCATTAGTACACACACCTTTGACCGAAGTATGTCAAGCGTTTCAGGGACTCCTTCTATTAAGCTATCACCTTTCCATATAACTCCTACAAATTAAGTTTTAATGGAAGAGGAAAGTACAATAAGAAGAAAGCATTACATCAACATGCACAGACAAAAGCATAAAAAAATAAGTTAAGGAAAAGAGAAGAAGAAACAATAGTGACCACTTAGAGGGATCCAGCCTCCAAAGTCTATAAGCATACAAGTATCAAATGATAATAAGAATGCAAGAGCATAAAATAAGAAGAAAGAAGGGCTTTATCCAAAAAAATGAAAAGGTTAAGAAAAAGGAAGGGTGGCTATGTCTAGGGGGCTCCTTATTACAAGGTTTTAAAAAAAAAAATTACATAAAAATAGTTTCTGAGCTAAATGCTCTAAGCATTTTTACTGTTATTTTTTGAGTTAAAGATCTCTGTATTTTGATTATAAGATTTCCTAAACAACAAAATCAGCTAATCGAAAAACACACTTAAGGCTAAAACTATTTCTGCTTGATGAAAAACTCGAACACCCACTTTAGGCCCTCTCCCATATGTATCCACTCTCATGCTGATTCCTTAGACTTAGTTTTTCTTGTGTTTTTTCAAAAACAACATCTAATTGTTCAAACCGGTGAAATGATTGACTGAGACAACACTAACCCTAGAAGACATATAATTTGAATCTAAATAACAATAATAAAAAAAAAAACGACTCAATTGAAAATGTTTCATATCCTTGCAAAAGTAAGAGGATGTACATATCATCTAACGATGCGTTTTCTTGGGTATCCTATCCGAATTACACCGGCGTCGAATGGGATAATGGGAGTAAAGCTGTCTTTTTCTTCCAAACCTTACTCACATAGAACAAGTTCTGAATCAGTTGAACCAGCCAAGCATTGGTTAGCATCATCTAATGATATGATGTGATATGATACAACAAACATAATGAATTGTGAAATTCGAATCATACTAAAAATTTGTAAGGAATAATTCGTTTGAAAAATCACTCAATCAAAATGGATCACTGGATTGATTTTCATGTCATGCCAAGTTAGAATTGAGATGAGTGAGATACCGTCACAGTCGAAGATAAATGTCTCGACAGAGTCAATGAGCTCATCAGCATTCTTGAGAGGCTGCGCTACCGCGCGTGTTGTGAAAGTTGCCATTCCAGAACGATTAGAGTTGTCTTTTCTTTTCCATTTGATAACGGACAACAATGGGTTGCGTACGGCACGAGTGAATCTATGGTTTATGGGAAGCGATTGGAAGCATAATCTATGATCATGACTTGAAGAAAGTGCGGTAACAATAGCATGAGACGCTAAAACACTCTGAGCTGTTGTGCTAGTGCACCTAAGCATCTCTATCTATCTTCTGTTTTGTTTATGCTTTTTCTGTTTTTCTTTAATGAAGATTATATTTGTGGTTTTTGTTTTTTTTGTGGTGTTTTTTTGTGTGGGGGTGGTGGGGGGATGGCCACCAACTAGTACTACCAAGCCCAAATACGTCTATAGATTGCGTAAGAGCCGCTGGTTCGAGTGGACGAGGTGCATGATGACCTTTACAGATCACATAATCTGCTTCTGAATTATGTATGGCTGACATTCTCTTGCCACCACAAGTGCAAATACCTCCCAACACATCTGTACACTACACGAGTACTTCTGATCTCTCCTTAATCCTCTCTTCTTCTTTTTTCCCCTTTTTATTCCATTAGGGTTTAGGGTCTAGGCAAATCTATAACGATCCACCACGCTCAGCACAGTTGATTAAGATTTGACTCATACTCTACAAATAAAGGTGTTAAAATGGGTCAACCCATCCCGTTTAAATCCACCCTACCAAAAACAAGGTGTAATGGAGCAGGTCAGCCCACCAAAATAAAATAGGTTGAAACAATCAGCCCAGCCAATTTTAGAGCCCACCAAAAAAACTAAAATTCTAAAATAAATTTTAAATATTTTGATAATTTTTTTAAAAAAATTTAAAATAAAAATCATTTATGTATATCCAATTTTTCAAGGACCATAACAATTATATACCAGTTTTGACTAAAAAATATTATTGTTAATAGTGTCATTTATGGGCTATGACACTGTTTTATTTTTAAGTTTTAACTTTGAGTAAACAGTATCAATTCTAGAATGTTACTCTGTTGGTGAGTATATACATTTCTTAAATTTTTTTTATCTTTTTTAGGTCACATGTTTCTGACATTTTTTAACCAATAATTAGTGAATTTATTCTTTAAAAAAAAAGATTTAGCTTATGGCCAAGACCACCCCAACCCGCCTAAATCCGCAGGTTAAGCAAGGTAGGTTAGGCCGCTTGGGATTTTTTGACAAACTCAAAACTTCAACCCAGGCCACAAAAATTGGTTGTTTTGGCGGACCAACCCGACGAGCTCATCCTGTTTTGACATCTCTATCTACAAGAATGCAGGTTCAAATTCTCTAACAGATGTGAGAACCTCATTAGTGGAATGATATGTAATTCCTCCTGTAAATCCTCCAAGAGGTTGGGGGTTTTTCCTAACCTTGGCACTTACATCTACCTAAACTTTTGTTTATAAAAAAATAAATGAAAATAATGGATAAAATTGTTAAAACAAAAATCTCCAATAAACCTTTACTCTAAAACCACAAATGACCACCATATTGTGCTAGCACATTTTGGTCTTTTCATAATTTTAGTTTGATTTCTACAATTAAAAAATGCTTGAAATTTATGCTTAAAATAACAAAAAAATTAGATTAATAAGCATACAAGAGTGGCAAGTAATACACTGACTATTACTAGTATTCTTCATTCTATGAAATAGAAAGTAGAGATCATATTTGGTCGAATATAGCACCTTATACTATTGTTTAATTATATACTTTCATTTGTAAGACTTTTAAAGTATCACGTCGAGTCAAACATTTTTGCTTATGCAATAATATAGTATTAGATGTCTATAAAAGATTTGTGTATACTTACAATATGTTATTAGGAAATCCTCAACCTCAAAGTCAAAGGGCCAACCTAACACCTGAACTCGATTGAAAGCCACAAATACAGAATAAGCGCAGAATTCCAACCCCATCCCATGAGGCTTTCTAGAATCCTCAAAACCTTCTAGAAAAATGTTGCCTCAGTAATGGTCATCCTTAATAGTACAAAAGGACGCTATCTTCTAATAACTTCCAGGAAATCTAAGCCTAGTACAACCCTAGGAGTATAAATAGGTGAAAGGTTTCCCTAAGGTATGCTATTTTATTCCATTGCCAAAAATGGAACCTCATTGGATTGTTGCTAACTTAAATATTTGAGTCCTTACAGGTTCCACACCTAGGCATTGGGATTGTTGCTGCGACTAGTTCTTGAAGACACACCTCAACTGTAAATTGCCATCTCAGGTAACCCCATGCAACAGTTGGCACCGTTTCCAGGGACCCTATGCTTGCCTACCCTAGCATACCTATGGCCCACCCATTATCTTACATTAAAAACCCGCCATAAACATTTAGAAATCAACAATCATGACCCTCATGGCAAAAACCAAGCTCACCGGAAAAGCCATTAAAGACACAACCCTTCACCCCTTAGACAAACAAATAGCCTTAAAGTCAGCTTCGCATGCGATCGAAGAACCCCTTGCAGCAACAGAAGAAGCCATCCAAATGCAAATGTTCCCACCCCACATTCTGACCAAAAGAGGGCCAACATTGACAATTGAAGTTCTTGAATCATTCACTTTACCATATTAAGAAATGGTGCACTTGCTGCATAAGCAAAACACGAGGATCATGAATATGGAAGTTGAGCTCGAGAAAAAAAGACAAGAGGATGAGAGATGATCTCAAGATGACCTCAGAGGTAGGGAGATGGAAATGCGACTTCACCAAAGGGATGCTATAATAAGAGAGTTGGAAGAAAGGTTAAGAACCCTAGCAGAAACCTAACATCAAGCTATAACTAAGGAACAAACTAGCATGGCCCCAATGTAGAACCCAGCTAGGTCTAAGAGCCAAGCTAATCCAACCACCATTAGACGTAATAATATGCACGAAGCCAAGACTAGCACAATTCGACCTGGAAAAAGGATATGGAAGAATATGAATTTGTAACAACTAGCCCAACCCTCCTTGAAGAATACCAAACTCTTTTCATCAATCACATAATGAAGTACATCATCCCCACCACTTTCGAAACCCCTACCGACATGCATCAATATGATGGAAGGTCAAACCCACAATAACATTTGGACATCTTTAAAACTCGAAAGCTCTTGGATGGACCATCTGATCCCATACAATTCTGCACTTTCCCAATCACGCAGCATAAGTCGGCCCTTTAATGGTTCAACTAGCTTGCCTAAAGCTCTATTCAAAGCTTTTCTGACTTAAGCAGCCATTTCCTAGCACAGTTCACTACATACGAAACCAAAGCCAAGCCTGCCACTAGGATCCTTCATTTTCAACAACAACAAAACGAGTCGTTAAGGGATTACTTGGAGTGATTTAACCAAAAGACCTTCCAAATCAAGAATCTAAATCCCTAAACCGCCTTAGTAACCCTAATTGGCGGGTTGAGGCCAAAGGACTTCCGAAGGTCCCTTGTGAAGAGAGAACCACTGACCATGGAAGAACTTCAACTACAAGCTAAGAAGTACACAAAAACTTGAAAATACCTTGAAGGTAACCTCAAGATGAGCAAACTACCGCTGGCCGAGCCCGAAATGAGATAAGAAGGCAAGGAGAGAGGACTAAGCTCCTTGAGGAGGGTGATTCATCAACTACACCCCTTTGAGGGTCTTTTGAGTTGAGATATATGAAAAAATTTAGAGCACGGAAAAGCACTGAAGCCAAAGCCCATACTATAATGTCCCAGGTCTACATGTCCTAAGATAAGTCTAGCCTAGCCTTAGGGTTCTTCTGGGACCACAGGCCCCAGGCACATGAAAACATCAAAAAATAGAAAATCAGGATCCTCTAAGATCGCTATAGTGGTAAAGGCTATTGGAGAGACTACTATAGCGGTTATAGACTACTATAGCAATTATAGACTACAATGGTGGTTAGGCTATTGGGCTAGTAAGGATCTTGGTCTTTAGAGACCGTTATAACGTTCATGGACTACTATAGCAATCAGGTATATGCACAGTTGGCTTTTTCCCCATGTCAATTGCTACAGCGGTAGGCTCGATATCAATATGCATCAAAACGATATAGTTTCATTAAAACGGCCTCTACGCTATATAAGCTCATCCTTAGGCTCGGGTAAAACACCCTAATAACCACCAATGCTCTTTGTGTCTCCTGTACATGTTTCTCCTTCATTCTTCCTCCCCCCTCCCCAAAGCTTTAAGTAAGTGATTTACATGGATGTTAACCTATTTTCTTCCTCTTTTTGTCAAGTTTATAACTTAGAGCATTATCAGGCATGGTTTCCTCATGACATTCTTTCTCCCTATCATTCCAAATTTTGTCCTCAATGTTATTATCAATTGTTTATATTTCCATTATACTCTTTGACAGTTATCGATGTCATTCCTACTCCTAAGGTCAAGTTGTCAATAGAAGCGTACTCCCAATTGCCAACAGTGAATGGGTTTAAGCTCATGGCCATACTTTTAATCATTATTAATACTTTCTCAATGGTATGAAATTTTGGTATGAATTTTTAGAATGATTTATGCAAAGAAACAACCTCTCATGGATTATATCAATTTCAAAAAATTATTATTTTCATAGTTATCATGAAAGTTATTATTTTAGAAAACTCATGGGACCATACTTGCTATATGTATGTGTTAGAATTATTTTAATAGTTAGAAAATTGCATGAACCACAGTTTAGTATGAACAACATGAACAGTAAAATATGTTGAATATTAGTTTTTAGCCAATAATTAGTGAGAAATATAATAATGAGTTAACGGCTGCAGGATCATTAATCTTGGTACCAAATAGTCCACCAGAGCATTAGCTTAATCCCAGTTACAGTAAGAAATCCAATGTGGTGTCCACTTATAGGACCTAGTTACCCATCAGTTTCAATTATCAACTCAGTACACTATTATACTCAGTTCAACTCCTATTTCTCTACGAGTAGTTGTTATGAATTCAGTTGAATTATTATTTTCAGTACATTTATAAGTATTTAAATATTATAATATTTTGTGGCAGTGCCATGTGTATTTATGTATTATTTTTGTTATCCCATGTGGGTTGTGAATGGAGATTTGTTTATTGAGTTTTGATAAACACACCCTTCTTTTCCTCCTCTATAAATACAACTACATGCTCAGTTGCACCACAAGATCCTCCTTGGTAGTCATGTTTGGTGAGCTGCACTTTGGAGGGAAGCTTATTATAGATTCATGTAGTCATAGTAGTGCTTCAGTAATCGTGCAAGCAGGATCCCAAACATGCATATTCTTATGTTTAATTATTTTTTACCTTTGGTTATTTTATTAATTATATTTGGCTTCGACCTAAATTATTGCTATTACATAGCTATATATTCAGGATTTATGCTTTGAAAATATTTTAGGATTATGAACTTTAGTTGAAAATAAATTATTTGGACTATATATTTTGTTATTTTATGCATGCTAGTCAATCACATTACTAGAGATTTCTGTGAAGACCCAATCCCTTATATGTCCGTTGCACTTCCAAGTTAGGTCGTGATAAATATGGAACAAGCCAACAACAGACAAATTGGTCTACTGCAAGTATCACAACAACTATGGGCACAAACCTGAGAATTGCTATGATCTCCAAGATGCCATTGAAGAACTTATCCAAGCTGGCAAGTTAGCCATATTTGTGGCCACCTAGCGAAGCCCCAAAAGGAAAAGGGCGCAATCCCCGAAAGAAGGTCAGGGGACGCAAAATGATTGGGAAGAGAATCAATGCAAGATAGTTAGAAGAAGGAATGAAAAAAAAGATAAAGAAAAATGAGCTAATAACTCCGGCCATCCATACTATAATTGGAGGTTTCATTGGAGGATGGACATCCCCCTCCTTAAGAAAAAAGGGCCTCAAGGAAATCATGAGGGTAGAGGGAAAATCACATGACACCTAGCAATAGAAAAAGCCACGATTGGCATTGTATTCTCTTATAAGGACAACCTGGATGTGCTCTCAGGGCATGATGATTCCATACTCATCTCTGCAATCATTACAAATACTGAGGTCAATAGGCGCAATGGTCAAGCCAGATGGGTACATGACTTTGTATATGATGGTAAATGCCAACCCTAAAACTCGGATAGTGGTGGTAGACTTTTTGATCATTCCATGTCCCTTTGCTTATAATTGTATCATTGAAAGACCTACACTCAACAAGATAGGAGCAATTGTAAGCTTCGGGCTCTTATTCATAAAGCTCTATAATGATAAAGGAGAAGTCATCATAATTAGAGGTGAACAAGTGGTGGCCAAATGTTATTACAATGCTAGTCTAGAAATCAAAAAGAAAAAGAGAAGAGTTAGAGATCATTAAGATTGAAACCAAAGACAACCAAACCTCCAAGATAACCAAGAAGCTCATGTCAAACCTTAAGCAGTGCTATCAAAACTGTTGAGAAAGAATGCTGACCTATTTGCATGGACGACCATCGACATGCCAAGAATTAGATTAGAAATGATGAGTCATAAGCTCTCGATATACCTCGGTGCTAAACCAATGTGCTAAAGGAAAAGAAAGACGGCTTTAGAACGGAGAAAGGAGGTGGTAAGACAAGCAACTAACCTACTTAAGGCTAAATTCATTGGCAAAGTCCAGTACCTGACCTAGATATCAAATGTGGAAGTGTAGAAGATGTGTGTGGACTTCACCGACTCCAACAAGACCTGCCTAAAAGATCCCTATCATTTGCTAAACATTGATGGACTTGTTGACTCGGCCTCCAAGTACTGATATATTTCATTCATGGATGTATACTCAGGATATAATCAAATCCTCACGAACCTAGAAGACAAGGAAAAATAGCATTCATAACCAGTAGCCAATTTAAGGGGAGATCCAAGGCGAAGCATTTATGAGCTTTCTACACTTGAAAAGCTAAAAAAAGGAGCTCATAGGGCATTGAGCTTGAGATCCCATCCATGCTCAAATAAAAAGGAGCTCAAAGGTAAGGCATTGCCAAGCTCCACACACTTGCAAAGCTTAAAAAGGAGCTCAAAGGACATCTATAATACCTCAGGTCCACGTGTCCCTGGTTAGGCATAACATAGCCTTTGGGTGCTCTGGAAGCCCCTGGTATGCTAGAAACCATGTTGATGATAAAGTCTGTAATTTTATATAGAATAGGCTCGCTACAACAAGAAATCTTTGCTGCAGCAAGCAAGTGAGCTAGTTAGTATTGCTGCAGTGAAAAGATAGTTCTGTAGGTTCATTGCAGTGAGTCTAACTCACAACTGTAGGTTGAAAAGTACACGAGAAGGGGGATTGAATCGTTCTTTGACTTTTCCTTCCTATTTGGACAAACACTATCAAATGTGAGCTTGAAGCGCAGCAGAAATAACATCAATATCTATCAGAAAGTGACTTTTGAAACTAAAGTGGAGATATGACAAAATAGTCAAAGTAAGTTTTTCAAAAAAATAAATATAATAAGCACAAAATAGAATATAAAGGAGATTCAGGGAAAGAGAAAATACTGCACAAGAGTTTTTACACTGGTTCAGTTAACCTACCTACATCCAGTTCTCAACAACTATTGAGTTTCACTAATCAACCTTTTCTCAACTTTGAGAAAGTCAGATTATCTTTCAATAGCCATCTCACGTGACCAGTAACTCACTCTACTACTACTTCCAAGTAGTCTTTGACTAACCACTTCAAGCTATCTCACATGGATCGCTACTACATTGAGGTAAAAAGAATACGTTTAGGTTAGATCACTCAACTATGAAACACTCAAGTTTCTTTATAATAAAACAATGTATGAGCTTAAAACTAAAGTGACTTCTTTCTAATCAGTTCATTCTGGGAAAAAGATGTCATCTAATAAGAACTTAGAAAAAGGATTTTTAATAATGAAACTGATTACAAGTTGTAATAACTTTATAAAAGATAAAGGAGAGACTTGTGTTCTTGAGAGTTTTTCAAATGATTTAACCAAAAAGTCTTGAGTTGTAAGGTTTTACACCTGCAAAATGTCCAAAACATTATAGTTTCATTTTGAGACCCCAACCCTTTTAAACCCCCCATTCATGTTCGTCCTCCAAAAATCGAAACCCTATCTCTTCCAACTCTAATCCACCCTTCACTCTTATCCTCACTCAATCTTACCTCCTCCAAACTTGTGGGTCTGGGTTATTTATGTTCATTGTTATTATCAAGTTTAGGTACTTTCTCAATGTTTATAAAGTTGATATAGGGTTGTTTTAGAGTTACTATAGATTAGTCTCATGATTTTCTTATGCTTCCATGGCAGACATTGGTGTTATTCCTGCTCCACAAAACTCTATTGGTGTTGACACCCTTAATTCCTCCCCTCTAGATTAGTGGATTCAATCATTTGGCTTTTATTTTGGTCATTAAATCATTCGAGACTTTATGTTTACCAATCTATCATAAAATGTGTTAGAAAGGCTCACGAGACCATGTTTTGTTATTTAAATGATTTATTAAGTGCTTAGGATTAAAAATATGATTTATTAATGACTTTATGCATGCCTAGTAGTTGTTGAAACATTATATTCATGAAATTATGGTTACAAGTTTAGAGTTAGAATTCCAATATGGAATTTATGGAAAATACATAGTTAGCAATTACACAGTAGCTATAGAGAACAAATAATGAGTTAATGGCTATAGGATAATTAACCTTGGTACCAAGTTGAATCATCTCACGTTATTAGAGTATTCAGAGAATGGAACCTATTAGGTGTCCAAATACGAGACCTTATTAAGTGCCCTTCATAGAGATCATATATATATATATTCATGTTCTCATTATGCATGATTTAGAAGATTCATTGGTTTTGGAATTATTATGTATTAAATATCAAAATCATTTTCTAGATGATGCATGTTATTATTTATATTATGTACTCTTGTTATTTGTCCCACATAATAGTTGCGGGTACGAATTTACTCATTGAGTTTAGATAAAACTCACCCTTCTCTTTTCCTTCCATTACAGATATAGCTGCCACATCAAATCCTCCTTAACCTCCTCCATGACAATTATAGATTTTCAGCTTGATAAGATTCACACTTAAGTGAAGTGTTTATTTTGTTATGTGATTATGCAAGCAGGATCCCTAATAAGAGGTATTTATGCCACTTATTTTGCTTTGAAATCTTATCTTTTTACATAATTTTGACTGTGTTATTGATGTTAATAGTTAGAATTTTGATTTGGTCTGTATATTGCATTTTTTATAGAACCATTGACTATTATATTGCATTGATTTTGGAATAATTCACAATAATAGCTTGTTACATTTAACATGTCTCTTTGAGTATAATTTTGTATACAGGAGCTTTGGATTAAGTGTAAAATGTCAAGAATAAGGCTGGGAACTTTCTCGAAGAAGCTTAGCAAAAGGGTTACAAAAAGATAGCAAAAGTGCAAAAGCTCATTCTCAGGTGAGCACTGCAGTGCTCGGCAGAAGCAGCAAAAACAAAACTTGAGCTCACAGTTCTAGTGAGCACTGCATCACTCGTGCAATGGCAAGATTACAGATAATTGATCTATTTTTGGGATCCACTTTGCACTATTTTGGAGAGTAGTATTTAAGGAAATTGTACAAACTTTTAACCTACTTTTGGATTTGGAGTTTAGGTACCTAGGATTTTCTCTCACATCCATTTTTACATCTCTCTCTATATTTTCTTCTCTCCTATTATTCTCTCCCTAGGGATTCCCTTAGTGATTTTGATTTGCTTTGGAAATTGTGACAAGGATTATTGTTTTTATCTTTAAGTACACTTTTAATTTCATTGTTATAATCCTTCAGGAGTGGAGGAATAGATTTCCTTTCTAGTGTAAAGGTTTTCCGGATGGATTAGGATAATATTTGAGACTTTATTTTATATTGAATGCATTGGTTTTCACAATGTTCTTTTGTTTCTATTCTTATAATTTTTGTTGCTATGTTATAGTTTTTATTAGAATAACTAAATTAGCGATTGTCGTTTAGAGAAACCCTTTGGGTTTAAATTGATTGATTAATTGGTTTATATTTAAAGAACATTAGAATTAACCTTCTGATTGGTGGTTAAGCTATAGCAATTGGTTCATTAAATCAATGTGATTTCTAATTAAGTTGAAATCTTGTTTATTGGTTATTTGCATTAGTCAAATTCTAGAGGTCGATTGATCACTAGTAAAATTGCTTACTAATAGCCACTGATGTGTTTAAAATTTGGTCTGTGATAATTAATTCCAATTCTAGGAATATCTTGCACTAATATCTTTAATTATAGATTCATCAGTAGTTATTTTAAATCACTTTAATTTAATTCTTAAAAACCGTAGTTTTCCAATTAAATGACACAACCTCCTTGATGTAGGTAAAAGAATGCATAAGAAGGAGGGTTGAATCGTGCTTTGAAGCTTTCTTTTAAATCTGAAACTTTTAACAGAAATACTATCAAGCTTAAAGCTTGAAAGCGAAATCATAGTTAGTTGTTTCAGATAGTAGATCTCTAAACATAATAATAATAATAATAATAATAATAATAACACAACTTTAATTATTCTTAAATAGTAACTAACTTAAAGTGCATAACATAAAAACAAAAGATTAGGGAAGAGAGAAATGACATAGATATTTTTATATTGGTTTGGCCAAACCTGCCTACATCTAGTATTCAACACATGTTGAGATTTCACTAACAACAACTTTCTTAATCTGAGAAAGTAAATTGGATAGTCCTTACATGAACCTTCCCAATCTCTCACAGTGAACAATAGACAACCCCTACTGTCACAAACCAGGTAGTTTATTCACAGTTTCTCCATGTTGAAGTGAGTAGTCTTGAACCAGCCTCTTCAAGCTGAACCGAGTAGTCTTGAACCAACCTCTCCAAGCTGAACCATGATGATTGGAACGCCTTCATCATCATGTTGCGAGCAGTTTACTCACGACTTTTCCAAGTTGAACCGTGACAAGCAGATGCCTCTGCCATTGCATTGCAAGTATTTTTACCTTAGCCTCTCCAATCTATATTTCTCTCTTATCACTAATGGATAAAGGTTACAAAGGTTATGTGTTTGGGTTGGTACTCAAACTAACCTACACCTATATTTCCTTACAAATATTCAATAAGACAGATCTAGGAAACATGAGTGGCTTTTTTCTAACACTTCTTCCTAAGAAGAGTATACAAATCATTACAAACCATAAAAAGAAGATTTTTATACTTCAAGAAAATTCATTACATATTATGATAAACAGTACAGAAATGAGGAGAGATTTTCCAGAGTTTTCACTCTTATGTCTTCAACTCTCTCATTGGCATTTAAGCACAACATCTCCATTTATACTGGTCCTTCTTCATGATGTTGCCCATGAGTAGATCTTCAAGTAACACGTGTAAATCATCTATTGTGTCTTGGAACGTTAGTCTAGAGAGGTAGGCTAACAGACTTGTCACATCGGTTGCAGAAGCTATTATATTGTAGAGGTTTTTTATGTCCCTATTTCTTTTTACATTTTGATTGTGGTTTCTGAACTCCAGCTTCAAGAAGTCAGGATGGTTGACCAATCAGATAAAAGAGATGACAAACTAGTTTTAAAACTTGGTTTGATTGGAGATTTAAAATTTGAATTTCGAATTTTCCTCTATTTCCTGTAACGTTCTGTGCTCCACAGTTAAATGAGCTTTTTAACATGTGTAATCAATCCATTAATCATTCTCTAATCTTCCAGTCTTCAATCTTGGCCTTTTGGTACTGATTGATTTGTGATTGTGATAATTGTCAATTGAATAACACGTTACTTTCAGATTTTCCATGATTTCTTCATTCTTCAGTATACTTTCTGAAGTCTCGTACTATTTTCTGAAGTCTGTTTTCATGGGTTTCTTATTCTTGTACTTATTTGCTTCATTCCTTAATGCATTTAAGTGTTTTTTGCATGATACAATATTCACTTCACTTAAGCTCATTCTCTTCCTATGAGATAAAACATATTTGCACATGCAAAGTGAAATTATCTTCGTTTAAGTCCGTGTAATGCACTTCAAAATTTACCTGTTAAGTTTAGTAAAGAAACTTCAAGGTAGCCATTAGTTGTTCTTCAAAATTTTTCTTTAAATTGGCTTTGTTTTTATTCAAAACAATAAAGTTTATACTTTCTAAAGAGTTCTGGAGCTTACAATCTCCCCATTTATGATGATGACAAACCAATTTGAAAAAAATCTTGAAGAAGAGATGTTGAAAGAAATAATATGGAATATATTATGATAAGTACATTTTCTTTCAAGACATCATGATTATTAAATCTTAGAATATCCTTTTCTTAAGGCATGATTAAATGTGTTCGAGAAAATTTTGAAGCCTTAAGTTCACTCAAATCCAAGCTTTTTAGTTTGTGATGATATTTTCTGATTTAAATCAGAATGTTCTTTAAATTGTATCACCAAGATACTAAAACAGATGTCATCATTTTAGTTCAATTCTACCAATCAACTTGATTCTTGTCATAAAATGACTTCTTAACATGTAAGTGTGATTGAATAGATAAACAAGTAATACTTGCGATATTCTTTCTTGATTAAAAATCTTATTCAGCATTTTTTTTTCCAAAACCAAATTCCCAAAGATATATATGTATGTGTATGATAAAATTTTTAACATGTCATGAGAAAAGCTTAAATGATACAAATGTAGTTTTTGATGCTTAAAGAAACCTTGATATAAATTATATCAGCGTATTACAAGGCGAGATTTTTGAAGCTCAATCAAGGATCCAACCCAGTTTTATCAAGGCATTAAGTACTAATGAGCTTATTTTTATGAGCTAGGAAACTTTTTAACATAAGTATCAGATGATGAAACATTTTTGAAAACTTTTTTCTCAAAACTGATATATGTTTATGCAAATTATGAGTTTTTGCTCACTGATACATATTGAATTAGAATATAACACATTGTTAATCATTTAAGCTCCGCACACTCGAGATGATTATGAGACCAACTTACTGATAATAGTAGAAGTAGAGGCATTTAAAAGCAGGTTTCTGAAAGTCCTCAAAAACTATTTATAACTATGTTTGATCAGATTAAACAGAGCATCTCACACATGCATACATGATAATGTGTTTTATAATGATAGGCACTTCAAGCAATCTTATACATATTTAAGCACATCAATAGAGTTCGAGTATCTAGATACTAGTAGAAAGAATTTGCACTTCTTAAGGAGAACGTGCCTATTTCACCTAAAACACTACGTGTAATTAGTGTGAATTTCAACCATTAAGAAAATTCATCTAGTATTTACTATGCAAGGTTAATGTGTATGTTTCCATCCTATTAACTAATCAACACACATAAGTCAATGAAGTGCATTAGAACAAGCATTAGCTATAACAATGGTCTAATTTCTCTATCCCTATGTGTAGTTCAAGAGAATCACCCTAATCAACTTCAACGGTGGCCAATCATAAAAGAACATTAAGAATAGGAATGGGTAAATAAAATCGAACTCATTAACAACTACTCAAGGAAATTTACAACTATCCAAAATCCATATAGGGGTCCAAAGGCTACTCTAGCTATAAGTTTAGCTATTCATTACAACAATAAAATAGTCAACTAGTTCAAAAGATGATGCTCTTGAATCCTTAAAGCTCTTCCAAGCCTCTTGCCTTCCACCTTTAAGATGAATCCTTCTCTAGTGCTAGTCTCCTCCAAATCTTAGTCTTCTCTTTTTATGGTTTTGTTTTGTTGTGCAGAATAAACCTCCTCTCTGCGCTAATTAATGCAACATTCCTATTCATATAGGTTGGCCATGTGTAATAGGGAAACAACATGTGCCCAGACGCTGATTTGCATACCCAGGTGCGACACCACCAAAGAGAAAATTAAAGCTTCAATGGATGCTCGAGCGTAGGGATGAATGCTTAGGCATTTCATGACAAAATCCAAAAAAAAACTTCAAGTCATCATCTTCTCCAAGTCTCTCCCATGCTTCAACACTCTAAGCTCCCGATCTTTAGGCTTTCAATTAACACACTTTTAAGCACCAAACCTACAAAAAGAATCAATAACAAAATTCACCCAATGATAATTTAAATTGAAATTTGCAAGTTCTCTCAATAAGAAGCAAGACTTATGGTCTTAAAGGCTTTGAGAGAGAATTTAGACATACAAGACAAGCCAATTTTTCTCATTTGTAAGTGTTTAAACCCTTAATTGATGAACTAAGCATACAAATATATACCAATTGAAAGCTAGGGTTGCGTTTGGTTTCTGTTTTCTAGTTTTCAGCTTTTAGTTTCCAATTTTCAGTTTTTGTGAAAGAAAAACTGAAAAAACTAAAAACTAAAAACTGGAAACTGGCAAAGCAAACACACCCTAGAAAACTCTAATTCATGGAGTTATCACAAATCACCAAAAGTGATTGTTAACTCCTATGGCAGTAATCTAAAAATTATTTGACTACGCACAATACTTTAAGCAAATATATATTAAAATTAATCACATAGATTAGATATTAACATGATTACATGAAAAATAGATATCTACATCATAATGCTATATTGCTTTTCTTACTGAAAAGGTTTGCAACCATCATAGACACATATCATCATATTATTTTTCAAATTAGTCTATGAGATAATTGGTATTTTTTTTTAGAGACTAATAGTCAAATAAAACCATTTTTCATTTCTAATTCATCTATAAGAAAGATTAATTTAAGTCACATTTTCAGTTCTTAAAGACCAATTCAAAAGTATTTATTTGTCAATGTGATGAACGAATTTACCCCATAATACTTTTGATAGGAATGGTGTTGTCAAAGTAAAAAGTATCCAACAATATTTTTGATAGGAATCATCTTGGGATTTAATATAATCCATGGCAAAATTGAAGGGTGCATTTGGATGAGGCTTTTAGATGTCAGCATTATATTTTTTACAAAATTATTTTTGCATATGTTTGGATAATTTTTAAAAATAATCAGAATTTAAAAAATGTTTTTAATCGTGTATAAAAGGTGTGTTTGTTCAAACTTTTTCCTATAAAAACATTTTTATATGTATTTCCAAACATGCTCTCAATATATTTTTCTTTCATAATAGGTGGTTGCACTTTAGTTAAGGCAAATAATAACTATAAGCCACATAAAAATAGAGCAAATGTATGTCTGTCAAATATTTTATACTTTTTTTTATATTCTAATTATTAAAATGTGTTTTATATCAAAGTTTCCTATAAGTTTTTATCTTGGATTAATATCAAAATATATATAATAACTTTTAAGAGATTATATTATGACTATTTTGAACTTGAATTTCATTTATTCATTAATAAAATAAAATATTATAGCATATTGTAATTAGTAAGTCAATAGTTCAATTTCTGATAATGTATATAAAATGGGTCTCAACCTTGAAGAAATTAGTAACTGATAAAGTAAATACATGGGAAATAAAAAATATTATATTAGCGTAAAAAATTATCCGGTATATTTTAAGTTTGTAAAAAGAGCACAAGTTCCACTTTTCCGCTTCCTGTTATTTATTTATTTATTATTAGTAGTTATTTTAATTTCACTCTTGTTGACGTGATGTAGGAAGTTTAACGTTTGGAAGTGGAGGCAAACCAAAAACCGCGAACAACTTGGCGCGAAAACACTTCAAAATTTTCACTTTCCTATTTATGTATCGCATACATTCATTCCCAAAAACATTTCCGCCATTTTATTTCATCTCATCTCATCACAAGACGAAGGGGGAAGAGAGAGAGACACGAACTAGGGTTCGTAGTCTCGCTCATTTTCCATCATTGATTTCCAGATTCGAGCTTCAAATCTGAGCTTCTCGGATTCCGAATGAATCAACAAATGGCGGAAACGGCGATAGTTGATGTCGATGTCGAAATCCCTCCCAAAGATCCAAAACCGAGTCGATCCAGAAACGCATCGAGTCGCAAGAAGCTTACCTCGATGCTGCAGAGTGTGAAGACCGCCAAGGAGAAACAAACGTTCATCGAATCGCTCGAGAAGGAGCTCGACGGGTTGTTTGGTTACTACAGGGAAGCGATGAGCAAAAAGGTGAGCATCGAACTAAGCGAATGCGGTTCCCAAAACGGTGTCGTTGCGGCGCTGATGGAGGAGAGTGAGCTCCCGCTGTCGAAGCTCGTGGATGAGATTCACCACAAGTTGAACGGCGTGGGTGCTTTGGTGGCGGAACGTGTGACTCACGCGTCGGTGAAGAGTAGTGTGCTTACGTTGGGGCAGAGGGTGATGTACGGCGTGGATAATGCTGAAGCTGATATATTGGAGGACCATTCTGAGTCCTGCTTTTGGTGTTGGGAGGTGATGGTGCTTTCTTCTACGCATACTTTTCATTTATGCAGAATTTTGCTACTATAGACTCGGATTTTCCACATAATAGCGAGAAATTTTTAGGTGCTGTTGGATCAACAGATTTTTTGTCTGATTCATTATCTGTTTGTCACATACATGGGTAGCCCACATCAGAGCAAGAAAAGTATTTTACTCCAAGAGCATCCGAGGATTTCTCTAGAACAGCAATGTCTATGTTATTGAAATGTATATCATGCACGCATTTGTAACTTGAAATTATGCTTTGAATGGTGGGTACATTGTCATAAGGTTTATTACGGATTTTAATCGATACTGACACTACCTTTACATTTGTTTACTATGTGCTAACCTTTCTGGTCCATTGATAAATTTGCTATGCCGGCAATTTGCAGACGATGGATGTGAAATTGTTATATTGTAAATCAATTATTGGAATTCATAGTGTGTGTGTGTGTGTGTGTGTGTAATTTTGAATTATGTTTCGAATGAATGGTGGAAGTATGATCAGGGATAAGGTTTATCATAAAATTTTGTCTTTGCTAATGGTACCTTTATATTGTTTTACCACCATTAACCTCTTGTGGTCTGTCTCTATAATGATCAAAGTACTCTTTTGGTGATTTGCAGACAAGGGATATGAAATTAATCCCAAAATCTGTTCGAGGGCAGTTTGTTGTTCGGCGTACTTGTAGGAAAAAAATCCATGAGAGGATAATGGCTGTCTCTGGTACTGTGTTCCCTTGCTCATATTGCTAGTTTTGGTTATCCACTTTAATTTGAATATAATAAATTGTGTTTGTTCTGTTTTTCTTTTTTGGAAGAAGAATGTTTGTAAGTAGGTAGTTTGGTCGCTCAGAGTCTAAATTTCCAAGAATTGGGTTGTGCATTCTGTAATTCCTGTTATCCCCTCGGCATATCACTTAGTAGTTAGGACTACAACTTTAATATGGTTTCTGTGTTTAGAAAAGCTGTACAGTTGAAATTATGAATTTCCTTTTTCTACCTTCTACTAACCTTTACATTCATTTAGTGAGACAATGAATCATTTTTATGTTATTCGTAAGTAAGAAGGGCTAAATAGTGGATGGTTATTTCAAAGATTTCCATTGTGATATTTATGGCAGTGTTTTGTTGTGTTTGGGCATTTTTTAAGAAATTTTAATCCTGACTAAGTTTAGTGAAACAGATAATTTGCTTGTGTACTGAGTCTCACATTCAATTTGGATAATTTTTCAGAAATGATAACATCACTGAAGAAACTAGAGAGTGAGCCAAATTATAATCAAGGCTTATTAAAGGCATTGGCAAAGCTTGCTAAAGCTTACACTGAGGCTGATATCCGCTCGTTAGTGGATGGCTTGTTGAAGAAAAGCAGTGAAGACATGTACATTATCACAGTATTCATGGCATGTTTGATTGTTATATCAGATATATAAATTTCCTTTATTTGATTTTTCCAAATTATAATTGTAGGGATAAGAAGAAAGCAAACCAGGAAGAAAAATTGTTAATTAAACAGTTGGAGAAAAATAGAAGAGAAAGTGAAAAGGAGAAAGAAAGCCTGGACAGTGAAATGCGAAGAGAAACACTGCCCAGTGTAAGTGCTGTTTTGATCTTGTCATGTGATGTTTGCGGGCTTATTGCTGAAGTTGCTTATTCTTTAATGTTGCTCGTATTGGCAGTGGCCTTTAGCAATAACATCTTGCATATATTCGGTTAGAAATAAGGAAATATTTATTAATATCTTTATTATATCTTATAATATTTTATATCATATCTTAGATTGATTTATATTTATTTAGGTTGAATTTATCATAATGATTAGATTTTATCTTTAGTTTATAAATAGAATTATCTCATTGTATTATCACAGCACAATATATTAAATATGCTTTCATATTATTGAGTCTCTATTCTCACTCTTTTCCTCGTCCACAATCTAAAATTTTTAATTTCAACATGGTATCAGAGTGGTACCATTCCCTGTGACCTGTAGTGCTCTTTTTTGCTGCTAAGCTCCTACCAAAAAAAAATAAATAATAGGAACTTGTAATTTCCTTTTTTTTCCAGTATTTTAGTGCCTTTCTTAGCTACGTTCTCATTTCCGGTAGCCTCCAATACCTCTCTGCTGCTACCTATTGCTACTGTCCACCATTTTCTGGCCAATTGTGTTCTCCTTCTAGTTGTCGGCCCTTTTTCTCGTTGTCTCATTACCTCCAGCAGGCAGAAAACCACTTTCCACTTCCTATTTCTGTTGTCGACCACTGTTCCAACGACTTTTTTTGCTCTTCACACCTGTCACTGCCTCCATTGACTTTTTCGGTTAACTCCTCTGGCAATGTCTCGACCTTCCCTCACTCTATTGTGTCGCTTCCAGCAGTAAGAAAACTACTGTTTATTGTCTTCCTCTGCTATCGGTGAACTTTTTCTGGCATCGATTCCCGGCTGGAGAGCCAACCACCATGCTCGCCTCCTCTTGCGCGGCCTACCCCTGGTGATCGTGTCCTCGTTCTAGCAACCATGTGCTTTCATACGTGTTCACTCTCTTTGCGAGACCAACTTCTCGCTGCCACTTTCCACTGTGCGGGGCAGTGCGTCCAGCGGCTTCTCTAGTCATCTCGTCAATCGTCATGCTTGCG
Organism: Dalbergia cultrata; assembly: GCA_031216105.1. Lineage (NCBI taxonomy): Eukaryota > Viridiplantae > Streptophyta > Magnoliopsida > Fabales > Fabaceae > Dalbergia > Dalbergia cultrata. The sequence continues at coordinate 86,503,349 of CM062353.1, read as the reverse complement.
TAGCTATCCACTTTTTAGATCTGTCCTTAGTTTTTCAATTCGTGCACTTTGTCAACGTTAGCTTTTTCTTATTTTCGATTCTACCTCGGTTTGTGACCCATGGTTGTGACCTGTGAGTGATGAATATTAAGTTGTGCTCCTTACCAACCTCCTATTGTGAATCCTACCAATAGTGATACTTGTCTTTCACTCAGTCATGCCAGTGATATGCTCTTTCAACTTTGGATCTCCAATTCTTCAACTATTCAAGGCTTCCATGTGTTGTTCTTTCAATCTATTATTGCATGTATTGGGAATCTTCTAGCCTTCATTGCTGGATCATTGACAGCCTTAATTGCTGTTTGGAAACTCAACTGATAGCTGTGTCTCTTCTTTTTCCTAGTCATGCAATTCTCCAACATGTTATTCAAGCTGATGGTCATTCTAATGGCCCGGTATTATGGTGCTCTCACTTAACTTGTTGATTGGCAAGTGCTGGGAAGAGTGGTTGGCTGATGGGGAAACAATGTGGTGGGTCTCACAGTCATGACTCATTGCTTTAAGGTTTTGGGTCAAGATGTGGCATTCAATCTGGTGTTTGTCATTCTTACTTAGCCCATTGATTGTACCTCCCCTTGTTGGGCTCCCCCGCCCTAATAGTGGTATCAGAGCCAGTCATGGGATTGATATGCTAGCGAGGACGTTGGGCCCCAAGGGAGGTGAATTTCCGTGAGAGGGTATGGAGTAGTTCCACATCGGTTAGGGTGGGAAACAAAGCATGCCTTATAAGGGTATGGATACCTCTCCTTTCTAGACTCGTTTTCCCTCGCCAAGGGGGAAGAGTAAACTCATGAGGGGCGTCAGGTCCTAAAGCGGACAATATCTGTATCGCTGGGATAGGGTTATCCGAGGTATGGAGTAGTTCCACATCGGTTAGGGTGAGACACGAAGCATGTTTTATAAGGGTGTGGATACCTCCCCCTTCTAGACGCATTTTCCCTCTATTGAGAGAGAGTTTGTTTTTGTATTTATTTTGGGAAGTATGACTTGTGCTCGCAGAGGGTGCTGGGGTCCGACAAACTATGGAGGAGGCTATCCCCCATTGTGCTTGTTTTCTAGTAAACCTAGTAGACATTTTCTGATCGACGGTCTCCAAATTGTTCGCTGTTTCAATGTTGGTGGATCTAGTTGTGTGATTTGGCCGTTCTGACACATTTGGTTCCTAGATGTCAAATTAGTGCTGATTGGTTTTGTCGGAGTTTTTGTGGTCTGTGCTCCTCTTGCTTTGTGATGCTTGTATATTTTTGGCTATTCAACTATGGTGTTATGTGTTGGGTTTGTGCTTTTGTCGTTGGTGCTGTCAATGCATCTTCCTGACAATGAAGGTGATGTTGGTTTCGCACTGGCAAAGGCACAAATCTCTCATCGAGGGGCAAAAGTTATGGGGTTAAATTTGGTTTCGAGTTTCGACTGTTTTTAAATTTAATTTGTTTCTCTCATGGATGTAGCTTTTGCTGCTCTTATTTGGCTGTGTTTGGAAGCTAGTTGGTTAGGCTCTATTGTGGGGTGTCATTTTTATTTTTACTGTAATTTTGAACACTTGTTATTCTATTTAGCTTCTCTATTTGAGAGTTAATTAAGTGCTTCTTAATTGTCGAGAAAGGAGTCACACTCTACTGGAGAAGCTAAGTTGAAGCGTCATCCATCAATTATCTTTCTTCATTGGAATTGCGGTGGAATGAGATTCGTTCCCTTGTGATCGATGTAAACAAGCAGGAATGTAACTTTGTTCACTTTCAAAAAAAAAAAAAAAATCTCCAGAGGACAGTGGGCCCTCCTAACGACACGGATTCATCCTATGATTGTCTTTTCATACGTATTCAGCATTCTTAAGTTGCCTTGCTAGTCTTTTTTGGAGGTTCTTTTATATTTTAAAGGTTTAATTGTAACAAGCTTAAAGTTTAGTAAGCTTTAGCTTGAGGGGAGTGTTAGAAATAAGGAAATATTTATTATATCTTAGAATATTTCATATCATATCTTAGATTGATTTATATTTATTTAGGTTGATTTTATCCTAATAATTAAATTTTTTCTTTAACTTATAAATAGAATAATCTTATTATATTATCACAGCACAATATATCAAATATACTTCCATAAGTATCTATTCTCTCTCTTTTCTTCAAAGCCTTCGATTTCAACATATTCAAGTCGAGGAATTCTATTGCCAAAATGTGGAAGATAATAAGTAGAAAAAGGAAAAGACAAAAATGCAAAGAAGAATTTGCAGAAGCTTTAAGTAGGATTGGCAGTTAACTTTCTGACCTCAGTATCCGACGAAAATTGTTTTATCTGCTGACTGTTAGAGACTCACTTTCTCCAGCTGCTCAATTGTTCCAGGAATCAGCTTTGAGATTGTTGCAAGGTGAGGGACAAAATGATGAGAAAAGCTATGAAAAGAGGAAACAGCAAAGGAGGCAGGTAGATGAAGCAGAAAAGGGTCGGCGACGCCAAGAGAAAGAAGAAGCTGAACTGAAGAAGAAACGTAGTCTGCAAAAGCAAGCCTCAATCATGGAGCGTTTTCTTAAAAGATGTAAACCTAATAGCAATCCCTCATTTCAGAATGAAGTCTCAACCAAATCAATCGCATCTGATTTGCCAAGCAGCAAGACCAGAATTTTGTCTGAGTCAGTCACTCTTTCAATGGATTGTACTATTTCATCTAGTAGTGATATCATGCTTGAGGACATTCGCAGGTAATTTTCTTCACTGTTTTGTTTAATCTTAGCCAAGTTGTTTCCAGGTCTCAGGAAAAACATCTGACTTTGCAGGTCACACTTTTCTATGTGGCGGCATTTAGGGCAATTGATTCGTTCAAACAGAAAACAAAGATGGGGCTTGCGTCAAAAACCAAGGACTGAAGTGTTTAAGGAACTTAGGCTGACAACTTCTAAAACTGTAGCTAATTATGATGAGTTGGGCATGGAGAGACATGAAGACAGATTAGAAGAATGTAGTTCTGATATTGGACCATACCCAATGAATGCAGATGGTTCTCTTATTGATGCTAAGAAGTACTGTCGGAGAAAACAGTTATTGCAGTTTGATAATGTTCATAGACCTGCCTTTTATGGTATTTGGCCCACAAAAAGGTAAGATTAAGCTTCATGAGTGGATTTCAGGATCTGTACCAAAAAGTGGACAGCTCCAGAATTTCAACTGTTTTACTCATCAGTATTCTTTCTAATTATGCATGTATGTAGTCATTACTACCAGAGATTCTTTGGTTGCTTAGATTAAATGCCATAACTGTTTTGGATATACTATTGATAGCAGTTTTCTTGTGTTAAAATATACATTTCAGTATCTCTGGTTGAGTTTGCTAATTTGTGTTAAATTATGTACTTCTAGTCATATTGTTGGACCACGCCATCCTTTGAGGAAGGACCCAATCGTGGATTATGATGTCAGCAGTGATGAGGAGTGGGAAGAGGTGCATTGAATTTTGTATTTAACTTAATCAATTTCAAATGGATGCCATTTGCTAACATGTGTTGTTTTAGGAGGAACCTGGTGAAAGTCTTTCAGATTGTGATAAAGATGAAGAGGAATGTCTAGATGAATGTTTGAAATCTGATGGAGAAAGTGAAGATGGATTTTTTGTACCTGATGGGTATCTTTCAGAAGATGAGGTAGAGGCTGGGTGTTACTATTGTAATGAATTTGCATTTGTTGTTATGTTTTGCATTTCAGTGGTTCAATGGTTGTAAGTGGACAATTGATGTTTTGGACCCCTTGGCGTGTTTCAATCTACCTGCATCTCAAGCATATTCTATTGAACTATTACAAATCCTGTGTCACCACATTGGGCACCTGTACTAGTAACATATGTTTGTGAATTGTGAATTTGAAAGCTGCTACAATTTGTTATTATATGTGTTTATTTATTTGTAGGGCGCACAAGTGGACAGAATGGAAATAGACATTGATGCTGAGGGGGTTGATAGCGCACCAAGCTGTAAGGATGACATAGAAAGCGAGGAGTGTTGTGCTTTACTTCGACATCAGAAATATCTGAACAGTTTGACAGAGCATGCTCTTCGAAAAAATCAGCCCTTGGTTATAACAAATTTGACTCATGAACAGTTTTTCTTATGCGGTCACAATCTTAGTGGCACTCCTAAACTTGAGCAGATGTGCTTGCAAGCCTTGAGTATGTGTGTAATTCCCGGTAGCTCATACATAGAGCTATCTATGGATAAAATGCATGATGAGGACCAAGAAACTTGTCTCCCTGCTGATAAAGGTGGTGCTACTGCAATATCTGATCTGGCTGCTATAGCTGACTCAGATCTACCTATAATTGTAAGTTGCAATTGAGTTACATTAGAATCTTGTTTCTGTTGGGGGTAGCTCTGGGAAGGTTGCCCTTTTATTTTTCTCTTGCTCTATGGAATTTGCAGCTGATACTATGCTGCAGCATGCAAACTTTATCACCTTATAGGGATTATGCTAATTTTCCAGGTGACTACTATTCAGAATTGTTCTCAGGGTATGAATAAAGTGTTAGGGTCTTTGCAACAGAAATTCCCTTCTGTGCCAAAGTCCCTACTGAGGAATAAAGTGCGTGAAGTATCAGACTATGTTGAGAACCGTCTGCAGGTATGTGAGCTCGGAGATTCCACAATCTAGTGATTGCTGCTAATCTTTAGCATGAGAATTGTTGAAAATTGATAGGCCAGATATTAATGGCAACGGCCTAAATATTAAAAGGTTCAAAGCTGTATTGGTGTTTGAATATGATTACAACTGATCCTTAATCCTAATTCAACATTTCAGTTAAGTGTAATTACTAGGTGTTGTTTAAGTAGCTTTTCACCCAAGAAAACATTGACATCTGTCAGTAGTTTCAATGAACTTAACGTGAATAGGGCACTTCCTGGATCGACATGGGTAATGATGGGTAATGGCCTACCTTTGACGCACAAAGCATATGTGGCTTCATTGTTTATCAACATTTGAAAACGCTGAATTTGGACATGCCGACCAAATCTTGCAAACTGGATTCGTCTGGTCAAGAAATGATCCATAAAGTCAGTGAAAGGATCACTCTTATTTTATCCTGGACCCCAAGAACAGGCTTTTTCCATGAACTATTGATTTTTTTCTTACATTTATATGTCTTCTAGCACTGTTGTGCGTTTGAATTTCGATAAATAGAACAAAGTAATAAACCATTCACATTTCACATAAAGTTACATTGGTCACTAAGATGCTAGCCTATAAATGTCAAATTCGTGCTTCTTGTGCCTAAAACGTTTTGTTTCCATTTGAACAATGCTGATTTGATCGAGTCTGAGGGTTATATATTCTGCTTTATGATGGAGTCGAAGTCTGTACCTTATGCTGACTTCATGTTCTAATTTTTATTCAGGTGAAGAAGGAAGTTTTTGTTAAGCTTGGTTTGGCAGCTAACACAGGTATGCTATCTTCACTAACCCAGGTGCTTTTCCCCAAGTCTTGATTTCATTTTTTCCATTTCTGAATTTAATGTCTGCTTGAACTGGCAGTAAAGAGCAGCAGGGGACCAAGAAGTATTGCTGCATTTTTTACAAAGCGGTGCTTGCCGCCTGCTGGTGAAAGTGTGAAACCTGGTGAAACTTAACCAATGTCGTCCCTGAAATCACATTCTGCCGATCATGAAGAACAGCAGAGTTGTAATATTTAGTCCGATAGTTTGTCGTTATATAATGGCTTTTTGCTTAAGATTTTTGTTCATATTTTGTAAAAGCTGGAGGTGGTAGGGTCGCATTTGATGCTTACCAACCTGTAAGCTAGTTTCCGATTACCGTTCGAGTTTGACGATACTGTCTTAGCTTTTCTCTAGGTGTGGATCTTACAGAAACGTAGTAACTGAATAACGGGGAAAAAGTGTAATGTATTTTCATTTTTTATGGGAGAAAAATGTGCAATGCTATTTGCACAACAGCTTGTTAAGTTTTTACGCCTAACAAGACATTCTACCCCATTTAGGCATTTTAATGTCTCAATCATTTTTTCACCTTAAAAAATACTTTTCTATATAAAATTTAATTAATAATTATTAATTTTTTTAAATCTGAAACAAATGCATATTTGATAACACTTTTATAAGTTCATAACTAAACTGCAAAAGACAGCAAAAGTCGATCAGTATTTCAAGACATTATAGATTCTGCTACCCTGAACATTATGTAGTTGCCTTATTTTGACTGTATTACAGATTTTCGAAAGTGTGCAGTAGGCACTGAGACAATAAGATGCCAGAGTTTTAGGTGCTTAAAAATTTAATGTTTTAGTACGGATGAAAATTTTCTTGAAACAGAATTTTCATCAAAATTTTATGGTAATTAGCACTTCGTTCCTGTTTTTATTCTGAACTGTTTTAAAATATTTAAGTGATTGACACTTAATAAAATACTTGTGAATGGTTTATTATTTCATTTAAAATTTGGCGTGCATTATCCATTAGTACATTTCCATTTTTATTTTTATTTTTTTGCATGTGCTAGAGATTAAGCAGGCTAAAGTACACAGCACAACACCTCAGAAAACATGTCAAATTTCAAAATCATCATGGACGTTAATAATGAAGCAAATGGATGAGTTGACGAAAACCAAAGGAAATATTATTTTCCCTATAATCGGCACTTCTGTAATTCTGTTGCCTGTAATGGGTCCAATTCTAAAGAGGTAGAATGTTTGCCAACCTGATTAGTTTCCACCAACGTTTACACTGGTGATCACACAAGAATATCCTCTGTAGTAGCATTCAAAGCAGACTTTGTCAAAAGTGAGTATCAGTGAACCCTTCAAACAAGTTCCATTAAGCACTTCTGGTTTCACGGATAGCATATGCCAATAACAAGGGAATTGAAAGACCATATCCCAGGAAATGAAGTACTGGGTTCATCTCATAAGCTTTTATCAAAGTTCTGCAATTCTGTAATAGAATAGTGAAGAGAATGACAAAATGAATGACAATAAGACAGAAGGTAAAAGCAAGAACTATCAATTACCAAAAACTGTAAGAGTAAAATACCAATCCATGTGCCAGTTTTTCTTTTTCCTCTCATTCTCATAAGAAAAAAAATTGGAAGTTAATTCCAAAAGCATATTTGATCCATTATTTTCACGTCAAGAACGAAACCAGTAATCATTCAAGGAACTTAAATAGGTGCAACGGTCATCAATGTTAAATCAGATTTTTGTTACTTCACTATGTCTTTTTTTCTAACTATCTTTTAGGCTCCCCCATAATAATGAATGTTCTATTTATCTACGCTTTTGCAAAGTATTCCTTTAATCAATCCTTACCATGAAATGCTTCCAACAAATTGCCAAGCATACCACAAACAGAAACTTCCGAATCCATCGCTGGCCATACAACAACGTTCTTCTAGAGTTCAAATCAAGATCATCTTTTTTCTTCCCTGAAAAAGCTAACATGTGTTCTCGGTGAATCCCTCTTTCGGCTGTCAGTGCACCTGTTGCCAAAATTGCAGGCAAAACCACAAATAATAGATGGGGAAGAACCACCACCATGATATCAGGAAATCCAACATACTCATGCTGCCCCTTTCTACTAGAAGTCTCTATAGCCCAACCCATATAGGTCATGTATCCCTTATTTTTTCCCTCAGTGAAAACATGCCCAATAAACCAGGGGAACAATATAAGATAGAATAGGTATCCTATCCAACCAAACCACAAGGTGCGAACCCTACAGAGCTCCTGGAGAGCCCATAGTACACCATTTAGGAGGCCTTTATTGGCAATGAAGTTTTTGTAAGTGTATGTCTTCTTTGGAAAAACAAGAAGTGCTTTTGGAAGAAGAAGAAAGAAGAACATACAATATAGAGCAGACCAGAAAAGGGGGTAATATAAGGCAGCCCATTGACATCCCATGAACAAAAACTCCTTCCAGCTCCAAGAAAGGTTGAAGCTACGGCCATTAATGGAGAATGGCCTAAGTTCAGTCAAAGTTGATCTGCCCATGTTGTCATTTGCTTCAATTTGAAGCCAATACCTACCAGGAGAAGCATCCTCAAAGGCTTTGTAATTCCATGGAGCAACATAGAGGCTCCCCCTGGAGGCCTCATCAGCATGCTTGATCATATTTGCTTCCAAAACCAACTCAAGATTTCCATATTGTGAATCATAGATCCTAGCCACAACTGACACAATTGGAGAAATAGAAAACACCAGAGCTCGAATTGTTTCATAGGATGAAGGATTCACATTTTGACATTCATAGTTGTGACGGCATAAGGATGTCGACATGAAGCCAGAGTCCAAAGGAAAAGTGGGCAATATAATTGCATCTTTGGCTCCTGATTTGAAACCAACATCAACAAATGAAACATGGCCTCTATCAATGGCCAAAATGCGCATGACTCTATTCTTTCTCCAATCACCCATCTCCCACTCCCAAAACTCAGGAATTGGTGGGGCTTCCACGGAACAATTGGCAGTACTTTCAGAAGAACTCCGATGGATGTTAAACTGGAAAATTTTTTGCAAGGATAAAAACTGATTACTCAACTGATGGTGACGCTTTAAGTTCTTACCAAATTTAGTATGGAGATGCCCACACAGGTAAGCTGATATGGAATGCTTCAGGAAAACATGTTCCAAGGTCCTTCCAGAACCAGATGGTGCAGAAAATGAGAGCGGAAAATGCCCAAAGGAGATTTTGGTAACTGGTTTTTCTGATTGAGAATCCCAGCATGAGAGTTCCATGTCTAGATCACTTAGTAATTGGTCTGTGGGATGACCAAAAAGATTAGTCGGACCTCGTAAACCAGTCAACATTGTGCTGTCCAACCCAACAAAGAGATGTTTCCGCTCCTGAGTCTGTGTGATAGTAAGTAAGCATGAGTGAATGAACAAGGAAAAATCTTTGTAGCATTCAAGCAAAACAATATATCAGCATTCAAGCCTACGGTTTGTGAGCTCTCAATTCTCTAGTCCAGTCCAAACATATATACATAAAATTCAAACTCAGTTTTTCCAGCAGTATTACTCAGATGACAAGAATTACTTAACTAACCAGAAAAATTTGATGCACAATTCACAGAAATGATACAGAGGACAAACTAACATTTTAAGAGTTCTAATTTAATAGATTGGCTAATTCCTCTAGCAAAAGCGTTCTGTACTAGAAATTGTAAAACATATGCTGATCTAAGAAATGATGATCCCCCAAAAATTTCCGTGTCACAATTTTCTCATTGTAATTATTCACAACACTCAAATTTGTTCGTGTCATAGAATGATAGTTAGATAACAGCAAATGAATGACTGATCTGACCTCTAGCGTAACACTATTGACGCTCCCAGTCCTGCCCAACTGCCCATTGATGCTGTACTTAGAAAAGAAATCAAACGAACCACCAACATCTGGAACACCAAAATTATCATGATTGCCTCTCAGGTCAAAGAACAAGCTCTTGTCAACCCCACTCTTCTGAATAACACTGTCCATTACAGTCCTGTACTCCACCCACTCATCCTCATTTTGCTTCATTGTCAGCAAGTCCTTGCTTTTCCCATCTGGGCAACGGCAAAATCAAGATAACATATTAACAACACCCCACAAAGCAAACAACAACATAGCAATAGCACAGATTAAAATATGAAAATTAAACATGTTAGTAAAATGATTATGATATTCATAAAATCAACATAACATGTTCATAACATCAGCAGAACATGCTATAACAACGCCCCACAAAGTTACAACATAGTCACATACATAAAAAGCAACATAGTTACACATTAAAACATGAAAAATTGGAACTTGTGATACATAGTGACAGTGTTCACAGAAAAGACACCCACCAGTGAGATCACCAGTGATGAGGACTAAGGAGGGGTTGATGAAGGAAAGGGCGGGGCCCACGAGCTCATCGAAGTCGATGGCTCTGTCTGGATGGTGAACACTGAAATGAAGGTCAGAGAATTGAACCACCCAAACCACTGAATCAGGGCCACCCTTTGTGCGTATCACTCTTTCTCCTTTTTGGCTTCCATTGCCTGCACCTGCACCTGCACCTGCACCTGCTGTTGTTGGAGTGCACAAGGAAATGGCACAGAGAATCACGGTGACGAAAACAACAGGAAGGTTCATGTTCCTTCCTCGTTGGAGTGAAATCGCGTTACCCTTCTGGTTTTGTCTCCGGGTTCGCAGCTTTGGTTTTGATTCGGAAAAAACTGACTTTTTTTATTGGTACCTTGATTTTGTGTTAATGTGATAATTGACCGACGGCGAATACTACACCTTCAGCTGCAGTAGCCTAGACCGAAGCGTATGGGTGCGAGATGTCTTTCAAATTCAGTTGCATTTAACCATATTTTGTAAACGTGGTTAAACAAAATTAATTATGTGGCTAAACAAGAAAACACACACCACCCCCTCTCGGTCTCCACCCTCACTCCCCCCACCTCCGCCGCACCCCTCCTCCGCCACCACAATCACCATCCCCTCCTCTCCCCATTCTCTGAAAACCCCAGTCCTCTCTTTCTCTTCCCCTCTGGAGTCTGGATCATTCTTGCTTTCCATGACGAAAGCTGGCTACGCCGAAGTTGCACAAATTCCTCGAAACAGTCGATGAAAATTTAACTAAACCAAGCAATAAAATACAAGTTGAACAAGCAACTCCACCGACAAAAGGAATAAGTCATAAATGTATAAAATAATATACTAAGTAGACATGTGAATAAAAAATATATATATACACTAAGTAGACAAATTTCTTGTCTGAACCAAGACTTACGCCGTTGCATTTGAATGGGGGGAGGAGGGGGTGGTGGTTGTGGTGGCGGCAAAGGGAGGAGATGGCGCGGTGGGCGGGGTCATCGGAGGAGGAGGGGTGCGGCGGAGGCGGCGGGGAGTGAGGGTGGAGACCGAGAGTGGGTAGAGTGCGTTTTCATGTTTAGCCCCATGATCGTTTAACTACGTTTATAAAATGTAGGTAAATTGCTTCCATCTAGGCAACCGCAGCTGAAGGCATTGACTAGTGAAAATCCGCCTTCATTGATTATTCCACACGTTAGGCTTGGTTTTTGTAACATCTACAACTTCTTCCTTTAAGCCATAATATTTCACTTAAAAATTCTTACTTATAAATTAATGTATCTTGATTAAATATTTATAGTATATTTGAGCGAGTCATACAGCAACTATTTCATAATTATACTCAAATATATAAAAAGGAAACAAAGTTAGAAAATACTTAATTGTGTATGATATGACAGTAATAATATAGAGTACGTATTCGAATACATGGAAAAAACTCTTCTATATACCTTAATAGAACATTTGTCTTCTTAAATACTTATACGTATATAATAGCTAACAATGGTCTTTGGTATTCGGGCTATTCTGAGTCAGGCTCTTCTAGTACGAGCAGTTTTATTATTCTCTTGAGCAATTTAGAGGCAACACAAGAACACACAAATATTAGGGTGAAAATTACAAAATTATCAATAGATATCCCAAAGTACACAACAATCAATGTTATCGTCATTATCCTAACCACTTCAATTTATTAAAACAAATGTGAACATGCATTAACATAATAAAGGTTCATTTCAAAGTTAAAAATTATTCTTTTGAAATGAGTTTCTTTTCAAATTCAAGGACTTAATTCTCATATACCATAATTTTCCAACTCACAATAAATCATTATGGTAGGCAAATAATTCAAAATAATATAAGTATGCATACAAGAACTTTCTTCAAGTTCTTAATTAACTTCATTTACTTTCCTTGAATAATATATGTATGCATACAATGACTTTCTCAACTTCACATGCCTTTGGCACAAGTGGCCTTGCCCACTCTAGGCTAATAGACTGCTTGTCAAGGCTTAGTTCATTCTCATACATGATTATCAAATTTACTTTCTCTGACTCACATATAGTGTAACACCCTAATATTTAACCCAACACCCCTAAGACGTATTTAAGTTAATTATTAGTTATTACTCTTTTGTTTCAGTTATTAACTTTTGAAATACTTAGTGCAAATATGGGTAAGTTTTTTTTTTTATAACTTAAAATGAAAACGTGAGCCACGCATGCTAAAATAATTTACATTGTTCATCTTGCATACAAGTGGAAGTAAATAGAACATGACATGTACATAAACAAGATACAAATATCACAACACCATATGCATAAATCATCGTAGATTCATATAGCACTGATATCATCATTCCACCTTGCACACCAAAATACCCAGACATAACAAGTACCATCACACCCACCAATAAAGGTTGTGATAGTACAATCATCTATAATCAGTATGAAAGGAACATAAGGAAAAACTAAATACATACTCAAAACCCCTTCTCTTCCGCTACTCCTACTGGGTGTGCCTAAGTAGATAACCTCTAAATCAAAAGCAAAGGAAGGCTATCCTATACATGATACGAGCACAAGTGCTCCGAGGTCTGTTGCACTCCTACTAATGATACTACTGAGAAGGAGGGATATAGCCAATCACCCTAGTGATGTCAGTGGAAGTAGGCCCGAGATGGACGTGCGCTGCATGGCAGGTCGGGTAGCTTTCCTAACTCCTTGTAAAGGTTAAGTCACAGTGGTCTCGCCCTCACTATTGCCCCTAATCTCTATGGGGACTGCTGGTGCGGAACCACCCAAGGAATGCTGGGATGGGGGGGGTCCTTAGATGGGTCTGTCATGGGCTCAGTTTGGTGAGGGGATGATCAGGGGATGTAAACAGGATAGTCACAAACAGCCGAGGCAGCAGGACAAGTATGACGGATCTGCTCCCCACATGGACGAGCATGCTAAAAAATAAGATCATCAGTGAATAGGGCAGCGGTGGAGAACTGATAGCTAGTGATCAGGTGTGCAAAGGGACGCTCTAAAAATACGAACAAGTGAACAACACATCAACCCACGAAATGGTATGTTTGTGAGCGACATCAAAATGCATATCTATCATGATCCGAGTTGGGAACGTAATCGACACATGAGAAATCTCATCCTTATATAAGTCTTCTGGGTGACATGGCTCTCTAAATGCTTAATTTATCAATAAATATAATCATTAAAATATGATCTTCTTGAAATATAAATATTTTCTCTAATTAAAACATAATGCTCAATTTCATAAACTGAAAATATTTAATAATTTAATCTTTGAAAACTATTATTCAAATTTGCTGATCTATGATTCATAACTGTCTCATTGCAAAGAATTAGTCTTAAACCTAAAATCCTTGAAATTTGAAAATTGAATTATAAATTCATCTCTAGTTCATCACATAAATCTCTAATCACAATTTACATTTCATTTACATGCTTAGTATCTGAAAAATACTAGAATATATCAAACTACATGTGTAGATATGATCTTGCCTGCACATCTACTGGAGCACTCCACTCTAACATAGTCCTAAAGTAAGACTCACCACTAGAATAACTGCGTCTATAGAACAGGAGTCTGAACCATCTCTGAACCTGCAATTATGAAAGGAAGGGAAAGGGGTGAGTCAACAGACTCAGTGAGTGAGCTCCCACCTATCACCCACATGGGATAACTAAGGAATATAATACAATATATATGCAACAATCATAAACCATTTGATATTCATATTCATAACTATAAATAGAAAAGGTATATCTGTATTTATAAATTCATAGAAACGCATATCTAAATTCTTACTTTAGCATGAAATCATTTTCCACACATTTACACAATAGCTCTTAAGTCAAATATTCTTAGTAAACGTATTTATCTATAAGCATAAATGCTATAAAGCTGTTAATCTCTAGTAAAGCATAAATAACCGTAATCTCCTAGAGAAACAGGGATCTTCGATTATGCCTCGCATAACAAAAATATCAATTCTCTGGTTATGCATGTCAATTATGACATAACAATTTATCTGATCTCTGGGATCCCTCTGGGATTCAATTTGGACACCTAATTATGTTCCATTCTCTACTTTATGAAATTGTCCTCTTAGAACAACTTGGTACCAAAGTTAACGATTGGGGTTCAATTGTTAACTTACTGGCTGTTTCTTTATAGCTACCGTCTAATCTCTAATTCATCAAATATGTCATTTTCACTAAAGTATTTTAATTCCATGCAAGCATAAGATCCAAACTTCTTAAATTTTGCTATTTAATTCTCCATATGTCAAAATAATGCAAATATGACATTGAATCCTTATTTAGAACAAAAAAAATCATCACATAAACACAAACAAAAGGAGTAACACAATTTCTAATAATTTAACAGATAAATGGCTAATTTAACCAAGTAAACCACACAAAATCATGTCAAAACAAGCACTATATGTGTGTCTTTTACACACATTATGTTCTTAGTCATAGTCAGGTTTGGGAACTCCTCCAGTGTTCATAGGATTGTTCTGGAATGGCTATAGTTTATTCATGAGTTTTGTTGTTTTCATGGCAGACGTTGGTGTTGTTCTTGGTCCCTCAAACTGCGTTGGTTCTAGCAACTCTTTCACAACCCTCCAAGTGAGTGGATTTAAGCTCTTGGCTTTATATCAGCCATTACAAGTAGTTTCTACACGACGTTTGTACCTTCCATAAATATAGAAATTTAATTGCTATTAACATGCTTTTAGAATTATGCTAAATTAGATAAATTATGATTTTACATCATTCCATGAAAATGTATGACTTTTAGAAAATAAATGGGACCATTGTTAATGCTTGTATGGCATTCATATTATCATGATTTTAAACTACTCCTAGTAAATTATGAAAAGAAAATATTTGTTCCAGAAAAATCAAATGTTAATGGTAAAAGTGATGGAAAGCACTAAATTGAAATTTCTATCTTGAGATTTTAGCATGTTGTCTACGAGTGACTTTGAGTAGGAATTAGAGAGATACAAAACTGTGAGTTAATGACAACAAATTCATTGACCTTGGTATACTAGGATGCCCATGAAGGGTAGTTACTTTACACTTAGATTAGTCTACGAAATATGCGGTTCACGAGGAACTATTAAAATCACTTTTATGAATCCTTTATAATTTGTCTCCTTTTAATTCCTTAGAGAAATTAATATGTTTTCTTATCATTTACACGAAATTTAAGTTATTATTATTATTATATATTATGAATAGAAATGATTTTGATTGATGCATTACTATTATGTATCTCCCTTGTTGTCCCATGTATGGCTGTGGGTGAAAATCCCCTCACTGAATTTTGGATGAAACTCACAATTCTTTTTCCCCCTTACACATACAATTGTTGGTCTAGAGTCTTCTTGGATACCTCCTCCTTAGTAGCTAATTGTTTATTTTTGGGTGACTTCACTTTTGAATGAAGTAGAGTCAGTTTATGTTTAGTAATGCTCTATTACATTGCATACATGATTCATAGACCATGCATATTTATATTTAATTATGTTATTTTGACTCACTTTTGTTCGTGAATACAATAAAGTTTAATTATTATCGAGGTTATTATAATTTTACGTAATTTTTAATTAAGTCTTTATAATTTAAAAAATTGTAATTGAGTTTCTATATTATATAAAGATTTCCAATCAAGTCACCATTGTAACAATTTGTGATCAAGTCTCCCATAATTTTGTACAATATAAGGATTTAATTGAAAGTTTTGGCATACTATATGGACTTGATTGAAAACTCTTGTACAATATAGGGACTTGATTATAAATTTTTACACTATAGGGATTTGATTGAAATTTTTTATCAATATAGAAATTTGATTAAATTTTTTCAAATTATGAGAACCTAATTGACAGTTGAGTAAAAATATATGGATTTTCAGAATAATTAAATCTAAAGTTATTTGAATATTTGAACGTCAGGAATTTTTTCACCCTTGAATGTGATTATGGTCCCCACTGACTCTACTCATCCATTACATCCAAAAGTGATGAGTGAGTCTTTCAAATGTTCAAATAAAATTGTTTTTAGGAATATTTGTGTACTGATCTTGGATTTTGATTTTGGTAAAACTTTCAAAATGAAAGTCACTTAGGAATAGTTGGCTTATGCTTGGGTGAACTTCAATTGTTGATTAGAATTTATTAATAGGAATCTAACTAATTCGATTTAATCTATAGAGAATTTGAAAGCAATTTTAGGTATTTTATTGGAGATTTTTTTTCCATTCCAAAACTTGGATTCAAGACACTCAATATGTTCTTATTTGGGAAATTGGTAAAGGAAGGTCTTTTTTGAAAGTTGAGAAAGTGCATAGGATACGTGTAAAAGACGCTGTGACACTTGAGTTGGTACATGAAAGAGATAGAATATAAGAAAATGAGATTAATGTGGTGATTATACCTCGATATAATGTAAACAAATGGGGGGATGATCATTCCTTTGTTTCCTTCTATAAAAAAGATCAATGAGGGTGTATTTGGATTGATAAAGCGCGGTGGAGCGAAACAAAATAAAGTGGAGTGAAGTGGAGTGCAATAGAATAATTATTCTGCTCTATTATTTGGGTATCTTGAGTTCCATCTCATTTCACCTAATTTAGGATTAAAAAATTTAAAAAGAGTTAATGATATTAGATGGAAAAGGATTCATCTATCTTTACTTAATTTTATTTAAGTTTGACAAATTTAAATAATGAAGTAAATAAAAGTTCTACTCCGCTGCATCTGGCCCTACATATCCACACACGTTTTAATTAGAATAAATGATGAGTTATAAGAGTGCAAGACCATTAAAAACTTAAAATAAGGGCAGGTTGGTAATTCCATATCGACAAAACCCTATATCCTCCTCCCTGCAAAACCACTTGCCCTTTCCTTCTCCGATATCCCTCCCATTCTTCATTCATTCCCAAACACTCAAGAAAGAGCCACGCACCTTATAATCTCTATCTATGTCGCAACAGCAGCAGCAAGGTCAAATTCCCGTAAACCCCATGGTTCCGCAGCAGAACCCAATGGCACCACCAATCCCCATGCACATGCACATGCACATGAACATGCCCATGCCCATACCCATGCCCCACCCCATGCACATGCAGATGCAGATGCAGATGCACCACATGCCCTTCCAACACCACCAGCAGCTCCCGCTCCAGGTTCCCTTCGACACCGCCGCCGGAATCCCCGCCTCCGGTGGCAAGCGCCGACGCGAGGACGAGGCTCCCGGCACGGCGGAGCTGTTGGCTGCGAAGCGCGCGAGGGGCCAGGACGTGATATTCAGGATCGTGGTGCCGTCGAGGCAGATCGGGAAGGTCATCGGGAAGGAAGGGTTCCGCATACAGAAGATTCGAGAAGAGACCAGGGCCACCATCAAAATCGCTGACGCTATCGCTGTAAGCGTCTGATTAGTGTCTTTCTTTATTATTATTATTATTATTTGTTTGCTGTGCTTACTGTGTTTGGAATCTGCGGTCAGGTTTCTGGTGTTTGGAGTTTGTTTGGCAGCTGAGTTAGTGAGAGGCAAAGAAATAAAAAAATAGTGAGTTAAATTTGGCTTGGAATCTCTAGTTAGGTTTTTCTTGTGTTTGGAAACTGAGTAAGCTAGACAAGCAAAAATTATGGAGTTAAATTGGCTTCAGCTATTTGGTTTGGTATTTTTGTTGTGTTTGGAATCTGTTTTTGCAGCGGAGAAAGCAGGAGGAAACATTTACTGAGTTAAATTAGGTTTTTCTTCTGTTTGGTAGATGAGAAAGCGAGACAAACAAAATTAGGGAGTTAGATTGGATTTCTAATCCGTTTGGCAGCTGAGAAACTGAGAGAAAATATTAGGGTGTTAAATTGGGTTTGGAATCTGTGATTAGTCTTTTTCCTTTCAATCTATTATGATTCTAATGTTTAAATTGGGTGTTAGGGCTCGTGGGAAGTTGAATATTTTTTTCCCCCTTTTGTTGCAGCTGTTTGATAGCTGTAAGCGATGAGGGAAAAATGAGGGAATGAATTACTGTTCCATAATCTGTATTCAATTTGGATTTTAGGGTTTATGAGAAGTTGAATTGATGTTCCCTGTTTGGCAGCTGAGAAAGCTTAGAATGAAAGATGAGTGATAGAGCGGATCTACTGTTTCTAATTTGGGTTTTGGGGCATCTGTTTGGTAGATGAGAGAGATTTTTCCCATTCAAATTATGGGTGGAACTACATCTATCTGGTTTGGGGCTTGTGGGAGGTTAAATTGATGTTTAATGATATCTGTTTGGAAGTTAAGAGAGCTGACAGAAAATTGAGGGAAGTTTTGAATTTTATTTTATTCTTTAAAACAATTTGGGGGACTCAAGTGAACCTCAGTGGTTGACTCAAGTGTGCAAGATGCAGTTAAGATTCAAATCAAGTGTTGTTTTCTTTGGTCTCAATGGAACTATTGATATCCAGACCTATTAATAGGAACTCAACTAATCTGATTGAACCTGAAGGAGGTCCCTTAAGGGAGTAGGGGTCTCACAACAAGGTTTTTTTCCATCTTTGGGGCTCGAGTTCAAGACCTCTAGTCAAGGGACTAAGGTAGCTACCAACTTGACAAATTACATGTTGGTGATCTAAGCTAGTGTTTTAAAGTGTAGTACTTGTGTGAAAATGCTGAACTGTGGAAAAAAGTATATGGTAGCTGAGAAGGAGAATGAAAAAAGGCAATGAGCAAAATAAGAGCTGAAGCATTTGTTGGTTATACCAATCCTTAGGTGAAAGAAGTATTTACAAGCTTGTTAAAAAGAGTGAAAAACAGACAAGAGATTTATACTTGGTGAAATGTTTCAAGGATGAAACATTAAAATTTTGGTCATGGAACAAGATAGACAATAAATATGGCAGAGCTATTTTTACAATTTATTAAATGAAGGCATAAATATTTTTTTCTCTTGGATATGCTAAACACGAGAGATATGATTTGGGTGTCTGAAGTAAAAGAAGGTCTAAGGAAAATGAATAATTGCAAAGTTGTTGGATTTGGTAATATAGCTATTGAGGTATGGTAGTGTCTTGGAGGGAAAGACAAATTAGCTCACAAAGTTGTTTAACAATATTAAGAGGTCTAAAAATTGTTTGATGAGTGGATGAGGAGTTAGTTCCTATCTATAAATACGAGGGAGATATACAAAACTATGCAGATTATGGAGAGATTAAGCTAATGACTTAATGAGTCTTATCATGAAGCTAAGGGAAAGGTTAATTGAATTGAGATTGACAAAGAATTAAGTTGACACCATGGAAGCAATTTATTTGACACAAAAATTGATGGAGAGATATTGGATCAATTAAAGAAATTTATATATAGTTTTCATTGATTTGGAAAAGATGTACAATTGAGTTCCAGTGGAGGTTCTATGGAAGGCTCAGAGGAGAAAGTAGTTCGGATTTTCTTATGTCTACGCAATCTAAGACATCTAATATGTATATAAGGTTACTATTACTGTGAGAAAAAAAGGTGGGGTGACAAAAGACTTTCTATGTTTATATAATCACACCAATGGTTAACTTTGAGTCCTTATCTTTTTACTTTGGCCCTGGATGTGTTACTGAACTTATCCAGGCCATGGTGCATTTTTTTACAAATGATATGGTGCATTTTTTTACAAATGATATAGTGCTAAACATATATATATATATATTTTTTGGTTAAAAGAAGAAATTTCATTAACAAGAAGCAAAGAAAAGAAGAATAATACATAGTGAAGGGGACAAGAGATCCTTAAAGCAAAAAGGAAACAAAATAAAACATTAAAAGATCGAAGCTTTCCATCTTTTTATCATCTCTGAGATGGAAACCCGTCTAAAAAGGTCACGTGCCTTTCACCAAATAGACGCTAAACATTTAACCTTATCCCACCAATTGATACTAGGCAAATTGAGAGAGGAAATAAATGGTAGGTTGAAACTGTGGAGATAAGCTTTGAAAACACATGATTTTCATATAAGCAGAAGTAAGATTTAGTATATGGAATGCTTGTTTAGCAAAAGACTTACTAATCTTGGCTTAGAGATGAAAATCGGAGAGGATATAATATCTGTGGTCCGTCATCCAAAATAATTGAGAAATAGGTGGAGATATAAATCATAGGATTCAAATTGGATGGATTAAATGGAGAAGTGTTTTGGGCATTTATTATGATGTTGTATGAGACCGGATGTTGGATGGTAAAAAGCCAACAAGAAGATAAAATTAATGTTGCAGAGATGAGGATTGTAGGATTTAGAAAGGATGGAGTAGCGTGGCCCATATTAAGGTGGTTTGAGCATGTGTGGAGAAAATCTATAGAAGGCCAAGTAAGAAAAGTAGCTGATCCCATCTAGTGAGACATGGTTTGGTTGCTGTTGTTTAAATTCTGGGTATAACTATTGTTCTACATCTGAGTTGGGTGTCCGAGTCAATCAATCAGTCCAATGTCCATTCAGATGTCTAATTTACTCTTTATGAGTGCTTCACATTCTGAGCCCAGTGTAGGTAAGTTTTATGCTTCAACTTTGCAGATCGATGGTCCTGCTTGCCATGGTGGCAGACTTGTGGTATTATTATTGTCAAAATAAAGTACAAATACATAGGCAGAGGTATGGAATATTTTCCTATTTGTATTTGCCTACTAGGATAAAATAAATCCTATCCTTATGAGTATCATACTTTCAGATATTTGTTTAAAATTTAAACTAGAAAACAAATCCTGTTCTATCCTCATTCTATCTACCTTCCTAACTTCCATAATTGTTATCATATCATATATATGTGTGTTAAATAATGTAAACTTCACTCAATTTTGCTGATTGTGTATGAAGGGTCGAATATAATATTTGTATTGAAGTGCGTGAATTGGCATCCTAGTTTAGGATGTCGCCTTATATAGATTATATTTATGTTCAACTATGATTATTCTTTTGTATTATTGTGTATTATTCTGTTGTATTACCATAAATAGGATAGAATCAGCCATTAATAGAATAGATTAGAATCACCTCATAATTGTCTAGGAATCCCTGTTATTTAGCCTAGATTTCAGCATATTATTCTCTGTACCTTGCTATATATATTCAATGAAAAGTCAGACAATGATTATCTTTTGCCATTCAAAGTAAACTTTGATTTGGTAACAGAGCCTGCATTCGAGGTTCCTTTCTTCTTTTTTTCCCCTATATTCCACTGCAGGAATTTTTTTCCTGTTCTAGCCTTTTGGTCGACATCTTGGTCTTGCCTTTGGTCTTCTTGGATTCTCTTGGTCCTGCTCCTTTGCAGCTGCATCAGAATTTTTCTCTCCTTCCTGGTCTCCTCTTGTCATTTCTTTCCCATCATGGCTGGTTCCACTTCTGAGTTCTGTGTCTTCATTAATTAATTTAAGATACAGATGTGTAGTTATTATTTGTACTAACTGTTTTTTGCTGAATCTAATATCATGTTTTCCTTCTGGGCAGAGACATGAAGAGCGTGTTATCATTATCAGTTCTAAAGACAATGATGAAAAGGTTACGGATGCAGAGAAAGCGCTAGAGCTAATAGCCAATTTAATTTTAAAGGTAAAGTGATCCTGAGATGGAACGTTGTTCAGCTGTTCACTCACTTACCTTCTATGATATACATAACTAGACAAGTAGACATGAGCTTTGAAGATTTCTGCTACTTTGAATTGCTGATTGTCATTATCTCCTTTTATAATTTATGGTGAAACCATTAAATCTGTGGACTTTGTTTGGTTTTTAAATTTAAAATGATATGGTTTATTGTTGTTAACTTTCTAGCTTTGAAACCTAAGAAGTACTGATATGCGTGCCTTGTATCTACTGCCCCTATACATGCATTTATTTTTGCAAAAAAAAAAAAAAGAGTCATTTGGCCATACATTTCTTCAATTGCTTAAACAAGTTAGAAATGAGTTGAATTACCTAATAATGTAAGGAAGTGTCCTTGAAATGCATTGATATTCTACATATAAAAAGCACGGGAAAGCCTAAGCTCTAAAATACGGAGACATATGAAAGGTGATTTTTTTTTTTTGGGGTAATGAATTCATATTGTATAATCTAATATTAATTGTTTTTGTAATATGTATGTATATAATTATCTTTTTATTTTTTAGTGTATAATATACTTTTGTTTAGGGAACAACACATGTTCCAGTATCCATGCACCAGAGTTTGAAATATTTTGTGCTTGATTAATTACAAACTGGTTAGGGACTTAAACATACTCATTGTCCGGTAATTCTGATAGGCAATGACCCCTTACAGTTCTTTTGTAGACCCCTATTCTGAGAGACCGTAAATGACTTGATAATTCAATTGGCACTGTTGGGTGTTACTTTCTGTGTTTTTTGTTGTTGCTACTGAGATAATATGACAAAGTCCATATAACAGGAAGATGATAGCAATCTTGATGCATCAAAAGTTGCTGCCGGACACATGGCTGCTAATACTATAAGACTTTTGATTGCTGGGTCCCAGGCAGGTGGATTAATTGGGATGTCTGGTCAAAACATTGAGAAGTTGAGGAACTCCTCTGGTGCCACAATTACAGTTCTCGCACCAAATCAGTTGCCTTTATGTGCTTCTGCCCTTGAATCTGATAGAGTAGTACAGGTGGGATGTCTAAAATGATACTCATCAATTTTGATTATGAAAAAAATTGGTTATTCATGAGAATATTATGTATTTGACTTCATTGTTTTGACCAAGATGACAAGTAACTTATTGTGTTACTTAAATTTTGACGTACTATGCCTAAACAAAGTTTGAGTATACAAAATGGATAATAAATGTCTTTTTTCTTAATAGTTTTGATGAAATAATGCTAACATCAAAATGGAGAATGATATATAGTGTTCAGCATATGAAGTATTAATTGTGTCCATGTTCAAATTATGCTATAACTTTGATGATATTCTACCTAATTTGTTTGAATTATAGTTATAGATGCTATTTATGAAACACACCATACTGTTTTTCTAGTTTATGTGAATTAATTTTCCTCCATATGGACATAAATTTTCTACTTTTTGTAGGTAAGCAAACTTAGAATTTTTTTTAATTTTTTTGTTTAGTTCTTTTTTTATATAGAAAAGGCAAACTTAGCATACCAATGTGCTATGTATACCCAATGCAACAGCCAAAAGGGCAATTTAAGGGTATAAATAAGTATAACACGTAATATGCTGTTTGTTGAGTTATTAATGAACTCGAAAGCTATAGAACAGCTTTTGAGAAGTGGAAGCATTCATATATTTGGAATCAATTTTCTTTCTTCCTTTTTTTATGATTTCTTAATCTATGTTATTTTTATTGTTTCACACACTGGAATTTATGGGATGAACTTTTAGATTAGAATTTTCCAGTAAGCATATTGCATATGATTTGGGAATTTGAAATAGATCAACATGCATACAAATATCCCTTCTTGAGGGGATCCAAATTCTCTATATCCTTTGCTCTGCAATTCTTGCTTTGCTATTTTCTTCTTTTGCTGCTGAATTTTGATTTTGATCAACATTCCTGTTGAATTTAGCTATCAGGAGATGTTCATGCGGTAATGAAGGCTTTAGAGGAGATAGGTTGTCAACTAAGGTCTGGCTGTGAACTTTCGTATAATTTTAAACTTGCTTCAATTATCTTTGAAATTTATTTTGTAATTTTGTGTAACCTATATATCAACTCAAATTTTGTTTAGGGAAAACCCCCCAAGACAAGTGATTTCTATCAGCCCAACATATAATTATGCTGCAATTCGGCCATCCCAACCATATCTTGACCCAACTTCAGGTTATTTAATGTTTTCTATATCAGAACAACCTTTAGCTGCCTTTAGCAGGTATATCAAGTTTTGAATATTGTCTTACAACCACTTCATCTCTAGGACAACCAATCTTGCAGTTGATTATGTTACATTCGAGATGCTGATTTCGGAAACAATGGTTGGTGGGTTGATCGGCAGGTGCGGCTCAAACATTTCAAGGATCAGAAATGAGTCTGGAGCAATGATCAAGGTTAGTGTTCTATTTACTTCTTTTGTGCCTGAAGCACAACCGTTGCTCACTTATGAGGGCATAAATTAGAAAGTCAGTGTCATTATGAAATCATTTTCACTTCTTGGGTTTGTGTTACAGTTCAGGTGCAACAAAGTTCAACATTAGAACGGGGTCAGAAATAAGTGTCGCAAAGGGGGGTGAATGTATTTGTATTTGAAACCATGTTAAGATTAAGACTCAAGATCGTAAAGTAAAACATGGAAACCCTTGTATAGATGTTGGTCCTGTATTTGTTTGCTACCTTTTTGTTGTAAAACAAGGTTGTTCGTTCTTATGTTAACTTTTTAGTGCTTATATAGATTAAACCTACATACAGCATAAAAGATGTGCATTGACTTCAATGAATGCTATGGAAAGCCAAAGATTTCCTGATTACATTTAACTTTAGCTATAAAGCATTTAGCATATTTGATCACTTGATCTGTTTCAGCTATATAGGTAATATGTTAAATCAACACAGACTTTGCTGCTGTTGAAATTATTTATTTATTTTTGGATAAAAGAAGAAATTTCATTAACAAAGAGAAGAAAAGAAGAATAATACATAGTGAAGAGGACAAAAGATCCTCCAAGCAAAAAGAAAACAAAATAAAAAATCCAAAGATCAAAGCTTTCTAATCTTCTATCATATCAGAGATGGAAAACCCTCTAAAAATGTCGTGTTTACACCAGATAGACGCTAAGCATCTAATTTTATCCCATAAAACCTATATATCTGAATGTCTTCTATGAAAAATGTGAAGCTGATGCTCTAACCAAATATTGTGTTAGAAGTTAAAGAGTTTATGTATTCCATTATACAACAACAACCAAATCTTGTGTCATTAGGTGGAGTTGATTACGTGGATTAGTTGACGTCATATTGTTCTATTATATTACATTATATATGATATAAATTAAAAGATTGTTGTTGAATTCGTTTACTGTATATCATACTCGTTACTTTGTTCTTTCTTTTTAAATTCACAGAAATTATTTATATCTTCACAATCAGAAAAATGTTGCAGGTTTATGGCGGAAAAGGTGAACAGAAGCATAGGCAAATTCAATTTGGCGGTAGTGCTCAACAGGTGTTCTTATTTATTATTGACTTTTTACTGTCCAATTTTCTGTAATAAGAATAAGCTAGATGGTTGTGATGTTTGATACAACTTTTATTATTAGTTGTTATTGTTGGTCCCTATACATGATAGTTATTTTTAATCTGGTCCATATGCAAAATAGGTTTTCATGTTAGTTCTTGTATGCATAATCATTTTAAATTTTAAATATAGTCATTCTTGTTCATTGCTGTTATACCACTGTTGGATGTATAATGTATCGGAATCAAACTGAAAGTGAGTGAGTCATACGGGAACCAAAAATATGCATTTTTATATATGATGCTTATTATTAATATGGGTCATATACATGATATTAATTTTCAATTTAGTTCTTATAATTCATAGTAACTCAATGCTAAACTCATAGTACTATAATTTATAACGTGAGAAACAGCAGGATGAAATTGAAAATGATTGTATCATTGTATGTATAGGCATCAATTTTCTTTTTCTTTTTTTTAAAAAAAAAACCCTCTTTGCACAAGAACTAAATTGAAAATGAGCGTATTATGCATAGGTACTAAATTGAAAATGAGCGTATTATGCATAGCTATTGGTTGGGACTTTACCATGAATTAAGAGTGGAAACTTGACTTGGGACTGAAAAGTAGAGTAAGTGAATCAATTTGCAGAAACTTTGGTAGAGCTCGGGTTCAGTTTAGGTCATCAAACGTGAATGTCTACTTTTGAAAGTAAATGTGTGTAAATAATCATCCATGAATAAAATGAGCATCACGTATTGGACCAAAAATATTGTTTAACCTATTATTTGTATTTTTGGCTGATACATTCTGTTAGTTAGCTATTTGCTGGGTCTCTTCCTTGAGTTGAGGAAACCGTGACTTGAGACTGAAAAGTAGAGTAGTAAATCAATTTGCAGATATTTTGCTTAGTAACTGGGGTTCAGTTCAGGTCCTCTATTGTGGATGTCTGTTTTTTAGAGTCTATAATCGTTTATGAATAAAAGTAATGATATAGTGTAACAGTATACAGATTCCTATGGGATTTTGGTTCTGAATTTCTGGTTTCTTACATCAATGAAACCTGGATTCTCGATTTCCTTTGTGAGTAAAAGTAGGGAGAGAGCCAGGGGCCTTGCAAGTGGCACTTTCTACCAGGGGGCTGCGTTATGGAAGGTGGGGATTCGATTCCCCCCCCTGCCCCCAGCCCCAATTATTGCCAGGTCTTAGGGTCTTTTTGAAAGAGAGAGAGAGAGAGGTTAGTCAACTTAGAGATGAGGACGCTAACATAATAGAGTTGTGTATATTATTGGCGAAGTCCAACCTTTGTGGAATTTCACCTGTCACACGCTTTTTCTCCATGTGATTTTGAACTATTTGCAATGTCTATTCATACTTTTTATTGAAACTCAACTTTTTGAGCAGGTAGCATTGGCAAAACAGAGAGTTGACGAATATATATACTCTCAATTGATACATGAAGCTGGCACTCAACAATCTACGTAAGTAATCAAGAGTTAGGTCATCTGAAACTGTATAACTATTGATAGAATTAGTAAACAAACAGCAACATCGTTGTAATAGCTACCATTCTATATTTTCTCTAAAATCTTTTTAACACTTAGTTATTGCTCACTGACACTGTAATATCGTTTATTGTGCTAGTTGATTAAAATTGAATTGTTCTTTTAAATGATTTGCTGCCAATGCTTCACTGTGAGATTAAATAAATTGGAAACGAAGTATTCATATCTAGCTTACATCATGTTTTTGTTCCCCTTTTCTACAAATGTAGATGATTCTAAAGGAGGTTACAGCTTGAGTTACTAGTTGTCTTAACTGACCAAACCATGATTAATATTGAAGATGCACCAATCAAGTCATGCTCAATGCAAACATATATCATGTATATGCTTTCATTGGTTTCGAACTATCTTGGGATGTATTGCACAAATTTATTTGCTATATCGTAAACCCCTGTTATGATTTAGTCTGAAAATAATAGATTTCCGGTCTGTTATTCACTTTCCAGAGATGGCAAACCTGGAAAGCCAGTGTCTCTAGTTCCTGTCTATTAATACTCTTTTATGAATCCAGATGTGTTGCCCCCCCCCCTCCCCTTCTCTCTCTCTCTCCCCCTCTCTCCTTCTCTTCTCTAGGGTGCTTGTTTGTGCTAGCATGATGTTTGACCTAGATGGATAGCGTTTGTTTACTATATAATTGTACTGAATATTGAGCTATTCATTCTGAAACTTTTCTAAGCTGTACCGTATCAACTATTTTAATGTAGTTGGAGGTATAATTTAATTTATATTAGTCTAAAAAATGGGCATGTTGTGTCCAGTGCAACGACACATTTGTGAGGTTTTGGTTAGCCTTTGATAAACTTTTGAGTGGCTTTCTGCCATTTTACTCTCGATTATTCCACTTATACGATAGCCAAGGGGTATTGCTAAGGCTTTGGAACCCGTTTGCCCCTGAAGTTATTCATTGTTGACTTTAATAAGTAGTGTTACAGCGTTTTGGCGGCAGAATCTCCATTTATGAATTTATTATGTTATTTCTAGTAGATTGGCTAAAAAGATTTTAAGAGATTTTTTGCTTCATGGATGGTATGATTAATATTAGTGTTTTAGTTATTTGGAACAAGTAACACAAATTTGTTAAATTGAAATTATCTTTAGTCAAGGCAGAAGTGTACTTTTATCATTTTTTTTTTTTCAAAGATTTTTTCATTGAATGATTGTTTTTTATTTTTTGAAATTCTATTAAAATTTTAACAAATTATTTGAACATAAGGGTATGTTTGTGAATTTGGATTTTGGAAGGGAAGGGAGAAGAGGTGAGGATTTATAGTATAAAATTATATTATAAGTTCTTTTTTTTCATTTTTTTTTTCAAAATTCAAATTTACAAACATATGCAAAATGAATTGAACAATATAAAAGAATACCTCACCTCCATGATGATTGCTATTATGGGTTAATATGGTTGTTTATCGGCCTCAAAGAGGGCCAAAAACCAAATTCAGTCTTTAACTCGTTGCGGCTGTAAACAATCACAATTCTAACTAGTCTACTGTCAAGAACCTTATTCATATATACATATTATTCAGCTACTCCATAAGCAGAAAATGTGTACGTGGATTGAACCTTCGCTTGCGTCGAAGAAATTAAGATCCCGAGCATAAAATTGGCAACAGATAAGACCCGCAACATTTGTTAGGCTTAATCTCGTGATCACGAAATCAGACGAACGACCATCTCCACATTTCCTATCATATTTTCTTCAGTCCGATGGACAACTGAGGTTATTAATCTATGCTTGGAAGCCAACTTTTACTTCAGGTGCATGTGTTTTGATAAACCTCACTCTATTCTTCGGCAGAATGCTTACCTTTGGTCCACTTTTCATTGGATCATCCATTCAGTGTACACCATGCGAGGCACTCTAACCTGCTAGCAGTAGATATAAGTCTGCAAAAGAGGGAGGAGATGATCCAAAACCTTCAGTTCTATTTGCACACTGCCCAATAGAACAAGTGACAGAAGCTACAAAATTGGGGATTATGTATAGTTGAAGCTCCAACCCAACAACTACAAGCAAAGCAAAGCAACCCAGGTTGGCTTGGCTCCTATATATCCGGTCACTGATGACACAGATAGATAGATTGTCAACTTCAGCTTCCTCAATACATAACATCGTGTCTTCCATGTTTCTCAACAAAAAAAGAGTGTCGTCTAACTTCACCCTTCTGCTGAATAGGTAATAACTACATCAAGTACTTCCATTCCATGGTGGCATGCCTGAAGCAATTCTCATCAGGAACATGGTCAAAAGGGTTAGAAAAGCAGTAACCAAGGTCTTGGTGAAATTAGTGGCAGAACTTGACTGCTTCTTGACGTTGAAAGTAGCTGCATGGAAGTTCTATCATGTCTCGTTTCCCATTTTTTCATCATTGAGGACCAGGATCTCTTAAAGGGTAGAGGAGCATTGATATAGATAGTTATACGAGTCGGGATATTAGCTAACATTTTCATTACATTTACACTTTCATTACAGTTTCATTGGCATCTCCTATACTAATAATGCACAAAAGTTAAAATATATATATATATATATATTGAAATTACACAATTTTCTTTATGATCATAAAGTTTAAGTTGAGGGGAATATTCCCTCCAACCTAGAGTAGGTATGTCTTCATGCATATCAAATATTTACAAAAAATTGTTATAGATTACCCACTAATAGAAAAAAAGAAATGTGAGACTCAAATTTAAATTATGACGTTATGATGATATATGAGTAGAAAACCGATCAAGTGTGCCAACTTGCTTGACTTGAAATAACACTATCTTATTACTGTTTTGCATTGCTTATTTTTAATTTCCATGCACAACTGAAAGTGTAATTTTATGCTGCCAGCTAATAAAAATTTTAAAAAAGGTCAAATCATGCTAGGTAAATCCAATATAATAATTATGCATTATGATTTGATATTTTTTAAAATTTTTATTGGTTGAAAGTGTAAAACAGAAATCTGAAAAAACAAAATTAAACTCAATTTCTATTACCTCCATTGAAGCTGTAAATGTTTACCTAAGTGTTCTAAACGTCCAATCATCATTTCATATTAACGAAACAATAATATATTACTTGCCGTCAACTATATATCTAGCCTGTGCAATCAACATTCAACCAATCGACATATTTGCTTGTTGAAAACATTAATTTGACAAAGAAAGTTCAATATCAATTATTCAATAAACATAGAAAAATTCAGCTCTGAACTTTTTTTTCTTTCAGAAATGCAAATTGTACAGTATTCATAGTGAGTTGCTTGAGAGGAAATTAGGAACAGATTAGGTAAAAGAAATAACTGCACAAGTTTCTCTTGTGTCCATAAATCTCGCGTAGACTTTCGGCTAACATGGAAGTCCAATGTGTTTTTGGTCCACAACATTAATATCATTATTCTGACGGTCGAAACGCGTCCTAATAGTCAATATTCATAAAAGTATTAAATATTTTATCATGCTTTGAATGATATTGAATATATTTAATTATTCATTTCTTTACATTTCTTTTTTTGCATTTTTATTTATTTATTTGTTTAGTACTCTTTTTTTATTTGAAAAGGAGGCGGAGTTGAGCTCAGCTCAATAGTAATAAACTCGCTCGAGCTTAATAAGAAATTAGACTAAATTTTAGACCCAACCTCAGCTCACCAAAAGTTCTTCTTTTTTTTTTTTTTTTAATTAGCAATGGGGCATAAAGCCCAAGAAAACTAGAAACTGATCACTCCATCGTGACAAAATCTAGTGTCTGACAAAAAAGGTAAAAAGACCCGCAGAGTCAGCAAGAAAAGCATGGTAAACAAAGTAAGGCAACGAATCATAAAATGACACATCCTGATGATGAAGACCGCGGTTGGCCAAGATGTCAGCGCAAGGTGCAGGCATTTGCTTCACGGTATGCATGGACAAGCTGGAAGTCCTCACATCTCGAGCCCAACTGCTGGATTTGCAAGTGTGAATCTCAGGACAAGCCCCATGGCACAGCCACAAAGCACAACGGGAATCCACCTCGCTAGCTTCGACCCAAAATCATACCCTATGACCAAGCATGAGTGACACAGCAAGTGTCAATGTTAGCACTGAAATCTGCAAGTAGGAGTGGAACTATGCGACTTATGCTAGGCTTTAGCTTAGTTTAAATAGGTTGGGCATGAATTCCTAAAAAGGAGACTCTGGATCTATTATTTGACATAGACTTTTGTTTATAGCCGTGTCCTGATTTTCCTAACAATCTAACTTGATCTAAAAACCTATTTAAAAGTCTATTTGATTATAAAAAATTTTAAAAGATCAAAATATCTACTCTTAAATAAGTCAAAATATTATTAACCATGTCCAAAAAAGGTATATTTTTACATAGACTAAAGACATAAGTAAGTTAAAATATATTTTTAAATATATTAGAATATTTCTATTATCATTAGATATTTAAATAACAACAACAACAACAATAATAATAATAAGTAGGCCAACCTATTAAGTCTAAAAGACTATTTTTATTGTTTGCAGCATGGCTTGATTAACTAAAAAAGTTTTTCAAAATGCCTTAACATAACTTATTTACTAAATAAGAGAGACTTAATTAAGCCGAAGGCAGACTAGACCGAAGGCTTCTAACAAGTAGCCTAATCTACTTCCAATGTAAGGTATGGACCATTTGGCAATTACATGAAGGTTTACTAAAACTACATTTACTTCCCCTATAGATATTGGTTCATTAATTTAAGTGATAAAAAAAGATAACATGATATATGTATGAATGATGCAATTATACTATTTTGGCAATATTTAACACATTTATTAAATAAAATATTTTTTTTGTCATATGAAAATTAAACTTATAATTATAAAAAAAAACATGTTATTTGTACTCATTGTGTATGGGACATTGTGCCAACCCACACTTCATCCATCATTAGGTGAAGTGTGAACCTTATTTGAATGAGACTTACATTCCATTAATGGTGGATGGAGTGTTAGCAAGCACGGTGTCCTACAAACAATGAATAACATAAGTCTATAATTATAACTTGTATAAAAAAGAGGTATTTTAGTTTATATATATATGTATGTATATTAAATATTTTCAAAATATTATAATCTTGTCATTAATAATCATGTATGTCATGTGTTGTCTTTTTAGTCATTTGAACTAATGAATTAATATTTATAGGGGAGTTCAGTGTAATTACACTAAATCTCAAGAGTGGTAAGTGTAAAATACTCTAATTA
The DNA here is from genome assembly GCA_031216105.1 of Dalbergia cultrata. Classification (NCBI taxonomy): domain Eukaryota; kingdom Viridiplantae; phylum Streptophyta; class Magnoliopsida; order Fabales; family Fabaceae; genus Dalbergia; species Dalbergia cultrata. Next base: position 86,471,470 of record CM062353.1, on the reverse strand, counting down.
TATATATATATATATATATATATATATATATATATATATATATATATATATATATATAAAGCAGTTAGGAACGGGTAGATGAAATCCTCATTATGTAACCTTGCTCATTGTAGATCAGTGACCAACTTTTCATTTGGGTAATCATATGGCAGTGTTTATCAAATCTCTGCAGAAGTTGAATACATATCCTTATCAGTAGTATCAAGTGAAGTAAAATGGGTTTCTTCCATCCTTAAGGAATTTGAAATCAACCCTGGTCCGGCCATAGTGTTTTGTGACAATCAATCAACCATGTATCTCTCCACCAACCAACCCTTCCACAAAAGGTCCAAACACATTGAGATAAACTACCACTTCATTAGAGAAAAAGTCAACCAAGGTGTTCTGAAACTAGCCCATCTCAAAACACAACACTAGTTGGTTGATCTTTTGACAAAGCCTGTGCCAACAACCAAATTCCATACTCTTAGATACCAGTTAAGTGTCATTGATATGTACCACCCAATTTGAGGGAGGCATTAGAATTAATACAATTATGTTATTTAGCTAAGTGGTTACTTCATTTAATGATGTCTGTTGTTACAGGTTGTTATCAATCCCAATACCAGTTTAGTTTTCTTGCTTTCCACTTCTATATATATCTTCCTAGTATCAATGAAAGTCTTTACCTAATGATTATTCATTACCACTGTTAATATATTAGAATTAATACAATTTTGTTATTTAGTTAAGTGGTTACTTCGTTAATGATGTCTGTCATAAGTTAGTTACAGGTTGTTACTGGTCTCAATATCAGTTCGATTATCTTGTTTTCCACTTGTATATATATCTTCCTAGTATCAATGAAAGTCTCTACCTGAGTATTATTCATTACCACTGTTAATATGGTATCAGTTTGAACCATTTCTTTCACACTTCTGTCTTCTCCTTCATCTCATTCTTATTCTTTTCTTTAGTTCTTAGTTCTTGATTTTCCTTCGATTGTATAAAAACAACATTTCGTGATCCTTTTTTCCTTCACACTTTAGACCACCCTGGTCTCTTCTTGGTGTCTTAGCCCCTTACTGAAATAAACTACAATGCGTGGTCTCATTCCATGAATATGGCTATCAACACTAAAAGGAAACTTTGCTACATTGATAGATCTTTGCCCAAACCTGTGGACGACCCAGAAAAGAGTGCTTCCTGGGAGTGTAACAACGATGTTGTCTCCTCTTGGATTCTAAATTTGCCATCCAAAGAAATAGTTGAGTGTTCTCTATGCCAAATCGGGAACTATTGTAATACCCTAGTTTTAAATAAAAAGAATTAGAAAATTTTTTCGAACTGAAATGGGTGTCAGTCACTGTTATCTGTCATTTCAGGTCCTAGATTTTACTAAGTCTGGACCCTACATGCACTTAGAGGGCTATATAATGGAACCACTTTCTTGGGATTAAAAGTCCTGGAAATTGTTCCCTAGAGAAAAATAAGTCAAAGGATGATTTTTTATGAATTTTCTGAAATTTATAAACTATTCATTTTTAGTCCACAAGTTTATAAAATCATAAGAATTCCTGGATTTGAATTAAAACTCAAAATTTTGATTTTGATTTGTTAGGATTTTAATTTTTTTTAATATTTTATTGGAATCAAAATGGGGGTATTCCCTTATTTACATTAATGTTTAAAAGTTAAATGATTTAAATCAAAATAAATGATTTAACTTTAAATTAAGAAATATAAATAAGTGAGTTTGAGAGAGTGGAAGACCATTCTAGGAGTGAGAGACCATCCTGGAGAGTAAAAATCCATTTTGATGAGCACTGCAGAGCGCTGCAGCGGTCAAATGAATAGTAAGGCGCTGTAGGGACAAATTTTTATGCTCTCTGGTGAGCGTTGCAGCAGTCGACAGTTCACTTAAAAATCCCATTTCGAGGTCCAGAACCTTCATTCACCCAAAACACATCTCTCCCTCCCTCTTAAACACGAAAATACCGCCTCCCAACCCTGTTTCACTCCAAAAACTCCATTCTCTTCCAATACTATCAAGTTTAACTTAGGTTTTCCATCTCCTAAGTTTAAAGGTATGCCATTCTAGTAGTTTTGCTTCCTTTATTCCTTCACCCTCCTATTTTCTTAGGGTCTTGGTGTTATGTTCTCATGGTTTTCATGCCATGGTGCTTTTCTACCATGGTTAAAGTTAAAATTTAGTTAGTTAGAGGTTTTAGAGATTAATCTAGCATATTATAATTGTTATAGCAGATATTAGTGTCATTCCTGCTTCCTAGAGTTTTGTTGGTGTTATTCCTTCACTGTTCACCCATCCATGTGAGTGGGTTCGCACTTGTGATTTCTATATTCTGTATTAGAGTTATTTTCATGAAAATACGATTTACTGCTTGATTTTGGAGAAATACTGTATATGGATTTGAAGTTTACTATTGGCTTATATGTTTTGAACTGTTGATTTTAGATCATGAAATATGTTTTTCATAAAACTCATGGGACCATGTTTGTTGAACTAATTTCAAGTGTATTTGATGGTTAGAGACTTTTATGGTTATTTTAATGGATTCTGGAACTGGTTGCGTGTATGGTTCATTTTTATAATTAGCTATGAAGTTTAGAAGAATGATCAGAATTATGGTTTTAACCTTTTATTTCAAAGTATGTTGTTGAGCTTTTTAGACTATGAAAATCTTAATATTTGAGATATGTTTTAGAGAATTAAAGAAAAAATGATTTTAGAGCTTGAATCTTCATGAGATTCAGAACAGTTGGTGGATACATATTCTGAGTTTATGAAATCACAACTGTCTACAAATGGTGATACCTTGAGCATAATTTTATAGTCATAGTTATGCTAAGGTCAGATTATTAGAGTCAAACAAATTCAGAGCTCTCAGAGAATTTAAAAGGTCTAAAGAATTTAGTTTAAATTGTGGTTTAAACATTTAGAAACTGTTGTACTAGCTATATGATTTATGGGCTGCAACATTGTTATATGAGGGAGTTTTGTACCCTAAGATAGAAGACTTTGTGTAATGTTGTAAAAAGATTGTTTTGGAATTAAGAACTACTGAGAGAAATAGAGCTGTAAGTTAACGACAGCTATACCGTTAACCTTGGTATACCAAGGCCCGCCAGGAGCAAGCTTATTAGTAGCTAGATCAGTCCACCAAGGACGCGGTTCACCAAGGACCATTGAGATCTCAGTTATGAGCTCATGTTCGCCATGAACTAAGTACTACCTTCTAGTTCAGGGATAGTCTATTATCTTTTGTAGTGTCTTGAAGATAATGATAGTTTTATTTTGCATTTCTGGTAAACTTATAGTTTTATACCTATTATGTAAAATGAATATAAATGTTTTGTAACTATGCATTATGAATTCTTTCTCTTGTCCCATGAAGAGGGTTTCAGGTGAGGATTCACTCATTGAGTTTTTCATAAAACTTATCCCTCTCTTCCTTCCTTTATTTACAGATACAGAAGTGGCTGCAGGTTCTTCCCAGCCTTCATCGTCTTAGCAGAATTAGAATTTCAATGGTGAGCTTCACTTGGGTGAAGTGTTTGTAGTTTTGTCTAGAGTGCTCTAGTATAAATGCACGAAGGATCTCGAACAATAGAGCATGTTTATGTTTTACATATTATAAATTATTTTGGTCTGTATCGAATAATTTAGCATTTATGAACATTTCAAATTAGAGCAGCTTTACACATATATATTTTGTACTATGATTCACAGACTATAGAGTTTGAACTATAGAATTTCAGTATAGACTAGAATGAATTAGTAAGCAGGTGATTTGTATGTAGAAAATGAAAATATGTTTTGAAAAATTTTATAAATAATTGTGCATATAGAGAAGTCCTAGTCACGAGGCTTACGTTGGGATGAGATTTCTCACGTACTGGTCACGTGCCTAAATCGGGTCGTGACAACTGCTTTGTGGCATGACCTCAAGGATCGATATGGCCAATCTAATGGTCCTTGCCTTTTTCAATTGAAGAAGGATTTTGGTGAGCCAAACTCAAGGCTTCCTATCTGTCAATCAGTACTTTACCAAGATTAAGGTGATTTGGAAAGCATTGTTGTAATACCTAGTGTACACGTATCAGTAGACAAGTTCTGTACAGCTCTAGAGTCCTCTATGACCCACCCATGTTGCCGGATCCAGGATTTTGTTAAGTCTAGAGTCTACACCTCCTCGGAGGGCTATATGTTAGAGTTACTTCCTTGGAATCAAAAGTCCAGGTAATTGTTCTCCAAAGGGAAATGAATTGAAGAATGATTTTTAATGAATTTTGAGAAACCTCTAGACGTTTCGTTTTTAGCCCCCGTGTTTAGAAAATTGTAGGAATTCTGGAATTTGAACTAGAACTCAAAAGTTAGATTTTGATTAGGATTTTTGATTTTTTTTTAATATTTTATTTGAATCCAAATGAGGGTATTTCCATATTTACATTTATGTTTTAAAATTATTAACTTAAAATTAAGAAATGTAAATAATACTATTGGGTGTTGTTGTTGCATAATTCTGCAGAACAGCCTCGTTGCAGCGAACTATGTTCACTGCAGCGAGTAGAAGGGCCAGGAGGCTAGCCGCAACGAGATTTGTTCACTGCGGCAAGTGCTTGTTTCTCCAGGCTCGCTGCAGTGAGTTTTAGTCACTGCAGTGAGCGTGTCTAATATTAACACAGTGCAAAATGACGCAGTTTCGTTTAATGAACCCTTCAACCCTTTTTAAAACACCCCATTTCTCGGGTTTCAATCCAGAAACCCGAAGCCCTCTCTGCCTCACTGTCTCCAAACCCTTTTCCTCTCTCTTCCACTCAATCCCACTACGTTCCTTCTCCTTCCAAGATCAAAGATAAGAGTTATATTAACTTTTGTCATTTCTTTCCTCTCCACTTTATGTTCTTTGGTTTGTGTAGTGGTTAGTCTCCATTGTTGTCAAGTAGGAGTGCTCTCCCAATATTGTTAAAAGTATGCTTGAGCAATCTACAGGTTGTTTGAGTCTAATCTTGAGTTTTATGATTGTTATAGTCGACGTTGGTGTCTTCTCGACTCCCCGGAGCTCAGTTGGTGTTGACGCCATCTCTTCCTCCCCTCCAGGTGAGTGAGTTTGATCTCATGACCTTATTTTGGTCACTCTATAATTAATTTCTAGCATTATAAAATAATTAGATAGTGTTTATACTTGAGTTTGGATATGGATTAGGATTTATATGTTTTTGCAAGGATTAGCATGAAAACTAAATTTATAATGACGCATGAGACCATATTTGATAAGGAGTTATTATTGTTTGATTTATGCCATAATTTAAATTTGATTAATGATGAGGAAATATTATGTTTTACTTATAGAAAGCAATAGCTGTTGAATTTAGAATAAATAGAATTCTCATTTTATGATTTTAGATTAGGAATTACTGGGAGGAACAGAACTGTGAGTTAACGATAGTTATTCCGTTAACCTTAGTATACCAAGGCCCGCTAAGAGCAAGTTATCCTTATGTTAGATCAGTCCGCTAGAGACAGTTAAGATCTCAACTATGGACTCATGTTCACTAGGGACTGAGTACCTTCCTTCAATTGAGGCATAATCTGTTTCTCCTTGTAATACTTTGGAAAATAATATGGTTTTTCATGAATTCAATAAATTATGATTTTATGGTTATTACGTAAAATAAATAGAAATGAATTGTCTTTGCCACATTATTATTATTTATCTATGATTCTTTCTTGTCCTGTGTGCGGTTATGAGTGAGAATCCACTTACTGAGTTTTATTATAAAACTCACCCCTCTTTTCTTCCTTTTCTCACATATCTTGGTGTAGTTCAGGATCCTTCTCATCCTCCCCCTACTCAGCAGCACTAGTGTTTTCAGCTTTGGGATGAGCTTCACATTGATGTGAAGTTTGATTGTTTTGGTATAGAGTGCTCTAGTGACGGTGCGGGCAGGGTCTTAGACTATGCATTTATTTTATTTGCACACCGTGATTCTTTTGTATTAAATGATTTAGTATTCATGGTTTATTTTGTAAATGAGTAACTCGGTTTAAAACATATCACAGTTACAGTTTTAGATTTTATTTATGAGAAAAGGATTATTTAGGTTTATTATGAGTTCAAGATAAGATTTGAATTACTATTTAAAGTAGATTTTATGAATAAATATGCATATAGTATGGTGCAGCAATCAGGAGGCTTACATGGGGACAGGGATCCTCACGTGTTGGTCACGATCCAAGTCAGGTCATGACAATTGCCTTCTCTTTGACCAAATTTTGCGTGCACATGTGGAGGAATAAAATCTATGCGAGATTTCCTACAAGTTGAATATGTACTTACATTCTTGATGGGTCTCAATGAGTCCTTTTCTGCAATTCATGGACAAATCCTTGCTATGGACCCTATTCCACCCATAAGCAAAGTTTTCTCTCTTATTTGGCAAAAAGAGAAACAGAATGAAGTTTCTGCAATGCCTCCTGTTACCCAATTTGTTTTTGCTATCAAGAATGTCAGTGGAGGCAATGGATCAAAAGAACAAAAACACGAAGAAGAATCACCCTTTGTGCTCACATTGCAATCTTCTTGGCCATACTTAAGATAAGTGCTGGTAAATCATAGGATATCTTCCTAGTTATGAGAAAAGCAAGAATAAAGCCTGAGTTCATCATGTTGTTGTACCAGAAGTTCTTGATGCTATCAACGAAGGTCCTTCCATTGGTGCTTCTCTTACAAGTGCTCAAGTTCAACAACTTTTAAACCCTTTATAAATTCACCAGAACCTCAATCAAACTAGCACATCAAACAATTCTTCAAGCTTAGCAAGTATAATTTTTTTTGCTACCTCTTCTAACACTAATCTAGACACTTCTTGTTAGATTTTGGATTCTGATGCAACATCACATGTTACATCTTCTCCAACTTTTTATTCTCAATTTCATGATCTTGAAAACTTTCATGTTGCACTACCAAACAACTTGTGTTTACCTGCTAAGTCCATTGGAACTGTTAACGTTTCCTTAGCCATAGTTGTGCATAATATGTCATACATTCCATCATTTAAAGCAAATCTAGTTTCTATCTTTGCTTTACTCAAGGATTCAGCATATGCTGTTTTCTTTTTGCTAAATCGTTCATTATGCAAGACCTTCATTCTTTGAGGGTGATTGGCAAGGGTGATCTTTTGCATGGTTTATACACTTGACACCAAGTAAATTCATTAGTACACATTCTAGTTCTGTATTGATTCCTAGTACTAATACTATTGTTGTAAATAACATCTCATCTCACACTTGGCATCATCGATTATGACACATATCAAATGATATTATGCAAAAACTAAGTAGTAGCCTTCCTTTAAATAAGCCTTTACATGGCATTTCTCATTGTAATGTTTGTCCCTTAGCCAAAATGAGAAGACTATCATTTGTGTCTAATAACAATTTCTGAGAAGTAACCACCTAACTAAATAATAGAATTGTATTAATGGGTGGTGTACACCCAAAAAATGGGTGTCGATAGACACCTAGTCAAATATAAAGCTAAAAAATCAAAGTTTTGTATTTTTAAGTAGGGATCACATAAAATTTAAAGATGATAGATTGGATGTTGGCACAATATTCAAGATATGGATGGTTAAAATAACATTTCCCTTGTGTTAATTAATTCTAATAAACCCACGTTAGCAGGAAGTAAGTGAATGCGTTCTTTCTCTCATTACCTAGGGAAATGAGTCAAAAGAAACTGGTTCTAAAATTTTGATCAAAATACAAAACATAAATTTATTAGAACTAACGTGTGGCATCCTTGATTTTTCATCAATTTATGCAAGAGATTGAGATAGAACACAACTCACAGTTCAAACAAACAACCAACTAGTAAGTTTAAGTATAAGAGTATAAAGGACATATAGAACAAAGAGATCCGTGAATATATAGCATTAGGGATGCATTTGTTTTAAATTAAAAAAAATATATTATAAAATTTAAATTTTATATATAGCTGAAATTTTTGAAAATTAATTCTTTTTACAAGCTAGTCTTTTTAGCTTTTACAAAAAAAAAAGCTGAAAATTAATTTTTTGAGATTCTAATTTTTTTTAAAAAATTATCTAAATATATAAAAATAATTCTTTTTAGTAAACAAAGTGATTTTCAAATAAAAAATCCGATCCTAACTAGGCATAAAAATTGTCAAAGCAATAAGTAGCTTTGTATTGATAACCCAACGAATTGATATATATCAAAGTAGGATTGGATCCTCTCAATTTAATTTTAAACATGATAGTGTCATGTTAAATTCTTACCGTTGATTAAATCACCTTTTTAAGAGATGAATTTTTCTTAAAATTTGATTAGAGGTAGGGATTTTAACATGACTCTATCATGTTAAAAAAGACAATGAGAGGAGACTTTTGTGTGATATCATCAACCTACTACAACTCTGCAAGTCACATCCTTGATATAAAAAAAATATTATTTCAATACCTTAAAAGTAGGTGTATATTGAGATATCTAAATTATTATTATTAGATATAATATTCATCTTTTTTCCTATTAATCTATCACAACCAATAATAAAAAGTAGGTATCGTAATAGATAATCACTTTTTAGCTTTTAAAATAATGCCCCTCTTTCTTGTCAATTAAATAATATTTCATTCAAATATTATTTTATGCTATTTTATTTATTACTACATATCCATCTTCATTAAGTCGCCCCACGCACGCCTGGGGGGTGTTATTGTATAAGATTGAAAATCAGTTTATCGTTTCATTTGGAATTTGAATTTATATTTTTGTATGGAGAACTCATTCCTAAATTGTGATATCTAATCTGTTGCAATATCTAATCTTTATAAAACCAATGTTTGAATAAACCTACCAAAAAAAAAAATTAATATTAGAATAATGATATTGGATTATATCCTCTTAAAAATGTAAAATAGAAAACCAATATTAAGACTTCTGTGTGATGAAGTCAAGCTATTGCAAGTCGCCAATTAATAATAATATTTCATTAAAACATATATTGACGTGCTTTTAATCCCTATGCCATGTGTCATGTGAAATAAGCTATTGAAACATTCAAAAGTAAAATTTTCATTAAAATCTTATTATAATAATTTTAAATTTGAATTTTGTCACAATATATAACATAGAAATTAATTCTTCATCATAAAAAATTATTAACATCCTACTGTGTGAGTCAAAAATCGTCATTTTGTAAAAGAACTCTATTGACTATCATTAAATCCCTGATATATATTGTAACAAAACAAAAAAAATTGAAAAAAAAAAAACGATGCACATATCTACTTGACATATGCATAATTTGTCCACAACTAATACCTTATTCATGCAAATCATATAAATATGAGTTAGTGTGACAATTAGAAAAAGGGGAGAATGGAGGAAGTACTTCTATTATTACAATTAATTAGATTGAGGGTATTATTCAAAGAAAAAAAATGTCATGTTAATATTAAAATTTGACAGATATTTTGAAATAAAAAATATAAAAAATTTGACAAATAAATTGAAATAGAGAAGTATAAAAAACCTTATTTGGCCAAGAAAGGAAAGGAATGAGTCAAATCAAAAGCTCAAAAAGCAACAATAGATCAACTTAATAGTTTCAAAAGAGCAAATGGATGATGCAATGCACATACCTGACAGAAATCCTCCACAACGATGGACAAGTCCTCCAACATCGATGTTCAGAGTGAATACTAACACATCGATATTTGAAGGGGTTTATGGAGTCAGAGCAATGAAACGCGATGATAAAGGTGATGTGGTGACAACAATAAGCTTTTGCAAGGGGTTAGATTGGTTAGTGATACTGGGGTTAATGCTATCATATTGAAGGAGATGTTAGACTATTATTTGAGGACTGAGTCCAGCGTCAGGGACATCTCATTTAATGGGACCTTAATGTATGAAATTTGTGTTTTCGACCTAAGTTTTGACTATTTTAAGGTTAAGCTAACTCCAGGAGATTATAATAAAGTAGCAGAAGTTCTGACTTATTGGCAAAATTTTAAAGATAAAAAATGTGGTTGGGGGATTTGCCAAATTATATTAAGGATCTTATACCCGGAGTTCTAAATTTCGAATAAATTCACCTCTCTTGCATATATAAAAAATAAAATAAAGCTTGCGCGTCATATGGCAAAAGAAGAATAAAGAAGATAGTAATCGTTATATGTAGGTCCTAAAAGGTTGATTGGGACATGCTGATGAAACGCTAAAGTTTGACTTCGGTGGACGAATCAAGGCACCGTATGAACTACGAAGCGTGGCACTCACGCTCTTTAATATTGCATTTATGATTTAATAAATACGTCATATGCTAATACAGAAAATGACTAAGGAAAATTTTCTTAACTTTGATTTTAAAAATAGTTAATGTTCACTTCAATCCATCATATTTCACCCAAGAGTCATTTAGTCATTAACTTTTAAAATGAGTCATTTTGTCTCGTGATATTTATAAATGTGAATCACTTTAATCCTTTCGTTAATATCCGTTAACCCACCATCAATTAAGTGATGACGTATCACTATTAAGTGACTTCTTATTATTTGACATTTTAAATGCCGATCTTTTACATTATATCAAATGAGTCATTTTCTATTTGTACACACCATCCCTTCCTTCTCCAAACACATTCTTTTCACTCTCTCTCCTTAGCTTCTATCTTTATGCATTTAAATCTTTGTTTCCTCCGCTGCTCATTCTTCTTCTTTATCATCATCATCATAACTAACCTGTTCAAAATTTGCACTCACTGAAATCAGGGAATGTTAATGGTATATATATTGAAAATTACATATTTATTTCATTTCTCATGAGAATTATTAATTGCCAATCTGCTATATGGAATAAAGCGTCTTTCAAAGTTGGAAGCTAACGGTTGCCACCTTCGTGTCATTTCCCAATAATGTTGTGACCATAGAAAAGAACACCCGCTAATGCTCCAATAATATGAATTTAGTGTATATAATGTTTGGAATTGTTAATAAGTCCATCGAACATGAAAGTTTAATTTAGATTTTACTTCTCATATCTACATGCTTTTTGTAATTTTTCTTAATTTCTAATAGCATACAAAATTTTTCTACTCACACTAAATCCAATTAAACTATATATGACTGATTTATGTGTTCTTCGACCATGGTAGATAGTGGTTTTGGTGGTGGTGGTCGTGATTCAAAAATGAAGATTTGATGACGAAGAAGAAGATTTGATGACGAAGATGAGTGATGAGCAGAGGAAAGAGAGGTTTAAATGTGTAGAGGGAAATTGGGAAGGGAGAAAGAGGGAAGAATGCGTTTGGAAAAGGAAGGGATAATGTCCACAAATAGAAGAGGTCTAAAATGACTTATTTGATGTACCGTGAGAAACTAAAATGAATCACTTAAAATATCAGATAATAAGGTGTCACTTAACAGTGACACGTCATCACTTAACTGATGATGAGTTAACATACGTTAGTGGAGATACTAAAATAATTCACTTTCATAAATATTAGGGACCAAAATGACTTATTTTTAAAGTTAGGAACTAAAATGACTCACAAATGTGTAAGAGACTAAAATGAATATTAACTCTTTTAAAAATGCATGGAAAAAAACTTTAACTTTGCAAATTATGACTATGAATTTCAAAGAAAATTAAAAATTAATCTTTAAATATGAAGGACTCATTCAATAAATCTTTTTTATGAACTACTTTTAAAGTAATTAACACTAATAGAGCATAATAACATAGCTATTTATTAATCTATATTTAAAGAATTTAATTTGAATACAATGTTATTGTAAAATAATTATATTAAGACATCTAATCGTGCATTGTCATATCAACAAAAATATTTGATTCAATCGCCAAACAATTAGGAAGTCTTATAAATAAAAACACATAATTAGTACATTGACAATGTAAAATATTTTTATATTGTCAATGTATCAAAATTAAAATCATATTTAAATTTATTATAATCCTCCTTAAATAGCATGAGATTAGTCATTTTATATTATTTTTTAATTTCAAAAAGTTATTTATTGATTAATACATTTAATACCATTTGAAACCTCAATTTAACAAATAAATTCACCAACAATTTAAATTAAACACAAGCTAAAAAAAGTAATCAGTATAGTGGATTAATAGTGAGGTGTTTAAATAATTTATATAAGAACCTAAGTTTAAGCTTCATCATTTAAAAGAAAAACAAAAAATTTAGACCTCATTATTGCCAATACATGTAAAAAATAATTTTATGGTAAAAATGTATTAAATTTTAATTAAAATTTAAGAATTAATTAAAAAGATTTTAAGATTTGCAATAATACTGTATAAAAGTTTAAGCTTCATTATTTAAACAAATAAACAAAAAGTTTAGGCCTCATTATTGCCAATACATATAAAAAATAATTTTTAGAGTAAAATTGTATTAAATGTTAATTAAAATTAATAATTAATTAAAAATATTTTAAGATTTGCAATAATACTATATAAAAGGTAAAAGTTAGGGTCCATCAATAATCTTTTCCCTAATATTAATAACAATAGAAGGTGAAAATAGTCCAAGACACCATAATCAAAATTTTGAAATATAAAAAATATAGGGGACAAACTTGCAGGGAACCACAAAAATTCGAGATCCAGCCGACAAATTATTGCATGCCCAAAAAGCAAGAAATCTGACGCCAGAACAACAGATCATTTCATTGGTAAATCATCATAATGAGCAAATCTTAAATGTAGTATCAAGAGTCAAAAACCCACTCGGTTTTTATTTTTTCATAATAAACACATGGTAATTTTATCAATAAATAAATTAATTTATAATAAAAAATATTAGTATTGAGCTTTTTTATAATTGTAAAAATAAGAAATTATAGGTCTCTAATAATTTTATTGATAGACAAATTGATTATTGATAAAAAAATATTACTATTGAGATTCCTCATAATTATAAAAATAGAAAACTATAAGTCCTTGATATTTTTTTTTTTGGTACATAAGTCCTTGGTATTTTTATTTTGATGGATAAATTGGTACTTATGAAAAAAATGCTAGTGTTGAAGTCTCTAACAATTGTAAAAATAGAACCTTATTGTGTTATTTTGTAATGTGCAATCATTGTGTTCTTTTGGATAAATGATTATAAATTTATGATACTAGTACCATAATATCTCAATATAAGGTAGTGATAAAGCATAATAAATTCAATTGCAAATCATATTCCTTTCTCAGAATGGTAAGCCATAGGCCAAGGGTTTCTTTCTTGACAATGGATATGGTGAAATATTGAAACGATTTGAGAGAGAAATTTCCAAAAAAAGTAAAATAAAAAATGAAAATAAAATGGTATATATTAGTTAGTATTATTAAGATTAATGAGTGTCATATAAATCAATAATTAGCATTTATGTCTGTATTTAAAATTTTTTAGATGAGTCAGAAACTTAATTGTGAGGGATTTCAACACTAATTTTTTATTATTAGGGATCAATTTGCCCATCAATGAAATTTTTAAGGAACTATAGTATCCTATTTTTACAATTATAAGTGACTTCAATACTAATATTTTTTTTATCAAGGATGAATTTATCCATCAATAAATTGTCAGGGATCAATTTTGATGTTGACTTATTTATTTATTTATTTATTTACTTCTAGTTTGAAGGTCAAATAACCTTTTCAAGAACTTTTTTTCATAATTTTTGGTAACCCACTTGTACAATGATCAAGTGGGCATATGGTTTTCCTTCTTTCAAACGTCATAAAGAGTTACCCAATAGGATAAATACTCATAACATTACAATCCAAAAATAAAACTTCAGCTATAATTTTCAAAATTTAAATTTTAAATTTATTAGAACTAACAATATCTTACAAGCCCAAAAGAATATCTCATCCTTACATGAATACATTTTGCTTGATTAGTTTAAGTTTGATAATAGCTATAAACCTTTGTAAAGACTTAATACACGCATATGCTGCAATTATTTTTGTTGTGGTTGCAAGTATTAATTTCATAATTTTGAGTTGAGAAGTGCCACAGAGCCGAATTCAATGCCCGAAACTACAGCGCCCGATACAAGTGGAAGCACATAATTTGCTTATTCATGGCCGGGCTCCTGATTTTTCTAATTGTAATGCTGCTCTTGTTTTGCCAAATTAAACGTACGTCAGTTGGATTGGAAGCCTTTTTTATTGCATGGAGTTTCCTTGTGGGTTAAGAGTCATAACTAGAAATAGTTCACTTGAAAGCCATAACTACACGCATACACTACACACAGGTACGTTTTTTTTTTACTTTTTCTGGTCGGGGAGGGGTGTTTTTTTTTTTTTTGTCTTTTGGGGACCCCGAACCAGTGTGCACAGCTACAGAGGCAACAATATGTGCCATTTGTACCTCGCCTAGAGGTGTCAGTAAAAATGGGCTGAGTCCGCGGGATCGATCCGTCAAACCCGTCAATTTTAGCGGGTTGAGTTGAAGTTTTGAGCTCGTCAAAAAATTCCAATCCGCTTAACCCGCGGGTTTTGGCGGGTTGGGGCGGGCTTGGCCTGCCGGGGCAAGTATCTTTTTTTTTTAAAAAAAAATAATTTATTGGTAAAAAAAATATGAAATGTATAACCCAGAAAAGATAAAAAGTAAGAAATATATACACTCATCAATATAATAACATTATATAGTTGAAAATATTCACTCAAAGTTGAAATTTAAAAATAAAACAGCATCATAACCCACAAATAATACTATTAACAATAATATTTTTTAATCAAAGTTGCGGTATAATTATTATGAACTTTGAAAAATTGGGTACAAATAAATAAAAAAATATTATTTAAAAAATTTTTAGAAAAATTCAGGATAACATTAAAAAATATTTTTTTATAATTTTTTTATTTTTTGGCCTCCTAACCTGCTCTAAAATGGTAGATATTTCAATATTTTTTTAATGGGCCACTCTACTTTAGTTGGCTTTTAGCGGACGCCTAAATGGCTAATCTGCTTGACACCTCTAGCCACGCCTTATGTGCACACAGGTATATTTATGGTGGGTTTCTTGTTTTCATATATATCATAGAACCCCTATTCCTAGTTATTGGACCAAACCATGCATCCAATAAAAATAATAATCAACTAAGGTGAAGGATAATTTGGCTCCTTTATATTTTGGATCTTGGGATGGTCTTTACTTAATTATAGCAAAATTATTGAATTAACCCTTTTTTATTATTCATTTCCCAACTAATTGCCCCTCTTCTCCTTTACACACCTACCCACCTCTCTCTTTCTCTGTCCAGCATCACTGCCATTGGGCCTGCCTTTACTGCCAGCAATCGACTTTACCTTCGCCATCCACTACTGCCCTATTTTCATTGTCCACACCACCGCTCAATGGGGCGAGTTACACACTAGACAACTTTGCAAATGACAACACAATGGCAACCTCAGTGGATCCACGTGTGGGATCCTTAACAAGTTAAAATCTTTCTTCCTATGGGTCTTGCTAGCAACACTAGCATCCATGACTAAACAAAGAAGTTTGTTTCTATTTCTCTTTCCTTTTTTCTACGTGTAAGAAGTTTGCAACTTGATCCATAACTCAAAACCCTTGCTTTTTCCTTTGAAGTCCACTTGCTGCACATTTTTTTTTATTTTTTTTGTAATTTCTAGTCTGTGGCAAATGGATCAAAGGATGATTTTCGATACCATTGGTGATATGACAAGAGAACAGTAATCAAAGGAAGCTGAGACACTCCTTCATTCTAAAATATTCTTCCATTGTAAAATATTACTCAAGATACATGAAGAAGATGATGTATTGCACTCCTTTTTGGATTTTGTTAGGAGTTCAGCCATGCCCACGGCTACCACCAATGGTATGAATAGTGAAATAGTAATCGACGACAAATAAGGATAGATGAGGGATTGTTATTGTCATGACCCGATTCGGGCACATGACTGGAACGTGAGAAATTCCACTCTCACGTAAGCCTCGTGACCTAGAATGCTCTGTAAATATGATGCTCAAAGCTTATTTAAAATAACATTCCATTTAAAACATATAAATCATCTGTTTTTAAATCATAACATCTGTTTAAAAACCTTATAAACTGTTTCTAAAGTCTGAGGTTGTATCACACTATAAACATAAGTTTCTCTGTGTCAAAGTATCCATAATTAATACAGTTAAGTGGTTAAATACAAAGTCTGAATATACTATCATATTATACAATACATGAGACACGCTCTAAGGTCTGGGACCCTGCCTACAATGTACTGGAGCACTCTAGACGAAATGAAAGTGCTTTACTCATATGGAGCGTACCACTGAAACTCTAATGCTACTGGAAGAATACCTGTAATGGAGATGAAAGCAGAGGGGGTGAGTTTTGCAACCAAAACTCAGTGAGTGAATCCTCACCTGAAACCCCCTTTCATGGGACAAGAGAAAGAATGCATAATGCACAGAAATCATAACAACATTAATAATATCAGAAAATATCACACATAACTAAGTATAAATGTATTTTTAGAAGTCTTGTATCATCATCATGTTATAACTTAAAACAATTTCTCTGAATTCATTCTTATGTCTGAAATCATACAAGCAATACAATATAGTAGCTCCTAGAGAAACAGTAGTCTCTGAATACAAATGTCTAGTCATATCTGGGAGTTACGTATCGCCGTCCCCAGTATGACAATAAATCTCTGAATATAAAGGTCTAATCATATCTGGGCGTTACGTATCTCCATCCCCATAATAAATATCTGAATATCTCTGGCCACATCTGGGCGTTACATATCGCCGTCCCCAGTGTGGCAAAACATCCTCTGTTATCTCTAGCCCGGGCTACTTGGTACCAAGGTTAATTCAGTTTATCAGCTGCTAACACACAAATTGCTTCTCTATAGCTACCCTTTTAACTAATCAAATAAATTAATTAAAGCTAAAACCTTTAAATCCTTTTTATTCTCTAAGAGCTCTGAATCTGTCTGATTCTAACAGTTTGACCTTAGCATAACTGTGGCTATGAATCATGTCCAAGGGATCACCCTTTGTGGACATTTGTGATTTCATAAACTCGCAGAATATATATCCGCCAACTGTTATGAATCTCACAAAGATTTCAAGCTCTAAAATCCTTTTTATGTCTGAGTTTCTAAACCAATTCTCAACAACATTCTTTCATAAGCTTAAAATCCTCAAATCATCATAACATTTCTCAAAAGCTCAAGATTCTCTAACAATCATTTGCATAATCCATATTCAACATAAAATAAGCATTTCAACTATCATAAATCTTTAACAATCACAATTAAAACCAATTTTAAACAGAATCATTTTATCAATAATGGTCCCATGAGTTTTATCAAAATACAGGTTTCATGCTTTAAAATCAACAGTTCTGAAACATATACTCCAACAGTAATCTCAATCCTGTTTTGCATAAATCTCTAAAATCAAATAATACATGATATCTTTGTGAAAATAATTCTAATGCAGAACATAGAAGTCACAAATGAGAACCCACTCACCTGGAGGGGTGAATAGAGACATGCTAACACCAACAACCTAATAGGAGGCAGAACTGACAGTAGTATCTGATACAGGAGCAATAGAACTCTAAATCAACCTCTAAAACCTCTAAATACTCAAGAATCCATCTCTAATAAGGTAGAGAACTTCTCTCCCTCGAGAAGCATGGAGAAACACTCTAATAACAAGAAGGAACTGGAGAAAAGAAAGCAGAACCAAGAGAACAACATACCTTAAAGCCTTAGGAACGAAAGATTGGAGTTAGAATTGAGAGAAATGGAAGGAAATGGAGTTGGAGGGTGAAAATTCGCGTTTCTCTACTGAGGAAGAAGGTGGGGGAGGTGATTTTCGCGTTTTGAAGCTTCTAGACCCCGAGATGGGGTTTTTAAATCATCTCTGAAGCGCCATGAGCGCTCACCAGAGACTGCCTTACTATTAATTTGCTGAGGCCGCTACCACCGAGAGCATAAAAATGGTTTGCTCGTTTCAGTTGACCGCTGCAGCGCTCTTTAGCGCTGCAACGCTCACCAGCAAGGTTTATCACTCTCCAGGATGGTGTCTATAGTCTCCTCCTCTCTAAAACTCACTTATTACAATCATTCATTTCCTTGTTAACTTTTATTTCCTATTAACTTTTAAACATAAATGTAAATAAGGGAATACCCCTTATTTAGATTCAAATAAAATGTCTAAAAAAATCAAAATCCAACCCAATCCAAATCTACATTTTGGGTTTTAGTTCAAATTCAGGAATTCTGACGATTTTCTAAACTTGAGGGCTAGAAGCGAAACTTCTAGAGGTTTCCTAAAATTCGTTAAAAATCACTCTTTAATTCATTTCCCCTTGGAGAGCAATTACCGGGACTATTTGATCCCACAAATATGATTCTATCATATAGCCCTTTATTGACTTGTATGGCTTCAGACTTAGTGAAATTTCGGACCTAGAATAACAAATAAGGGTATTGGTACCGGTCTTAGTTGGAAAATATTTTCTATTCTTTTTATTTAAAAGCAGGGTATTACAGTTATGTAATTTTAAAATGCTATAATTTTTACTAAATTATTTATACTAATTTTAATTAATAATCTCAACATTTTTCGATTCTCAGATTTCAATAAAATTTGATCCAATGGTAAAAATGGGTGGACTATCACATAATCCAAAACATATGTGGGACTAAATTATTAGCCACCATCAACTAATAGTTAATAATAAAGAACTTATGATGGACTCAAAAATAAGAAACTCGTCTTAATATTTGCCACTACATGCATACTACTCACAATTTAACTTCGGATAACGATTTTTAAGATCTTGTTTGGATAATTTTATTCGTGACTTTTCTAAATTTTTCAGTAGTTAAAAAGTCATATTGGGACAATTCATATCAAATTGGTTGTACAGGTTATAACCTCATAAAACACGTGGACAAAAAAAGTTATAACTTCATAGAAGGTTGCTTTTAGTGTAAGAATATGAGATATCAAAATTTTTGAAGTTTTTTTTTCTCTAATGAGTGTTTGAAAAAAAAACACTAGTTGAATAAGCAAAAATAAAAAGTTTTAAACTTTTTGATGCACTTATTTTCAATGCATTTAGCGTATTGGAAATTTAAAGATCTCTTAATAAAAAATAAACTTAAAAATCTTACAGCGCATGTGGTTTGCATATTTTTAGTTTTCATTTTCACTAAAAACAGAAAACAAGGATAAAAATGTGTTTGGCATGGTTTGAGTGAAAATATTTTCAAGAAATAGTTCCTAAATTTCTTGAAAAATCTAGAAACGTCATTTTCATGTTTTCACTCTTTTCATCTACAAATTTCATGCTTGATGAAAACATTTTAAAATGTGGTGACTCAATTGTAATAAGATGAGCTTTGTTTTGTTTTGAAACAATCATAGTTTCCTTTTCCAACATCTCTTCTCCTTATCACTTACTAGAGCCTTTCTATCTCTGGTCATTCACTCTCATGGTGGTGCCATGCCAAAAATTCTCTCCTAATAATTGAAATTTGGCCTCACACTCCCCGTCAATTTCCCCAAACCAAACACCCATACACAACATACACATACACACATAGTATCTAAGTTAGAAGAAGAATAATAAGCATAATGCTAAGTGCCAATAGTTATGGCATCTACACGTTGTCTGGTTCCAGACCTGATGACCATTTCCTCAGTATCTTCGACGGCCACAACAAGTTCAAAGCACACTACTCCCAATTGGTTTGGTGGCGCAACTATGTGGGTGATGCATTGCAAGCCATTGATGACAAGAAGAAAAAAAAATGCAAACAAGAACAGAGAACTGTTGCGAGCCACAACAAATTGAAAGCAGAGGACATCGATTAAAAAAAAACACATTGGAACCGACATGGAGAACAGAAGCCACACTGGAAAGCATAATGGAAATGAAACAAAATGGAGAAGAACGAACCACCATCGCATAGTGCTGGAGCGAGGAGCACCGCTACACCAGATCGGAGCAACAACCGCGCTGACGACCAATAACAAGTGGAGCACCACCGGAAAATCAAACACAAACTTAGATTGAAGAAGAAGATGCACCAAAACAGCTTTCAAATATGATGAAGCACCACCAATGGACAAGGTGTGCCACGGACCACACTAGATCGGCGAGGAAGAAGAGACTAAGATGGATACAAACTCTCCAGATTACTCAAAGTAATATTAAAATTCATGACCATACAATAAATAGTTGTAATAGTACATGTTATTATAGAATAAATAATATTCAATATAAATTATGATTATATAAAACAATAATTAATAATTTTATTATCTTAAATTTGATTTTGAGAAACACATTCTGAATACAGGCAAACCAAACATATTTTCATTGTTTTCAGTTTATGAAAATAGAATCTACCTTTACAAACCAAACACATTTCTTAATTTTGAAAATCTAAAAATGAAAATCATTTTCAGAAAATAAAAATGGAAAATATTTTCACAAACCAAACACACCTTTATTCTTCAATAAAAAAAAAACCTATCAATGCCTTGAAAGATCTTTGCCCATCATTCTAAAGTTAAGTATTACAAATTTAATTAGACAAACATCTTTATTATTGTACTTCTAAAAAATAATTTATTCTTAAATTATTTTTAATGCCCCTTAATTAAGCTAGTACTTCTAGTACGAGCTCATAAGGCTAATCAGACATTTCAACACTAGAGAACAAGATGTGAATTATAGCATATCTGTGGAACCTACCACAGGAGCAATAACCAAGAGGATTAAATATGACTTTAGCAACTTGACTAAATTATTTGTTGAAAAGATGCATCAATAATTACTCAATACACTAATTATCAATTATGAGCGGCCCAAGGTATTATTATTGATGAGTTTGCATTTAGAATGTATGCAAGCAATATCGAGCCAAATTCATGTTATTTAATTTATTAGTTTATATTTTAAAATGTTACTAGAGTTATTTTATTTCTATATTTATTAAGCTTAGTTATTAGTGTAATAACCTGGGTATTGATTCTAGTAGGTCTAGGAAATATGTTAGCATAATTAAGATATATAAATGACTCAAAAACTTGGCAAACATTGTTTTTAGACTATTTTAGATGAAATAAAAATTTTCTTGATTTCTTTTCAAGAAACTATTATGTGTGCAAATAAGGTTGAGTGATTCTTTTTATTTGTTGCATCAAGAAGCTGAATAGGCGATTACAAGATAATATTCATATGGTGTTTTATTTAGTTTCAATCTTTTATCTCAATTATCTATGTTTCAAATAACAAATTTATTAGCAATTTAATAGGGAAAATGTTTATCCTATCGTTTAATCCATATCAATTTGTGCATTGGGATTTCATGATTTTTATATCATTGGGTTTCCACATCAACTTTCTGTCACGACTCAACCTAGGCACGTGACTGGCATGTGAGGAAATTCCCATCTCACGTAAGTCTCGTGACCTGGGTTCCTATATATGTATAGTACATCATCAAATAATTCAAGTCAAAAATCTCTTTTCTTTCATACAAGTCACTTGTCGTCAAACATATAATTAAAATTTTCCAAACTGTAGTTTCATATTCTCTGCTCTGAAGTCTATTTTCATAATATTAACAAATGGAAAAGTCTATTATATACGAAATCTCTATGGTAAAGTCTTACAACACAATCCAGCATAACATCGTATATGCAAATTAGAATTCATGCACTATGGTCCAGGATCCTACCTGCATCTACACTGAAGCACATTAAACCCATAAACATCATGCTTACCTCTTGAATCTAATATTGCTGGAAATGCCCTCAGCAACTATGGTATCTGTAAAAATAGGAGAAAAATAAAGGGGCGAGTTTTGTAATCCAAAACTCAGTGAGTGAACCCTCACCTGAAACCCCCTATCATGGGACACCAAGGAAATAATGCATGAAATCATAATAATATTCATGGTACTCTAATATACGTATACATATAAATAAATACTAGTCGTCATTTTCCAAACTCAAACCAATTTCCCTGATTCACTTTCATCTTTGAACTCATATTGGCTTATCATATAGTAACTACAATGAACAATAATCTCTATCTTTATTCTATTTTGTGAGTGTTCAGTTTCTCGTGAATCAAGTCCCTCGTGGCTAGGTTTAATATTTTCTCTGAGTACGTGTCCCTCATGGACTAAGTTTCATAATTGCCCCTAGTGGGCTAAATTTCGTGGTTTCTTGTTTCGTGGTTTCTCTGCATAGATTTGCCCCTTGTGGGCCATTTTCTCTTGTGAGCTCTGAGTCTATCTGATTCTAACAGTCTGACCTTAGCATACCGGTGGCTATAGAACCATGCCCATACACTCACTCTGTATGGACATTGTGATTCCAAGCCTCCACAAGGTATGTAGCTGTCAGCTGTTATGAACATCATAAGATTCATACTCTAAAATCCTCGTGTTAACATCTCTAAAACATAATCATAGTTTCATTCTCTTTTCTAAACTTCATTTCTGGTATAAAATTATATCATGTACATAAACCAATTCCAGAATCAATCCAAACAGTCATAAAAGTCTTTAACAGTTACACAAATTATCAATTCTATACAAACAACCAAGTTCTCAGTTCACAATTCCATAATCTCTACAAATAACATTTCAAGATACATAACTATGTTATATTCATAACTGCATCTAAAATCAATACAATATTTATAAATATTTTCCATAATCATAATCATCATCAAATACACTCAAAATCAATTCAACAAATATGGTCCCATGAGTTTTCTCAGAAATTGGTTTCATGCTTTCAAATCAATAGTTCCAAAACACATAATCTAACAGTAACTTCAAATCCTTGTATAATATTCCTCTAAAATCAGTCAGTAACTCGTGTTTTTATGAAAATAGCTCTAATGCATAACATAAGGATAACATATGTGAACCCACTCACCTTGAGCGGTGAACAGTGAGGAACTAACAACAACAGTACACTAGGAAGCAGAACTGACAGTAGAATCTGATATATAAACCATAGAATGCTAAATCACTATCTAAAACTTTTGAATATTCAAGAATCCATCTCTAATAAGGTACAAAACCTCTCCCCCTTGAGGAGCTTAGAAGATCACCCTAAAAACCCAGAGAAAAGGGAGAAAGGAGAGCAATACTAAAGGAATAGCGTACCTTAAAGCCTTAGGAACGAGAGATTGAAGTTAGACTACTGAAAATGGAGCTTAGAAGATGTCAAAATGGTGGAGAACCGAGTTTGAGAGTGAAAGCTTGAGTTTGAGGGTGAAAATGGTGGATGGGAAGGTTCTGGACCCGAAATGGGGTATTTTTAACTCTCTAATTACCGCTTGGGCGGTTGTCAGTGAATTCCTGCACCGACTTATTTTCTGATGACCGCTTGGGCGGTCCCCCCAATTTTAAAATTTTATTTTTCTATAAGTAATTGTTTACTTAGAAAATTTTTACAATATTTTTTTTTCCAAATATACCCTACATTAATTGAAGAGAAAGGAAATGAGAAGAAAAAAAATTAAAGAAGAGAGAGTTAATAAAATTAAGAGTTTCTCCTGTACTCTTGTAAAATTTAAGGATATTAATATATCATGTAGTTATTTGTGACTAAGATTGTATCATGCGTCTCTCTAAGTCAATTTATTAAAATATAGAAAAATAAAAATTTAATCATAACTATTGAAAACAAGAAGGGTATCGATACCCAATAATACTAAAGCAAAAATCATAAAATTAAGGGAATTTCTTTGGTACTCTATATCATGGGTACTGATACCTTTTAGATAACTTGTAGTTAAAAATTTGTCACATATTCCACTAACTAAATTTATTAATATTTTAAACACTTATAATTAAATCACAACTCTCGAATTCAAAAAGGCACTGGTACCCCTGGGTACCAAAATAAAAACCTAAAATTAATACTATAAAATGGTTTTTGTTATGATACCCCAAGGGTATGGATATCCTTTTGAATCCAAGGACTGTGATTTTATCATGAATATCTAAAATATTAATAAATTTAGTTAGTGAGACACGTGGTAAATTTTCAACCACAAATTATGTAGAAGGTATCAGTACTCATAAATTTTATAGGGTACTAAAAAAATCCCTTATAAAATACATCTAAAGTTTATTAATATTGAAACATTTTCAATCATTCTTTAATTTATAGAGTTTAATTTCTATACATTGACAATATAAAAGTTTATTACACTGTCATCCAATCAAATCACTCTTTTATATATTTTTTAAGTAGTGAGTATGAGATTTAATCAATTTTATTGATATGACAATATATGATTAAATGACAGGTTAGTACATAAAAATTAAACTCTAATTCATATGCTATTTAAAATTGGACAATTATTTCTAATGGGATATAGTAGTAACTACTATAGTCTTTACCCATAAGCTAGAAACAAATGAATTAATACTCATTTTAGTCCTTGATCTTACACTCATGATTTATTTTAGTTCATAACTTTCAAAATGAGTCAAATTAGCTCCTGAAATTACAAAATATAAGTCAAGTTAGTTCTTTATTCTAGTTTTATGTAATATTTTGTCAATTAAATGATGATGTGTAACGTTAAGTGATACCTTAACATACTATATGTCATCTGAAGTAGAATAAAATTTAAAGTAACTCATTTTGACATTTAAAATTGAACAAAAAAGTCATTCTATCACTTATAAATAAGATTTAAATGATTCATTCTGTGCGATTTCAAATATCAAAATAAGTCATTTAAAACTTTATATGTCTAAAGATATAAAGTATGACAAAGTATTAGTTAACACTATACATTATTATTTAATTAATATAATATTAAATAAAAATAAGTTAAATAATTAATATAACTCGCAAGCACTAATTTAATTTATTTTTGAAAGTAAAAAATAAAATGACTCACCCATATAAAATAATATTAACTCAATTGCAAATGTTGCATTTGTTTGAATGAATGTGCTCCAAATTCCAATCGAGCATGCACCTTTCCTTGTCTGCCTTGGTAACCAAAGCTGTTCCTCCATCCTTTTCCTTAAGCTAAGGAAGTAACTTTGACCTCTCTCTCTCTCTCTTCTCCTTTTCTCACTCTAAATTTAATATAGATATTCTGCATCACTTATTAGCCCCAACAAACACTCTCACTCTCAACAAATGCGCTCTCTCTCTCTCTCTCTCTCTCTATATTTGGTGTGTAGAAGTAGACAAAGCAACCCTTCCGAATTCTCCATCAGATCTCTCTCTCTTCAGTCACAAAGCACAGAACACGCGAATGCTAGCGCCCAATAAAACCACAACCACCACCGTCAACAAAAGCGACGAGGAAACCGCTCCATAACACACAAAACGGCGTCGCTCACAGCCACAACAAAATGAGGTGCAAGAAACACATATCAGACCTCACCAGCACCATAGGCGTCTGCGCCACCTGTCTCCGGGAACGCCTCATAGCCCTCGTCCACGCCCAGGCTCATGCCCAGGCCCAACTGACGCGAGACACCTCACGCGCCTCTGACGAGCGTTCCAGAAACTCCTCCGACCCAAACCCTCATCCTCCGCCGCTAATCTTCCCCCGCTCGGTCTCGCCCTACGTCTCTCGCCGGAAATCCGATTACGCCGCCGCGTGGCACGGCTCTGCCGACCCCCGCGACCGGCTGTTCTACAGCACGCCGCAACTCGGCCCCACCTTCTACGGCGGCGCTGGTGATTTTGCCGCGAATTCCGCCACCGAAGGCGGCGCGAGGCCCGTAAAGAAGCGTTTGAGTAAGTTCTGGATTTTCTCCAATCTCTTCAGGTCCAGATCGGAGAAGTTCCGCTCCGATCCGTCGCGCGAGCAATCCTCGCCTTCAGCTTCGCCATCGTGGTTCTCGACGTTCTTCCCTACTCGCCGGAATAATCAGGATCGGACCGTAACGACGGAGGATTCCGCCGCCGGTGCACGGCGGCGCCACCGTGTAACGGATCGGGGAATGTCACCGGTGAGAACCGATGACTTCGCCGATGAATGCGATCAGTCCCCGTCGGGCAGTACGTCGGAGTCGTCCCCGAAGTGGCGGAGAACGCCGTCGGCGGCCGTTGCACCGTCCGCGCGGCGTTCGAGGCTGGGGCAATCAAAGAGTGTGTCAGGTTCGGGCATGGCTTTTTGCTTGAGTCCTTTGGTTCGGGCGAGTCCGAACCGGAGGTGGAATCACAAGGGTTTGCCGCCGGAGATGGTCGCGGCGGCGGAGGTGAGGGCCTCCGCGGCAAAGCCTCAGCTGTCCACAGCGGCGTCGTTTTGCGCTAACCGGTCCAGGAAGCTCGCGGATTTTGGAAGAGTCAACCACAACCGTTGATTTTGTTGACCTTTCACATGGTACGATGATCTTTTGTTTTTTCCCCCCTTCTATTCGTTTGTGCAAATTCTTATTTTCTTTCCAGAAGAAAAACAGAAAAAAAAAGAAAGAAAGAAAAGAAAAACAGATACTTTTTTCCGTGGGTTTTAAATTCTCTTTGTACACAGCGGTTCACCATGATGGACAGAAATGTTTTCTTTTTGTACTTTTATAGGTATAATTGAAGCTGATGTGTTAATCGAAAAAACAAAATTGAAGCTAATGTGATTTTAAAAGCACATGTTTGCATCTGTATTATACTTTGTTAACTGAGTTGTTCTTGCTTAACTGTTGCAAATTTACATTAGGTTAAATGGTTAATGTTATTAGGAAAATACACTTATTCACGATACTTCTTGGATTCTCTTTAGCACAAACAATGCTTGTTGGATTATAGATATTTACACTTTTCTACGAATTTGTTTACCTTCGCGGCTGATGGCAATTTAATTATACTTTCCTATTTATCTTAAATTAAGTGTATACAAGTAAATATGAAAATAATTTGTTGAAATTTGCCTTCAAATCATAATATTCAACTAAAAGCAATTTATAAATGTGATTAGCTTTGATGCATTGCTAGTTAAATAAGTTTTATACTTCATCCAATTACATGATTATATTTTTTAAATTTGTTGAGGTAATAATTGGTTATATGAAATTATATTGTTGACGCAATAATATATTATTGGATGTTTGTGTAAGATATATACATTAAAATTAAATTTTTTATAAATTTAGAATTTCTTTTAATTGAAATTTCCAATAATTATTAACGGCGACTAAGTACGTACATTTAACTGTAATGTAATCTACACGAGTTGTTTATTTTCAATTGAAATGGAATAGATAATATATAACAAAATAAAAATATTAGATATGTTGATGTTTTACCATGTTCCAAAAAGATGATGCTTATCTAATTAAGTAGCTGCGTACTTAGTAAAATGAGTTTCATATGAACAGATTATTTATTTGAACTGTTCACTTTGGTCCATAAAATTGTATGCGTGATTCACTTTAGAGTTATATTATTTGTGATTCACTTTAGAGTTATATTATTTGTACTCTTTATATATGGGACACTGTACCTACTCATATTTTATCCACTAATTGGATGAGGTATGGATCCCATTCAAGTAAGATTTACATCCAATTCAATGGTAAGTGAGATGTGAGTCGATATAGTGTCTCATGCATAGTGATTACAAATAATTTTTTTTTTTCACATTAGTATATAAAATTAAGAAAATATGTCTTTAGTCCCTTAAATTTTAAAAATTGATTCAAATTAGTTTTCATACCATTATTTTTGGGGTTAACTTGAATTACCAAAAAAATTAAGTTGAATTACTTTTTGAAATTTTAGAAACTAAAATGAATTATGTATATAATTTTAGGGACCAAAGTGAATACTTACTCAAAAAAAATTGTGTGGATACACTGTCATTTAATTGATTCTCATTCTATTATTTTAAATATGAGAGGATTTATTTCGATAATAATATAAAAAACTTTTATACTATTAGTGAATTAAATTAAATCTTTTAAAATTAATGTTACAAACATTTTATGAGAAATAAAAATATTCAATAAGGGGTGATAATAACCTCAAAAGTAAATAAAAATAAAAACGAAAGCCAAACTGTCGATAATCGGAATACTTTAAAATCACCTACATTGTTAGTGGATTAAAAAGTGTGTGAATCGGATCAAGTTTGAATAAAAGTAAGAGAGTGGTGGGGAGCGAGGAGCATAATGAAATGAATGGATGCTGCTGCTGCCCACTTGAATTGGAAGCCTACATGGCCGAAGTGGTGGGCCATTGGGGTTGAATTAGAAATAAATTTTGAGCTTCGTCGTGATGAATTGGAACGCACAACATGTGAGATTGCATCACGACCCTCCGAAGTGTTGGTAATGCTCATTTCTGGGGTCCGCACCATTTAAGCACTTGCTGCAACTCAGTTAATTCCTTTGCTGCCCCTTTTAAATGCTACCTGTACCGGAGTATTACACGGTACTATTTAATACAGTATGATGGACCATGGCGTGGACTAGTAAATATCATTAATTTGGTGGATATTTTATTTGATTTTCAAATGTTTTACAAGGATAGTTTATTTGTTCATTTATGCATTCTGATTTCTATATTGTTTGTTTAGGGGTTATTTTAATGGTTCAACTGAATGAATTTCACTGAATCCAATATAATTTATTAGTTTTAAGGATACGGTTCAGGGATCATCTATGCATCAGCGTAGGAGTAATTTGAATGACTGTAGTTTTTCTCAGAAATATATTTTAATATGATCAATGTAGTATTTTTTATTCTTTTCCTTCTAATTTTTCAATATTTTTTTAAAGTTTTGGTTCAACTTAGTTTATAATAATCATTTAAGACAAAAGGTCCTTAGTACCAAAATGAATTCTTTTAAGTGTCTTACCTTATTTTTCAAGTAATAAATAAATATGAGACTTAACTATATTTATTGATATAGTAATATATGATTGTATGATAATATAAAAAAAACTTCAAATTATAAATGCATAAAAATTAAAATCTTAATATTTTTTTGTATTTTGAAAATTATATTATTCACAATAAGATTTAAACTAACACCTCATGTTTTCTACCTAAACTCCTAATTATTACACCAGTTCTAATGCCTTGATTAAACTCTTAATTTAACTTAAATGCAATTAGTTCGCCAAAAAAGTCTCATGCAATTGCACTTGTTTAACTTTTTTATTTTTTGAGATAAATAAATAGAGTTTTGAAGAACAAATAGGTTAGATGTATAGATGTTTTTCTATGAGTTTAGATCATTTAAAGAAATGATCTCACTTTAGAGGATAAAATAAGGAAATTTTACTTTTGCATCAATAAAGTTAGCAGTAGGAAGCTTTTTACTCTATTGATTTAACGTAAATTATAAGGTGGACCTCATATATTTATGTCCACCATGGACCCCCTATTATTAGCCACTAGACGAATACCATTTTTGTTAGATAGTTTGATTCAATGATCAATAAATATGGTCCATAATAGACCTAAACATATAGGGTCCATCATAAAACCCATCTTAATTTAATGTTGAAACTTCTTACTTTATCCTCTAAAGTGAGATCATCACTTTAGATGATCCAAATCTATTTTTTATTGTGGATATTTTAGATAAACAATATCATCAATATATTACCATCTAACCTTCCTCTTCTGCTTCTTTTTGACAAATTGTTCAATATCATTAGGGGTGTCAAATGGGCGAGGCTACTCGAATATGCCCGCCCGAATACACCCAACCTGTATTGGACCATGAAATAAACAAGCTTAAATAGGCTAGCCTGTTTACTTGTGGGCTAGATTTTTTATGCCCGCCCCATAAAACCCCAGATTACAGACCAAACCGCCCCCTAGTTTATTTATTTAATTTATTTTTTTACCAGAGTTTTTTATTTTTATTTTTGCGCTCTTGGCCTTTGGCTATATCAATGTACAGTAAACTTGGAAAAACTAACAATAAAAATATCCGCAATTTGAATCTGTAGGATTATTCAAGAAATTGCTTAATGTAATCCTAAGAAAGCAAAATCTAATAAGTTGTAACCTTGTAAACTGTATCGGCAGTACTTTGGGCGAAAACTTTTTCGATCTCCGAATGAGTTTATTTTTGGTAAAATGATGAAGACCATTGTTCTAATGCAAGGTATGTAATTTTGTGCCTAAATTATGCTATTTTGTGGTATTTTGTATATTTTCTTAATTGTGGCTACTTTCATAGCATATTGACTATATTCTTATCATTTCGGTATATCTAGTGTTTTGGGCTAAAATTTTTCATTTTACAAATGAGATGATTTTTTGCATGTTGAGAAAGACCACTATTCTAACTCATAGGATACAATTTCATGCCAAAATTCAGTTGTTTTGGGATATTTTTACTATTTTCTATTCATTTAGATATATCTACACTAAATCGAGCAAAAAAAAAAAAATCGTTCTCTGAATAAGATCATTTTGACATGATGAGGAAGACCACAATTCTAATGCAGGGCAAGTAGTTTCTTGTGAAAATTCTACTACTTTCATGTTATTTTGATATACTCTTAGTATTTAAGTATATCTACAATGTTAAATGAGAAAATTATTTCATTTTCCCAATGAGCTCAATTTTGACATTATGTGAAAGACCGTTATTCTAATGTAGAGGATGCAGTTCCGTGCAAAAATTATGCTATTTTATGGTATTTCGACTATTTACTTAAATGTCATAACTTTCGAGGTATTTTGACTATATTGTTGTCGTTTATGTATATCAAGTGATCTAATAGGGGGATGCAGTTTTGTGCCAAAATTTTGCATTTTTTGTGGTATTTTGACCATTTTCTCTTGTTATGGTATATTAACCATAATTCAAGTAAAAAAAAAATTTCATTCTCTAAATGAGTTCCTTTTTGGCAATAATGAGGAAGAAAACTATTTTAACGTAGGGTATGCAATTTGTCGAAGTTCTACATTTTTTCATGGCATATTGACTACTTTTTTGTCCTTTAGGTATACCTAAAGTAATTTAGGTGAACACTTTTTCATTTTCATAATAAGTTCATTTTTTGTATGCTGACAAAGACCACTATTCTAATGCAATGTATCAAATTTTTTGCCAAAATACAGCTATTTTTTTGTATTTTGATTATTTTATTAAATGTCGCTACTTTCGTGGTATTTTGACTATATTTTTGTCATTTATATATATCTACAATATTTTGGGGCAAAATTTTTTCGTTCTACGAATGAGACCATTTTTGGCATAATGAGGAAAAGCATATTCTAGCAAATGAGATGTAATTCTATGCCAAAATCTACTATTTTGTGGTATTTTGACTATTTTCTTGCCATTTAACTGTATCTACAGTAATTATGGTGAAAACTTTTTTGTTCTCTAAATAAATTTATTTTTGGCATGATGATGATGACCATTATTCTAATGTAGGGCTTGCAATTTTGTGCTTTAATTATATTATTTTTGTGGTATTTTGACTATTTTCTTAAATGTCATTATTTTCATAGCATTTTGACTACATCCTTGTCATTTTGTTATATCTATTGTATTTTGGGCTAAAATTTTTCATTCTATGAATGAGATAATTTTTGGCATGTTGAGGAAGACCACTATTCAAATGCAGAAGATGCAGTTTCGTGCCAAAATTATGATGTTTTGTGGTATTTTGACAATTTCTCTTTGTTTAGGTATATCTACACTAAATCGAGAAAATTTTTTCAATCTCCGAATGAAATCATCTTTTAACATGATGAGGAAAACCACTATTCAAATGTAGGACAAGCAGTTTATTGCAAAAATTTTGCTACTTTTATGGTATTTCAATATACTCTTATCGTTTAGGTATATCTACAGTGTCAAAGGCAAAAATTATTTCTTGTTCCCATTGACTTCATTTTTGGCATGATGAGAATGAGCACAATTCTAACATAGAGGATGCAGCTTTGTACGAAAATTGTGCTATTTTTGTGGCATTTTGATGGTTTTCTTAATTATTGCTACTTTCTAGGTGTTTTAACTATATTTTTTTTCATTTAGATATATCTATAGTATTTTGGGATAAAATATTTTCTTTCTTCTAATGAGCTTATTTTTGGCATGATGAGAAAGACTACTACTCTAATGCAAGGATGCAATTTCATGCCAAAATTATGCTATTTTCAGGGTATTTTGACTTTTTTTTAAAAAATATTGCTACTTTCATAGTATTTTGATTATATTTTGGTAGTTTAAATATATCTATAAATGTTTGGGAAAAAAAATTTTCATTCTCCAAATGAGCTCTTTTTTTGCCTGATGAAGAAAACCACTATTCTACCAAAGGGGATGCAATTTCATGTCAAAATTATGCACTTTTTGTGGTATTTTGACCATTTTCTCTTATTTAGGTATATCTACCATAATTCAAGTGAAAATTTTTTCGTTCTCTAAATGATCTCATTTTTAGTATAATATCCAAGACAACAATTCAAATGTAGAGTACGCAATTTCGTGCCAAAATTTTGCATATTGTGCTAATTTGAATTTTTTTTATCATTTAGGTATATCTATAATATTAAAGGTGGAAATTATTTAGTTCTTCGAATGAGCTCATTTTTTGCATGATAAAGAAGACCACTATTCTAACATAAGGGACGTAGTTTCATGTGTAATTATGCTATTTTGTGGTATTTTGACTATTTTCTCAAATGTTGCTACTTTCATGGTATTTTGATTATATTTTTGTCGTTTGGGGATATCTACAGTATTTTTCATTCTCCAAATAAACTCATTTTTGGATGATGAGGAAGAACACTATTCTAACAAGAGGGATGTAGTTTTGTGCAAATATTATGCACTTTCCTGGTATTTTGACCATTTTCTTTTCTTTAGGTATATTTATCATAAATCGGGCATAAATGTTTTCATTTTTTGAATGTTCTTATTTTTTAGTATGATGAGGAAGGCTATACTAACATAGGGTATGCAATTTCATGCCAAAAATCTACCTTTTTTTCAATGGAATTTTGACTTTTTTTTGTCCTTTAGGTATATTTAAAGTAATTTAAGTGAAAAATCTTTCATTTTCCTAATAAGTTCATTTTTGGTATGATGATGAAGGCTACAACTCTAACACAGAGTATGGAATTTTACACAAAATTACAACTAATTTTTGAGTATTTTGACTATTTTCTTAAATGTTGCTATTTTCGTGGTTTTTTTACTATATTTTGTCATTTAAATATATCCATAGTATTTTGGGCTAAAATTTTTTCATTGTCCGAATTAGATCATTTTTTCGGTAATGAACAAGACTACTATTCTAGTGTAGGAGATGTAGTTTCATCCCAAAATTTTATTGTTTTGTGGTATTTTGACTATATTCTTGTCATTTAGGTACATCTATATTTTTTTGGGCTAAAATGTTTTCATTATGCAAATGAGATCATTATTGGCATGATGAGGAAGGCAACTATTCTATTGTAGCAATGCGGTTTCGTGCTAAAATTATGCTATTGTCATGGTATTTTGATTATTTTCTTAAATGCTGCTACTTTCATGGTATTTTGACAATATTTTTGTTGTGTAGGTATATCTGCAGTATTTTGGGCTAAAATTGTTTCGTTCTTGGAGTGAGCTCATTTTTGGTATGATCAGGAAGACCTCTATTCTAACATAGGGATGAAGTTTCATGCCAAAATTTTGCTATTTTCATATTATTTTGACTATTCTTTAAATATCACTGCTTTTGTCATATTTTGACCATATTTTGGTCATTTAGGTATATCTATAGTATTCTTGGCAAACAAAATTCCGTTTTCTGAATGAGCTCATTTTTTTTCACGATGAGGATGACCACTATTCTAGCACAGGGAATGCAGTTTCATGCAAAGTTATGCACTTTTCATGATGTTTTGACCATTTTCTCTTATTTAAATATATCTATTGTAATTCAAGTGAAAATTTTCCCATTCTCCGAATGAGCTTTTTTTTCACGTAAAAAGAAAGACAACTATTTAAACATAGGGTATGCAATATCATGGCAAAAATCTGTTTTTTCATGGTAATTTCAATATTTTTTGTCATTTAGGTATATCTGAAGTAATTCAAGTCAAAATTTTTCATTTTCCAAATAAGTTCATTTTTAATACGATGATGAAAACCACTATTCTAACACAGTGTATGGAAATTTGTGCCCAAAATACTGCTTTTTTTGGGTATATTGATTATTTTCTTAAATGCCACTATTTTCATGGTATTTTGACTATATTTTGTCATTGAGGTATATCTACAGTATTTTGGGCTAGAATGATTCATTCTACGAATGAGAACATTTTTGCCAAAATGAGGAAGACCACTATTCTAGCACATTAGATGCACTTTTGTAGCAAAATTTAGTTGTTTATGGAATTTTGACTGTTTTCTTACTATTTAGGTATATATCTATATTAATTCGGGCGAAAACTTTTTTGTTCTTTGAATGAGTAATTTTTGGTACAATGATGAAGACCATTGTCCTATAGTATTTTGGGCATAAATTTTTTCGTTCTGTGAATTAGATAAAATTTTACATGATCAGGAAGACCATTGTTCTAATGCAGAGGATGCATTTTCATGCCAAAACTGTGCTATTTTTTGGTATGTTGACAACTTTCTACTCATTTAGGTATATCTACACTAAATCGGGCAAATTTTTTTCATTCTCTGAATGAGATCATTTTTGACATGATGATTTGGACCACAATTCTAATGCAAGGCATGCTGTTTATTGTGAAAATTCTACTACCGTTAAGCTCTTATTGTTTAGGTATATCTATAATGTTAAAGACGAAAATTATTTCATTTCCAAAATAAGTTCATTTTTTGCATGAGGAAAACCACTATTCTAACATAGGCGATGTAATTACCTTTGAAAATTCTGTTAATTTCTTGGTATTTTGACTATTTTCTTAAAGCTGCTACTCTCGGGTATTTTCATTATATTTTTTCATTTAGGTATATTTATAGTATTTTGGTCTAAAATATTTTCATTCTTTGAATGAGCTCATGTTTTGCATGACGAGGAAGACCACTATTCTAACCATAGTATTAACAATCGGACCGAATTGGCCACTGGTCACTGACCTGGTTCTGTTCGTGGTTTAGATCGAAATTGCATTCAGTTATGTTCGTGGTTCAGATTGAAATTGCATTCGAACAAGTCAATGCTGGTCCGAACCGATGTGAATCTGTCGAGTTTGATGCCTAACTGGTTCGGTGAACCAATTATGAGTGAACCTATTTTTTTAATTTTAAATCATTTAAACTAAAAAATTATCACGTATGCGAGTTGGACCTAGTATGTGGGGGAAGGGAGTGCTCTCCCAACCACTAAGCTATTCAAGCACTTGTGTTGCATTGTGCAAACAAAAATATATATTGGCTACTTATTATATTTTTATATATTTATTTGATTAAATCTGTTTCAACCGATTGAACTGGTAACCCAGTGAACTAATACCTTGCCTAAGTCAATCACTGGTTCGGTTTTGAAAACTATGATTCTAATGCAGGCGATGCGTTTTGTGCCAAAGTTCTGCAATTTTCATGGTATTATGACCATTTTCTTTTTTTTAGGTATATCTACTGTAAGTAGGGTTAGTATTTTTTTTTCGTTGAATGAGCTCATTTTTTGCTATAATAAGGAACACAAGTATTCTAATGTAGGGAATGCAATTTTGTGCCAAGATGTTGTGATTTTGCTTTACTATTTTTTTTTTCATTTAGGTATGTAAAAAGTAAGTCAAGTGAAATTTTTTTCATTTTCCTATTAAATTAATTTTTTTACAATGATGAATACCACTGTTCTAACACAGTTTAAGCAATTTCGTGCCAAAATGCTGCTATTTTATGGTATTTTGAATATTTTCTTATATGCTATTATTTTCTTAGTATTTTGACTATATTCTTGTCGTTAAGTTATATCTGCAATATTTTGGGATAAAGTTTTTTCGTTCCATGAATGAGATCATTTTTGGCATGATAGAGAATACCATTATTCTAACACAATGGATGTGGCTTCGTGACAAAATTGTACTGTTTTGTTGTATTTTGAATATTTTCTTTTCATTTAGGTATATTTATAGGAATTGAAGCAAAAAAAAAAATTTGTTCTCCAAATTTGCTTATTTTTTGTCACGATGATTAAGACTACAATTCTAATGCAAGGTGTGCTATTTCATGCCAAAATTCTGCCTTTTCGAGGCATTTTGCCAAGTTTTTTAAATGCCACTACTTTTGTGGTATTTTGACTATATTCTAATCATTTAGGTATATCTATAGTATTTTGGGCTAAAATTTTTCTTTCTGTAAAGGACATCTTTTTTTGCATTATGAGGATACCCACTATTCTAATGTAGGGCATGCATTTTCTTGCAAAAATTCTGCTACTCTCATGGTATTTTGATATATTCTTATTGTTTAGGCATACGTACAGTATTAAGGGTGAAAATTATTTCATTCTCCAAATGACTTTATCTTTGGCATCATGATGAATACCACTATTGTAATGCATAGATGCAATTTCGTGCCAAAATTTAACTTTTTTCGTGGTATCTTGACTATTTTATTAAATGCTGCTACTTTCATGGTATTTTGAATACATTTTTTTTGTTTAGATATATCTATGGTATTTTGAGCTAAAATTTTTTATTCACCAAATGAGCTCATTTTTGGCACGATGAGGAAAACTTCCATTCTATCAAGAAGGATGCAAATTCTTGCTAAAATTCTGCACTTTTTGTGGAATTTTGACCATTTTGTGTTGTTTAGGTGCATCTATCGTAAATTGTGTAATAGTTTTTTGTATTTCAGAAGTGCTCATTTCTAACATGATGAGGATGGCAACTATCTAACATAGCGTATGCAATTTCGTGCCAAACTTTTTCATTTTTTGCGGAATTTTGACTATTTTTTGTCCTTTAGGTATATCAAAAGTAATTCAAGTTCAATTTTTTTAATTTTCCTAATAAGTTCAATTTTGGTATGATGATAAAGACCACTATTCTACTACAGTGTATGGTATTTTGCACCAAAATACTGCTACTTTTTTGGTATTTTTAGTATTTTCTTAAATGCCACTATTTTTGTCATATTTTGACTATATTTTGTAGCTTAGGTATATCTAAAATATATTTGGCTAAAATTTTTTCATTCTACAAATGAGATCATTTTTGCCATAATGAGGAAAACCACTATTCTAGCACATGATATGCAATTTTGTGCCAAAATTATGTGATTTTGAGGTATTTTAACTATTTTCTAGTGTTTAGGTATATCTACAGTAACTCGAGCAAAACCTTTTTGTTCTCCAAATGAGTGTGGTATGATGATGAATACCGGTATTCTAATGCATGGTATGCAATTTTGTGCCTAAAACATGATATTTTCGTGGTATTTTGACTATTTTTTGAAATGCTGCTACTTTCAGGGCATTTTGACTATATCTTTGTCGTTTAAGTATATCTATAGTACTGTAGGCTAAAATTTTTTTATTTGCGAATGAGATAACTTTTTGCATGTTGAGGAAAATGACTATTCTCACACAGAAGCATGCCAAAATTATGCTATTTTGCGGTATTTTGATGATTTTCTACTTGTTTAGGTATGTCTACACTAAATCAGACGAAAATTTTTTCTTTCACTAAATGAGATCTTTTTTGACATGATGAGGAAGACCACTATCCTAATACATTCCATGCAATTTCCTACAAAAATTTTGGTCCTTCGTGCTATTTTGTTATACTCTTATCATTTAGGTATATCAACTGTGTTAAAGGTGAAAATTGTTTTGTTTTCCCAATGAGCTCACTTTTGGCATGGTGAAGAAGACCACTATTCTAATGCAGGGGGTATAGTCCATGCCAGAATTCTGTAGTTTTCATGGTATTTTAACCATTTTCCCTTGTTTAGGTATATCTATCGTAATTAGGGTGAATATTTTTTGGTTCTTTAAACGAGCTCATTTTCGACACAATGAGGAAGACAACTAATCTAATGTAGAGTATGCAATTTCATGCCAAAATTCTTTAATTTTCATAATATTTTTACTATATATTTTTTTTATAATTTAGGCATATCTAAAGTAATTCAGGTGAGATTTCTTTTCATTCTCCTAATAAGTTCATTTCTGGTATGATGTTAAAGACCACTATTCTACTGTAGTGTATGGTATTTTTTGCCAAAATACTGCTACTTTTTTGGTATTTTCACTATTTTCTTAAATACTGCTATTTTCGTCATATTTTGACTATATTTTGTCGTTTAGGTGTATCTATAATATTTTGAGCCAAAATTTTTTCGTTCTATAAATGATATCATTTTTGCCATAATAAGGAAGACCACAATACATGAGATGCGATTTCGTGCCAAAATTTTGTGGTTTGTGGTATTTTAATTATTTTCTTGCCGTTTAGGTACACCTACAGTAATTCAGGCAAAAAAATTTTCGTTGTCTAAATGAGTTTATTTTTGGTACAATGAATACCACTATTCTAGCACAGGATGTGCAATTTTGTGCCTAAAATATGATATTTTCATGGTATTTTGACTATTTTATGAAATGTCCCAACTTTCATGGCATTTTGACTATATCCTTGTGTAAGTTAAAAAGTGCATGTGTAAGTTAAAAAGTGCATTTTGACTATATTTTGTCGTTTAGGTATATCTATAATATTTTGGGCCAAAATTTTTTCGTTCTATAAATGATATCATTTTTGCCATAATAAGGAAGACCACAATACATGAGATGCGATTTTGTGCCAAAATTTTGTGGTTTGTGGTATTTTAATTATTTTCTTGCCGTTTAGGTACACCTACAGTAATTCAGGCAAAAACTTTTTTGTTGTCTAAATGAGTTTATTTTTGGTACAATGAATACCACTATTCTAGCACAGGATGTGCAATTTTGTGCCTAAAATATGATATTTTCATGGTATTTTGACTATTTTATGAAATGTCCCAACTTTCATGGCATTTTGACTATATCCTTGTGCAAGTTAAAAAGTGCATGAGAAGGGGGTGGAATCGTGCTTGGACTTTTCTTTCCTTTTTAGTTCTTGAAAAACTTAAATAGGTACTATCAAGTATAAACTTGAAGTGCAATGGAAATAACATTAGTATACATTAGAAAGTAACTTTCTGAGCTATAACAAATATATGAAAAAAGCATTGAAAAAGGTTTTTAGAAAACACAATATGTTAGGCATGAAATAGTAAATAAAGGAGAGTTAAGGAAGGAGAAGATATTGCACAGGGGTTTTTATACCGGTTCAGCCAACTTGTCTACATCCAGTTTTCAACAATTGTTGAGTTCCACTAAAACCCTTTTTCAACCCTAAGAAAGTTAGATAGTCTTTAAATTGTCTTCTCAAGCTATCTCCATATGACCAGTAGCTCACTCTATTGTCACTTAACTAGCTCCTTCAAGCTAATACAGCATGACCAGTAGCTCACTCTACTGTCACTACCAAGTAGTTTTTAACTAGTCTCTTCAAGCTAACATAGTGTGACCAATAGCTTACTCTATTGTCACCTTTCAAATAGTCTTTGGTTAGTCTTTTCAAGCTCACTCATAGCGATTATTACCGGATCAGGTTACAAAGGTTGTGTTTGGGTTGGGTCACTCAAACTATCAACACTCAAGTTTTCTCATAATAGATAATATTAGAGCTGAAAAATTGAATGACTTCCTTTTATCTATTCTTCCTAGGAATTCCTAGGAAGAAGGTGTTATTTAATGAGAACATAGAAAGAGGGTTTTACAAAGATGAAACTGATTACAAGCTGTAATAGTTTTACAAAAGATGAGAGGAAATTTCTTCACCCTTTAAGCACACTTGATGAGCTAACGTCTTAGTTGTAAGCACAACATCTTC
The DNA here is from genome assembly GCA_031216105.1 of Dalbergia cultrata. Classification (NCBI taxonomy): domain Eukaryota; kingdom Viridiplantae; phylum Streptophyta; class Magnoliopsida; order Fabales; family Fabaceae; genus Dalbergia; species Dalbergia cultrata. Next base: position 86,431,548 of record CM062353.1, on the reverse strand, counting down.
TTTTATAATTGATCTTCGTTTATGACCATTGCTCTTTATCTGTTTTTCTTCTAACACATGTTAATCTTCTTTCTGTGTTTTGGGAAAGAAGTCTAGAAGAGTAGCTCTGCATGTTAGAGTTACTTTTTGTAATTGCAAAAGTCGTTATCTAATAGAGATTTCTATGTCCACCTTCAGAAACTACTTTTTACTTTCTGAATGATATTTTTGAACTTTTTCTTCTAAAAGTTAGGACAATTGACCAAGTTGGCAGAAGCGATGTCATGTTAGTCCCTGATTGGATTTGATTTTAATTTGAATCAAATTTTCCCTCCTATTCCTGTAAAGTGCATAGTTTACAGTGAAATATGCTTTCTAAAATGCCATCTCAATTTTTGGACTTGTCTTTGATGATCTTCTACACTTCAATCAGTGTTGTGAATGATATAATTACAATCATGATGATTGAAGATGGTAGACATACTTTGCTTCAGAGTTAGATTGAAATCTTCACTTGAGTTACACTTTCTAAAGTCAAGTGTTACTTTCTAAAGATCTGAGTTCTGGTTTCTTATTCTTAAGAAATTTCTTTCATGCGTTGAGCATAACAACTTTGGTTTCAAGATTTACTTTTCACTTTCATTAAGTCCAAATCTCTTTAAATGAGATTAATTATGTTTGCACATGTCATTGTGAAAATAATCTTGTTTTAGGAACGTATATGCTAATGTGAATAAACCTGCTTGGTGCTTCAAGAAACTCAAGGAAAAGATTAGTCCACCTTCAAAGTATTTTCACGAAATTGGTTTTGTTTCCATTCAAAAAGTCTAGCACTGATACTTTCTGAAGGGTTATGGAGCTAACACCTTGTGGCTTCAGTTTATATATAGTACTTTGGGCCAAGATTTTGTTTGATCTGCAAATGAAATAATTTGTTGCATGTTAAGGAAAACCATTATTCTAACGGAGAGGGTGAAATTTCATGCCAAAATTCTATTGTTTTGTGGTATTTTGACAAATTTCTACACGTTTAGGTATATTTACACTAAATTGGGTGAAATTAATTTCTCTGAATGAGATCATTTTTGACATGATGAGGAAGACCACTATCCTAATGCAGGGCATGCAATTTCTTGTGAAAATTTTGGTACTTTCATGGCATTTTGTTATACTCTTATCATTTAGGTCTATCAACAATGTTAAAGGCAAAAATTATTTCGTTTCCTCAATGAGCTCATTTTTAGCATAATGAGGAAGAACACAATTCTAATGCAAGGAGTGTAGTTTCATCCCAAAATTCTGGTGTTTTGACCATTTTCCCTTGTTTAGGTATATCTATTGTAATTATGGTGAATTTTTTTTCGGTCCTTGAATGAGCTCATTTTTTGCATGATGAGGAAAACAAGTATTCTAATGTAGGGCATGCAATTTCATGCCAAAAGTCTTTAATTTTTGTGGTATTTTTACTATTTGTTTCTGTTATTTAGGCATATCTAAAGTAATTCATGTGAAAATTTCTTTATTGTCCGAATAATTCATTTTTGGTACGATGATGAAGACTACTATTCGAACCCAATGTATGCAATTTCACACCAAAATAATGCTAATTTTATGGCATTTCGACTATTTTGTTAAATGTCGTTACTTTCTTGGTATTTTGATATATTCTTATCATTTAGGTATATCTATGATATTAAGGGCAAAAATTATTTCGTTCTCCAAATGAGAGCTTATCTTAATTAGTATAATGATGACGACCACTACTCTAATGCATGGATACAATTTCTGGCCAAAATTCTACTATTTTCATGTTATTTTAACTATTTTCTTAAATGCTGCTACATTCATGGTATTTTAACTATATTCTTGTCATTTAGGAATACCTCCAGTATTTTGGTCTAAAATTTTTTCAATCTACGAGTGAGATCAATTTTTTCATAGTGAGAAAGACCACTATTCTAATGTAGGGCATGATGTTTCGTTTCAAACTTTTGCTACTTTTGTGGTATTTTGACTATATTCTTATCATTTAGGTATATTTACAATATTAAGGGCGAAAATTATTTCATTCTCTGAACAAGTTCATTTTTTGTTTGTTGAGGAAGACCCCTATTCTAACGCAGTGGATGTAGTTTCATGCAAAAATTGTGCTATTTTTGAGATATTTTCACCATTTTCTTAAATGCCACAACTTTCATGGTATTTTGACTATGTTTTTGTCATTTAAGTTGTCTAAACTAATGTAGGTAAATTTCTTTCCAAACAAGATCATTTCTAGCACGATCAGGAGGACTACTATTCTAATGCAATGTATGCAATTTCGTGCCAAAACACTGCCTTTTTTTCGGTATTTTGACTATTTTTTTAATTGGCACAACTTTCATGGAATTTTGACTTTACTATTGTCATTTAGGTATATCTATAGTATTTTTGGCTAAAATTTTTTCACTATATGAATGAGATCATTTATAGCATGATGCGGAACACCATAATTCTAACATAGAGGATGCGATTTCATACCAAAATTCTACTATTTTCATGTTATTTTGACTATTTTCTTAAATGCTGCCACTGTTATGGTATTCTGACTATATTATTAACATTTGGGTAAATCTAAAATTTTTTGGGCTAAAATATTTTAGTTCTACAATTGACATTATTTTTTACATGATCTGGAGGACCACTATTCTAAAGTATGGCATACAGTTTCATGCCAAAAAATCTATTTCTTTCATGGTATTTTGATATATTTGTATCATTTAGGTATATCTATGATATTTTAAGGGTGAAAATCATTTCATTCTACTAATGAGATCATTTTTTACATAAAGAGGAATAAGCTATTTCGCACAAGGTATGCAATTCGACAAGAAAATTCTGCATTTTTCATGGTATTTTACTATTTTTTGTCGTTTAGGTATGTCTAAAATAATGCTAGTGAAAATTTTTTCTTATTTCGAATAAGTTCAATTTTGGTATTATGATGAAGTCCACTATTTTAACTCAGTGTATGCAATTTCGTGCCAAAATATTGCTCTTTTTTTTTTTACTTTATTATTGTTGTTTAGGTGTATCTACAGTATTTTAGGCTAAAAGTTTGTTGTTCTATAAATAAGATAATTTTTGGAATGATGACGAAAGCCACTATTCTAATGCAGGAGATGCAGTTCCATGCCAAAATTATGTTTTGTGGTATTTTTGCTACTTTCTTGTTGTTTACGTTACCTAACGTTGTTTGGGCAAAAAAAATTTCATTCTCTGAATGAGTTCATTTTTGGAATGATGATGAAGACCATTTTTCTAACATGCAATATCTGATCTCATGCCAAAATTTTGCTATTTTCATTGTATTTTGACTATTTTCTTAAATGTTTCTTCTTTCATAGTATTTTGACTATATTCTTGTCATTTAGGTATATCTATAATATTTTGAACAAAAAAAATTTTCATTCTATGAATGAGATCATTTTTTGCATGTGACGACCACTGTTATGCAATTGATATGAAAAATCTGATACGTTCGTTGTATTTTGACTATATTCTTATCATTTAGGTTTATCTATAATATTAAGGGCAAAAATTCTTTCGATGTATTTTGACCATTTTCTTAAATGCCTCTACTTTCATAGTATATTGACTATATTTTTGCCGTTTAGACATAGTTACAGTATTTTCAGCTAAAATTTTTTCGTTCTCCGAATGAGCTCTGTTTTGGAATGATCAAGAAAACCATAATTCTAACATAGGGGATCCAATTTCATGCAAAAATTCTGCTACTTTTCTAGTATTTTGACTTATTTTTTCTTTGTCGTTTTGGTATATCAACAGTAGTTCAAGCGAAAAAAATTTTCGTTGTCTGAGTGAGTTCATTTTTGTGTGATGATGAACACCATTATTCTAATGAAGTGCATGTAATTTTGTGCCAAAGTACTGCTATTTTTATGGAACTTTCATGATTTTCTTAAGTGCCGCTACTTTCATGACTTTTTGACTATATTCTTGTTGTTTAGTATATCTATAGTATTTTGGGCTAAAGTTTTTTTGTTCTTCGAATGAGATAATTTTTGGCTTGATGAAGAAGACCACCATTCTAACACAAAAGATTCAATTTTGTGCCAAAATTCTATTGTTTTGTGGTATTTTGACTATTTTCTTGTCATTTAAGCACATCTAGAGTAATTCTAGCCAAAAAAATTTTGTTCTTCAAATGACCTCATTTTGGGTGCGATGAGATATTATTCTAACACAAAGTATGTAATTTCATGTCAAAATTCTACTATTTTCATAGTATTTTGACTATTTTCTTAAATGTCGTTACTTTTATAGGCTAACACTTTTTTGTTCTTCGAATGAACTCATTTTTGGGGTGATGAGGAAGAACCACCATTCTAAAACAGGGAATGCAGCTTCGTGCCAAAATTCTCCAATTTTCATGGTAGTTTGTCCATTTTCTTTTCATTAAGGCATATCTACCATAATTCGGGTGAAAAGTTTTTTGGTTGTTAGAATGAGCTCATTTGGGGCACAATGAAGAAGACAATTATTCTAATGCAGGGTATGTAATTTTGTACAAAAAATTAAGACATTTTCATGTTATTTTGACTATTTTTTGTTGTTTAAGTATATGTAAAGTCATTCAGGCAAAAAAAATCTTATTTTCCAAATATGTTCATTTTTTGTATGATGATGAAGATCACTATTCTAATGCAGTGTATGCAATTTTATGCCTAAATATTGGCTTTTTTAGGTATTTTGACTATTTTCTTAAATGCCGCAACTTTTGTGGTATTTTGAATATATTATTGTCATTTAGAAATATCTACAGTATTTTGGGCTAAAGTTGTTTTGTTCTATGAATGAGATCATTTTTGACATGATGAGGAAAATTACTGTTCTAACGCAACAAATGTAGTTTTGTGCCAAAATTTTTCCGATATTTGTTGTATTTTTATTATTTTCTTGTATTTTAGGCATGTCTACACTAGATCAAGCAAAAATGTTTTTACTTTCCGAATGAGATCATTTTTGGCATGATGAGGAAGACCACTATTCTAATCTAGGGCATACAGTTTCTTGCAGAAATTTGCTACTTTCGTTTTATTTTGATATATTCTTATCATTTAGGTATATCTCTAGTATTAAGGGCGAAAATTATTTTGTTCTTTGAATGAGCTCCTTTTTAGTATGATGAGAAAGACTGCTATTCTAATGCAGGAGATGCGATTTTGTGTCAAAATTCAGTTGTTTTGTGGTGTTTTGACTATTTTCTTCTTGTTCAAGTATAATTTGAGTGAAATTTCTTTTGTTCTCCCAATGAACTTTTGTTCGATGATGAAGCCCACTATTCTAACAAGGTAGGCAATTTCATGCCAAAATTATGCTATTTTTGTGGTATTTTAAATAGTTTCTTAAACACCACTACTTTTATGGTATTTTGACTATATTCTTGTTGTTTAGTTATTTCTACAGTATTTTAGGCTAACTTTTTTTCGTTCTATGAATGAGATCATTTTAAGCATGATGAGGAAGACCACTCTTCTAATGTAAGGCATGCAGTTTCATTCAAAAATTCTGCTAATTTCATGGTATTTTGACTATATTGTTATCGTTTAGGCATATTCATTGTATTAAAGGCGAAAATTATTTCATTTTCCAAATGAGCTCATTCTTAGCATAATAAGGAAGACCACTGCTCTAACGCAAGGGATGCAGTTTCGTGCCAAAATTTTACTATTTTAGTGATATTTTGACTATTTTCTTAAATGCCACTACTTTCATGGTATTTTGACTATATTTTTGTTGTTTATGTATATTTACAATGTTTTGGGCTAAAATTTTTTCTTTCTTCAAATGAGCTCATTTTTGGCATATGATAAGGAAGACCACTATACAAACACAGGGGATGGAGTTTCATGCCAAAATTCTGCAATTTTTGTGGTATTTTGACCATTTTCTTGTTGTTTAGGTGTATCTTCCATGATTCAGGCAAAAAAATTTCATTCTCTGAATGAACTCAGTTTTTATTCGATAATGAAAACCAATATTCTAACATAGTATATGCAATTTTGGTACAAAAAATTATGGTGATTCAAAGATCGAAAATTCTACATTATAATAGTGGTCTTCCTTATTGTACAAAAAAGAGCTTGTTTGGGGAACGAAAGTATTTTTCCCTGAATTATTGTAAATATACGTAAACAGAAAAAAAATCAAAATATAATATGTAGGACTATCAATATGACATGCCAAATCAGAATATTAAAATTGGAATGAAAGAACAAACGAAGCGGACATTTTGTAATTATCGTTTGAATTGAATCTATACATGATGATATTATTTTTTGGGTTTATCTAATGCTAAGGTTTCCAATAAAAGTAACTATAAAAATTTGATAGTGAATCTTACACCTTAAAACTTGAAAAAATACACATTTCCAATGAAAACTTACCATTATAAAACTCTTAACATATTCTCTTAAGGAACTAGTTAGCAAATCCCTCATTTTATTATACACTTAAAGGCACGTGATGTGACCTGAAGTCAGGAGACACACAAGTATGGATGGATGCAAGTTGAAGGAATTCACTTAAGTTATATATGCTGCTATGTTGATGAAAATTGAAACTAATGAAATGATATCAAAGATTTACTCACCTTAGGATTTATCTCACACAACACTAATATTTTTTCTCTCACTTTTTAAGTATAATGGCACTTCATAGGAGTAAGAAAAAGGAGATTAATTTCTTTTTGACTCTTATGATGTGTCATTATACTTAGAAAGTGAAAGGATACTAATATGTCAATGAGTTATAACTCACATGGCACTACTCTTGGTTCAAGTGACTAGGAGTTTGTTGGTATTGGGTCAGGGATTCTAAACCTATTTTCCCATTCCCTTCCCCATTTCCTCTTAACTCCACTAGGAGCTCCTTAGAATAAAACAATAGAGATTAATATTTAACAAACTCACTTCAACTCATATCACACTTATTATACAATATGATAAAAAAATAGAGATTAATATTTAACAAACTTACTTCAATTCATATCACACTTATTATACAATATGATACATGGGATGGGATGACCTTTATATAGAAAAATTGTCACAATATAATAATAATAAAACCTTACTTAATCTATAAGGAAATAACTCAACTATCAACTTGTACAACTTGCATTTCTCTTTGCACACAAAGGTGACAGTAAATTTTAATTGTAACTCTTCTTTTAACTAGTCAAATAATGTGGCTACAAGAATACAAATTTCACTTAAATTTTACATGATGTAAGATGGCATAAGAATCTTTTAATAGCAAAATTCAACTTGAATTCTTCAACTCTTTAACATCTTGCAATTATCATGACAAGAAGATAATGACTAATCAGTTGACATAGATTAGCTTGATTTATCTCTTAGATATACTAACAATTCATGGACCTCACTTCCTTTCTTGATTTAGCTATACACAAATTGAATAATAGAATTAAACAAGTTTTGCAATGAGTTATTGATCAAATTTAAATTCAGAAACAAAACAGACGAAAACGAAGAAAACTTCAAAGGGCTACAATCTCAATACTCCCAACTATCACCCGATCGAAGATTGACTCAGTAAAGAATACTTCAGCTCAAATCGATTAGAAGTTAAATGATCAAGAAAGAGCATTGGTTCTCAGCAAGTCTAAAGCGCCAACAACCTTTACATTTATTACGATGTCAAATGATATACAGATAAATATCCAGAATGGCCAAGAGCCACATGACCGTACTAGCTCACTAGTCCTATCAAGACTGAGGATGAAATAAAAACTAAAGCAAGCAGATGCCGCAGTCAAGGGATTCAAAGCCAAAAGCCCAAAACAAAATCAAGGGTATTCAAGTATTCACTTAATATTGCCAAATTGAATGGTCTCAACATGAAGAATCATTGCCGGATTTGGAATCAACAGCTCGTCTTCTTGCTTTTGAATCATCAAGATAATTCTGATAGATGTAAGAGGCAAAACCCCAGAGAGCTAAAAGCATAGATATTATTTTTACCCCATTCATCTTATCATGAAAAACTACAAGAGAAGCAAGTGGAGTCACAGCCAAAGAGACAGTACTGATGACATTAGAGTACAGCGAAGACACCAAGAAGATAAGGCCAACAACACCAACAGAACAAACCTGCCAGGCCACTGCAGTCCAAACCAAAGTCATTACATAAGCAACTTGTCCCTTCCCAAAACTCTCCATTTCTCCATGCAAACTATGCCACTCCCCACTCGCAAACAGGCCTATGGTGGAAGCACAAGTGGCAACAAGCGATGTGTAGATTTGCATTTCCAGAACTACAGAAAATGTTTCCCTTTTCAGAACCTTCTGAAAGGACAGTTGCATGAGGGAGAGCAAAAGGGAGTAAACTGCAGAAGCTCCAACGGTGCAGAGGAAACCAACAATGTATTTTCCCTTGGAGACACCGGATGGTTCTGCCGTGTCTTCATTAACAGCAAGGAGTGCAGAAGATAAGGAGAGAACCACTGCAGAGTTTATAATCAAAGCAGTGAACTTCTGAGAATTGATAAAATATGAGAAAACTGCATTGAAAGCTAATTGGGAGGCACAAATCAGTGAATAAGTAGATGCAGAGAGGTATAAGAGTCCAATGGAATACATCATGTTGTCAGCAGCAATTATGACTCCCAGAACAACATATATCAGGCCAATAATTTGGATGGAAGGTGGAGCAAAATAAGTTGAAGCTTCTGGAGGTGAAGGAATTGTCAAGAATGGAATGTACAATACTGGGAAGGCAGCAGTCTGGACTAAAGTGGCCACCCATTTACTATTTCCACCCTGATCATAATAAAATCTTCCAAGGAGAACTGCAGCAGCTTGGCCCACAATCACAAAGAATATGCTAAGTGCCACCAGAAACCACCATTGCCAACGCTTGTATTTACTTAATGGTAATTCAGAAATTGTTCCGTCCACAATCATCGGCTCTTCATTATCTGCAATTGGATGTAGCATTAAAATTAGTGTCTTGTTTTAATAACTGAAAACTAGCCATATGAACATAGAAAGAATAGTAAATGAAAAAACAAAAAAATTAAAAGCCCAATAAATAAGTATTTCTGCAAGATTTCCGCATTTAAATGAGTATTTGAATATAGGCATATCAAAGTTCATCCTAGAATGGTGATCGGTTTTAGATAAGAGTATGATTGAGAAGTAAAATTTTGGATAAGCTATAGTATATTATGGTAAAAATAGACTCAATCAAATATTTTAAATAGATTATATTATAGATTAAACTGTTAACTTGGTCCCCTGGAGATTTTCAAAGCATTAATTTGGTCAGATTAATGATATCCAATTGATCCTCAAATGATAACTTCTATCTAGCAGGCTGCAGGGACATCAACTTGGTCCTAAGTAACAGAAACTTTAGACACTTTGATGTCAAAACATCATAAGCAACAACAAAAAAAGCCTAAAAACTTATAATATATATATATATGTATATCAAAACAAAAATTATTGGCGCAGCAGGCCCTAGCTAAAGATCAAATCTTCGGGAACAATCAAAGCTTTTCAAAACTCAAAACCAATGAAAACTTTGGCATACCCTTTTCACTTACTAGCTCAACTCAAAAACCAGGCCACAATCACCAGGCCCAAAAGGATAAAAAAAAATGTAAATGTCAATGAACCGAATAACTTAAAACCATGCTTGAAAAATACAAAAACCATATCTTATTTTTTCATTATCTACAAGGAACGGAATCTAAATAACTGAGATGAAATTCAGAAAATAAGGTACCCGTCATGTTGTTCAGAAGCAACGAAGCTTTTCGATTTGGACCTCTTAACTCCAATGACGGCAAGAACTACCGCGAGAGAGAGAGAGAGAGATGAGAGTTTTAATTTTGAAGCAGAGAGGGTATCTGTTGATGGGAAGAGTGGTGACCAACTACGAATTTGCTTTGTGTCACTTTTGTTGTTACGAGATGAAATCGAATAGGATTCAAAAGTTGTGGTAGTAAATAACAATAAGTCAGTAACAATAACAAGACATCATCACCTCAACGCGTTTGGTTCAATCAATAGAAGAAGCAGATGAAGCCAAGGCGGCGACACTTCTGTTAGCTGACCCCGCACTTTACGGCCTCAGACTCCTCACACGTGCGCATCTGTCGATACAATACCTGCACATCTCTAATCTTTATCAACTTTCTTTTTTTAATTTTCTTTTTACCTTTTTGACGTGATCTAATTAACCAAAAGAATTTAAATTAAATTTTTTTTTACATAACAAGCGAATTATATGGAAAAAAAATTAGAATGAAGTTTATGACTTAAGTTCAGGGAATATCCATCTTCTAATTTTTTATTTTTTTTTGAAGAATATCCATCTTCTAGCCTTTTGTGATTGTTGTGCTTATAAAGTTATTTTAGGGAATGTTTGGATCAGATATAGATTAAATGAATTTTGATTTTGATTCCTGAAAATTTTTGTTTCACGTTGGTTTAAAGATCTCTCAAACAACTTGGTTTTAGTACCCTATTATTGGACTGCATAATTTAAATGCGAACTAACTAACAAAAGATCAAATTATTCAATGTTATATGAGAATCATCAAATATAAGTGATGTAGAATAAAACCAAGCAGTTCCATAAATGTTTGGATCGAACCAAACAAAAAACTTTCACGGAACAAAATTAAAATTCTTTTATTTTTAGGGAAAAATATTTAAACCCATTTTATAATTAATGTTTATATAATTTCTATATAATAAAATATTAAAAGAAATATAAAATATTATATGATATTTGGTATTTTGAGTTAATTTGATAAAAGTACTATAACTCAATAATCAACTTACAGTTAAAATTAAAATGTTAAAAAATAATGAACTTTTTGTGAAAAAATCAATATGAATATAATAAGCTGAAGATCAGAACCATGTTTATTTACAACTATCAAATATGTCAAATTCCATTAAAAACATTTTTTTCCTGAAAATATGTTTTATATCAAAATTAAATTTTACCAAAGATGCACTTATGATAAGGATTGGCAAAATCAAGGCCTTGATAGCAAGATAAGCAACATTGCAATCATAACTCAATTCACAGTTCTCTTTGGTAGTGTTTGATAGGGGAGACAGGGACAAAAATACAGAGATAAGAGAGACAGTGGAGGCAGATGCATAAATAATAAATATATATAGGGATATTATTGGAAGAAAAATATATTAAATTTCTATTTTCGTATCCTGTTCTTATTGTCTCCAAGTTTGGGAGGCACAGAAATTTTATATTTTTTTGTCCCGGGAATAAAAAATAATTTTCTATCCTATGTTCCTGTCTCATCTTCCAAACACGTTTCTATCTCCACTGTCCTTGTATTTTGTGTCCTGTCTCCCAAACCTAACGCTACCTTTACGATGGTTGCTATGTCAAATACGTGAAAAATATGAATGTGATAATTAAAATAAAAAAATGAGTTATCAAAGTGATTTAATGTGTGTTCGGTTCTTATTATTCAAAAAAAATGTTTTTTTGACTAAAAATTTTACTTTTTGTAGAAGCTATTTACATTAACTCCTAGTCAAAAGTGAAAAACTGCTAAAATTACTTAAAATAATTTGTTTTTAACTTTTAAATAAAAATTGATGAAAATAGCTCAAGAATCACTTTCTATCGTGAAAATCTGAAATAAACGCACTTTTAGACCAACAGTTTAGATATTTAGGATCATTCTCATAAGAGTAAACGGCCAAATTTTTAAGCAACTCGTAAAAAAAAATTGACTTTGTTATTTACGGAAAAACTTTGCAACATATAGAAACAATCTATAGTCTGGAAGTATTAATTGATTATCTAGTTTAAGGTATCAACTTATGATAATAGTTTGCACATGTGATGTAACATTGAGAAATGTACTAAATATAGAGTTATTTTTTTTGTGCACGATTAGGGTATCCACTATCGAACACGGTAATTAATTCCTTCGCTGGCTTGCAGACATGTCAAGGATATGACAGATAGCCCGGAAATTTAAGATTGTTCCATATCCAAAGCCCGGAAACATCTTCTTTGTGTTGTCAAATATATCTCATGTAGTGGAGCTGTTATGTTTGTTGCAAATTTATGTTTTCATTCTTTAAAAGTTCCGTCATCAAGAAAAATAATTAAATATTGAAAGTAGTTTTCGGAATTATTAAAATAAGAAAATGAATTGATTTAATTTTTAAGTTAAATCTTTATGTTTAGAATGATTAAATAAAATAGGAAATGAATTGACTTAAAATTCTTTTTCATGTTTAAAATAGAATAGATTGTGTTTGGAATGAATAGAATTGAAAATGATTTAATTTGATTTATGTGTAAGTTTTAAAATCAATTCATTTCTATTCAAATCCTATAACAATAAAAGGATTTACAAATTAAAAGAATGAAGTTTGAAAGAATTACAAATAATTTCTCTTCTTAATTTTTATCAATTATAAATAAATAATTTGATTTGCAAATCAATTTGTTTCCATTTTTTTTCTCATTTCAATCACACTTGAAATGCATCCACTTTGTCAAAGATGGACGAAACATTAAAAAAAATTAGTCTTGAGAAAAAATAGAGAATGGTTTATTTTTGTATATCTTTTATTTATATTTCATCATATTTGATTTTTAAGTTTTTTTTAATCATTTATTAATAGATAAATATTTGTTAGATATAGATATAGCAACTTAATCAAAGTCCTATATTGAAAAATAGTCAAAATCTTATACTAGGTTTGATCTATAAATAAGGCATTTGTCTACTTGGTTTAAGCAACCTCCAAAAATGTGAGCGCTCAGTTGCCAAAAACCGGTTAAAATCGAGGAAAATTGGGAAAACCAGAGAACCAGACCAGTTGAACCGATTCAAAGCCTTTGAATTATTTTTTTTTTGGTTTCAAAGCTTAAATACTGATATCTTGTAGTAGCCGCAGAGCAAAAATAAAGAAAATGGAACCAAAAAATAGTACTAACAAAGATTGTTGGATTATCCTTCTTCTCTCTCTGTCATTCGCAGCTTGCTCACCAATAAATATTATTTTTAAATACTTTTAAAACTATGTTGTAAAGTTGAGACTAGAGAAATTTTATATGGATTATATTTATTTTTATAAACCTATGAATATATTTTTTTTGTGTTGATTATGTTAATATTAATGATTTAATATATTTTTTATATTCTAATTAATCATATATTTATATTTAAATATATATTTTATTATATTCTGATTGAACCCCGGTTGAACCGGTCAGACCTCTAAACCTTTGAACCAATATCTTGACCGGTTCAATACCCGGTCCGGTTTTCTCTTCCTTGGTTGTATACATAATTTTTTAAGAGTTGTTAGTGTGATTTGATATTTTGTAAAGATGACTTACAATCAAATAGAGATTTATAAGGCTTTAAAAAAATCATATAAAAATTATAAAAACTAAAATTAAAATTTATAACGCTTTAAAAACTAAAAATCATATTTTAAAACACTAACATAAATGAGCAAAGAAAACAGTTTCAATTTTTTGCACTCGTCAAAAGAACACCATACCTCAACCTCAACCTCAACTTGTAGGTGGACAAGTTTTAGCACACTTCCAAACTCCACTATAATTGAAGGTGAGTTATAAAGGGGTCTACCCCATCCTTTTTTTATCACCGGTTATTCATTTAAGCCGTAGATATTATTTGAATAATTTAGATTAATAATTATAACAATGATATAAAACTATGAAACAAGGTATCTTTAAAATGACTAAATTACATTTTTTTTTCTCCTTCTTCCTTTTCATAACTGTTAAATTGTCACGACCCAATTTAGGCACGTGACCGGCACGTGAGAAATCTCATTCTCACGCAAGCCTTTTTGACCTGTTGACTAATTTTGCATGCATACTTTGCTCTAACATTCATGAATGATAGAAATTTTTCTCTTTTTCTGCATATAAATTATCTGTTCTCTGGAATAAAAATCATTATATTTAAAATCTTGTAATAGTCTCTCGAATCTCAAAATCATGAATTGTCTATACATACAAATCATATAACTTTGTCAAATGTCTAGATCATTATATACAAATCAAAATATAATCTTAATATGCTGAATGCAAAAACAAACATCCTCTAGGTCCAGGATCCTGCCTGCAATGTACTGGAGCACCCTAGGCAACTATAGCCACTTCACCCAAGTGAAGCTTATCATTGAAACTCTAGAGCTGGTAGGGGATGATGATTGAGAACACTCTGCAGCAGTTGCTCTATCTGTGGAAAAGGAGAAAGGAGAGGGGTGAGTTTTGTAAACAAAACTCAGTGAGTGAATCTTCACCTGAAACCCCCTTCCATGGGACATCAAGGAAACAATGCATAATATCATAAAAACATGAATAATACTGATAGTCCAATATAACCAGGCATACATATATTTCTAAAAACAACTTTTATAATCATCAGGATATCACTTAAAACAATTTCTCTAAATTCATTTTCATGACTAAAATCATACAAACAATACAATATAGTAGCTCCTAGAGAAATAGTAATCTCTGAATATAAATATCTAGTCATATCTAGGCATGATCGTCCCCAGTAATGATGACAAGAATCTCTGGATATCTCAGTCACATCCGGCGTTACATATAAATCGCGTCCCAGTGTGACAATAAGTCTCTGAATATCTCTAGTCCGGGCTACTTGGTACCAAGGTTAACGAATTTACTGCCGTTAACACACAACCTGTTTCTCTATAGCTACCTTTTAAACTAATCAAATAAACCAATTAAAGCTAAAACCTTTAAATTCTTTTATTTCTCTAAGAGCTCTAAATTTGTCTGATTCTAACAGTTTGACCTTAGCATAACTGTGGCTATGAATCATGTCCAAGGGATCACCCTTTGTAGACATTTGTGATTTCATAAGCTCACAGGATATGTATCTGCCAACTATTCTGAATTTCACAAAGATTTTAAGCTCTAAAATCCTTTTTATGTCTGAGTTTCTAAACCAATTCTCAACAACATTCTTTCATGAACTTGAAAACACTAAAATCATAATAACATTTCTTAACGTCTCAAAGTTCTCTAGTAACCAGTCACATAATCCATTTTTGACATAAGATGAGCATTTCAGCAATCATAATTCTCTAATAATCACAATTAAAACCAATTCTAAACAGAATCATTTTATCAATAATGGTCCCATGAGTTTTATCAAAATACAGGTTTCATGCCTTCAAATCAACAATTCCAAAACATATATTCAACAGCAATCTCAATCCTTTTTGCATAAATCTCTAAAATCAAATAATACATGATATCCTTATGAAAATAACTCTAATGCGCACTCACAGATGAAAACCCACTCACTTGGAGGGGTGAACAGTGAAGGATTAGTAGCAACAGGAACTCTAGGAAGCAGGAATGACACTGATATCTGCTATAACGATCAATATACACTAAATTAATCTCTAAAGTCTCTAACTAACAAGATTTTAACTCTAACCATGGTAGAAAAACACCATGGCATGAAAAACCATAAGGACCCTAGGTTTAACCCTCTAGAACTTGAGAAATAGGAAGAGAAAGAGACAAATCAATAAGCTACACATACCTTAGATCCTTAGAAGGAAGAAAAATGGAGTTTCAATGATAGAAAGGTGAAGAAATGAGGTGGAGAAGGAGAGGAGCCGCGTTTCTCTATAGAGGAGGGGGTGGGGGAGGTGTTTTGGATGAAATGAATATTCTGGACCCCGAACAGGGGTTTTTATGTCATCTGTTGAGCACTGCAACGCTCTTAGTGCTGCACCATATATGCGCACCGCCATCTTACTTACGTTGAGCTGCCAGAGTGTCAAGTGCTCACCAAAGAGGATAAAAATGGTCTGCCGCTTCGCTGATCATTGGCCGCAGCTCACCAGCAAGGTTTGCCACTCTCCAGGATGGTCTCTTACTCCCCAGGAGGGTCTCTATAGTCTCTCACTCTCTAAAGCTCACTGATTACATTTATTAATTAAAGTTAATAGGAAATAAAAGTCATAAATATAAATAAGGGAATACCACCTATTTGGATTCAAATAAAATGTTTAAAAAATCAAAATCCAAACCAATCAAAATCTAAATTTTAGATTTTAGTTCAAATCCGGGAATTCTTACGATTTTGTAAACTTAGACATTAGAAACGGGTTGTTTAAGGTTTCAAAAAATTCCTTAAAAATCACTCTTTAACTCAGTTTTTTCTAGGGAACAATTACCGAGACTTTTGGTCCCAAGAATGTGACTCTATCATATGACCCTCCAAGGAGGTGTAGGGCTCAGACTCATCAAAAATTCAGGACTCAAACTGCTAGGTAAGATTCGAACTGACAGATAAGGGTGACTGGCGCTCTTTTTGTTCGAAAAATTTGTTTAACTCTTTTATTTAAAATTTGGGGTATTACATAAATGGGGGTAAGTTTTTAAATAAATCAGTCTACTCATCCTTTTGTCAAGGGAAAAAAATCTATACGCTTTGAAGGATGTTCTTGTTGGAAAAATAATTAATAAAATACCATCACAAATAAATAAAATAAGAATAAATTAATCATTGATAATAAAATTAATAAACACATGAATAATAAAATAAAGAATTAGATATAAATAAAATAAAAGGAATAAATTAGAATAGCTTATCGGGTTTATAATTGACTGAGGCGTGCTAGGCACTGAGATTAAAGTATTTCGCCACAACAAGTCAATCACTTGGTGCAGATGGTCTTCATAGCTAATACTCCCCAGGATACAACAGCCACTTCTCACTAACTCTGCACATGAACTAGTGAGGCTATACAGGAACAGTGGATATGGGGTGCTTATAGAACTAGATATTGGTTGATATGCTCAGATTTCTCTATCCCAAAGAAATGTTTATGTTGCTATTTATAAGTCTAGAAAAAAGCTTCCCGTTAACCAATGTTCCCATTAGCTGATTGATTCGTGAGTTATGCTAATAAAAGCATAGTTATCCACGTGAAGAATTTGACATTAAGGAAAAGAACAATTTATGATTAAAGCTTATAATGTTTGCAACGTAAAAAAGTTATGTTTGAATTTTCTTTATTTTCTAAAACATGGAAAAGAGCATCAAATAAAGAAATTAATATAAACTTAATTAACTTTGAAATATAATCATTAATAAAATTATAGCAGTTCTATCCCACTTAATAGGCCCTAAACAATATAATTCACAATGTTTTTGAACTACATTCAAACAAAAATTCAAAAGCAACGTGAAATTGCAGTTTTATGAATGAAAATTAAAATTAATTAAAAAAGATAAATAAATGGCCCAACAGAAATTTTGATTTATTATTTTTATAATATTTAATAAATATAATGACCTATGTAGTTTTATTCAATTTTCAATTAGATCTTTATAATTTATAAAATTTTAACCAAGTCTTTACAATATAAATCATTGTAATCAAGTCCCATGGCAACCTAGCGTTAAAAAAAATAAAAAATAAAACTTCAATTGTTTTTGGTAGGAAAAGGACAAATCATACCTGTAGTAATTAGGATTTTAGGTGAGAAGGTTTAGTAATATTAAGTTTTTATCCAATTTTAGGGAGTGACTATTATGACTCTTATTTGTCTAATGACATTAGCTAATAATTACTTGCATTTAGATTGCCTTAAAATACCCTCAAGGTATTTTAAATAATTAGCTTTTGTTGTTTTATTTTCAAAACTAAATTAAAAAGTATACGTTAGAATCTCAATTATCTATTATCACTTTTTATTTTTTTTATTTGTGACATTTCTAAATGACTTTAATTGAAAATTTATTTTATATATATATATATATATATATATATTGCTACTAAATTAAGAATTGGTTGACATATGCCTTCAAGAGCTTAGTCCAAAAGGCAGTTTGCAAAAGTCTTAATAAAAATAAGTGATCACTTGAAATTGGTCTCCATTTTAATTTTGCTATATTAAAACTGATAAGAGATTTAAAAGCTTCGTTCTCCATCCTATTGCATGCTAGAAATGGTGTCCATTGTCCACAACATTTTCTACCATTGAAAGTTTAAGCTAAATGTGAGCATTGTAATCTCACGTCCATTAATAAAGAACCAAATTAATAGTATATAAAATGAGAGACCCTGTATATTTATTGTGTTAATATAATGTCTTGGATCAATATAGTTGTACTTGATTGAAGCCACAACCGGATTAGTAAGAGAAATTTCACTTGGATATTCCTGTTAATGACTTTTGTATTTTTTTTTAATACATACATATATATATATATATATATATATATTCAAAATTAAATTAAGAGTTGTAAAATAATTTTTTAAACTAAAGTCATTTAGAAATATCACAAATAAAAAAAATTAGAAGTGGTAATTGATAATTGAGATTCTAACGTGTCACAACCCACCTACAGAGTGTGACCGGCACGTGAGGATTTGGGTCCCCACGGAAGCCTGTGATAACGTAATTGACTAGTATGCATAAATAATCCAAATTTATTCAAAATATCTCAAGTTCAACTAAAACTTCAATAATATGAAATTGTTCTCAAAACATAAATTCTAAACATAAATTTGCATAAAATCCATATTCTAGGTCAAAGCCAAACATAACAAAACAATTAACAGAAATTCTGAAAATATATCATTCATGTCCGGGGATCCTGCCTACACAATTTATTGGAGCACTACTAGACTGACATAATTGACAATAAGCTCCACTCCAAAGCGAAGCTCACCAAGGAAGTCAGAGCACAACTAATGAGGATCTGTGGTACAACTGAAACTGAGTCAGATCTGTAGGGAAAGGAAAAGAGAGGGGTGAGTTCATCAAAACTCAGTGAGCGAGCCTTCAGTCACAACCCACACGGGACAATAACAAAATACATAACATATACATGCAACTGATGTGAAATATTACATATATAATTACATATAAATTAACTGAATCTATGACAATAACTAGTAGAGAAACATGAATTATTCTGTACATAATTTCTGAGCTGAATAGCTAAATCTAAGCCAATGGCTAATCTGATGGGCACCTAACTAGGTCCCATAAATAGACACCTCACTAGGTTCCTTATTGTGGGTGAGCTAATCCTCTAGTGGACCACTTGGTACCAAGGTTAACGATTAATTCTGCAGCCGTTAACTCGCTGATCTGTTTCTCACTAATTAATATAAAATAATTTGTTCATAAACCAAATAAATATAAAAGCTTTGAATTCATATAATTCTAACAATTTGACTGTAGCATAACTGAGATTCTAAAATCATGCCCAAGGGATCACCAGCTTGGAAATATAGTGATTTTAGTAATCAATAGAATATGTATCTGACAATTGTTATGAATTATACTTTATTCAATACTTTCAATAAATCATATCTAATATTCTAAAATCTTCATAGGAAATACATAGTCTGAAAACATGATAATCAATATTTCTAATGTAAACATTAAACTGTGGTCTCACAATTTCATAAACTAGGAAAAGATATTCTATAACACGCAAAGTATCAATTATGGTCCCATGAGTTTTGCTAAAATGATTAATTTTCATGATAACTGTAAAAGCAATAATATTTCTAAAACAGGCATAATTATAACAATATAATCTCTTGACATAAATCATTCTAAAATTTCATAAATAATTTATATAATATGGAAAAATATTAATAATGACCAAAAGTATGATTATGAGCTTAATCCCACTCACCGTTGGTAGTCGTGAGTGTGCTTTTACTAATAACTTTACTCTGAAGTATTGGAATGGTACAAATAACCAATCTCACAGATTAAAAGAAAGGAGCGTCACAACGTCCCAAGAGAGGATTAGCTAGGCTCACTAAAGCTCGGCCATGAAGATCATGAGCTTGACAAGAGATGAGTTCGGCCAAGAAAAGATTTGGTTTAGAGAAGGTTTGACTTAGAGGAGGTGGAAGTAAAACTTAGCAAAATGAAACTAAACATTTCTTACACATACACACTCCTACACTCATATATTTATACACAAATATAATAATCATGAATAATATTAGTGCTATTTGTCTACACTTAATAATAATAATAAATATTATTAATGCTAACTACACTTAGTAATAATAATTATAATACTAGCTACACTTAGTAATTATAATGTTAAATAATAATAATGCTAACTACACTTAGTAATAATAATTATAATGCTAGCTACACTTAGTAATTATAATGTTAAATAATAATAATGCTAGGTACACTTAATAATAATAATACTAATGCTAACTACACTTAGTAATAATAATGTTAATAGGTACACTTAATAATAATAATGCTAATGCTAGCTACACTTAGTAATAATAATGTTAAATAATAATAATGCTAGGAACACTTAACAATAATAATGCTAATGCTAGCTACACTTAGTAATATTAATTATTATTAATATTAGTGGCATATATCTAGACTTAATAATAGTAATAACTAATATTAATGCTAACCACACTTAGTAATTATAATGTTAAATAATATTAGTGTTAGATGTACTTGATAATAATAATAAATAATAATAATAATAATAATAATTCATAATAATTATAATTTCTTTATTTGGGATATCACATAACGTATACTTTTTAATTTAGTATTGAAAATAAAACAATAAAAGCTAATTATTTAAAATATCTTGAGGGAATTTGAGGCATAATCTAAATGCAAGTAATTATTAGAGAGTGGTATTAGATAAATGGGATTGACTATTTATTGTGAAATTTTTTTACATAAATATATAATTATATATTGTTATATTATAAAAATTGTTTGTTCCAACCACTTTTTACTTTAAAAGTCTTATAATTAAAAATATATAATTATATGGTAGTGTAATTTTTTTTTACATTAATAGTACATCAAAATTAACTTACTTAAACAATGATAAACTTATTTTATAATTTTATATAATTTATTTTTAAATTTAAACTGTTATTGTGTTTTCATATATATAAACTAGTCATTTTACCCGTGCCACGCACGGGATGATAATGAAAAAAAAGTTTGTTGATCATTACTTTAAAATAATAACAATTTAATTAAATGTACCTTATAGTAAATTGAATATATAAATTAATTTCAAAAATAAGTTAATAGTTAAATAATGAACAAAATATAAATGAGTATATATCTAAAATGAGCATTCTATTTTATATCTTACTTTGAATATTATATTTATAAAGTTGAGAAAATATTGATAAATCACTTTTAACTCATCACCAAATATGGCTATTTTATGAAAATTTTACACATTTTGATAGATAAAATTATTGAATTATGAAAGAAAACAAATGAGTAATTTTACTATATTATGAGCCACCTACATCCTTTTAGTAAATTAGAATATTTTGTTTATAGAAATATAAAAATATATTTTATAATTAATAAAAAATGAATAAATTTAAGTTATGCTATTTCAATCACACCTCCTTTACTTTTACATTTTTTTAGTAAAATAAAATATCAAATTTAAAAGATATGTTGTAATTAATAAAAAAATGAATAATATTCATTTATTTCATTTCAATTACAACCCATTTCCTAGGGTGATACAATAATTATTAAATGTGACTACTCTCTAAAATTTAGATTATGTTGTATGAAGTGATGTATAATTAAAAAATAATTAATAACAATTTAAATTGTTTAGATTTTATTATCTACATTTTAAAAATTATTTTAATTGATAATACTTATTGAATTTAACAAAATATATAAATGTTATTTACTAAATTAATAAATTTAACATGAAATAAATAATAGTTGATTAAATTTGCATAGCATTTCTACTCTAGTTCTCCCTTTATACAAACTATGTAATCTTTTTGTTCCCTATACATACTTAACATAAACTATTTAACCTTCATATGCATAATGTCCACTTCATATAAAATATATAACATTTTTCACTCCTCTCTTCATCCCATATAAATTATATAATATTTTTGCTTCCTATCTCCACTTCTTGCAAATTAAATTGCATAATCAAACTTCTTGCTCCATATCTTTGTGACCCACTTGTTTTTGTTCCGGTCCCCAATCTTGGTCTCGAGGAATATCAAAAATAAAGGAACGAAAGAAACAAAATTTTGATATAATTTAATAGTTAAAAAATAATGTGTCATGGCTATAATTATAATAAAATTAAAGTGGTATAACCCCTAAATCCATCTAACAACCATAAATAATATTTTTTATAATTTTTAATCAAACTTTAAAAGAAATTTCTAAGCATAATGTACTCAATGCTCTCACTGGCATAATAAACTACTCATCTCATTTAAGTCATTTCCATATATACACATATTCATTTAACTTAACTTTTATCAATAAATTATGATGTAACCAAAAAAATTAATAAATTATGAGTTAGGTGAATCATTATCATTATACATATATACGTTTGACAATTATAGGTGAATCATTATCATTATACATATATACGTTTGACAATTATATGTTTGGTATATCGTTAGGTATTAATATTAGTGAGAAAATTGTTCTATGACAAAATACTTTTACTATGTGTCCATTGTCGCAACCGGGATCGCGACGGGACGACGAAAAAAAAAATGTGATTTTTCAGGTTAAAATGGAGTCGCCACCAAATTTTTATTTAATTGGGAAAATTATGGAAAAACCCATTTAATTTGAAATGATCTTTGAAACCAGATCTAAGCTCGGGAGTCGGTTATGCTTAGGGAAGGATAGGAACTTAATCCTATAGCACTCTAACACACTGGCCCTTTAGACTCGCACCTTAATTAATTGTGCAAATTATTAATAACCTTTAAAAATATTTATTTACATTTTTATTTCAAGAAAATTTTAAAAGAAAATATTTTTTTTTAGAATAAGAAAATTCTGGAGTACCAAACTGTCACAGCTCAGGTATCCGTAATATTGAGTTAACAAGCCGTCATGGCTAAATTAACCTCTTTATTTGGAATAAAATATATACATTTCAATGATTAATTTAAATTAAGATAATAAAGAAAGAGGAAGATAATAATAATAATAACAATAATAATAATAATAAATAAATGAAAAAATAAACAAACATTTATAATTATAATAATAATAATAAACAAGAATATTTACATGCAAAACAGAATAAAATAATATCATAAATAATACTAAATAAATATTTACAATAATAATAATAATAATGAACAAAAATATTTACATGCTAAACAAAGTAAAATGACATCATAAAAATTTAATTTTAGCTTGAAAATTTGAAACATCAAGCTGTCGCAGCTTATATGTCCAAAACATTCAGTTAATAAGCCGTCTCGGCTAAATTAACATTTTATTCAAAATAAAATATTTAACAAATAACTGATTAATTTAATATTTAAAGAAATAAAAAAAAGATATTAAAGAAAATATTTACAAATAATACAAATTATAAAAATCTAATTTTTGTTTGAAAATTTAAAACATCAAGCTGTCACAGCTCAGATGTTTAACTGAGTTAATAAGCCGTCACGGCTAAATTAACATCCTTATTTAAAATAATTTGATTATTAGCTAAAATTAAAAATAATACATGATACTAATAGACACTAAATATTTATAAACAAATAAAAATAACAATAACCATTTACAAATTAAAAATGGAATAACATAAAATAACCTAATAAAATCTAATTTTGACTTGACAGGAATAACCTGCTCCTACGTATCCTCTGGTGCGATGAGGAATTCAAAGTCACGTAGTTCTTTTTTGTGTTAGTTCATTTGCTTTTAATAATAATTCTTAGAATATTAAGCTGTCCCAGCTAAAATATTCCAGAACATAAAATTAACAAGCCGTCACGGCTAAATTAATTTTAATTTTCATAATACAATTTATTGATTAAAAAAATAATTAAATGCCTAATTATTGATTTTAAACCCAAAACGGATAAAGCGAATATTAATCCAACAAATAAATTCCAATTCAAGCAAAAGAACCCAAAATCCAATATTTTAAAATAGAAAATAAATCAAATAAAGTTACAACTTAGATCTCTTTGTCCTAATTTTCTTATAATAATTTTAAAAAAAAATTTTATTATCCTAATTTTATTCCTAATCTAATCCCTTTTCAGGATATATACACACTAATACTAACATGCACACACGTTACAAATACATCACATTAACTATAATTTGATCTAAAAAATAAAAATAACATTAACTTGTAGTAAAGATAAACAAAAACTCCTCTATTTCCTAATTCTACAATTCAAATAATAGTATAAAAATCGAAAACACAACATCCCCTTACCCAAAAACTAAAAAACCTAAGACTTTGAAACCAAATAAACCCACCCATCTACATTTATCTAACAACAAATTTAAACAAAAGAAAAAAAAAACATTAAACTAATACTGAAGAAGAGTCAGGAAATGGGGTTTGGTTTCTTCGTTTTTATTTATTTGTTGCAAACCCCACACAAACACACAAGCCGGGCACACACAAAGGTCTCTCTCACTTTCGCTCTCTTTCACACACTGATGCCTCTCTCTCTCACACACGTACACGAGCTGGCACACACACACAATGATCTCTCTCAATCTCACTCTCTTTCACACACGCACTGACACACACATGCACTCGTGGAGAAAGGAAGAGTAATAGAGAGAGAGTGGAGAACAGAGATAGCATGATGGGAGATTGGAATATTTGGGGTTCTCTGAAAGTTACTTGGAGAGAGAGATAGAAAGAGTGGATGAGAAAGAGAGAAAGAGAGAAAGAGAGAAAGAGAATCTGATATGTGAGGGGGAGAGAGAGCTTGCGAGAAAGAGAGAGAAGATGAGATGGAGGATGGGAGGTCGCACGGTTCATGCAAGGAAGAGGAGTTCGCGATGCTCCTAGGAGCTTTGCACTGACTGCATCGCGACGTGGGGAAGAAGGAGGAAGAGCTAAGGCAGACTCTGACAAAGGAGGAGCTCGCTACTGGGAGTTAGGCTGGAAGGGTCTTTGTCTTGTGATGGTGGCAGCAGCTGGATGAAAATGATGGTGCGATCTTCTTGAGAGGAAATGGACCCGATGGTGGCCTTGGTGGGAAGCGATGTGGCGGTGGATGGCGAGACTTTGTGGGTTGTTTGCGCAGCGGCGTTGAAACTAGAACAGTCCCCGCGGAGGCTAGTGTGGAAACATGATGAAGGCAAGGGCAACGAGTCATGCAACTGCTGCTGTTTTCTCAATCTCGATGGCAGCTTCCAGGAGACTTCATGGAGAGCAGGGAAGAAGATTAACTGGTCGACACTTGAGGACCCGTGATCCGGCGGAGCTTGACCGACTTTGTGGGCGGCTTTGCTAGTTCACTGTCAGCGATGGTCTTTGCGATCTTTGGTAGCGGAACCAGGAAAAGACAGTACAAGCAGAAAGTGCAAGGGAAGAAGCCGTGAACTGTGGCTGTGAATGGTGGTGATGATTATATGAGTGGGTTTGTGGTGATAGTGATGGAATGTAGTGTTGTGGCTGTGTTTTTGAATTAGGATGAGATGATGGTGAGAGGTGAGTTGCTGTTGGTTTATGATAGTAAAGAGGTGATCAAGATGGTTTGGTGATCATGAAATGAATTATGGGGTTCGATCCTCCTGTTTCAGTCTCGACTCCCCCTTTTTATGAAATATTTTCTTTTTCCTCAAGTTGGAGAGACATCATCATTTTATCCATTCTTTTCCTTTTGTTTTTTTTTCATCTTCAAGCATTCACGGAAATATCTTGGGGATTTCAAACCAATCCGTGACACACTCCCGTCTTTTGTTATCATTATTTTTCTCAAATTTTTTTATTAATTTTTTAATTAATAATTTTTTTTTGTTTTGGTTATCAATCAGTGTTAAAAACAAACATGGGCCAATCCTGATTTCAATAACCAATTTTTTTCAGAAAATGGACTAAAGTTTTTATTATTATTATTATTTTTTATTCTTATTTACAGGTCGAACAAAATCAGGTGTTCACATCCATCATTATCTTAAATAATTTTAATAGGCAGCATAAGTTGTAGACTTTATAAAATTACTCATCACATATTTTTTTCAACTCATTAAATTCATGATAATTTTGTCGATCAAAATGTAAATATTATTTTTTTACATGAATAATAGCTATAGCCGTAAGATTTAAGTCTACAATTGAAATATTTTTAGATTTAAAATAATTGTTAATAATACATGTATGATGCTTATATTTTTTAATCACAGTTTGAAAAGTCTTAGCTATATGATAATAAGTATTTAAATGTAACATATTAATTTAAATTAAGTAGAAATTTATAGCAATTATAATAAACAACATTGAATGAGATTTATTCTTGTTAATATCAATTAATTATATTTTAACACTAAATGAGGCTTAAAATTATCATTTTACATATATTAACACTAAGTTTTATTTTTTTAAAAAAAGAAAACATTGATGTTAAGCTAGAAATGATTTCTCAAAGTTGGTGTCCTAAAATGACTTGGCAAGGGACCCTTAAGTATGGCAAGGAAATTAATTTTCAATTATATGATTATTTTTTAATCTTAAATATTAAATATATTATTTTAAGGCATAAGGCATTATGCAATGAGATTTTCTTTTAATTAAATTGAACATTTATTTAAAGATTATAGTTTGATTCCTGAGACAATACAACAAATCAATATTTTTTTATTCTTCTGTTAATTAGATTTTTAATTTATTATGATATTAAGATCATATAGATTCAATACTTCCTAAAATTAATTGTATCAAAATAATTCATCAATATCAATTAATTAAGAGCATCCCTAATATTTGTATTGTATAATAGATTCCATATTAAATTGATGTCAATCAAAGATAAATAAGAAAATTGATATCAAATGAAAAAAACAGTAAATCAATTGGATTTTTTTTTATTTTATTGTTATTGTAAGTTGGATTTATTTTAGGCCCATATATATTATTATTGATTATTGATATATTGTTGATGATTAATTGAGAAATTATTTTATTTTAAGTTTATTTGAATAAAATACTTTTTATTTTATTTTAATTTAAAAAAATATTGAATTACTGCTCTATTAAATTAATCAAAAAATTTGGGAAATTAAATATATTAGATAAAATGTAAATAATGCATTATATTTAGAATTTTAAAATTAGGATGTTATATTAAACATTTTTTTAATTAGTAAGTTAAATAAAAAAGAATATTATATTAACATTCCTTTAACTTTGCTAATGATTAATCTGGTTTAAGTCCATGCCTTTTTTTTTTTTTTATAGATTAGTTATCTTTTGTTATAGTGGAAACTTGACTTAATTCAATTGAATATTATAATATAGTTAAATTGATGTTCAATGCATATTCTAGTGATTTTTAGAGAGATTATGGTTCAAAATAATAATATTGATTAGTCCTTTTTAAATTATAACAAATTTGAATAACCCGTCCTAAGTACGCATACTTAACAAATCGACTTGTTACTTTCATATGCATTGTTTTTCATTTAAATATTTAAATAGTGTATCAGATTCAAAATTAATTTTAATAAAAAATCAAACATCGAATTCAAATTTTCAATATTTAGGTAGTGTATCAAATTTAAAACTAGTTTCAATAAAAAATCAAACATCAAATTCAGAACATAATCTGAATAACAAACTCGATTACTTCCCCAAATTGAGATTAAAAATATTTGAAATGCCTAAAAATTGTGAAATCAGTCAATAATATAATATTCAATATAGAGTACCTGTATTATGCTAATAGAAGAGAGATATGAAGATATGATTAGGAAAAATAATTAATAATTAGAATGTAATTTAAATTCAAAAACTTACTTTTTAGTAGAAAGATTGAGAAAATGCTAAAGCCTAAATAACTTTATAAATGATAAAAAATTTCTAAAATGAATCTTGAATATTAGTATTAAGTAGTCTCGAATATTAATATTATTATAGATATAATTTTTTTATACAGAAACCTCTAATCAAGTTTAAATCAAAATGTTTTGTATTTGTCAGCATGTGTTGATTTTACCCTAATCATCATTACTATTTCCAAGTTAGCATTCATCTATGAAGATATCAGCAGCTCTACTAAGCGAATAAATAAATAAAAATCAGCATGTGCCATGTGCATAATGTGCAAGGGAATATTTACATAGCATAAACTAATAAAACGGTATGAATAATTCTAAAAGCATGTGCTTATAAACGCATAAACATCAAATCTTAAGCAGTATTATTTTAGAATTTATCTTATTTATTTATATATTCATTAAAATTTATTGTGGAACAAATTTAAGGAGGAAGTAGAAGAAAGATAATAATTTACCTCATAAAGAAATTTATTCTTTAAACAAAGTTGCTTGACACATTGCAACCTTGATTAAAAAAAATGGAATAACATCAAAATATAGAACAATAAACATAAACATAAAAAATATAAACAAAAGAATAAAGAAAATACAATCAAGAACCTAAGCAAAAATATGAATTGCACACTATAAATAAAGAATGACAATGAAGATAAAAAAGAAAAAATCAAAACAAAACAACACAAGGAGTATAGAAAGGAAGAATGAAAATGAGATGCAATCCACACCTCTGCTCAACAAAATGCACCACCAAAGATACCTTAAAAAAGAAAAATAATAACAGAAGCAAGCATGAAATTGAAAAAAAAAAAAGAAGAAGAAAATTCACAAAGTGAAAAAACTAACTTACTACAAATGAGATATGAAGTGATGAAAAAAGTGGAAATAGAGTCACCGATTTAGTTTGAAAGTAATATTTTATTTATATCCCAATGAGTAACCTGATAAATAGCTATTATTACGAATATAGAAAAATGAAAGGCTAAAATAGATACCATATTAAGTGGTGATATACTGGGAAAGTCGTGAGGCACAATCATATCTTGTTAAATAATCAAATAATTCAAATAATAATAGTAATAATTGAATCAAATAAATAAAATAAACAGGATGTATGGAAAATGGAACGAAGAAAATAAAAACATAAAAACATGTCTTACGATTCAACAACAATTAAATAGAAATTAAAATGTTAAACACATAAATACCAATCACTACATAATATCATGATTATTTAGTGAATTTTAATAATTTTTTAATTGACTAAAATACTAATTAGTCAACAATTTTTCAAATAAGATCACATATTAATTTTAAAATTGAAATTGATGTTTAAATTATGATAGTGCTTTTATGTAATACCTTAGGCAAAAAAAAAAACAAAAAAAAAATCTCTCTGTTGAGTGCTGCAGCGCTCATCAGAAAGTAAGTCGGTGGCTGAAAGTGAAGTTTATGCCCTCGGGTGAGCGCTGCAGCGCTCAACAGAAAGTAAGTCGGTGCAAATTATGCTCTGGTGGCTGCGTTAGCGCTGCGTGATCACTAGAGCATTAAAAACCCCCATTCTGGGGTCCAGAACCTTCACTCACCAAAAATATGCTCTCTTCCCCAAAGAACCACGAAAACTTTGCTCTCTTCCCAAAAAAATTCACTCCTAACTCCATTTCTTCCATTTTCTCTTAAAATCAACTTCAATACTTCACTTCTAAGGCTTCAAGGTATGTTATTCTAGTGATTTCTCTTCTATTCTCTCCATTTCTCTTTGGTTTTGTGGGGGGGGGGGGGTGGCATAAAGTTTTCCTACCTCTCAAGGAGGTAGAATTCTTTCAATGTGTTAAGAGTATATTTGAGTGATATAGAGGTTTTAGCCGTTAATCTAGGGTTCTGTTGCTTTATCGATAGATACTGGTGCTGTTCTCCCCTCTCACAACTCTGTTGGTGCTATTCCTGTGCCTACTGCCACTCCAGGTGAGTGGGTTCACATCTGTAGCTTCTACTTTAATCATCATATGGATCTTCACCTAAAACCTGAGAGTATATATGATTTTAGAACTTAATTTGTAAACTGCTGAATTTTCTGTGGAGTGTTATGTTGTGAACTATTGGTTTACTAAAGGAAGGTGTTTTGTTGAAAACCATGGGACACCTATTGTTAATGGTGAGTTTTCATACAGTTATGTGGCAAAATTAATCATTTAAAGTTGGTTTTATGATTATATGGTCTTGATATTGTTTACTGTTGCATAAAAGAGATTTTGAACCTTAGGATAGAGGACTTTGAAAATGATAGAGGAGAGAATGAGGTTTAGTTGAGCTGACAAGGATTGTAGAAAGCAGTGTATGTTAACGGCTAATCCGTTAACCTTGGTACCAAGTAGCCTGGAGTCGAGATTCAGAGATTTATTGTCACACCAGGACTACGATACATGCGCCAGATGTGACTGTAGATATTCAGAGACTTATTGGCACACTGGGGACGGCGATATGTAACGCCCAGTTGTGACCACAGAGACTTAGTGTCATCTTTGGGACTACGTCACATGCGCCCAGATATGACCAGACCTTTGTATTCAGAGATCACTGTTTCTCTATTAGACTGCTGTTAGGTCGGACTGTAAAGAACTAAGATTGAGATCTTGATTATAACTATGAACTACTTGATGTTAGTGCTGTTATTATTATTATTATTATTTTTGGTGTTGTGTACCTTCTTTGGTGTCCCATGAAGAGGGGTTCCAGATGAGGGCTCACTCACTGAGTTTTGGGATTCAAAACTCACCCATCTGTTTCCTCCATATTTTACAGATACCGTAGCTGCTGAGGGTACTTCTACACCATCCTCTACCCAGCAGCATTAGATTCAGTTGCTGAGCCCGTTAGGTGAGGTGTCTGATATTGTGCTCTAGACGTGCTCCAGTGTGATGCAGGCAGGACCCCAGACCGTAGAGCATGATCACATTGTGCATAGTTTTGTTATTTTATATATTTTTTGGGATTGTATAACTATTACTTTTATAAACACCTTGTATGTAAAGGTCTGTATGCATATTTAGCGATATTGCATATTTGCTTTTTAGAAAGGGGATGGAAATATGTTTTGGTTTTTCTAAACTTGATTTTCAATAACAGGTGATTTCATGTAACATTAAGGATTTATTTTATGGATTTTCTTAATTGAAATGCATGAGTAGAGACAGTACAGGTCACCAGGCTTACGTGGGAATGAGATCTCTCACGTGCCGGTCACGTGCCCAAGGGGGAGTCGTGACATTTTAATGTACATTATTTTTTTTAATTAAATCATATATTTTATTTAAAGATTAATCTTCAAAATATGAGATATGATAGAAAATTAAAAAACAATTATATTATATTGGAGTGATTTTTGGCACACACCAACCAAATTTAACATTTAATACTTTCTGTTTAATATTTTTCAATTTGTAAGAAATCAATTTCCAATTTTCAAGTGATCATGGCCAATATCTAAAGATCAATACCAGATTTGATTCATAAATAGGTTTGTAGATCAGATTAATCAATTTTAAGGTGAAGATAAATTTAAAAATATCAATATAACAATTACTAAAAATAATATATAATATATTATTGTATTATTTCAAAATAATTACATATAATAAGTAAAGTAACGATGAAAAATAATTTTTAAAATGTGAAATTAATATGTCACATATTATTCAAAATCATATATAAACATCAATAGCACAAAATAAATTAATTTAGAAAATACAGTGCATATATATATATAAAACAATAATGACAAACTAAATCATAAAATGATAGTAGATATCATTTAATTTGATATCAATTAATGATAACATTGAAGGATTGATATCAAATAAGATTGATAGAACTTTAGCAAAAACTAATAATGATAGACCATTTTACAACAACTGCAAATTTTATCAGTTAGATTTTTTTTATTTTATTAGAAGTTTGATTTTTTTTCTATGAAATATCTATTGTTCATCATTTAGTTTATTTATTGTTAATTCAGAATTTTATGTTTTACGTAAATTTTATAAAAATTGTTGGGGTAATATAATTTTTTTATCAAGTACATTACATAAAATGAATTGAAAAAAAATAAAATGAAGAATATATGCTTGTATACATTGTAAAAATATGTTTTGAATTAAATTAAATCAAATTTTTATGCAAATAACTATTATTCAATTTTAATAATATAATCTTTTAAGAATATAGATTAGTTTAAAATTATATGATTTTGCATTGATTATATTTTTTTAATCAATTATTAATATAAAGGTAATTTTTTTTATAAAATAACGTATAGTTAATTTTTTTAAATAACATAAAAGTAATTTCATAGCATGTAAATATAATTCACGTTTTAAATTTAATTTATTATTGATTTTATGAAATGTAACTATTTAAGACTCCTAAATATTTTTAAACTAGAAATTCTAGAAAAATTACATATGAAATAATTTTATGATACAATTTAGCATACAATCAAATAAGAGCGAATTACAGTCAACATGTAATTAGAATTAAATTCAATTATGTCCATAATTTTTTAATGATATATCATAATTAAATTATTAAAAAAATTTAATTTTTTTTTAATAATTAATATTATAAAAATTGTGAATTCTAAATTACTATGAAAGTGACATGTGAAAAAACTTTCCTTGAAATGAGTTTTGAAAATTAGTATTATAAATGTAAATTGCTAAAAGAATATTTAATGGTTAAACGTAAAAGGAGAGTTTTGCTCTCCGTGCATGCAAGAATCTCGTGAAAATCACCGCATAATTTATCGTTAACTATGGTTAATTTAGATGTGACCTAAAATTTAACCCACCCTGAAGTTTAGGACGGGGGTGAAGTACTACAATAGAGAGACAAGAATTGGATTTGATGCCAATTTTACCAATTCGATGGTGTTTTATTTTATTTTATTTTATCTTTTTCGCATTGAAAATGAAAAAGTGAAAACCATAAAGTATGCAGGAAGTATAGGCAAGCTTTGAGAGTGAGAGGAGCCTGAGCTCGTGCCCTATTACTTTGCTCCCAGTTTCGCACGGCAGTACTCATCTCTCTCTCTCTCTCGCACACGCGCGCGCGCAGATGGCTCTGAGAGCAGCGATCCTCCGCCACGTTCGAGTGCCACTCCAAGGCGTACCGAAATTGCAGCCACCGGCATGGGCATGGCGTGGTTCCGTGCGCTTCTTGTCTTCTCACGACGATCATCTCACCAAAGATGAGGTCATCCAGAGGGTCCTCGCTGTCGTCAAAGATTACCCCAAAGTCGATCCTTCCAAGGTCTTTCTTTTATTTTTTTTCCCCCTTTTAATATCTCTTTGTTCGTTTTGCCATCATTCATTCATACTCTTCATTATTGCAAAACAATGAGAAATGGGTACTGTCACAAATCGTTACTCTACTGATTTAGCCTGAAGGTAAAAGGCGGGTTTGGAGATTTAGCTCAATAACCATCTGGGAGTGTTTTAACCTTGATTACTGTGAAATATGTGAAATGGGTGGGTATATCCCAAATCCTTGTTATGTTGATTTAGCTGAAGGGGTTTGCCCAAAGTTTGGAAATGTGTAACCATCAGGGTGGTGTTGGTAGCCTTAATTAGCATCCCGAATGGTTGTTCTGTTGATTTACCCAAAAGAGTCGTCCCAAAATTTGAAAATGTACCTCGATAACTGTCTCGGTTGTTTGGATTCTAGTGTGAAAAATGATAAAATAGTATCCCTAATTGTTTTTCTGTTGATTCTGCCAAGAGGATTTCCCCCAAGTTTGGAAATTCAGCTTAACAACAACTTGGGGGAGAGGGGGCGGGGGGGTTTACCTTTTAACTGTTTGTAGCAAAGATATTCCCAAAATTTGAAAATTCACCTTAGTAACCATCTGGGTGGTTTTTGTAGTCTTAATTAGTGTGAAAAACTGAAAATTGAGAAATGTGTATTCTTATGCTGATCTATCCAGATAGGTTGCCCTGGAAATTGCAAAGTTAGCCAAATAGCCATCTTGTAGAGACTGTTTAGTGAGAGATCTTTAGTGAAAGAGGGAATTCTGCTGTAGTTTTTGGATCAGATATTATTCAAATCAGATGGCTTTATTGTTGTAGGAAAAACTAGATGGTACTTGGGCACAATGGAGCTCAAACTATTTGTTCAGTTGTTCCTATTGTATTTTGATCACAATTTCCTTCGATGTCTTCTTAAACAGGCGACCCGGTCCATGAGGATATTACCTCGATAAAAGAGGAGGTTGTTTTTAAATGGAGAGGCTGATAAAATAAATTTATTCGTATGTGGATACTGGATACTTTTCTTTATGGTACATATATGGAGATACTTTACTTTGCTCTTCCATGCCTCGCTTTCCTCTTGACTTGTAATTATATTTTAATGAGCAATTGTTTTTCTGATAAGTATAATTAATAATTCATAACTTAACCCTTGGCCAATCCCTTAGTCCTAGGACTTACATGTTCTCTTTTTCCTTCCTTTTGTGAGGATACCTTGTTCTCTCTCAACAATCTGTAATCCTGTTTACTCTTTCTTTTGTCATTAATAAATTTCTTTCTCTATAAAAAATGTAATTCATATGGCTGACTTATGTCGGCAACTGTTGCTCACTTGCTTGCTGTTTATCGTTCCTGGAAAATTGAAAAAACAAAAAGGTACTTTGTTCAACTCCTTGTGGTGCATGCTGATACATTTGAATTTTATTCCACTGTGGTTTTTATTTCGAAATATTGACCATTAAGGCAATTTGGATTTCCATCATTGAATAAAGCATAATTTCCGAAAATTTCAGAAAAAAACTTTTGAATACCCCTCATTTGATTGTTGTTGATAGCACATGATCAACATGTGGAAAATAACATGCATAATTCGAAAGACTCTCATTTTTCTAAAGCCATTCTGCATTTTTATATGCAAGGGAGCAAAGAACTGGATAAACTTGTTTTGATGCATTTCTCTTTTCCCTCTTTCAACCCCAATTGGGTCTGAACTTTTTGGACTTAAAAACGTTTCTGGAATCTGACAAGACATTAAAAAATTTTGGTAGAAAAACTTAATTTTTTTTCATGTATAAATGCAAATGTTTGATTCAATATATATCACTTCACCTGTATCCTATTTTTTTGAAAAAATCATTGTATTTGCATATCATATTGAAGACTTATACCTGAAAGCAGATATGCTTGTAACATAAAAGAGTATGAACCATTTATGTTCGTGTTCTTTTCTCGAAGAAATTCAATTTTGTCCGGGA
This sequence comes from Dalbergia cultrata, assembly GCA_031216105.1. NCBI lineage: Eukaryota > Viridiplantae > Streptophyta > Magnoliopsida > Fabales > Fabaceae > Dalbergia > Dalbergia cultrata. The sequence continues at coordinate 86,396,342 of CM062353.1, read as the reverse complement.
GACTTCCATAATTGTTTACAAACATCTTCCAAGCACATAAGTTATCAAATAGCATATTTTGTTTATGTCTACCCTCTGGAGGGCTTTGAGGATTAATGCTTAACACAACATTGTGTCATCTCTAAATAATATTGGGAGGGATTTCTGTGTGAACTTGTGCTTTTTTGTTCTCTTACAAAACACTGCTAATGTTCTTGTAAATTTGATTTTGATCCTTATTCTTCCATTTTTCGCATGGTTGGTGATGCCCCACTCTTGTAACTTGTAAGCATTGTAGATAATACTATGGGCTTTGTGGTTTGTCCTACTTATCAGGTGACTCCAGATGTACACTTCCAAAAGGATTTGGGTTTGGATAGCTTGGACAATGTGGAAATTGTGATGGCACTAGAAGAGGAGTTCAAGCTGGAGATCCCTGACAAGGAGGCGGATAAAATTGACTCCTGTCATCTTGCTATTGAGTATATTTCTAACCATCCCATGGCTGGTTAACTAATGTGTCTTTTCCTTTGTGTTTTCATGTTGAATTATGCATCATTGCAACCTTCCCCCTACTTTCACTGGATGTTACTGGAATCTGGTCTCTTTTTTTATCTTCTCCTTTTCCATTTTCAATTGGAGTGAAGGGACTGGTTGAAAATAATGTGAACTGTTTGGAAAGGAATTTGTCAGTGAAGAAGTGGTACTGAGTTTTGAAGGACGATGATTTTAACTTTGAAATTTTAATTTCAACTGTGTTGGATCTGGGGTCTGCTAGGTACCACTAACCTTTAAATGGCCCGGTATGTATCATGATGGAAGGTTTTAAGGAAACTAAAATGAAAAACTGTCTTTAAGCCGGTTCATTTTCCCTTGAAGGGGAATGGTGTAGACTGTAAAGCAGAGAAAGCCCCTTCAACCTTCAGGATGCATTTGATTGGGGAGTAAAAATGCGGGTAAAAATTGTCTAGATAAGTTACATAAGTTATTTTACATATAAAACTCATCTAGGTAAATTTTAACCCCAATTTTACTCCAACCAAACACACTATCAAAGTTAACTAATCTCTATGACGTGAGATATAATTATAAAGAGTGTATCTGTGCTTAGATTGCTTAATGCCTTGTGCTTACAATGCAGTTTATTAATCTGATCATGGACATGCTCTTTAAACTTTTGACTTCAAAGACAAACTCGCTTTAAAACTAAATTTTTCTGCCCATGTAAAGCATGCCTTGCAGTTCCAGTGTATGTTTATTCTAAGGCGATTGCTCACCTACAGATGATGGTCAACGTAGTTCATATAGTTGGCTATCAGCAATCAATAGAAAATCAACTTGTGGATAGTGGGTCTAGTTAATTTTAAAATGAAAAAAAAAATTAAACTACTCGGGGGCTATTTGCTTTCAGTTTCCAGTTTTCTAGATTTTGTGAAGGAAATACTGAAAATTCTGAAAATTACAAATTTCAGGTTTTTTTTTTCAGTTTTTCCTTCACAATTTCCTGAAAATAAAAATTGAAAACTGAAAACTAAAAGCAAACAGTCCCTAGGTTTCCCTTTCTCCATTTATCCTTCCTTACCAACCCTTCTTTCCTTTTCCCATCCTATCTCTCCCCCCCCCCCCCTCCCCCCCTTCTTTTGTTGTTTATCATCTTTACCATTCCTTGTTGCAGAGTTCTCTTTATTTATGTGAGCACTTTGAATGTAATAATGATCAAACAAGAACTCTTTTGGCCCAATGTATCTTCCACCATTGGACTCTTCAGCTATGTAGCACCATCTCACACACACCCCCTCCTGTTGTTCCTGCACAAAAAAGATAAAAAAAGAAAAAACCAGAAAAGATTAAAAAAAAAAAACACACGCACACACTAATACACAACACAGGAAGACAACAACTTTCTGCAATCAAGAATCATTCTAGAAGATATTTTACTCTTCTATTGAGTTTAATCCCCAAAAGGAATGGTTTTGATAGTTTATGCAACTGGGTAGGTGGGAGGGATGAGATTTTTCATTGCTGTTGTTACCTCTTACTATTTTGTTGGTGTCTTGGATGGTGTATGAGTTCGAGTCCTTTTGGCCTTGGCCTCATTTTCAACATGCATGATGGTCCTCCTAGCTCTGTTTACAGGGTTGATGAAAATGGGGTTGTGGAATGCTGATGGATTGAAGCTTCAGCAATGGCAATAATGGTTAGAATGTTGAGTTTTTCTTTCTTTCATTTATCTGAGCTTGAATTTTTCCTTTTTGTTAATTTTCCTTGTGTATTTTTTTTTTAGGCATAACAGGTACAGAGAGGAATTTTTTGTTCATGGAGAGAGAGAGAGAGAGAGGACGGGAGGAGGAAGGAGGAGTTGGTTGGGATGGGTAACTGGAGACAGGATAAGCTAGTAATTTTATTTTTCATTTTAAAATTAATTGAACCCACCATTCACATGTTAATTTTCTATTGGTTGTTGATTGGCTGATTGCATAAACTGCTTTGACCATCAAGTATAGGTGAGCAAGAGCGTTATTCTAATAGTGCTCATTACACAGCCTTGAATCATTAGCAGTCTGGAGAAATTGTTTAGGTAGACCCTACCCATATCGGCTTACAAATGAGTCGTGTTAGAAAGCCTCATATTTAAAGAATAATTTCATACATGACATTTGCTAATTTGAGATGGCTGTGGGAGGAAGTTTTTGCTTAACCATTTCTCTACCCTCTCTGTAAGTCTACTTCGTCCTATTTCTCCTTTCTCACGTTGAGTTGTCTTGGCGAAGTTTCCGTTTCGTATTTCCATTCTTATCACCTAAACTACTAAGCAAAGTTTCGATTCCAAAACGCATCTTTCCCTCACCTCAACCCATGAACCAAACCTCATCGACGACAAAACTCTTTTTTTTTTTTTTTTTTTTCTCTCCCTCTTTCCTCACTTCCTGTGTTTCATATGAAGACTATTCCCTTGTTGATACGCTGATTTTGTGAATTTCTATATTATTTATGCATTTGATTTGAAGATTTAACTCTCTAAAGTACGGGTGCACTTTTGAGGGTAAAATCTCAATCTCATTTGTTGATATAAAAAAAAAAAAAAGATCAATGATTTAAACTATTATATTTGTATAATTTGTTATGTTGATATCTATATCTTATAAATTTTAAACTATCGATTTTCAGTCAATAGTTAAGATTGTATGTATAATTTAGAGACGTCAAATGCATGATTTGAAGAGAATTTTTTGGTCGGCAAGGGTGTTCACATTTTCGGCTTCGTTCCTTTTTTGGTCCATCAGCTTTACTATGTGGTTTTATTTAGGCTTATCCTTGATTTGGGATAGTATCTCCTTTCAATGGGCTGAAGTTTTTTTCTTCTTTTTTAGGTTAGTTTCCTTTCTTTGGTAGATTGGGATCTTTAAAATAAATAGAAGTTGACCAAAAAACCAAAAAAAGAAGTGTATTTATTTTTTAATTATTTAATAAATTATGATTACAACATATACTTTACTATTAGATGCGCATATGATTTTTTTGTCTATAGAAACAAACTCATTGAAGACGTTCTTCTCTTATACAAAATAAACTTATGTACAAAAATTAAGACGGCTTTAGTATGGCATTTGAGTAAACAAACTTACACGTGGCTTATTCTTTTCTTTTTATTCGACAAACAACAAAAACAAATCAAACTACAAAAGCGCAACAGCTTCTCCCAAACATCCTCAGTCCTCCGTAAACTGCAATGGGAGGGCTTCTTTGTTGCTTTAGCGCGGGTCATTACCATTGCTTCTCTCCAACAGATCTTTTCTCAGGTTTGTCACTAGGTTATCTATTGTCATGCTGTATTTGTCACTCATCTGCATCATATAGCTTTATCAATTTAGCATACTAGAATAGTATTACAAATTTTGCATTTGCATTTAATTTTGACCGTAAATAGCAACTATGAGAAAGAATAATACACTTAAAATGAAATAATACTGTGTTGAGTTAAAGGAATAAGAATTTAATTTTAATACACACTACTATAAATGTAAATATTTTTACATTATGTATCAGTCAAGCATGTATTGTTATATACATCATTATTATATAAATTTGATTTTTATATAATAACTATTTCAGAAGTCAAATAAATATGATTGTCTACTGTACACTAGCAGACTACCAGAAGCAATTAATCACAAAGAATGAATTGCATGCATTACTTCATACCTGAGCAATTATGGTAATTATAAGGGTAGACGTCCCAAATGGTAATACGCTGCTAGTGGCAATAGAGAGATGGAGCTTTTTAAGCAAGACATGTATGTTGGGCACTGTGTTGTTTTGCTTCTCACAATGGATTCCAATGAGCACTTCCTTGTCTAGGACTCTAGCCGCAACCTCCGGTAGAGATTCAATGGAGCTACAGCCACTATCTGAGAAGGTGGTGCTTTCCTTTGAGGAAACTTGAGATTTCCCGATGAATATTGTTGAATCTACTCTTCCATCATTGTCTTGATTCTCCAGCTCTTTGATTCGCTCCTGAAGTTTTTTCATGTAACTGACTGCTTCGCCAAGTACGTAAGCCTTGTCCATCTATACAAAACAAACCTTTGAATTACTTTTATTATTATTATGGTTTAATTTTGTTAGCACGCGTCAACCAAAAATAATAAAAAATATTAAATGAAAATTCAAGTATTTTTATGTTTAGTTTTTGAACAGCATATTTTTACATGCATTGCTGCAATATCAGACTAACTCCTCAAGTATTGTTGTGACCAAAAAAGATTTTTCCAATAATTATCTTACTTAAATTTGAAAAATAATTTTTTTTTATTAAAAGTACAATTCAGTTTATCATTTGACCAAATCCTTATTGCTACCAATGATATGTATTATTTTATAAACCGAAGTGCTAGTTATTGATACAAATGATGTTTTGGGCGTTAGCCCCGTTTTATACCCAAAAAAAAAAAAGATAAAAATGATATTTTGTACGCAAGTGACCAAAAGTGACATGAACCTATGAAATTCAAGAATTACCGAACATTATGGCATAAAAAGTATAAAAAATAAAATCAAAGAGAAACAGTTTCTCTTTTTAAACCATCCGTACAGTGTAAATTCGTGCTGTTGGTATTATCTTTTGAATCCAATCTTTTTGGTTTAAAGAATCCAATGTAAAGAATTTTGAGTGATGTACTAAAAATATATACAATACCTTTGATAAAAATCATTATGATTATGGGACAAAATAAAATTTTAAATTATTAAAAATAATATTTTTTGGTTTAAACAATAAGAGTGTATCATAATAATAATAATTGCTATGTACTATGGTTCTCTATCAGGTGCATATGGAATACATATTGAATAAGATTTTATTATTTAAACTCATTTTGAGTTTTATCAGATATATAGAATTTTACTCATCTATTATTTATCATTAAAAATTATTACAAAATATCTAAAACAAAAAATTTATCATTTTAATGTTAGACAATATATTAATTGACATGATATCTCAAATGATTGAGTACACCAAACATCTCGTCTAATAAAATAACCTAACATGTCTCTTTTCAAAAACTGGTTATGGCGCAAGAGTGTTGTATTGAGTCAAGAGAGAATATACAATTTTATAAGTTAAAGGTGAGAAAGTACACTTAATATTTAAGTTATATGCAATTTTCACAGGAAAGAGTCATGGGCAGAGAGACCATTAATTTTAATAAAAACTCAAAAAATAATAATGTTAATAGACAGTTGTCTTGTAATGACTAAATATGAAAAAATTGGGTGGTATAGGAGCAACAACTGCCGTACCTTCTTCAAGCCAGGTATGGTGGCTGAAAGTGCGATGATGCTCCTCGTTAGTTCCTGCCTCCTTTTCCTCTCAGCCATTATGTGATTCGATGCCTTCTTGTGCGAACCTCTGACCTTCTTTGCTGCTGCTGCTGCTGTATGTGTTTGAGGAGTAGGCCTTCTTGATCTGCAGGATGAATTAGAATCATGGATGATTGGTTCAACGCCGCCTGATGATGAGTTGTCAAATGGGAAGAGATAGGTGGCAGTGGCAGTGGTAGGAGAAGGAGGGGCACTTGTTTCTAAAGACATTATGGGGTTGGAGCAGTTACTCCTGTACAGGGTCCCCTCCTCAAACTCAAAGCAGCTTGTCTCATCATAGGAGACGCTGCTGTTGTTGGGGCAGCAGGTCGCCGCGCAAGGATTATTATTATTATTATCATTATTAGCATTAGGGGAATAATATTGTTCACTTTCTTCTTCTGGTTCTGGTTCTGGTTCTGGTTCTGGTTCTGGTTCTAGTGATGATGAATCTGCAGGCTGCTCAAGGATTCCCCTCAGGAACTCTTCCTCTTCGAAAGAGGAGTTCATATGGTTTTGATTCCAGACATCATCTTCTTCTTCTTCCATTTCCTGCAATATAATGTGACAACAATATGACCGAAGAAAAATCTAATTAAGTACTTACAGCAGGTGGGCAATACACGGTTAATTAATTTAATTTGTTCAAAAAGATAATCCAATCATGTCATGTCATGTCATGAAAAGTTTCTAGCATGCATGCTACCTGATAATTAATGGAATGAGTATATATGATGAGTGTGTGCCATTACCAAATGTTGAGAAATCCAACTCTCCAGTGAATTCTCCATTTTTGCCTCACCGATCGAAGACGACTTCTGAAACGGATCTGTCGCAATGTCGATAAAATTAATGTGGCCGTTCCAACTTTTATAGCAAAATGCAACCTTTTTAGAATTAAAGATCATTATTATTTTTTTTCTAACTAGTGTCCAAAAGATTTCAATAAAAAAAAAATTTACAAAGATTTTAATAGATCTCACTCTTGAAAACTTAAAAAATCACATTTCCTCTAAAAAAAAAAATTGTTTAGAATTATTAGCTGTTGCCCTTGTGATGTTGCTGTTTAGTTTTTAGTTTTTTCTCCCCCCCTTTCTAGATATCTTTTAAACATGCTAATTTTTGTTTAACCATATAATAAATTAAAGTCACGTGACAATAAATTATTGCTAATAATACTCGAGTCACGGCAATCGGGATAAATCAAACTTTGCCACATAAAACAAAGATTGTTGACTAAATCACTATCCTTCACTATGGCGAACTTTAAATTTGATAGAAAGTATATGACTGGTAAAATAATGCTGACAGAAATCAAATATTCGATCGATAAACGAATATTTTAGTTGTTATTCAACAGTTGAATGATAATTATAGTTTTACTAGTCAATTATTGGTCGGAATAGCTAGGAGAGTATCACGTGATAAGGCTCGTTGGATTCAAAAAGAAGGGAACACAAGACATCATAGAGGAGTGTTATTTTCGTACAGTGTTCTATCTTTTTTTAAACTTATATTCCAAATTTTAAGTTTAGGATCAGAACGTATTTCAATTTTTGACGTGACTTACAAATTACTCGCTAATGAAGAAACTTATGAATCAAAGAATGAAGATCAATTAGGAGCCAACTCTCGTTAGCAGTGTAATGTTCTATTAATTATTGGAACCTCGTTCGTGCCTTTGCCGCTGTGCGCGAAAATGTGCATATGTTTTTGTAACATTCAGATGAATTTTTCCTTTAATGTAAAAAATTGAGTCCTCAATTGGTTATTATAAAAGAGATATTTGATGATTATACTTGCCTTATGATTTTCAAACTACACTTGCCTTGTGATGAAGTAATTAATTAGTTAAAAAAACAAAATGATGTATCTTTTCTATATGTTAACTATCGACTCAACCTACTTGATTCCATTTTTTGAAGTTTCAAGTATCTCACATAATAAACTTATTAGTGCTCATACGATCTTAGAGGTTTTTTCAGAAGCCGTTAAAAACTAGTTATTTGGGTAGTATTTAATAACTACTTAAGCTTTTTTAAATTAGTTCAAATTAAATTTAAGCTTAAACTAGTTTGTTAAAACTAATTTTAAATTAGCTTCATAATCTAAATTCCCTATTGTCTCTTGATTAGGAGATTTTCGTGAATGATAATTTCAATCTCGATTTTTTCAGCAATCCTTGAGTTGCCAAGTTTGTTTTGAGGAGTTCATTTTATATTTTCTTATTGTTAAGGCTTTATTTATAACAAATTAAATCTTGACGGGAATGTTAGAAATCAATGGAACGTCTAGTAATTGTAATTTCTACGTGATCTCTCTCTCTCTCAGTTAGGATTGATATTTGTAATACAATACAAAATTTAAGCAATACCAAGTGTGCAGTGCAGGACGAAATTCGTATTAATAAAATGATTGAGGATACAACCATTAGCACCGAGTCCACTGAAATAATTGAGGTCAGTGGACGAAAGTGACATGATATTGGAATGAAAAGTATTACAAAACGGAAAATTATAGGATAAACCTTGTCATAAATTTCTTATTATTAATCGTTAAATAATTATTATTTTTATTGAATAATTTGATTCAATAAATAATAATAAATGGTTCACAATAAATCTAAATATTGAGATTCACCGTAAATCTACCATAGACAAAAATGAAGTAATATGTCTAGAAGGTTTTCTTTTTTCTTTTTTGTTTTTTGTTTTCTTGACGTCGACAAGTATCCGAAGCTACTCGAGAGTAATCGACAAAAGTACATATTTTTCAAAAGGGCAAAAAGGTAATATATCGTCTGGGACCTGCACTGACTTTTTTTTATTAAAATCTCTTTTTCTTCTAAAGTTTCTTTTGCGTTTACTATTTCAGGATGTGTTTGATTAGATGATAAAAGTAAAAATAAAATTTTAATAAATAAATATTATATATAATTTTAAACATAGAATTTATGAATAATAAAAAAAATTCATGTTATAAAAATGACATTGAATCTCCTTGTTAAAACATGATACACACCCTTTCAAATGATGATTTAGGATTCAATGTACGTAACAAGTAATCATAGAAAAACCCTCACCTATCACTACCTACCATGTCTTTTCAAGTTCAATTTTCCACGCACTTTCAAGGGGAAAAAAAATACTGATTTAATGAGTTTTGCAGTTATTAGAGCCTAACTGAATAAGATATTAACGTACTAAATGGGATAAGATATTATTGTAAATTTTTATTGGTAATATTACAACTAAATTAAACATATAGTAATATGACACAGAAATATGTATGATTCTTTTAGTAATTAATTAGTAATATTTCTCCACTAGACTGAGAAATTGCTCCCCATAATTGGTAGGTGGATTCCCTATACATGCATATAATTAAAGGTTCAATTTCTACCGATGAATATGAAGAAATTTTTTTAATTAGAGATAAAACCTATATTTATAAGACATTCATCTTAAGAAGATAAGTTTATGTTTTCGATGTTAAATATCCGAGAGTCACTCATATTGAAAGAGAGGCATCCAAAGAATGACACATCTCCATATTCATATACTGTAACAAAAAAAATCTCCACATTCATATACTAAGGAGGGTTCCCAACAGGTATAAAACATAGGCATGGAGCAGATCAAAATAGAAGGCAAATGATCAGATAACCAGAGGAAATTATCATATTAACACGCATTTGAACATACTTGGACTTGCACTTATTTTTAGATAGTTAATAAATTGAGATGTTTACTTTAATAGAAATTTTTATAAATTTCTGGTAAGTTTTTTCATTAATTATTTTTAAAATGTTGAGTATATAATATTACGCAACAATATTACTCTAAGTCCTGTCATTGTGTTTTATCATCATTTTATGTTCTCTTAATTTTATTCTTTTTGCTTTTCTTTCTTTGATGAGTTTTAAAAATTAACATTCTTATTTTATTTCTTATATGTGTGTATGTGTCATATATATTTCTAATTAAAACAATGCTTTTTAACACTCTAAATGTATTCTCATTATAGTCAACATCAACAATGATCATAAGAAAATTTCAACAAAGAAAATAAAAAATGAACTAATTGCAAGCTGAGAGACTCAAGTCTCACATCCAAAGTATGAGATTTTTATTAATATAAAAATCATTCATGTACTTAAATCCAACAATTTAAACTTTTGAGAGAAATATTTCATGATAATTTGAATGTATGTAGAGTGCGGTTTTGAGTTATTCAATCATAATAGCTAGTTTTTATGATGTCATTCTCCCAAGATTCCTATCAATTGCTACTAGAGTTATAAATTTAAAGTTTTGCAAGAGATGGTTCATAAGAAAACTTTAGAGTTTTATGATATCAACAATTGGTATAAATATATTTACTAAGAAAAATATTATGTATACATAACATTTATAAATATCATGCCAACTTATATCTTACCTATTATTTAACGAGAGATATGAATCTCATTCAAATAAAATCTACATCTAGTCGAATTTATCAATTGCTATTAGAGTTATAAATTAAAAGTTTTGCAAGAGATGGTTCATGACAAAACTTTAGAGAGTTTTATGGTATCAACAATTGGAATAAATGTATTTACTAAGAAAAATATTATGTACACATAATATTTATAAATATCGTATTGACTTATATCTCACCTATCATTAAATGATATATAAATCTCATTCAAGTAGGATTCACATCCTATCAATGGTGGATGAAGTGTAAGCTGACACGATGTTTTCTGGATATTATATACACATGACATAACTGATTTATTAAAGAATCAAAACAAATTAAAATTATACACCTTTTAACACTTTTTTGTATTTAATAGACTTTTCTTTTCTTAATAAATATCATTGGAGAAATACTTAAGTGCTCTGAAAGAAAAAGAAAATGTTTACCTTATTCTATTTATTAATTGATACATAAGCTATTATATTAGAAATGTAGGAAAAATGAGAGATAACACTTGACTACAATACTAATGTATCAATTAATAAATGGAATATAACATATATTTTTTCTACTTGCTCCATTTTTTAATAAGTATTCATCTATAAAATTTAACTTTTTTACTATTATTTGTCCTTTTAAGAATTTTAGACAACATTAATTATTATTTTTAATTCCTTGATATGCTTATGAGAGAGAGAGTGTGTTGGAGTATGTGATAACCATAGTATTGTAAAATATACTAAAATATATTTAATTTCAATTACATCCCACAATCATTTTCTTAATATGCATGCATAGTAAAAATTGACACTTATTAGAAAATAAAGATAATATTACTTTAAAATCACCTAAGAATTTTTGGACATATGTTTGCTACCTAGTCAAAATTTTGTTCATCACTTAACAACTCCCCCGTCCTTAAATAATTATCCCATTTTGGATGTACACTGAAATTAAGGAAATGATTAAAAAATATGAAAGTTAGAAAAAGTTAAAATTAATTTATTAAATTGCTCTTTTTTTCTCTCCTCCTTTATTGATTTCCCTCTTCTCATTTGCTATGTCTCTCTTCTCCTATAATAATATTTAATAGAAATATTATTTAAAAAATAATTAATATTACCTAAATATTTTAAAGGGATAATTATTTCTAAATAAAAGAAATTTTTGAAATGGATGGAAAGAGCAATAAATATAAACAATTAGTCAACATCCATTACCATCATTTAATGTGGTGGCCTGCATTAAACTAACGCTTGTAATTCGCCATGTTTATCATTTTTTTTAAAGAAAAAAAATTTATGAAACAGATCATTTTAGTAACAATAAGAGTGCTCACGTCTTCACGGATTGGTTAGTTACGTTTGTATTTAAATGAAAATTCTAGCAAGGTTACTAAATTCAATTAAGTTAAATTAATTTAGCTATTAACTTTTTCAGTAAATCTAAATTAAATCATTGAGTTGAAATGAAAAATATCTTTTTTAAATAAATTTTGAGTATTGCTTATTTTCATCATTGAAATTATATATATTATTAAAGTCGTAGCAAAGCAGGAAAAAAGAGAAAGGGCACAAAGAAAGTGGAGAACAAGAATTCTTGAATTAGAGATAAAAATTGAACATGCCAATACAAAAAAAATGGAAGAGGTTACACCAAGTGAAGCAGTTACAGATTATATATAAATGATTATTCCTAGCTTCTATTACAAGCTAGATACATGAACTAGCTGTCAGTGAGTTACACCAGAGTACAACTAATAACAGAATTGGTTTACGTATTGAAACTAATTGGGCTGAAGGCTAGTGGGCTGAGGTGGGATTTTTATCAAGTAATTAACATATATTTGAGTCACTTTATTCTCTGAAGTTTAAAATCTGGCTAATTAGTTTTTGATTTTGAAATTTTGAATCACACTGATCCTTAAAAAGCATAAATTATTCATAGTAGTCATTAAACATACATTATTAAATCAAATTGGTAAAGAAAAAAAACTTTAATTCAAATCACTTTCATAATTTGTTAGGATTTATTCACCCGGAGCTAACAAGATTCATAATTAGAAAGTTTGGAACTAATTAGTCATATTATAAATTTTAGAGATGACAATAGCTTACACATCTAATTTCAAGAATAAAATGAGTAATAACTCTGACAAATGATGTTATTTGAGCTCTATTTTTTTTTTTCTAAACACTCAACACTCTTGAAACAATATATGGGTCATGTGTTTTCTCTCCACAATATACCTTGTCCCTCTTCCATCTTCTCTCCTCTCCATAATATAATCTTCTCTCTTTACTAAAGTATAAAATTAGTCATGTGTCTCTACCTATTAGTTCAAATTTTTGGGAGAGATAGTTTTATATCACACTCTTTTCTCTCTTGGTGTTTTTGGTGCCCATTTTTTGGGTTCAAATATCTTTATTCTAACCGTAATAAACATATTAAAGAAATGTGAAGTAAATAAAATAAAAGTGATACAATTATTATAATCTAAATGTAGAAGTTCACAAGCTTAGAAATAAGTTTCAAACATATAGTTTGATTGGGTGATATATTGTGTTAGAAGTTTTGAATTGAACAAATATTAGTTTAATTCGATTTTGACTTAAAGTAATCTAATTACTTGAATCAATTGAATTAATTTTGTCAGTTTGTTATGAACTTTTGAATTTTTTTTAATTTGTTCAATTTGATTTGATGAACACAACTATAATTACGTACCTCTCAAGCCTTAACCCAATATTGCGTGTTACCATCGTAACGCTTGTATAGTACTCAGCATTTAATCAACATCCATCACCATCATTAAAAGTAATGTCTTGCAATAAATTAGCCTTATTAATTGAACATGCGCTTATCATGTTGTATCTTATTTCAGCAAAACAGATATGTTTTCCAGTAACCATTGGATATCACATCAAAAAGACAAATTACAGCAAGTTTTCTCAAGGCCCATCGAAATTACACTTTTCCCTTCTAGATTTCGAAATTACACATGACTCTTCACACAGAGTTAAACACCATTAACCATCGATATGCAATGACCACTTTACCCCTAGCACTTAAAGAAACTCTAATCCCATTCTTTCCCTCATTTCTCATTGGGCTATAGCGGCCGTACTCGTGGACACCAGGGAGCTTCGTGGTGGTGCCGAAGTAGTCGAAGCTAGGGCTAGGCTGGGGGACATCAACAATGGTGCCCTTGAGGTCAGTCATCTTGGCAGAATGGATGGCGAGTGTGATTGTAGCGGCCAAGAGCTTGACGAGGCGACACTCCTAGTGGAGACTTCTTGAGGATGATCAGCTTGCTGGTCTCATTATTGAGGTCTTGAAGGCAATTCTCGCTCAGACCCTTGTTTTGGATCTCTTTTGCAACCTTATGGCCAATCTCACACATGATCTGCTTGCCCCACTATTAATTTACAGGATCAAATATTAAGAATTTAAAACACCAAAATAGGAACAGTATAATTGACATGAAATGCGTACCTCTCGAGGCCATATATACTGCAAATTGATGTTGACGTTGTAAGTGTATGCACATATACGTCAGGTACAGAGAGTTTTCACTTCTTTTTTGTCTCTTATGCCAAACAATGCCCAAAAGGAGCAATATGGTCAAGATATAAGATATACAGACTAAAGTGGAACCCTGTCCAAAAGAAACATATTGTCACCAAGCCTTTGTCCATCATAGGCCTGAGTTACTACAAACTCACACCCTTCGATACATTCACAATTGAGCCGAAGCCCAATAATATACTTGGTGAATCCCAAACTCATTATTGAATCATAAGATAATATTAAATGGGTCTCCAGAGAACAATTAGATTGTCCATTCAATTCGTTTTATAAAATTAAAATACACATAAATCTATTGTAGCCCAAACCCAAAAAAATTCTAACACCCACTTGTTAGCCTCGAAGAAGTCACAACACTCTGATGCAAGGAAGAACCGGTTCAGCATCAACTGGGCCTTCTCTTCATTACAAGCGATCTTCTTCTTCTTGTTTCCTTGTGAGCCGAGCTTCTTCTCTTGTGTCATAGAAAATGAGCCCTAACCCTAGGCCCTTGCTGAGCTTCTTCTTTTTCATTTGAAACAAAAACGGTTTTTATTTTTTTTTGTTTTTTCTTTTAGAAATTGGATGTGGGAGGAATGGTAGGTGTTTCAATAATTGTTACAATATAGCTAATATTGTGTTCAATACTGCACTTACATTTGTACATTTTGAAATTTGGGTCATGCGAAAAATAACTTTGTCATGTTGTGTTGAGATGCCACTGGAATTGAAGGCCAAGGACCAATGTCATTCTATGATTATTTGGTGGGAAATGCATCATTGCTCTAGTTTGTAGCTGAGTTGTGTTGAGTTTAAGGTTCTTGTTAGAATGGGGATCATTATTATCGAGGGAAATTAAAGAATTTGGATGTAAAATATGCTTGGGGACACGTCAATTGAGACGCTAATGGCTAGGAATCAGGATTTTGAAAGAGATGAGAAAGGGAGCCCGATTTTGGTCAAAGAAGAAGAAAAAAATATGAAGGGAGTTGGGCAAATAATAACAGAGGGTAGACAAAGAATCACACACGTGTTTCCAAGTTTTTTCAAACAGAAAAGCATGTGTATCTCACATCCAACTAACGGACATAATGTTTGTTTACTGTAGATCGATGCTTCTGTTCTATTAAAATAAAGGAGGGAAGGCAAGTATAATTTTAAAATCTAGATAAAAATAAGCGTAATTTCAAAAAATTTCACAAAAGATTGTTGCAATTGACCTTAAACAAAAAAAGTAGGTACTATAAGAAAACACTCAAATAAGTGCTGACTAAGATTGCAGCATGCAATAGTGAGAGCTCCTCATGAATCGTGTGTGTGATATCTTATGTCGTGACGTGACTTCGTTGTAGTCTTGCTTTTGTTTTCTTTCATGCCACTTCACCGAAAAAGGGGGAGTTGGAAACGGTCAGTTTTTAAGTTATAGGCTTATGGCTTTTGTGATATCTAAACATTAAAATACGGCTGTTTTGAAAATTTTACCATAATATGAGTTGGCATGAAATCAGCACCCGCGCGTCTAAGTGTTGTTTGCATAATTTTTTATCAGTGATATTTTTCAAACATTAAAAAAGTGGACGTATATTGAAATAATTATTTAACCACTATTAGATATAATATGATAGATAGAGTGTGTGAGATTTATTATTATATTTAATAATTATTAAAATCCTCATTTTCAGTTATTTTTTTATTTTCCAAAGTATTCACCACCAAACACAGAAATTAATCTCTTTGTATAATTTTTTGGTATTTGAATAACATTTTTTATTTCTATCTCCTAAAAGTTGGTAATGACAACTTCATCTAAACAAAGTATATTTATGTAAATTCTTTTATAATTCTACATTTTTTTTTAATAAAACTTACTTAAATATCATATATAAAATCATTATTTGTGTTGAAACATCTATAATTAAGTCAAATAAATATGGCACTAAAAATGAATAATAATTCTATTTTTCAAAAGACATAGTATTCAGCATGGAATTACTTGATTATGAGTCATGTATTTATTAAAATTAATTAATTTATAGGTCTTTATAATTTTACTTAATTTACAAATAAATTTTTATAGTTAAAAATTTCAACTAAACTTTTACATTGTAAAATTTTTTTAATCAAATATTTATAAAACAACCTCTTGTTATAATAAAAATTTAAACATAGTAGATACCTAAAATTCTAATTGACTATTAATAGAACTTGTCCTCATTTTACCAAAAGTTTGAAATTTTAATTTTTGTTACGACAGGTTGCCGATCAAAGATTTGATTATAATGATTTTTACAATATAACAAATTTAAATATTAAAAAGTTTTAAACTATAGAGGCTGAATTTTACTCAATCTTAAAGTAAAAGAGAGGCAAAAACCAAACCGAAAAAACATTGAGGTGCATAACATGAATAATAACCTTAGATAATGATTTGAGCAAAGTCAAAAAGACAAACCGGCATCAGATAAAATATAGTACTCCACATATGAGATATTTATCATAAAATACGCAATGAATGAATTTAGTCACATTTTTTTTTTTGTCAACGTGCTAACTACACTAATATTAATTTAGATGCACTTTGTAGGCATTTAGCCATATTTAACAAATGTTGACAAATGTACGGTGTGGTGTTTAGCCATATTTGTCCGTTGTGTGGTGTTTCATACTTAGCCTGATTGGCCACAACCTTGGTCTGCAATTACTTGTGTAAGATAGATTTATTAATTTATTACCATTAATAAATTAAAAGGGCAAACATACGATGATGATATATGATTAGATAATAAATATATTACCAGCATATCAAAATTAATTTTATAATTTTTCTTATCTTTTTTTGAAGTTAAAATATGTTACAAAGTTCATTTCGAACATTCTCAATTTGATTAGTTTTAATTTTTTATGTTTTTCTTCTTCTTTTTTATGATATTTGATTAGTTTTAATGATTCAATACTTGTTCTTCTAACTAACATCTTAGATTTGAGCCTTGGGAATAAAATATCATATTTAAGAGAATTTTACCTTTATAATAAACCAATTATTCTGTAGAAGTAAATTAGATTAATTAAAATCTAGTGAACTTTGAAAACATATGATTTATATAGATATATATTATGGTTTAGGGAAGAAAAAAAAGGGTTCATTATAAACATTCATACATCATTTATCAATTGAATGCAAAAATCAAACCTAAATCTCTAAATTATAATTCTATGCTATCATGTAGCCGACTCAATCATCGCTCAACCTAACATCGCGAGACTGCTCGGCGTCTGCAACGTTTCATACAAAGTAATTAGTACTCTTGACCACGGGTTCCACAACTATGTTTTTTGTATTCTCACTATTGAAGTTGGGTAGGTAATAAGAAAAGAATAATTACATGAGAATACGACACAGCTTAATTGCTTCAGATGATTGTTGAAACGTTTATCTCAAGCGTAAGAAAACAAACAATCTAAACTAATTAAGATAAAGACAGCGAAAAAAAAAAAACGACAAGAAAATAAATATGATTCCCATAGACGAGCACAACAGGAGGAAAAATCGGAAAACTTGCCAAAACAGAGTTAAGAATACAGACAAAAAGGGATAGTTATTTTGAATTTTATATTATTCTTTTATGTCTAAATATATTTTTTGTTCTTATAAACATAGACAATTATAAGATTGGTATCTGTTTAATTTTTGTTTTGATTTTTGTCCGTCCTTTTCCAAAAGTTTTAATTTTAGACTTTGTTGTTAGATGAGTCTCGTTAAATGGTGACGTGTTAGATGGAAATGATCCCAGATGTCAAGGCTAACGTGAATTTTTCTCTAGCACGTCGTTACTTACCTAATGGATCTATCTAACAGTAGAGACTAAACTAAAATTGAAACTATTGAGAAATAAGATCAAATGCAAATAAAAATCAAAGAGAAATCAAAACCAAAATAGGGGCATTCTCAGATGTAGATAAAAAAAGCATATGCAACATGAACATATGAGCTGTCTCAATAAGTAGAAGACATCTCTCCAACCACCCCAAATCTACTTCTACTTTGCCTCCTTGACAGTGTGCCTGGCCTCTGATAGCTACAAGGGGGACCGGTAAGAGTAAAGGATGACACAAACTCTCAGATCTGTAAAAGTATTGAACGACGGCAACCATTGTGATCAGGTCAATAGTGAAAGAACAATCGAATGTGAGAGGAATCGCAACCTTGAAGCACTTGCCAAGCCACTGTTATTCCATCTCCACCGTTTGGTCTCTAGCCCTGGTCTTGACCACCGCTGGTGACTCTTTTCAGACCATCTCAAACAAACCAAGAACGAAGAACTTTGTGATTTTGGAAATATATACCCATAAGGCCATAACTTCAGTTGACATTCCAAGAGCTTGATATGCTTCTTTTGCAATTTTGAAATAATTTTAGAACAGCGCCTAGACTTCTTTGTCTTGGAGAATGGAGTTTGAAAAGTTTCTAAGTAAAAAGTTGGAGCTTTGTTTTATGTCATTTTCTATTTCCTTTAGTTTATGTTTTTTATCCTATGTTTAAACGTCATTTTTCTGTTCACCTTGCTTGCCATCATCTAAAGCTTACTCTTCTAGTGAATCACAAGGTAGCAGCAATGAAAGATTTAAGTAGGGGGATAAGAAAGAGAGACTGAACAAAGGTAAGAGAATGTGAGAGTTGTTGGGAAGAGAGGGAAAACTATTACAATGTATCATATATGATTAGTTGCATGAAACACTACACAATAGCCCCTTCTTCATGTCTTCTACTCATTGAGACAACTCACATCTTCATGTGCAGTTTTTTTTTTTTTAATCTACATCTGAGAATGCACCACCAACATAACATGTATTTGCAATAATAAAAAGAGAGTTGTTACGTGCACAACTCATTGGAACAACTTTTGCACAACTATGCCAGCTGTCGCAAAAAGACAAAAAAAGGGATGGTGGCGGAGCGTGGACATTAAAGAATTGAATTCACCGTAGGAATTCCTCTAAATGGAAAAGTACTCACACGGGAGGAAAAGCTAAAAGAGTTCCTACCATCCATATACCTCTGTTTCTCGCTCCTTTTTATCAAATGCAGCCTCGTCTAAAAGGCTCTCTTTTCTCTTTCTCAAATGAAGATTTGCCCCTTCCCACCTTCACATCAGTTCTCACCTTCCCTTCTCTTCCACCTAACCACACCTTTAGCCCTTTCTCTTCCCTTTCCCTTGTTCCTATTCTTCATAACTCAACAACAAAACAAAACCAAACCCCAAAGATTTCATTTCCATTTACTCACTTTTTTCTTTTAACAGATTGAAAATAGCTCTCTTGTGCTTGGCTTCCACTTGCTATTTATCTGTCTATATTCATGATGTGCTTAGGGTTTAATACTATTTTTAGATGTATTTTTCCTTCTTCTTTGTGTTATAGAAAGCATAGAGGAAGGAAAGCACATCAAATTGAGTGAATATTTATCTTTTTGCATATTGTGTTGTATTTTATGTCTCCTCTCAAAATGCACTTTGATCCTATTTTATTTATTGATTGGCTATTCTATGCTATGGATGATGCCTTGTGGTGGATTTGGATTTTGGGGTTTTCATTACATGCTGGCTTGCTTGAATTGTTTTATGAGTGTGAATCAAGTTTAGCTTCAACTTCATCATAAAAAATGAAATATATATATATGCACAATGTTCTTGATACTAACCCATCATAGAAACACACTTTATTTGGTATACCTTAATCAACATTGAGTACAAGCATCATGAGAACTCCCCTCTCCAATATTAGTAATGGTCGGTAATAGCATTTTTTATAAAGATTTGCTTCTGCTATCAATTATTTAGTTTGTTGAAAATAATCATTCTATCAAGTTTAACTTTATGGTGAGCACTGTGGAACAAATTCGAAATGAAGTAAATCTTTATCATTTGATGCTACTTTAAATTGATATATACTACACTTTTGCTATGATGGGGTTATTTCTACTTTGACCAAATTTGTGAGGTATAGCTGTGAGAGCGATTATTTTTTATTGAGGCATTCAAAGCGAGTTAATATGCTGGATAAGGGGTATAATAATTAGAATGTACTTTATAATTTGAATTGCCTTTGAAAGATATGGTCTGATCTACGGTGTTTGGTCAAGAAAGGAAGAAAGAAAGCTGATCAATGGATCTTACAATGTGGGTTTTAAAACTTTGTTATCTTTCACATATATTTTTGTCCATGTAGTTTTAGACTATTTCTAGAATATTTCATTTTATGTAAACTATTTCTAGATGTTTTGATAGTTTAGATTATCATTTTGGAAAGGCTTTATTAGGCCTCCATTTTTATGTATATAGATTTGCAAATATAAGTTACATGGGATTTATAATAATTGTACAACGATGACCTTTCATTCAGGAGATGGATATTTAATTTTGTATAATGCTTCTATATTTACTTCATGATGATGTTATACAAGAAAATTTATCATGAACAACTTACCTGCATAATACCAAAATTACTAGCATATTATGAATAACTTATCAACAAAAGTTCCTTACTTAACTGTCACGACCCAATTTAGGCACGTGATCGGCACGTGAGAAATCTCATTCTCACGCAAGCCTTTTTGACCTGTTTACTGATTTTGCATGCATACTCTACTCAAATATTCATGAAAGATAGAAAATTTTCTCTTTTTCTGCATATAAATCATCTGTTCTCTGGAATCAAAATCATTATATCTAAAATTTTGTAATGGTCTCTCGAATTTCAAATCATGAATTATTTATACATACAAATCATATAACTTTGTCAAATGTCTGGGTCACTATATACAAATCAAAATATAAACATGATGTGGCAAATGCAAAAAAACAAAACATGTTCTAGGTCCGGGATCCTGCCTGCAATGTACTGGAGCACTCTAAACAACTATAACCACTTCACCCAAGTGAAGCTTACCACTGAAACTCTAATGCTGGTAGGGGATGATGATTGAGAACACTCTGCAGCAGTTGTTCTATCTGTGAAAAAGGAGAAAGGAAAGGGGTGAGTTTTGTTTCTCAGTGAGTGAATCCTCATCTGAAACCCGCTTTTATGGGATATCAAGGAAATAATGCACAAAAATCATAATAACATTAATAATATAAGAAAATATCTCACATAACCAAGTATAATTACATTTCTAAAAGTCATGTATCATCATCATGTTATAACTTAAAACAATTTCTCTGAATTTATTTTCATACCTGAAATCATACAAACAATATAATATAGTAGCTCCTAGAGAAACAGTAATCTTTACTCTATGGTTCTTATAAAACCGAAATTGGACACCTAAATAGGTTCCATTCTATGCTCTGCTCTGGTTATGCACAGTGCCTGTGATGTAACAAAACTCTAAATATAAAATCTCTAAATATCTCTAGCCCGGGCTATTTGGTACCAAGGTTAACGGATTTACTGCCGTTAACACACAGCCTATTTCTTTATAGCTACCCTTTAAACTAATCAAATAAATCTGTTTAAAACCAATCCTTTAAACCTTTTTAATTCTCTAGAGCTCTGAATCTGTTTGATTCTAACAGCCTGACCTTAGCATAACTGTGGCTATGAAATCATGCCCAAGAGATCATCCTCTGCAGACATTGGTGATTTCAATAGCTCATAGAATATTTAGCCGTCAACTGTTTTGAATCTCATAACGATTCAAGCTCTAAAACCTTTGATTTACTCTCTAAAACACATTTCAAACCATTAAATTTTTCATACTAAAACTCTCAATATCATGTTTCCAAAATAGCTATGTTCACAATCTCAATTTCATTCTCTTCTCTAAATAGCATATTCAAGTATTAAACATTCATAGAAGCTTTCCATAATCATCATTATCATCAAATATATTTAAAATCAATTCAACAAACATGGTCCCATGAGTTTTTTCAAAAATACATTTCATGCTCTAAAATCAATAGCTCTAAAACATATAATCCAACAGTAGCTTCAAATCCTTGTACAGTAATTCTCTAAAATCAATCATTAAATCATACTTTCATGAAAATAACTCTAATGTAGAACATAAAGATCACAGATGAGAACCCACTCACCTGGAGGGGTGTACAGTGAAGATCTGCACTGACAGAACTCTAAGAAGCAGGAATGACACTGGTATCTGCTATAACGATCATAATACACTAGATTAATCTCTAAAATCTCTAACTAACTAGATTTTAACCCTAACCATGGTAGAAAAATACCATGGCATGAAAAACAATGAGAACCCTAGGTTTAACCCCTTAGAACTTGAGAAATAGGAAGAGAAAGAGACAAATCAATAAGCTACACATACCTTAGATCCTTAGAAGGAAGAAAAATGGAGTTTCAATGGTGAAAAGGTGAAGAAATGAGGTGGAGAAGGAGAGGAGCCACGTTTCTATATAGAGGAGGAGGTGGGGGAGTGTTTTGGATGAAATGAATGTTCTGGACCCCGAACAGGGGTTTTTAAGTCATCTGTTGAGCGCCGCAGTGCTCGCGGCGCTAAGAGCGCTGCGGCACTCACCCGAGAGCATATCGCGCACCACCTTACTGTTCTGTTGAGCGCTGCAGCGCTAAGAGCATTGCGGCGCTCACCAGAGAACATAAAATTCATTTCTTGCACCAACTCAATACTCTGTTGATCGTTGCATTGCTAAGAGTGCTGCAACACTCATCAGAATGGCTTATCCCTCTCCAGGATGGTCTCTCTCACTCTCTAGGATTGTCTCTCACTCCTTAGAACTCACTTATTTCCTATTAATTTTTAAACATAAATGTAAATAAGGGAATACCCCCTATTTAGATTCAAATAAAATGTCTAAAAAATCAAAATCCAACCCAATCAAAATCTAAATTTTGGATTTTAGTTCAAATCTGAAAATTTTCACGGTTTTATAAACTCATCGACTAAAAATGAAACGTTTAAAGGTTTCAAAAAATTCCTTAAAAATCACTCTTTAACTCAGTTTTCTCTAAGGAACAATTACCGGGACTTTTGGTCCCAAGAATATTGCTCTATCATATGGCTCTCCAATGAGGAGTAGGGTCCAGACTTAGAAAAATTTCAGGACCCGGAGTGACAGATAACAGTAACTGACACCCTTTTGGCCCGAAAAATTATTCTAACTCTTTTATTTAAAATTTGGGGTATTACATTAATAGCCAAAGTATTATCTATATACATGTCATTCCAATTTGTCAAATACCTTGAAAATAGTTCCCTAATGCATTATAAGGATAACAACCCTTGAATTTTAAATTTTGTTGCCCTACCTATCACTAACAAATTGAAATCATTTTCTATGACCAATAGATTTTTTTTTTTTGGATAAATCCAATAGACTTTATTACAAATGAGTGATAATGCAATTTGAAAGGCTTCAACACATTTTCACATGAGATTAGTGTGCACTTTGACATGCTTCAACATTCTTGGATTTGGATTTATTGTCCATTTACATGCTTTGAGAAGCTTTTAGCTGAGATGCAGTAAACTTATAAGCTTTGACCAAAACTTATAAGCTAAAATTGAAAAACTTATATACAAAATTGGCGTTCTTAATTGCTATTTTTTCACAGCTATATACTTGTGAAATGACCCATTGGACATGTCACTTTATCTAAATAGGTACAACAATGCACTTTGACATGGATATAATGTCCATTCACATACTTTGACAAGCTTTTGGCTATGATGCAAAAAACTTATAAGCTTTGACCAAAACTTATAAGCTAAAATGGAAAGACTTATATGCTAAAGTGGTATTCTTAACTGTCATTTTTTCATAGCTATATACTATGTGAAATGACCTATTAGACATGTCACTTTGTCTGAATAGCTAAAGACTTATCTTGCGAATGTTTCCAAGATTATTTTGGAAAAGTATTATTAGCTATTGTTATTTATTATTATATTTCTAAAAAATTATGGAATGACCAACAAAGTGACTTAATTACATGCATTTTTCATGAGACTTATCAGCATATTTGGTATTTTTACATGCTTAGATAGAATATGGCTATAGCATTAATTCCTTGTTTTGTTTAGATAAAAGACAATTGTAACTTGTTTACTAACACACAAATAGTATAAGTAAGGTGAATAACATTTTTTCCAAACTTTGTTCAGGCAATTTCATCCTCTATAGTTACATTCTATGGACAAGTCAAACACTCATGAGTCAAACATTTTTTCTACCTTACATTCTATGAAATGCTTGCACATGAATTTACTATATACTCACATTATTAGAGAAAACGTATTTGTTGACTCAGTGCATTGTTGTACCTATTTAGACAAAGTGACATGTCCAAGGGGTTATTTCACAAGTATGTAGCTATGAAAAAATGGCAGTTAAGAATGCCAATTTTGCATATAAGTCTTTCAATTTTAGCTTATAAGTTTTGGTCAAAGCTTATAAGTTTACTGCATCTCAGCCAAAGCTTCTCAAAGCATGTGAATGGACAGTAAATCCAAATCCAAGCCTGTTGAAGAATGTCAAAGTGCATACTAATCTCATGTGAAAATGTGTTGCAGCCTTTCAAATTGCATTATCACTCATTTGTAATAAAAATCTATTAGATTTATCTTTAAAAAAACCTATTGGTCATATAAAATGATTTCAATTTGTTAATGATAAGTAGGGCAACAAAATTTAAAATTCAGGAGTTATTATCCTTATAATGCATTAGGGAACTATTTTCAAGGTATTTGATAAATTAGAATGACATGTATAATGTCAAAGTATAGAGCAAGCCTATGTGAAAATGTCTTGAAGCATTTCAAAGTGCACTATCACTCTTTTGTGATAAAATCTATTAGATTTATTTTAAAAGAAAAGAAAAGAAAATCTGTTAGTCATAGAAAATGATTTCAATTTATTAGTGATAGGTAGGGCAACAATTTGTTGGTCATAGAACGTTTTATCATTCTCATAATGCATTAGGGAACTATTTGTAAGGTATTTGACAAATTGGAATGACATGTATACAAATATTGCTTTAGCTGTTAAGTAGAGAACTTTTGCTAATAATTTATCATAATATGCTGGTAATTTTAGTATTCTGCAGGTAAGTTGTTCATAATATACCTTTACACAACAAATTTTCTTGTATAACATCATCATGATGTAAATATAGAAGTATTATACAAAATTAAATATCTCTCGAAAGGGACGTCATCCATTGTACAATTAGTGTAGATCTCATGTAACTTATATTTGCAAATTTATATACATAAAAATGGAGGCCTAATAAAGCCTTTCAAAAATGATAATCCAAACTATCAAAACATCTAGAAATATAAATAGTTTACAAAAAATAAAAAAAATATAGAGCCAATTTGTTGAAAGGCCTGCATCCCATGTCCCTCCAAAGCTCTGATTTCAGTAAAGGACGCTCCTTGTCAAAGTAAGCCAATTTGCATAATTATTTATATTCATCCTGCAACAACTAACAACTGAATTTGAAATGTAATCTTAATTTTCTATTAAAAAGAAAATGATTAAATATATTATATCATTTTCTATTTATATTACATAATCTCTTAATCATCTTACAGTTGATTAGATAGCTATGACTAATATTGACATTCAACAAAGTATCCATTTCAGACTTTGCCGACTATAAACAAATTATCAGCACAACAACTTCAAAGCAAGTACAGAAACTTGTCACAATTGGAATGCACAATCTAGAGTCTAGTTACCAGCATGTAATAAAATTTATCACAATTGAGGAAATGATTTTTCTTTTTCTATTTTTCTAGTACTTCTCATTATATGTTTCACACATGCTAGCAGAACAAAATGTGTTAATCAATACTACTATAGCTACAGAGGAATAGAATTTCTATATAAGGGGACACTGTAAAAGAAGTAAAATGATTCATCAGTCTCAAACATATTATACAAGAAATTAAAAAATTTCATACGAAGAAAAAAAGCAAAACTAGTGAAATATATATTAATTTCGTAGTGAGCACAGTATTGTATATATTTGCCCCACATCTTTTACTTATAATAAAGAATTCAAAGAAAAGAAAGATGTAAAATGAATTTTGAAATTGTAACTCTAGGAACACTCTCCAAATTATATTGCTGAAGCTACCAAAGTCGCAAATAGCATAACAGAATGGAGCCACCTTGCGTCAAATGAAAGCGAGGTGGCACTCACAACAAACATTTAGGAGAGAGAGCAACGTCTAAAAGACGAAAGATTGAAAATTAAGGTGAAAGAACCGTTTCATTCATGGATATGAGTATCTGAGTGACTTACTGTGTTTCTATGGGATGAAGAATTTTCTAGGCAATAATTGCATTAATAGGAAATCATCATTGAATTGATACTGTATTAATATTTTGTATTGACATAATAACTAGTGAAAAAAAAAAATTATGTACTATCCCTTAAATATGAAAAAACGGGATCAATTTTTGAGATTAATTACAATGGCATGTAAAATTTAGGAATTTATAGAACTCTCTTTGCCAATAATATGTGCTTTCCTAAATAAAAATCTATATATAGTTCAAAATGTATCACAAACTAAAATGAAAAACGAATACACATCTATCCCTTGCTCTGTCATACAATAGCCATATACTAAACTTTATGCACTGGACTCGTCACAACAAAAGATACCTTCAAAACTAATGAATTTGAGATTTCATATCTTATTTCCATGGTTTTCTTGCATTAAAAAAAAATGAAAGAGATCGTTAGAAGGCAGATTATTATATTGTTTTGGCACTAGATTATGCTTTCCTGATAAATAAAAAACCGAAAACTAAATAAATCTAATACATAGCAAGATTGTACCAAAAGCCATGAACATTGTCATCATAGGCGTGATCACTGTTGCTAAAAGGTTGAACGAAACAATCTGGTTAAGCACTAAGGATAGAGGACTAAGATGCACCAAGTTTGAATAAAAATATGAGGTTTGTCAGGACAGAGTAAGTAAAAGTTTTATTATCAGCAACAAACATTGATTTAAATGTTAAATGAAGGGTAGAGGTTATACCAATTGTTCTTACCTAGAAATTGAGGTAAGGATGCAAGTAGCTCCGACGTCCGTGGAAACGGGGGTGGGGTGCCTGCAAAGACACTCCGACGCTCAAGTCAGTGAATGAAAGAGGCATAGAGTGGTAGAGAATTGTATGTAATTAGGGTTGTGATACCTGGGGGCGTTAAGCCCCTTATATAGTGAGGTGACCCCGTGGTAGATCTGTTATGATCTAGTAAATCTGTTATGATCTTCCTTAAATGTAGGAGATATACCTGTGATTTAGTTAGTACTAAAGATAGTGATCAGATATGATAAGATAATAATAGGATATTATGAGATATATAAGATCCTCTACGGAGAATCTGTGGGAGATACTATGCCATGTGGGCAAGTTGTGGGACCCCTTGAAAGAGTTCTCTAATATTGGGTCGAGGTCTGGGGCCCATATTTCTAGTCCAGTACATTGCCCCCGAGCTTGGTCGTAGGCCGAGTAGCTGGTGTTGAGGTGTCATGACTGTGGTGTGTCAGTTTGAGGACTACGTGCCGAGCTCGAATAAGTTAACTTGTTGTGTGTAGCTTAGTGTTCCTTTTCGGTGGTTGTAGTGATAGTTGTTGAATTTAAAGTGACTAGCCCCCTAGTAGTTTGGTGAGATGGGCTGTTTAGTTTTCTTGGTTTTGGCGGTAGGTTGGGCGATAAGTGCCGAGAACCATGGGTGAGTTTGAGTTGCCTGATTATGTGAGTATGGTCATGGTATGTTGTCTCAGCTATTGTGAGCCATTGAATAAAAATGATGAGCCCCTAATCTTTGATTAGGTGGGGTGTCTGTAATAGTGTTTGTGTTGCTCTTTTTACTAGAAGTGATTTTTTGGTCTGGTTCGAATAGTCTAGAAATTGCTTGAAGGTGACCTGAATAAGTTAAGGTCCGAGTTAATTTGGCCGAGCTGTTGTAACTTCGGCTACAGGATGATCCTAGTCATGGATGCTCACGTGATGTGCATTTTACTTTCTTGTCTATGTTAATAGGTGATTAAAGCCCCTAGTTTATTTATTACTCTGATGACTTCGATAGCCGAGTCTTCTGTTCCTTTCTTTTTCATTTGAGTTTGGAGATCTTGTCAAAGTTCTCTTGTGTGATCTACTCGTTTAGAGTCTGGAAGTTAGTTCCCATGGCTAAGTTCGGTCGAGGACGATGATCTATTTGGTTGGAATAACGATTTTGCTTCATCGTAGCTCAGTCGAGAAAGGCAGGGTGCTTGATTATGTTTTGCCAATACAGGGCTTATCTGGGAAGTTGAGCCTTCTGGTCGGAAAGCCGACTTATGGAGTTTGCTAAATTTCTTCTGAGCTCTTTGCTGCTGGAGTTTGTTAAATTTCTTCTGCTTGCATGCTTGAAGATTTGCTAGATCATCTCTATGGAGGTATATGGAATTATGCCATGAGAGGAGAAAGGTTACTTTCATGTCTACTATTCTTTTGATGACATCAAGAGTGGAGTAGTCGATCCTTTTAGGGGAGGTGTTGCTCTCAGCATCAGCAATAATGTAGTTTTAGTGTTTAAGTTAGTTGTCCACCCGGTCTTCAGGTGAATCGTCTAGTTGGCTTAGGGCTTTGGCAACGACCTGTGGAGTTCTTAGTTGAGTTGTCGACCTGAGATTTGATCCGAGATGTTTTATGTTTGATCTGCTTTGATGTTGGCCTAGAGCGGAGTTGTGTCTCTATTCAATTACTTCTGATGTGAGTTAAAGAAGTGGAATATTTGCTGCAGACCCAGATAGCACTTGTCTAGAGATTCAACCTCAAAAGGTAGAGGGTTCAGTCAAGATGTTAACTCAAGTTTTATCAAGCTTGAGGTGCCTAGTCATACGTAGACTTAGAATCCCTGTCTGAGTTCATCTGGATATTGCAGGGCATCAGTCGACTTGTTGTCCTTTGGTTCAATTTGAGATAGCTAGAAATGACGGAGTGTTTAACTAATTGTCCTTAGGGAGTGTTGTACTTCGTCCTGCCAATATGAGGGCGCATTGAAGTCATGTTAGCTTTCACTTGGCTGCAATGAGGGTGAGTTGGGGTCTTTATGAGAAGTTGATTTGTCTGCTTTTCATTTGGAGTGCCGAGGGTAGTTCAGTCTTTAACTATGCTCTGGGGATAGTTCGGATGTGGATCCAAGGACGGCCAGGTGTGGACATCTTTGTCGCACTAGGTGTTTAAGATGTGAAGATACCTTGTCGTCGTATTATTTTGGAAAGTGGTCAGCGATTGGCCGAGTATAGTTTGTAATTCTCTTGTTGGAGAGTGCTTGGATATGCTCGGCTGATGCTGGTATCGAGGTTGTCATGCTGTAAGTTAGACTTCGCGAGTCTATGGTTTAGAATGTGTTCGGATCAAGTCTGAGGACATTCTGAGGTTCTTCGAGGATGTTCTCTGGTAGTAGCAAATATTGGGAATGACCCATTATCTATTTCTTTTTGAAGTTGTGTTCTACTTGCTTGTAGGAGCTGTTCCTTTTTGGGTAGTTTCAGATATGCTCGGCCGAGACTGAAGATGTCTTATTTGCATGCCGAAAGTTGGACGTCTTGAGTGGTTCAGTCTTGATTGTGTATCCGAAGGTGGCCCGATGTGGATATCCTTTTCCCGTACGGGGTGCTCTGAGGTGTGAAGACATCTCGTTGTTGCATTACTCTGAGAGTGCTCGGCACTTGTTCAAGTATACTTAGATCTTGTATTTCTCTTGTTAGAGAGTGCTTGGATATGCTCGATTGTTGTCGAGGCTATTTTGAGATTGGTTAGTGTAGCCTATTCGGCCCATCTTTCCTTTTTTGGTGAATTTGGCTATTTTTTATGGACTTTAGACTTTGGTTTTGTAGTTCTTGCATTTGAGTGTTTCGAAGACTACTCGGGCAGGGTCGAGGCTATCTTGTTAGCATGTCGGAAGTAGGACTCCTCCAGTAGGAGTGAGTGCTAGAGCAGTAGGTTTTGCAAAGGAAAAGACCTATTGTCCTGGGAGTGCATGGTGATATCAGGGCTTTGCTGAAAACCTAGCCTGAGAAGGCAAAGTTCCTGGTGGGATCAGTCTTGATCTTCTAGTGCTTTGGATCTGCTCGGTTGGCGGCGAGATGGAGTCTTCACAACTCGGCTAGTATTGAGGTCGATGTGAGACAGTTGTATGTAGGCGTGCCTTCACTACTCAGCTGGTGCCAAGGTTTACAGTGAGTATGACGGCTTTGGCCTTTCACTGCTCAGGACTGGAGCCGAGGCTGACGTGAAAGTGCGCCTTCACCACTTGGCTGGTGCCAAGGTTGAAGTGGGTATGGCAACTTTCACCTTTCACTGCTTGAGACTGGAGCCGAGGCTGACGTGAAAGTGCGCCTTCACTACTTGGATGGTTCCAAGGTTGACGTGAGTATGGCGGCTTCGGCCTTTCATTGCTCGGGACTAGAGCCGAGGCTGACGTGAAAGTGCACCTTCACCACTTGGCTGGTGCCAAGGTTGACGTGAATATGGCGGCTTTCACCTTTCACTGCTCGGGACTGGAGCCGAGGCTGACGTGAAAGTGCGCCTTCACCACTTGGATGGTTCCAAGGTTTACGTGAGTATGGCGACTTTTGCTGGAGCAAGCTTGACACCTGGCACATAAAAAATTATACAAATATGTCTAGCGTAGGAATGGTTAGCTCATAAATGAGTTGATATCTCAGATGAAATGACTGTCTTGCATAAAAGGAAATCTTTATAATATGAAAGAGGGTGTGTCTTGCATAAA
The DNA here is from genome assembly GCA_031216105.1 of Dalbergia cultrata. Classification (NCBI taxonomy): domain Eukaryota; kingdom Viridiplantae; phylum Streptophyta; class Magnoliopsida; order Fabales; family Fabaceae; genus Dalbergia; species Dalbergia cultrata. The sequence goes on along the minus strand of CM062353.1, from coordinate 86,365,682 downwards.
AATATTCAAGCTATAAATAAGATGATTATGAAAGTGGTAGAAAACATATCTGGGCAAATGCTAGCATAACTTGGCCTGAAAATGCTAAGTGCCTGGCGGGGATGCCAACTAGGGCTTTGCTGGGAGCTCGACCTGAGGAAGTGAAGTGCCTAGCAGGACTAAGGCTTTGATGAGAGCTCGGCCTGAGGAGGCTGAGTGCCTGGTGGGACTAGGGCTTTGCTGAGAATTCGGCCCGAGGAAGCGAAGTGCAACTCAGGCAGAGGGTGGCAATATGGTCGACTGGAGGTGGAGCTCGGTTGAATGAGATGTTGGAGCTCTCCCTAACCTGTCATGTAGTGGTTGTGCACTCTTCTGGTAAAAGGTGGAGCTCGTCCAATAATATTTATATGTTGGTTGATCATGAACACAAGATAAGTATAGAGCAACTGAGAATTGTTTGAACAATTCTTCACTCGTTATCTATTGAGAATTGTTGGTAAGTTGGATCATATATTGAGCAATTGTCAATGCTAAACCAAAAGCAATGATAAAGGTCGGCTAAGGAGTCTGAGCTTGGATAAAGGAGGTGTCAAAGCTGGTCTAGGCCGGTGGTATAGTAGTTGTTGTTGTGTTTTTTATTTGTCATGATTTGGTTGTTGGCACAGCACAGATGTATCGCTACATAATAGTGATAATGCCTGTTTCCCTGCAAGACAACTGAGTCCATGATTATCATGAGAAAGACAATCTGATAAGGGGTTGGTCTTCATGATTATGGCCAAGTTCAGCAACTGGGCCAAGTTGGCATTTGAATATTTAATTTCAAACATGGCAGTGTAGCTTCATCTGTCAAGGATTATGCTTGGCATCCAAAAAATAATTAGATCAAAATTAATTGATCATGAAAATAGGATAATAATAATTTCCTGTATCATAGTTGATAAGCCAAGTTGAAATTCGACTCTGTGAACACAAGGTATATATAGATATTTGTATAGTCAAACCAGGATTGGTGTAGTGGTGAGTAGGCTTGTCTGCGGGTTGTAAAGGCCTTGGTTCGAGCCCTATTGTTATTGTTTCCAGCATTTTTATGCGCTGGTTCCCTTCCTTCCTCTTTTTTTTTTTTTTTTCGTTGTGGGCTTGAAGCCCAAAAATGAAGAAAACCTAGTTCCTTCCTTCTTCTTTGTGAAGCTGCAACCACAGGGGAAGGGAAATAGTGGTGGACCAGTTTGCATCTGAGAAGAAGGAGACAACTTTCGTTTGACTAGCTTACATCGTCGGCGTTGAGGGACGAGGTACGCTGCGGTCAGGCCAGGGAGGAGAGATCCGAGTCTTCTGGTTAAGCGGAGCGATTGAGAAAATCGGCGACGAGGCGAGCAAGCCTGTTTTGCGAGAAAATCATCGACGGGGTTCCAGGCATCCCGCGATCCCGCGGCAAGGTTCCGACGGTTGATTAGTCTTTGGTATCTTTGGCAAGTCGCACGATGGATGCTTCGTCTTTGTGAGCAGTGGCAAAAGTTTCCTTTTTCCCCGTGATTCAATTTCTAGTAATAGAGAAAACTTAAAAAATATTGCTTTGTGATGAACATAACATATATGATGTATTCTGGGTACTGGGTAGGAATTAATCAAGGAGAAATAAGCCCATGACTTAAGCTCTTATGTACTCCCGTTAATATTTGCTTGAAGTTAATGTGAGTGTGTTCTAGAGTCTTGGTGGATATCACCTAGGAATCAATGTTCTTGACGATAGAGAATCATGGCCAGATATCATGTATTATTGGAAAGAGAGAATAATGAAAAGATAGAAACTGAGGGCATGATTTACTTTAACTCATAGCTAGACAATTTGATGGAGTTGTTCCTTTGTGACATGAGATTTTTATGTCTTTCCCTGTAACAACTTCTCTAGGAATAGAGAATCAGTGTGATATTGTAAATTCCACAAATACTGTAAATTCCACAAATATTGTTGTTAATTGTTGTAATTATTGTTAATCATGATGAGAACCATGATATATGTCTTTGCCCTCTCTTTTCTTTCACCAAGATTGAAGAATTTTGATTATGAGAATTGTAGTGACAGAGAGATAGAGCAGATTTGAAATTTTAATTATTTGAAGGCACGATTTTGTGCAATTTAGCAGGCAGTCTATTGCTAAATATGAAATCATGTGAATATACTATTGTGATTTGGATTTAATGAGAACTTGCATCAAGTTGGTATGCATTATGTGGTTCATGTAATTCCCGTAAAAATCTTGAGAAGATGAAATAATACAGAAAAATGAAATGGGAATTCACTTTGATAATGAAAGAAAAATGATGAGTTATCGCCTGAAATCTTTAAATTAATTGACAATACATAGGTGTTCTTTATAAAGATTTGTTTCCTGGTTGATTATTATTCTAGTGGTCTTTGCAAAGTTGTTAATCACGATGGATATCATGTCATGTGCTTAGCCCTGTTATTTTTATTTTTTGGAAATTTCGAATTAGGTAAAGTTCGACATTTAGAAGCTTACTATTTGGAAAAGTGGTACTTCTAGAAAATTACAAATTGGCAATGCGTAAAAGGTTTCTGTGCCTTTGATATAAAGGGAAGTATCTTGTGCATGACAGGTGTTGTTTAATATAATTCAATGTATGAATATACAAGAATGATGGTAAGATGTCACCTGTAATTTTGAGTTAATTGATAATAAAGAGTTTGCTCATCGTAAGATGATGTGCTGTTTGATTTGCAAAAAATTAATCACGATGAATATCATGTTATATGCATGCACTGTCCAAAGCCCAGATCATATGAATACATGACTATCAATTAAATGTCACATGTAATTGTATTAAATTGATGTAAATGATCTGGTTCCATGCAATTGACATAAAAATATTGAAATTTCACTTTGGCAGTGAGAGGAAAATGGTGAGATATCACCTGAAAATTGATTTTTCTGACAATAGGGAGAAGCTTGTGATAAGGATTTGTAGTCTGGCTCATTCTGCAGACCTTGGTAGGGCAGGCTTGTTTACCGGCCCCACGATGGGCGCCAATGTTCTTACCTAGAAATTGAGGTAAGGATGCAAGTAGCTCCGACGTTCGTGGAAACAGGGGTGGGGTACCTGCAAAGACACTCCGACGCTCAAGTCAGTGAATGAAAGAGGCATAGAGTGGTAGAGAATAGTATGTAATTAGGGTTGTGATACCTGGGGGCGTTAAGCCCCTTATATAGTGAGGTGACCCCGTGGTAGATCTGTTATGATCTAGTAAATCTGTTATGATCTTCCTTAAATGTAGGAGATATACATGTGATTTAGTTAATACTAAAGATAGTGATCAGATATGATAAGATAATAATAGGATATTATGAGATATATAAGATCCTCTACGGAGAATCTGTGGGAGATACTATGTCATGTGGGCAAGTTGTGGGACCCCTTGAGAGAGTTCTCTAATATTGGGTCGAGATCTGGGGCCCATATTTCTAGTCCAGTATACCAATTATGTTTGGCACCAACATTGGATACTATCTAGCTTATTTGTCCAGTTTATCTTTAGATGTCTTCCATGCACTGTTTCATGATCCTGAACCAATGGAATAAATAAGACCATATGATAGTGCAAACACAAATACAAATCGATAACAATAATTCAAACAAATGATCAAACATTTTTACCAAAAAAATGATTAAGCAAAACTCAGTTTTGCACCTCCAACCAAGCAAATTTGTAGCTTTACATATCCTGTGCAAGACCTTAAAAAATAGCCATCTTGAATCAGAAAAATAAAATAAATAAAAGATAATAAAAATCAACACTCTTCAATCAAACAAAAAATTAAAAATAAAATAGAAATAAAATTATAGAAAATATATTTGGATAAGAGGAAAGAAAATAGAAGAATAATTATTATTTTGTTATTTGTCTAAATGGAAAAGTGAGAGGAAAGATAAAAATTATAATTTCAAGTGTCAATTTTATCTTTATGTCATTTTAAGAGGTTATTTCAACTTTTGAAATCAAGTGAATACTAATAAAAAAAATTATATTAATTAGTATCAAATAGAAAGTTAATTATGTTTAACTTATTAGTCAATTTCTACAGTTTAATTAATATTTTTCTAATTTTAAAAAAAAATGGTTCGAAATCATTTTAGTTTTTGTTGTAAAATAGAAATATTGAAAGGTTAAGAAAAAGAAAAAAAAAAATAAGCCCGCATAAAGGAATGTCTCTATACACGACGGATATGTCCAAAAGAGACGGTAGAACATAAAGGAATTCTAATCTACAACACCACCCACATAGTATGGTCCAGTTTGTAATTGGACGATAAGATTGCAACCCACCTAACCATCTAGGAAGCTCGTTATATGATTGCTCACATTCACCATAAATCATGGCAATTGCTTTCTGTTTGGCCAGCCACACCTTCCTGTATGTTGTCTTGAACCCCAACTCTGACTCTACTGATGCTTGCAGCGACTTGATGGCTATCGTCTGATCTGCTTGCACTAAGGGATATGTAGGCATAGATAATATGATAATCCATCTAAGCATGCTGATTTGTAGACTTAGGAAAGGCATATGTGTGTGGTCCATTGTGCTTCCGAACTTCCCATAGTTGTGATTTTGTGCACAGTGTCACACATATACTCCAATTACAGCCGTCGCCAAACTTTATGAATTTGCAATGAGACTATGTGGTCAAACTCATGAACTTTGTACTGCATGCCTCTTTAGATGTTGTAGCATTTAATTGTAAATAACATTTCTTCTTTATTACAAAACACTTGCTTGACTACAGATCATTTTCTCTTCCAAAACTCGAGCCCGATTTAGACCCAACTAAGTCAGATCACATTGCATCAAGATCAACTATTGAATAGTGGCTGGGATGCTCTCGAGATTGAGATTGGGATTGAGACTGAGACATGAATTGCTCATCCAAGTTTTGAACATGAAATACCTCCTCATCCTCCTTTTCATCATCATCATCATCATTTCATCATTTCCTACAATATCAAGCTCCTCTTCTTCCTCATTATGGATACCCCTATGATCAAAATCAAAATTCTCAACCAGGCCAGAAAGTGCTAATGGATAGGGATTTAATGGCAATGGTTCTTCAAGCCTTGCAAGATGTGCAAAGCTTAGAGAAGTCAAATCCTCATCTACTACATGTGAATTTTCCTTGTGATCACGGGGCACTTCAAAGGACAGGGATGTGTGATGTGTTGCCACAAATAATGATGTACCTACATCTGACCCACTAGAGCTGAAAGGACCATCTTGCAGTTCGACAAATAGATCTATTCTACGAACATCGAAAAATGAGTGAAAATAAAAAACATGTGACTTACATGTTCATCTTTCCAAATGCGAAACCTTCTATATCGGATCCCATTTGGCCCAATATCTACCGGTATCCTATAAAATATTTTTGCAATTTGCATGTTGTTTCCATCAAATTCTTCTAGTATTCTGCTTTGCAACTTTAATAAACCAATAGGTAGGCTAGCAACAAACCAAGTTTGATCGTCACTTATAAATGTTTCACCTTATACTATGTTTACAATCTCTCCATTATAATGAATAAGAATATTTACATGACTCTCTACCATATTGCCACTCAATTTCTCAATTTCTTCATTGACCAAATTTATTTTTTCCTTCTGTTCGCTTCCACTAAATGAGCATGGAACGATGTTATTTATAATGGTTTGATTTTCAAATCGATTTGACCCAATTTGGGGTGATTACTGTGGAATCTGACAATCTCGAATCTATTCAAATTGATAATTGTAGTTGCCCCAAATTGATTTAAGTCGATTTACTGTACATGTCAAAATGTTTGCAAAATCAATTTGAATCGATTTGAGTATCGACTTAAACTAATTTTGCATACACTTTGACACATTCTGACATGTATAGTAAATTAACTTAAACTGATTTAAGCAAAACTATTTAAATCGATTTTAGTCGTTTTGTATATCTAATTGGAATTTTTAACACTGAAATCGATTTAAATCGATTTCTATAATATAAAAACCATGAGATTTCACATAATTCTTTTTGGTTCATGGTATATATATAATGTACCATTTTCTTCATTTTATTTATGTAAAAAACTCGAATTATATTGTCTTTTTAGGAATATAGGTACTCAACGCCTGATTAATTAATTATGTGGCAATACTTCCTTCTCTGTCTCACATGGTATCCCAATTATGACTTAACACATGCTTTTTTGTCAGGGGATTAACACGGGTAGGGTCTGCTTGTTGTTTTCCCCCCTCTCTTCACGTTGATACAAAGAGGCCGAAGGCCCAAAGGAAAGTGAAAATGTTAACCAAACTCCCAAAGCTTGGCCGAAAAAACAAAAAAGAGCTTGACCGAAACAATAAATGGATCTACCATAGCATCACATGGGTCCGATTCCAACACGCGGCTCTCCAACTAGAGCCCAGTTATTGTTGTTGAATTATTAGTCAATTGTCACGCTAGTTTTTGTGATACATTCATCAAGTGTGAAAAATGTTGAAACTAAATGACCTTAAAAAGTTTGTTCAAGACTATATTTCTAACTTTTGGTGAACTCGTTAGTATGTCTCTTCTATAATGAGAGAGAAAAATGAATGTATTTCATTATTAGGGTATTTGTTTGTTACTTTAGAATTGGATAAATAGCATAAATCACCTTTGAGATTTTGACAAATTGTAGTCCATTATATTTTTTCACAAACATGGTTGATTCTCATTACTACTTCAAAAATTTTATATATATATATGGAGAATTTGATCAGTATATTTAGACCAATTAAAATTTAGTGATTTTGTGATATTACTCGTTTTGACGTGGGACAAAAAAGAAAAGAAAAGGAGAGGAGGAAATAAAATGTTGAAAAGGAAACGGGTAAAAAGGTGATTTTGGTAAGGAGAAAGGGTCGGGTGAATCCAGAACGGCGTGGTTGGCACTGGAAGGCGCAAGGCAAGGCAAGGCAAGGCAGCAGCGTCCTTAAGTATAGCATATCCCCCAACCCTCCTTTTTTGCTTGCTTTATATTGCTTACCAATTAGTGTTGTGCTTGTCCGTGTCGTGTCCCCACCAGAGAGCCAAACAGGCAGCATATTCTGGAAGGTTCCTTGGGGCAGTGCAGGAAATCGAATGGCGTCGTTCTCAGAGGCTCCTCCCGGAGACCCGAAGACCGGCGAGAAGATCTTCAAGACCAAGTGCGCTCAGTGCCATACCGTCGACAAAGGTGCCGGCCACAAACAAGGTTCATTCGTCGCTCCCTTCCTTCCTACTTACTAGCTACTTACTTGAACCTCCACAAGTATCTTCACTCACTCTTTCCTTCCTTCATTTACACTTAATTAATTCATTCGTTAGATCTATCTATCTATCTATAGTATTACTATGCCCATATCTCTCTCTCTCAACCTCACTCGCATCGCAGGACCCAATCTCAACGGTTTGTTTGGAAGGCAATCGGGCACCACTCCCGGCTACTCCTATTCTGCGGCTAACAAGAACAGGGCTATCATTTGGGAGGAAAACACCTTGTATGATTACTTGCTTAACCCCAAAAAGGTCGGTTCCTACCCTACCCTATTCACAAATTAAACTGCTACTCTCTCCTGTGTGCCGTGCTAATTGTTGAGATTATAGGTTTTGGGCATCGAACAAAGAAATTCCAGAATTAAAACTCTTTATAATATGATGACAAATGACAATATTGATATCATACTGTCCTATGTTGTTATATGACGTCGGGCGATTGCTACTTGCTAAGAGTAATCATTTACAAGCTGTGCTCTATGTTTGGGGATGAGCCGTTAGAAAAAAAAAAAAAAAAGTAATTTTTAAGACAAAATGCAAGCTGCTTCTAACCTGCTTCTCAAAAAATCTGCAAAATGGATTTTTTTTAGTTTATTTAAACAATCAAGAAGATTCTCCCCCCCCCCCCCCCCCCCAAAAAAAAAAAAAAGTACTTTTCTTTTACAGAAAATGTTAACAAACAAATCCATAGTTTTGTTAGTATGCTGTTCAATTTTACGGTAGCATTGCAATGTGACTTTGAAAATCTGTTTCCAGCATAATATGTGTTACTGATTTGGGTTTTCTTCTATTCTCCGTGCAGTATATTCCAGGGACGAAGATGGTGTTCCCTGGTCTTAAGAAGCCACAGGAGCGTGCTGATCTTATTGCATACCTGAAAGAATCCACTTCAAAATGATTAATCATTTTCATACATTCAGTTTTGCAGTGTGCTTTTGAACTTCTTGGCATTTAATTTCCAGACATTTAATTCTGCAGTGCAGTAAGAACTGTATCTTGGCAAATAAAGTAGACTTGATTGGTTTTCAGTGTTATCTATTCAATCTGCATTGTTTCTCAAGAGGCTGCAAATTAGCTATTGAAAGTTGAAACAATTTTTTCAGCATGTGGTGGTTAACTAGATGAGGCACACTTTAGACTTCCTTTTCCGTATGAGCAAATTCATTAGTCTTGTTAGTTTCTAACTTTTTCTTACTTTGGTTTGCTTAGCTGAATGCAGTATGGTGCAATTTTTGTATTTTTTATTACAAAGGTCGAACTGTTGGTTTTGGTGTAGGAGAGGGTAAGCTATAGATCAAGCAAAATGGCATGAGTGGGATTCAATTCTAGGGTAACACAGCCTTGAAGGGACTTGGGTTGAACTATTCTTGCATTATATAATCTGAATTACAGGATTATTAAGTTTGGGTGAGGAGAAGAATGGACAGCAACGGGGAGAGAAGTAGAAGAGTAATTACTTCCCCTTGGTGGTTGAGTTCCTCGAGTCCTCTAGAGTTGTGGAAGTTAGTTGCTAGAAAGGACCAAGCACATGGAAGGTAGGGCACATTATGCACCGAAACAAACCTTGCAAGCAGGACAACTAGGTTCGAAGACTTGCCTAGGCAGGAAGATAAATGATAAAGATGTCTAGGTGCTTGACCCTTGGCACTCGAGTTGGGGTGCTTGACCCTTGGCAGGAAGATGAATGATAACACGACGTTTAGGACATGAATTTGGGATTACACAATGACTGTTGGATGGGGGAGGAGGCTGGAGTAGCTCTCAATGTGATGCTGGAGTTGTTCTGGAAGTGGCAAGCTGTTTAGTGTAGGCGGTGGTGAGTGTCTGAGCTTAAGTTAATGCAAGGTTCGTGAGCCTCTGAGCTGTATGATGACTGTATCCTATAATGCAATCACGTGATTTGAGCTTCTCTTCTACATAATTGCAATGGAGAGAAAGTTGGTATAGAGTTTATTATGAAAAGACGATTTGGATTCTCTTTTCACTTTAGAGAGTAAAGTAAGGAGTTTCATCCTTAGTTAATAGAGTAAAAAGTGTTTCACTTTTAATTTTATTGATTCAATGATAAAATCTCTTTATTTTATTCTCTAAACTGAGGTTCTTACTTTATAAGATCCAAACATTAAAAAAATGGTAGAAATAGTTTGGTCATGTCAGTGGGAAATGTATGCACACACTTGTAAAAAGAGTACAACAGATGAAGGGCTTTACTAGTAGAGGGAGACAAAGAATAATATGAATAATGTAGACGAAGAATATTATTATTGTTATATATATGATATGAAACTGTCGAGAGAAATTTAGATTTAGTTGACTTGTTTATAAATATGGTGGTTTATGATTGAATACAATGAAATTGACTTATATAATCGATTTTATTTAATGGGAAAAGGCTTGGTAATTGGTGGTGGTAGTAGGTTTTTGAACACCTTTTTTGTAAAATTATATATATTATATATATAATTTTGACAAGACATTTGAATGATTTTAATATAATTGCTTATCGTCCTTAAATAATTTTTTTTTATTCGTAACCGTGCATCTGATCTGTAAGCAGGGGTGGAGCCTAATTTAGTCTAGGGGTGGCAATGGCTCTTCCTGAAATTTTCATTTTTCAATATATATATACACACACATTTAGTCCCCTTAAAATTTTTATATGTTTTAAGGATTTATAGAATAAAATATTATTATTATTATTAGAATATATTAGATGAATTTAATATCTCAATGGTTCAATTTTATTATTCACCTTTAATTTGTTTTTTATTGTTTACTTCTATATAAATTAAAAAATGCAATTCAAATATTTGAGGCCAATTCTTATAAATATTTTACTTACTTAGACATTTAAATATATTATAAATAAGGTATTATGCATATACATGTTTCTTGAATTTTGACTAGAATGTGTATTTTATTTTAAAATAACAAGTGTCAAACAAATTGGCTATTTAAGGAAAAATTATTAAAGATACAGGACGAGTTAATCCTTCCTTAGCATTTAGAGGACAAATTAACCTTTAATGATTAATTGAGTGCAAATAAAAATATGAATAGTATGAATAAGTTCACCAACATATTGAGAATGAGGTAATTTGTTATGTATTTTTAATTGCGAGGACTGTGAAATTTTTTTTTAGAAGGCAGTTTATTTAGTTAGAGTCGGGATCAAGTTTCTTTTAATACATATGTTTTCCTTTTAAAATTTAGATTAAAACTTTAAAGATATTATATATATATATATATTATCTTTTAGTGTTCACTCCCCCTGAAACTTTGGTTTAGCTCTGTCCCTGTCTGTAAGCCATTGCAAATTGCATTTTTTTTTTCTTTCCTTGGTTTTTACTTAAACCAATATTTTTCAAGTAACTAAAGTTGTTATACTAACATATAACAGTAGCATACGTTATAAGATGTTATTCAACGTTAACAGAAGTTGAGTAGAAGGTGCAGTGCTTTCTTACCGTGAGGATTTCATTTGACTTATGTCATGCTAAACATTTTATTCCTAGAACTATAACTAGAACGGGCAGAGGAAGAGGAACTAGGTGCGGCTTCGGGCGCCTTTTTTATTCCTCGGAAAGCACTGAATGAATGGATTCGATCTCTTTGTTTGGATTGTATATGACTGCCACTACTAAAATACGGGTTTTTTTTGTAGAGCCCTTGCTGCCTTCTCTTTTTGTCTGAAATTTGCACGGCCCTATAGATTTATGCATCGAATCTTTCTTGCAAAGAGCCACATCTATAGTTTTAAATGCCGGAAAATCCTTTCAGTGGTCGGTCTCCAAATTACTCCAGAGAACTCTAAACCAGCTTGATGTTCTCCAAATGTCAGTATGGTGCTAATCACTTTATTAACTCGATCACTTTCAGTCTCTAAAACAGGTATAAATGGATAACGATTTCCTTTCTTTCTTTTTTCTTGACGCGGATTTTTTTTCCGATTTTTCCTCAAAATAATAACCAAATCCACATATTTAATTCTTTTCGTTTCCAAACATTGCAGTGTTTATGTATTAAAGGTCTTCTGCGTTTACGATGCAGATAGATTATATGTAAAATGAAAACAACCAAGCCGAAGAACGAAAATTTAGCATGACGACCCTCCTATGGCACTACAAGCAATTTGACATAGTGTACTATTTGATATTAAACTGACTACAATACCCATCAAGCAAGTAGAAGTCACAACTTCCAAAGCTCTTACAGCTTTCTTAGCCAAGCAAATAGTCATCATTCCCAGAAAACAATCTACAGCTGCCAACACTTGGCTGATGGTGAGAAAGGTTTGAGCCTGAAACAAACAGATAAGTGAGTATTAAAGAAAGTGCGTCACTAAGACTCCATTCAACCCTATGAAGTTAGAAACAGACCTCCTAACAGTCATTTTTTTAATTTATAATAAACACGTTTCAGGCAATGACAAAATGGGGCAAAAATAACCGATTAAATCCAAACTAAGCACACTCACTTTTATTCACATTGTGGTGTTATTATGCATGCGATAAACTGAGGTGAAATATAAAGGGAAAAGTGAAACTTAAAAATGTATTTAGATGCGATGCGCAGATAGATAAACTGCCAATTTATAATCCATTGCTTCTAGTTTCACTGGAGTCCTCACAATCATTTTTGCATTAATTCTACCATGTGATTGAATTCATGAAAGAAAAAATCTATCTGTCTAAGGAACCATAGCCAAAGCTAGCTGTGACATCTCTTGACAAGTTGTTACACATCAACTCGCTAGCTAGAGAAACTTGAAAGGTGCATTTTATACAAGAAATAAAAAATGTCCAATTGAAAACAACATATATAAATCTACTATGTCATGATCAACTCGCCTTCTCATATACCTTCTGAACGTAGCTTAGAAGAACCATTCCAGTGCTAGCAACTTGTCCTGCAGCATCCTAGATGTACATGAACACGTTCAAAATTTTATTTTTTATTTTTTCAAAAAATTTATGTATGATTGGAATATTTTGGTGCTGCCACTTTTAACAAGGCGAAAATGAACCAAACTATCATGACAACTTATTTTTAATAAAAAATCAAATGCATAAACAACATGGAAACCAGATTCAGCCAAACGATAACCCAAGACTCAAGAACCTAACCTATTCAAACAAAAATCTAAATCAGAAATTCACTCAACTTACTCAAATTATAAAACTCAAAAGTTAAATGAGTACAAATAAGCAAACACAAACGCACACAAGGCACCACATGCCCATCATAACACACAACTGTCTTATATAGTGAATGTAATTCATCCACCTTTCCTTAATCACACCGACATTTCTCTTTACTGCTGCAAGCTCCATTAAAAGCTGGTTTCCATCATTTATATTTCTAGCATATATAGATGGTTTCTCATGAGGCTCAAAGTTTGTTGGGGCTGTCTACTTCCATCATCACTTTTGCTAGGGAGTGGATTAAAAGGCCTTGCAGTGGACCCAATAACAAGCAATAGAAACACAAAAAGTGCTACACCTGCTAAGTTTATAATAATTATCACACCAACTTACGAGAACAATACAGTCCTTTCTCAAACTAATTAATTATAAAGTGAAGCCTAAAGAGGATCCATAGCAAGTGCACACATAGAGTTAAAGATACTAATGATTATCTACATCCCAGAAATACAGACAATTACGGGAGAAAAAAAAAGTGAAATTAAATTTTAAAAAAAAGTAGTTACCAAAAAAAAAAAAAAAAAGCAATTGTGGCTGCTAATTGTATAGAATCCTGTAGAGCTATTTGTAAATTGATTTAACAGTAGAAGTTTTGACATAGGCTTTAGATTCATGCATGAAAAAAGCTTATGTCGGTCTATTTAAGAGATGAAGAAGAAAGATAGAGAACTTACTACCCCCTCTATGAAGGACAGAAACAAACACAATATGTAGGTGTAGAGTTACCTTGTTCATGTACCAATAAACAATTGCAGGTGTAACAATATGTCATTTATTTAATTTCACTTCTTTCACAACATTACCTCTGACAATGATTCTCCTCTCCCTTATGCCCCTCTCCTCAGCAACAGTTACATGCAAATGGAACACTGATGACGGCTAATGTTACATTTACAACCCAAATCACACAAGTTCACCAAAGCAAAGGGGAAAATGGTGAACAGGATAAAATGGTGCCAAGGCAACTCTTATGATGGTCAGAATATATATACATATATATATTTTTGTGTTTCATAGAGTTTTGGAAAAGAACCTAAACGTAAGTATTCTAAATGTTACAGTTCATATTTAAAGAATTGAAGTGCTGCTCCTTTCATTGCTGCATGAACATTCCTGGTATTCACACAAGCAATAATACAGCGAGTGAAAAAGATATGATCCAACTTAAATCAGGCAGCACCAGCCTCTGTTGGTATGGTACAAGATGCCAATGTGTTAGAAGGCAGGTTGATACAGCCACCGCTAACAGAAACACTAGGGAACTTGACAGAACTTGCCCTACTCATGAAACTCGAGTCAATAAACACAACAATCACAGTGATATCCTCGTGGAAATGGATTTGAACACCAGGATCAATTTTCTTAAGGAACACCACGATCAATTTTCTCAAGGTCTGAATATCTCATTTCTCTCTTCTTTGCTGCTTCTCGCAGGGCAGTTTTCACCAGCCTAGTTGCAATTTCCTGAAAAAAGGATACAAATAAGCCATAAATCCGTTTAGTATATATATAGTATATGCAATTGCATTATCTGAGTTAGCAGTCCTTGATCCTACATATATCAAAGATTATCTTGTATTTCTTTTCGGCTATGTTTAAAGGATAAGATTCTGTACCATGAATGCAGTGTGACGATAAACGTAAAAAAAAAAAAACGGTCATAAGTGATTGCAATTTTTATATGGAAAGAACTCAGATTGCTCGACTGCTTCTGTCTATATAAACCTGACACATGCTCGCTCAAACAATGTATGAAGGGTGCACAACATGTTACAGACAAATAATGGGCCACTAACTTTATTAATTTCATGTCTTAAAGGCCAGCAATTTCTTCAAGGTAGAGAGCTGAGGTCTGTTCCCTCATTTCATTGGATATTACATTAAAAAAAAAAAATTCAACCGTGCGCATCTCCAGGGGCGATATCAAAAGCATAAGGTAAGGCTAGAATCCAGGTTCCTTTAGAATGCTGTGTGGTGAACTACAAATGAAGGTCGTAGAAATGAGAATGTTGCAAAATGAATGAGCAGGCACACCATACTGTACAAGGTTAGGAATAAATCCGTCAGGGAAAATATTGGAGGAGCTTCTAAAGAGGAAAAAGGTTATGGGAACATCTGAAGATGGTTCGTTCTTATGTAACACAACTATCTAAGCATGCATGCTCCAGTAAGATGAGAAATAACATGGAAGAGGGGGAAGGATTATGTATGCAGGGATCAACACAGTGGAGAGAAAAAGGAAGAGGAGGAGATCGATATGCAGGACCACTCCATGGTGCTCCCATCAGCAGCAAGATGTAGTTGATCATGGAGGGTGCCATTTGACATATTTTTATAGACCAAAAGCCTCTCCTTTTTGGCAACGCAAAAACATTAAAGGGGACCAAGTTTCGATGTCGGACAGTCCCTAGCGTAGCCAGCTCAAACATAAATTCTTTCTCTGAATGTTGAGATTGCTGCAATCTCTTAACCAAGAGTGATATGCCATCATCAAGGACAGCTTTGTAAACGTTCCTGTTCTTCCTGACCCAATAACATTGCTTTTACTGAAGTTATTAGTAGCCTTCATGAGATCACTCAATTTCACTTTTGAAACTGACTTCTCAAACATAGAAACCTGATGTCTAATTTATCAGCATAGTAAAGCACAATACTTTGAAGTTCAAAATTATACAAAGGGCTTATTTGGATCCAAGAAACATTTTCTGTCCTCATTCCTCTTTTTCAATTTTAATTACGACACAATACTTTCGAGTTCAAAATTTTACAGAGTAAGAGCATGTTTGGTTTCAGAAAACGTTTTCATAACAGTTAAGATAGGAAATAGACTTAAAGCAATGTAGTACTTATGTGATTAGAATCGAGAACAATAAATGAAAACAGGAAATATATTTTAAACAACGTAGTACTTTGGTGATTAGAATCGAGAACAATAAAAGAAAACGGAAACATTGTCTGAAGCACCAATGCTCTATAATTTTTTGCAGAAATCAAAGTTCCAGAAACTATTATACGCTTTTCTAACTCCTGCCGTAGAAAATGTATCACTGGTATGTTTGGTGCAGTAGTGCATAAAAGATATATTAATATATATTTATTATAAAATGTTGCCCTTGAAAATGTTACGCAAGAAGTTATTTTTTATTCAAAATGTTGTCTTTGATTACATAGGTTTCTATACTGATAAGCCATCATCAACATGGAATACCTTTATTGCTTTAGTTCCGTTTATACTCCTTGCCCATTTGTTTCCTTCAGGGTCCTCTTCCTTTTCTCTTGAAAGAAACACGGCGCACATAACAACCAATGCTAATACTGCAAAAGTTACACCGCCAACAGCTGCTACAGCTATAACTGCAGTGTTACTCTTGGAAAACTTGACCTGGCAAGCTTCCAAGGGACCACCGCAGAGGCCTGGATTATTTGCATAGCTTTCAGCAGTGATTATACCTTTCTTGAAGTTTGGAACTTGCCCGGTTAAAAAATTATTGGATGCAGTAAATGTCTTAAGCCGTGAGAGCAGACTTAACTGGGCAGGAATTTGACCAGTGAGCCTGTTTTGGTCAAGTTTAAGGATATTAAGGTAAGTACAATTGGCAAGGGACGCAGGTATTTCCCCAGCAAAATAATTTGAGGATAGATCGAGGGACGTCACAAATGTAAGAAGGGTCGATATATCCTCCGGAATGGCTTGAGAGAGTTTATTAATAGAAAGATCTAATCCCATTAAGCTAGAGCAATTCTGAATGCCGCGAGGGAACTGGCCTTTGAGTCCCATGTTTGACAGTTTGAGATTCAAGACTCTATTGTCTATTCTCATCAGGATGCCAACATTCGACACCAGTGAACCTGCAGAGAAACCCTTCTGTGTTGTTGTTGAAATCCCACGACTGCAAACAGTTATAGGGGTCTCGAAGTGAATCTTTCACGCTTCTCAAGCAGAAGATATCAGTGGCAGTCCCACTGGTCACGCCACAAGTCATCAGCAGCAAGAAGCTAACAGCAATGACGACAGCAGAAGCACTGAAAATTCGGCTACTCGGAACCATTTTCACGAAGATGCCAAACAAAAATCCTAGAAGAAACAATTCAGATACCCCGCTAAGATTGGCCTCTAATGCAAGCCACACCGCAATCCATAGCACTACAATCCTAAGAACATTCCCTGAAACACACTTAACAAAAACAAAAAAAACATCAGCTCAATTCAGCAATTCACACAACCCAAAGCAACCAACAATAGATTTAAAAAAAGAAATTCAAAAAGTACAGTTCATTATCTTTCAGACCAAAATTCACATTTTATACTAAAGACTGATTCACATATATGAAATAAAAAACAACAAAAAACATCACAAACCCACTAAATTTGACCTTGATATCAATAAAAAAAAAAAAAAAAGAGCATACAAGTCAAGGAACCTAGATTAAAAAAGTCACATGAATTTTGCACGGAGGCAATTCAGATACCACTTTACCTGGGCTAAATAAAGGAAGACCCAATTCAGGAAATAACATGGAAACATCACTCAGCCCGTAAGAAAGGGCAAACACAGTGAACAACAGAAAAATGGAGAGTAAAAAACAAAAAAGGTTTGAGCTTTGAACAAAAACAAGAAGCAAAAAACAAAAAAAGAGCAAAAGCAGAGAATTCAATAATAGCAATGATAGAGAAGGGAGTCTGTTTACATGAATTGTGAAGAAGGACGAGAGAAGAGAGTGACCTAGCGAGTCAAGCAAACGGAACACGGCACAGGAAGTGCGTGTTCTAATCAAGCTCAGAAAAGAGAAAGGAGGAGAAGACTAGACTCAGCAGCCAGCAGTGCAGGAACGCGAAGACTAAGAACAGGTTTATTTGACTGTATGACTTCCCTTTTGCCGATAATAAACGGCCCTGCAATGTTCCTCAAACAAAGTGAAAGAGAACAATTTCCATTTCCTTTTTTTTAATATTTATTTATTTATTTTTGCTAAATTTTTGCTCAATGGGTGCAAATAAGATAGCAAAATTGTTTAATTTTAGGATTTTGTCAATGCAAGGTGTAGAATGTGTCTTCTATTTTTCAAGCATCCTCTTACTTCAAACAATTTTATGTGAGTATTATGGAGTACTGAAATATAGATAACACTCTATTTGCAATATCTTGTTTTCCTTGATAATTTTTTAAAAAAATTATAATAGATCATTCCCATACATCAATTTACATTTTTAATTCTTCAGTGGATATTACAATTTTACATTTTAATTTTTTAAAATGCAATTTAGCTAAATTCAACATAGCTTAAAAACAGTTCTTTATGTATTTAAGATATTGTTTTCTAATATATGCTTACTTCATCTTTATTTTTCTTTTTCAATTTTCATAGATAAGATGTAATGAATACACAAGCTTTTTTTAGTTGTTTTTATTAATTGATGAATGATGGCATAAGTATTAAAGAAAGCTCATCTAAACTGCGAAATGTGCTCAGGGTATGATACATTCATTCTTGAAGTTAGGTACCACGTGTATAACAGGCTTGGTTTCATATAATTGTTGGGAATAGTTATGAAGTTTGAATGTGCTTTCGTGGTTTTCTTGTTTCTTTTTACAACTCCATTCGAGTAAATGTCGGAGGGAATCCTTCGTCGGAATTGATAATAGTTGTATGGTAACTGTTGTATGTGTCGTGTAAGTAATTTAGCAATTGATTTCCTTAGTCTGCCCTTAGTAGGAGACTTAAGGTTAGTCTCACTAAACGAAAATTACAAAATAGTCCCACCATGTGTTTTTGAGACAGGGTGTGTGTAAATTTGCAAATAGACCCTTTTGCCTCTTAGAGTTTTGCGCCGAAGGGAGGCTATTGTCATGTAGTGGTGACTTGAGATATGAAGTTTCCGAATCAGAGTAAATGCTCATTTTAGTCCCCAACTTTTTACTCATGAGTCATTTTAGTCCCTGACTTTTAAAACGAGTCAAATCAGTCCCTAACATTACAAAATGTGAGTCAAATTAGTCCCTTGTTCCACTTTTATTTAACATTTTATCAATTAGATGATTATATGTAATATTAAGTTACATATTATTATACCATGTGTCATCTAAAGTATAATAGAGTTTAAAATAGTTTATTTTGATATCTAAAATTGTAGAAAATGAGTCAATTTATGATGTATAATAAATATTTAAATGATTTATTTTATATAATTTTAAATATCAAAATAAGTCATTTTAAAATATATTTTACTTTAGATGACATATAGTATGTCAATGTATCACTTAATGTTATCAATTATCATTTAATTGATAGAAAATTAACTACAATTGAGTTAAGGGACTAAAATGACTCATATTTTGTAATGTTAGGGACTAATTTGACCCATTTTAAGAGTCAGGGACTAAAATGACTCAACAATAAAAAGTGAGGGACTAAAATGAACATTAATTCTTCCAAATCATGATGAAACAAGAGGAGAAGTGTAAGAAGAAAGCATAGGTGTGTCTATGCCTTTGGATGTAACATGAAGACTCATAAGAACAAAAACCTCTTCATGTGACCCATTGGCTAGTGAAGAACAAGACGGTGAAGGTGGTTAACATTATTTTCTTCAAATCTTTATGTCATAATGGTAGAGGAGGGTTTTTGTGAAAGATCCGGTCTATTGCATAGTTATGGCTTGAGATAGTGTTCAATGTTGTTATTGTGCCCATATGTAGTTCCATTTTATACCCAAAAACATTAGGAAACCTTTTTCATAACTACTAATGGTGATGAGTGTTCTTCCTATTACTTATCACTTGAAATATATCTTATGTGAGTTCCGTAGTATAATTAAAGACTTTGCGAGTGGCTTAATGGACAATCTCTGCCACTGTCCACACCTAAATAGGATAAAGGGGGTATAGAAACAAAAATTGCATACAACAGTCACTCATTAGTAAATTTAGGGCAAAAGGCATCTGCTTAAACTGTAACCATTTGATAATAATTTTTACCCATCCAACAATTTAAAATAATTTTCGAACATGGAGACTAACGTAGTAACGTTAGCCTGAAAGAGGGGGCGGACTAACAAGTAACATTTTGAGTCACAATTCAATATTTGCTAGAGAAGAAATCGAAGAAAAGACTACAATCAGCAGTGCAATGCAGGAATGCGAAGACTGATAACAAGTTTTTTTTTACTATATGACTTCTTTTTTGCTGATAATAAAGGGCCCTGTAATGTCCCTCAAAGAAATTGAAAGAGAAAGAAAGCGAAAGAGAACAATTTCCATTTCCTTTTTTTTTGGCTAAATTTTGTTGAATAGGTGCAAACAAGATAGAAAAATTGTTTAATTTTAGGATTTTGTTAATGTGGAGTGTAGAATATGTATTTTTCTTCTCAAGCATCCTCTCACTTCAGACAATTCTTTTTGAGTTTTATGGAGCACACAAATGTAGATAATTCTCTTGATTGATATTTATATCGTAATTCAATACATTGTAATAGACTAGTCCTCTTTAATCCTAAACCAAACATAAGTTATTGATAGTAGATTACAAAAATAAAAAAAAGTTATAATAGTAGATTATAAAAATAAAAGTGTGTAGTTTTAATAGTAGATTACAAAAATAAAAAAAAAAAGTTATTGATTTTTAAATTTTGATAAGTTCGAGTATGTTGGCACTTGTTTTTCTTGATAAATTTTTAAAAGAAAATACATTAGATAATAAATCGTTCTCATACATCAATTTGCCTTTCTAATTCTTCATTGGATATTGCAATTTTACATTTTACTTTTATAAAAATCTAGTTTAGCTAAATTGAACATAGCTCAAAACAGTTCATTATGTATTTAAGATATTTTTTTTAATAGTTATTTATTTCATCGTTCTTTTTCAATTTTCATAGATAAGATGTAATAAATATACAAGTTATTTTTTATTGGTGAATTACAGTATAAGTAATAAAAAAAAAAGGTCATCTAAACTGGGAAATGTGCTCATCGTATGATACATTCATTCTAGAAGTTAGGTACCATATGTACAATAAGCTTGGTTTCGTATAACTGTTGGGGATAAGTATGAAGTTTGAATGTGCTTTCACAATTTTCTTGTTTCTTATTACAGCTGCATTCGAGTAAATGTCAAAGGGAATCTTGTGTCAGAATTGATAACAGTTACATGGTAACCGTTGCGAAGTGTAAGTAATATGGGGATCAATTCCTTAGTCTGCCCTTAGTAGGGGATTAAGGTTAGTCTCACAAAAGAAAATTACAAAATAATCCCATCATGTGTTTGTCAGACAAGGCATTCTGTGTGTCAATTTGCAAATATCCCCTTTTGCTTTTTAGAGTTTTGCCCAAGAAGGAGACTGTTGTTGCGTATGGGTGACTTGAGATACGAAGTTTCCAAATCTTGATGAAATAAGAGGAGAAGTATCACAAGAAGGCATAGGTGTGTCTATGCTTTTCGATGTAACATGAAGACTGACTAGAACAAAAACCTTTTTCATGTGACCTATTGGTTAGTGAAGAACAAAATGGTAGAGGTGGTTAACATTCTGTTCAAGTCTTCATGTCATAACGGTGGAGGAAGGTTTTTGTGAAAAACCCACTCTATCACTTAGTAATGACTTGAGATAGTGCTCAATGTTGTTATGGTGGCCATAGTTCCATTTTACACCCAAAAACATTATGAGACCTTTTCATAACTACTAATGGTGATGCTTGTTCTTCTTGTCACTGATAAGTTGAAATATGTCTTCCACGAGTTCCCCGGTAGGATTAGAGACTTCGCGAGTGGCTTAGTGGACAATCTGTACCACCATCACAACACAACCACACCTAAATAGGATAAGGGGATATAGCAACAAAAATTGCATACAATAGTGACTCATTAATAAATCCAGGGCAAAAGGCATGTATTTAAACCACAACCATTTAATGATAATTTTTACCCATCTAAAGATTGAAAATTAAACAATTTTAGAACATGGAGACTAACGTCAGCCAGAATAAGGGGTGAACTAACAAGTAACATTTTGAATCACAGTTCAATATTCACTAGAGTATGCACGACCCCATCCTATGCATGGGAAAAAAGTAATTAATTAGAATCAATTTCAATATTATAACTTATATGATTTTATTAGAAAATATAAATATCATCTTAGTGGAGATAAAAATATTCAAATAATATGTAATTTATCATTTATTTGAGGTTTATAGACATAGGCCTAATATAGAAATAATCAATTAACTGGTCAATTTATAATTCGTTGGTAAAATAATATTTAGTTAGCATTAAAAAATATATTAGTATTATTACATATTAAATTTATATAAAATTTAGAATTCAAAATTAAGTCGAGTGAATTATTATTATTTTATATGGAAATATTGAAAATACTTATTTTTTTTACCTTTATTTATAACTACAGTTAATTAGTACTTTTTGAAACATATTCCTACAATTAGTTGGCCCTTGTTAAACGCTGTACTAACTAAATTTTATATAATAGTTATTAATCATATGTGGAATATCATGATTCTATGAGTCAAAATTTTATTTACTAACCCATTAGACCCAAACCAATCAACCCATCGCTTTGGCCCTAATAACCCATTTTATTAGGTAAAGTTTTGACCCACATGCTTACGATATGGCATGTACAATTAGTGATTACCATATAGGATTGAATAACAAGATTTTTTTTATTAATTAGCTCAACATTTAACAAAGGTAGACAAATGATAGGGACCAATTAAAGTCAAACATTTTTAAAAATATTTGGACCAAAATCAAAATTTATTTTTTTATGAAATAAAATCAAAACTTGTTTATTTTTTAGAATCAAACACATAGTTATGCCTATATATAACTATACTATTTAACAATAGGAAAGTTTTGTCATTTGGTAACTTCTAAAGCATTTCGATCGATATTTTTCAAAAACTTAATAAAATAAGAAAGTATTTGTTGTGAAATGGCGAGCCCAAAAGGTAGAAAGAGAGTTATGCAAAATAAATATGCAGAAGTGTAATGCTAAATGACACCAGGCATTTTCATAGTTCGGCTTAAAAGTCTACGTCCAAGGGCAAAGACGACAACCAAATATTTCACTATAGAAATATGATAGAGATACAAAAGGTCAACTCACTCCAGTCAATATCCAAATCCCAAATACCCAGAATACCTAGCAGTATTTGTCTCACTGGTGTATACTATCAACTCACAATATAAAGATAAAACAAAGTAAACAAATGATTTTCTAAATGCTTATAAAGGAGGAGGAGAGGAATAGATTATTGTTGGTGGTTTGAGGTTAATGAACCAAGTTCTATTTATAGAGTCCAAATGCACCATTTTCAATCCTTCAATACCTAACTTCACCTAACTTTCATCTATTTTCACCTAGCATTGCCTAACTTCACCTAACATTTGAATATGTTGGTAGGAGGTAAGTAGAAGTTTGGTATTGGTTTGAAAAAAATAAACTATTTTTATCACAAATCTCCACCTTCGTTTGATTTTTATCCATCTTCAAGTTTCTGAAGTTGCATTTTCCAATGTGTCCATAAAGGCAGACAAACATATTTCAAATGCCAACTAAGTCCAAGCAATGCTTAAACTTAGCAACAGTAATTGACTTTGTCAACATATCAGCTTGATTGTCTGAGGTACCAATTTTCTTCATGACAATGGCACCTTGAGATATAATCTCCCAAATAAAGTGATATCTGACGTCAATATGTTTGGTTATTTCATGATACATTTGATTTTTAGTCAAATGTATGACACTTTGGCTATTACAATAAATAGTTATAACATTTTGTTCCAAGACCAAATTGCTTACCAAACTTCTGAGCCAAATGGCTTCCTTCACTAGTTCTGCTACTGTCATGTATTTAGCTTCTATAGTGGATAGTGCAATAGTAGACTATAAAGTCGCCTTCCAACTAATTGTACTACATGAAAGCGTAAAGACATATCCTGTCAGAGATCTTCTTTTGTCAAGATCTCCAGTATAATCGGAGTTAACGTAACCAATAACACTATCGCCAGTGTTAGAACTTCTGTCATATACTAAGCCAACATTTGTCGTACCTCGAAGATATCGAAGTATCCATTTCACTGCTTGCCAATGCATCTTTTTAGGATACCTTATATATCTACTAACAATACTAATGGCATGTGAAATATCTAGTCGAGTTCATACCATAGCATACATGATGCTTCCAACTGCACTAGCATAAGGAATGTGTGACATCTGTTCCTCCTTTTCAGTGGATTATGGTGAATGTGCAGCTGATAATCTGAAATGGGCTGCCAACGAAGTACTCATAGGATTTGCATTTTGCATCCCAAAGCACTCAAGTACTTTTTCAATATACTTCTTCTGAGAAAAATATAATTTGTCAGCATGTCGATCCTTGTGAATTTGCATGCCCAAAATCTTCTTAGCTGCACTTAGATCTTTTATTTCAAATTCATTACTCAGTTGCTCTTTCAGTTTCTTGATCTCAGATCTACTCTTAGCAGCAATGAGCATGTCATCAACATAAAGCAACAAATAGACAAATGAACTATTTGAGAGCTTTCTCTGGTAAACATAACAGTCATAGTCACTCCTTGAGTAACCGGGACTTAACATGAAAATGTCAAATCTCTCATACCACTGGCAAGGAGATTACTTTAAGCCATATAATGACTTCTTTAAGAGACAAACATGATCCTCCTTGCCTTGAACAGTGAAACCTTCTGATTGCTACATGTAGATCTGTTCTTCAAGTTCACCATGAAGAAAAGTTGTTTTGTTATCGAGTTGTTCAAATTCTAAGCCAAACAGTGCAACAATAGCGAGCAACACACAAATCGAACTGTGTCTCATAACAGGAGAGAATACTTCATTAAAGTCCATTCCTTTCCTTTGACGAAAACCTTTTGCAACTAATTATGCTTTGTATCGAGCCTATTCAACCCCAAAGGCTCCTTTCTTTTTCTTGAAGATCCATTTGCAACCAATAACTTTACGTCTTTTAGGCAATTTCACCAACTTCCAAGTCTGGTTCTTATGAAGAGACTCTATCTCGTGTTTGCATCGTATATGACTGCCACTACTAAAACACGGGCTTTTTGTAGAGCCCTTGCTGCCTTCTCTTTTTGTCTGCAATTTACACGGCCCTAAAAATTTATGCATCGAATCTTTCTAGCAAAGAGCCACATCTATAGTTTTAAATGCCGGAAAATCCTTTCAGTGGTCGGTCTCTAAATTACTCCAAAGAACTCTAAACCAGCTTGATGTTCTCCAAGTGTCAGTATAGTGCTAATCACTTTATTAGCTCGGTTTTCAGTCTCTAAAACAGGTATAAATGTATAACGATTTCCTCTCTTTCTTTTTTCTTGACGCGGATCTTTTTTTTCCGATTTTTCCTCAAAATAATAACCAAATCCACATATTTAATTCTTTTCGTTTCCAAACATTGCAGTGTTTATGTATTAAATGTCTTCTGCGTTTACGATGCAGATAGATTATATGTAAAATGAAAACAACCAAAAGCCGAAGAACGAAAATTTAGCATGATGACCCTCCTATGGCCCTACAAGCAATTTGACATAGTATACTATTTGATATTAAACTGACTACAATACCCATCAAGCAAATAGAAGTCACAACTTCCAAAGCTCTTACAGCTTTCTTAGCCAAGCAAATAGTCATCATTCACCAAAAGAAAATCTACAGCTGCCAACACTTGGCTGATGGTGAGAAAGGCTTGAGCCTGAAACAAACAGATAAGTGAGTATTAAAGAAAGTGCGTCACTAGGACTCCATTCAACCCTATGAAGTTAGAAACAGACCTAACAGTCATTTTTTTAATTTATAATAAACACGTTTCAGGCAATGACAAAATGGGGCAAAAATAACCGATTAAGTCCAAACTAAGCACACTCACTTTTATTCACATTGTGGTGTTATTATGCATGCGATAAACTGAGGTGAAATATAAAGGGAAAAGTGAAACTTAAAAATGAATCTAGATGCGATTGGCAGATAGATAAACTGCCAATTTATAATCCATTCCTTCTAGTTTCACTAGAGTCCTCACAATAATTTTTGCATTAATTCTACCATGTGATTGAATTCGTGAAAGAAAAAAGCTATCTGTCTAAGGAACCATAGCGAAAGCTAGCTGTGACGTCTCTTGACAAGTAGTTACACATTAACTCAATAGAGTTACGTTATTTGTACTCACTGTACATAGGACACTGTGCCAACTCACATCCTATTCACCACCAGATGAGGTATGGATCCCATTTAAATGGGATCCACATTCAATACAATGGTTGATAAGATGTGAATCGGCACGGTGTCCAATATATAATAAGTACAAATAATATTTTTCAACTCGTCAGAAACTTGAAAGGTGCATTTTATAAAAGAAATAGAAAATGTCCAACAACATATATAAATCTACTATGTCATGATCAACTCGCCTTCTCATGTACCTTCTGAACGTAGCTTAGAAGAACCATTCCAGTGCTAGCAACCTGTCCTGTAGCAACCTAGATGTACATGAACGCGTTCAAAATTTTATTTTTTATTTTTTAAAAAAATATATCTATGATTGGAATATTTTGGTGCGTCCACTTTTAACAAGACGAAAATGAACCAAACTATCATGACAACTTATTTTTAATAAAAAATCAAATCCATAAACAACATGGAAACCAGATTCAGCCAAACGACAACCCAAGACTCAAGAACCTAACCTATTCAAACAAAAATCTAAATCAGAAATTCACTCAACTTACTCAAATTATAAAACTTAAAAGTTAAATGAGTACAAATAAGCAAACACACACGCACACAAGGCACCACATGCCCATCATAACACACAACTGTCTTATATAGTGAATGTAATTCATCCACCTTTCCTTAATCACACCGACATTTCTCTTTACTGCTGCAAGCTCCATTAAAAGCTGGTTTCCATCATTTATATTTCTAGCAAATATAGATGCTTTCTCATGAGGCTCAAAGTTTGTTGGGGCTGTCTACTTCCATCATCACTTTTGCTGGGGAGTGGATTAAAAGGCCTTGCAGTGGACCCAATAACAAGCAATAGAAACAAAAAAAGTGCTACACCTGCCAAGTTTATAATAGTTATCACACCAACTTACGAGAACAATACATTCCTTTCTCAAAGTAATTAATTAGAAAGTGAAGCCTAAAGAGGATCCATAGCAAGTGCACACATAGAGATAAAGATACTAATGATTATCTACATCCCAGAAATGCAGACGATTACAGGAGAAAACAAAAGTGAAATTAACTTAAAAAAAAAAGTAGTTACCAAAAAAAAAAAAAAAAAGCAATTGTGGCTGCTAATTGTATAGAATCCTGAAGAGCTATTTGTAAATTGATTTAACAGTAGAAGTTTTGACATAGGCTTTAGATTCATGCATGAAAAAAGCTTATGTCGGTCTATTTAAGAGATGAAGAAGAAAGATAGAGAACTTACTACTCCCTCTATGAAGGACAGAAACAAACACAATATGTAGGTGTAGAGTTACCTTGTTCATGTAACAATAAACAATTGCAGGTGTAACAATATGTCATTTATTTAATTTCACTTCTTTCACAACATTACCTCTGACAATGATTCTCCTCTCCCTTATGCCCCTCTCCTCAGCAACAGTTACATGCAAATGGAACACTGATGATGGCTAATGTTACATTTACAACCCAAATCACACAACTTTACCAAAGCAAAGGGGAAAATGGTGAACAGGATAAAATGGTGCCAAGGCAACTCTTATGATGGTCAGAATATATATATATATTTCTGTTTCATAGAGTTTTGGAAAAGAACAAACGTAAGTATTCTAAATGTTACAGTTCATATTTAAAGAATTGAAGTGCTGCTCCTTTCATTGCTGCATGAACATTCCTGGTATTCACACAAGCAATGATACAGCGAGTGAAAAAGATATGATCCAACTTAAATCAGGCAGCACCAGCCTCTGTTGGTATGGTACAAGATGCCAATGTGTTAGAAGGCAGGTTGATGCAGCCACCGCTAACAGAAACACTAGGGAACTTGACAGAACTTGCCCTACTCGTGAAACTCGAGTCAATAAACACAACAATCACAGTGATATCCTCGTGGAAATGGATTTGAACACCAGGATCAATTTTCTTAAGGAACACCACGATCAATTTTCTCAAGGTCTGAATATCTCATTTCTCTCTTCTTTGCTGCTTCTTGAAGGGCAGTTTTCACCAGCCTAGTTGCAATTTCCTGAAAAAAGGATACAAGATAAGCCATAAATCCGTTTAGTATATATATAGTATATGCAATTGCATTATCTGAGTTAGCAGTCCTTGATCCTACATATATCAAAGATTATCTTGTATTTCTTTTCGGCTATGTTTAAAGGATAAGATTCTGTACCATGAATGCAGTGTGACGAAAAACGTAAAAAAAAAAAAAAAAGGTCATAAGTGATTGCAATTTTTATATGGAAAGAACTCAGATTGCTCGACTGCTTCTGTCTATATAAACCTGACACATGCTCGCTCAAACAATGTATGAAGGGTGCACAACATGTTACAGACAAATAATGGGCCACTAACTTTATTAATTTCATGTCTTAAAGGCCATCAATTTCTTCAAGGTAGAGAGCTGAGGTATGTTCCCTCATTTCATTGGATATTACATAAAAAAAAAAAAAAAAAAAATTCAACCGTGCGCATCTCCAGGGGCGATATCAAAAGCATAAGGGAAGGCTAGAATCCAGGTTCCTTTAGAATGCTGTGTGGTGAACTACAAATGAAGGTCGTAGAAATGAGAATGTTGCAAAATGAATGAGCAGGCACACCATACTGTACAAGGTTAGGAATAAATCCGTCAGGGAAAATATTGGAGGAGCTTCTAAAGAGGAAAAAGGTTATGGGAACATCTGAAGATGGTTCGTTCTTATGTAACACAACTATCTAAGCATGCATGCTCCAGTAAGATGAGAAATAACATGGAAGAGGGGGAAGGATTATGTATGCAGGGCGGCTTTATCAATATCAATACAGTGGAGAGAAAAAGGAAGAGGAGGAGATCGATATGCAGGACCACTCCATGGTGCTCCCATCAGCAGCAAGATGTAGTTGATCATGGAGGGTGCCATTTGACATATTTTTATAGACCAAAAGCCTCTCCTTTTTGGCAACGCAAAAACATGAAAGGGGACCAAGTTTCGATGTCGGACAGTCCCTAGCGTAGCCAGCTCAAACATAAATTCTTTCTCTGAATGTTGAGATTGCTGCAATCTCTTAACCAAGAGTGATATGCCATCATCAAGGACAGCTTTGTAAACGTTCCTGTTCTTCCTGACCCAATAACATTGCTTTTACTGAAGTTATTAGTAGCCTTCATGAAATCACTCAATTTCACTTTTGAAACTGACTTCTCAATCAGAGAAACCTGATGTCTAATTTATCAGCATAGTAAAGCACAATACTTTGAAGTTCAAAATTATACAAAGGGCTTATTTGGTTCCAAGAAACATTTTCTGTCCTCATTCCTCTTTTTCAATTTTAATTACGACACAATACTTTCGAGTTCAAAATTTTACAGAGTAAGAGCATGTTTGGTTTCAGAAAACGTTTTCATAACAGTTAAGATAGGAAATAGACTTAAAGCAATGTAGTACTTATGTGATTAGAATCGAGAACAATAAATGAAAACAGGAAATATATTTTAAACAACGTAGTACTTTTGTGATTAGAATCGAGAACAATAAAAGAAAACGGAAACATTGTCTGAAGCACCAATGCTCTATAATTTTTTGCAGAAATCAAAGTTCCAGAAACTATTATACGCTTTTCTAACGCCTGCCGTAGAAAATGTATCACTGGTATGTTTGGTGCAGTAGTGCATAAAAGATATATTAATATATTATTTATTATAAAATGTTGCCCTTGAAAATGTTACGCAAGAAGTTATTTTTTATTCAAAATGTTGTCTTTGATTACATAGGTTTCTATACTGATAAGCCATCATCAACATGGAATACCTTTATTGCTTTAGTTCCGTTTATACTCCTTGCCCATTTGTTTCCTTCAGGGTCCTCTTCCTTTTCTCTTGAAAGAAACACGGCGCACATAACAACCAATGCTAATACTGCAAAAGTTACACCGCCAACAGCTGCTACAGCTATAACTGCAGTGTTACTCTTGGAAAACTTGACCTGGCAAGCTTCCAAGGGACCACCGCAGAGGCCTGGATTATTTGCATAGCTTTCAGCAGTGATTATACCTTTCTTGAAGTTTGGAACTTGCCCGGTTAAAAAATTATTGGATGCAGTAAATGTCTTAAGCCGTGAGAGCAGACTTAACTGGGCAGGAATTTGACCAGTGAGCCTGTTTTGGTCAAGTTTAAGGATATTAAGGTAAGTACAATTGGCAAGGGACGCAGGTATTTCCCCAGCAAAATAATTTGAGGATAGATCGAGGGACGTCACAAATGTAAGAAGGGTCGATATATCCTCCGGAATGGCTTGAGAGAGTTTATTAATAGAAAGATCTAATCCCATTAAGCTAGAGCAATTCTGAATGCCGCGAGGGAACTGGCCTTTGAGTCCCATGTTTGACAGTTTGAGATTCAAGACTCTATTGTCTATTCTCATCAGGATGCCAACATTCGACACCAGTGAACCTGCAGAGAAACCCTTCTGTGTTGTTGTTGAAATCCCACGACTGCAAACAGTTATAGGGGTCTCGAAGTGAATCTTTCACGCTTCTCAAGCAGAAGATATCAGTGGCAGTCCCACTGGTCACGCCACAAGTCATCAGCAGCAAGAAGCTAACAGCAATGACGACAGCAGAAGCACTGAAAATTCGGCTACTCGGAACCATTTTCACGAAGATGCCAAACAAAAATCCTAGAAGAAACAATTCAGATACCCCGCTAAGATTGACCTCTAATGCAAGCCACACCGCAATCCATAGCACTACAATCCTAAGAACATTCCCTGAAACACACTTAACAAAAACAAAAAAACATCAGCTCAATTAAGCAATTCACACAACCCAAAGCAACCAACAATAGATTTAAAAAAGAAATTCAAAAAGTACAGTTCATTATCTTTCAGACCAAAATTCACATTTTATACTAAAGACTGATTCACATATATGAAATAGAAAACAACAAAAAACATCACAAACCCACTAAATTTGACCTTGATATCAATAAAAAAAAAAAAAAAAGAGCATACAAGTCAAGGAACCTAGATTAAAAAAGTCACATGAATTTTGCACGGAGGCAATTCAGATACCACTTTACCTGGGCTAAATAAAGGAAGACCCAATTCAGGAAATAACATGGAAACATCACTCAGCCCGTAAGAAAGGGCAAACACAGTGAACAACAGAAAAATGGAGAGTAAAAAACAAAAAAGGTTTGAGCTTTGAACAAAAACAAGAAGCAAAAAACAAAAAAAGAGCAAAAGCAGAGAATTCAATAATAGCAATGATAGAGAAGGGAGTCTGTTTACATGAATTGTGAAGAAGGACGAGAGAAGAGAGTGACCTAGCGAGTCAAGCAAACGGAACACGGCACAGGAAGTGCGTGTTCTAATCAAGCTCAGAAAAGAGAAAGGAGGAGAAGACTAGACTCAGCAGCCAGCAGTGCAGGAACGCGAAGACTAAGAACAGGTTTATTTGACTGTATGACTTCCCTTTTGCCGATAATAAACGGCCCTGCAATGTTCCTCAAACAAAGTGAAAGAGAACAATTTCCATTTCCTTTTTTTTAATATTTATTTATTTATTTTTGCTAAATTTTTGCTCAATGGGTGCAAATAAGATAGCAAAATTGTTTAATTTTAGGATTTTGTCAATGCAAGGTGTAGAATGTGTCTTCTATTTTTCAAGCATCCTCTTACTTCAAACAATTTTATATGAGTATTATGGAGTACTGAAATGTAGATAACACTCTATTTGCAATATCTTGTTTTCCTTGATAATTTTTTAAAAAAATTATAATAGATCATTCCCATACATCAATTTACATTTTTAATTCTTCAGTGGATATTACAATTTTACATTTTAATTTTTTAAAATGCAATTTAGCTAAATTCAACATAGCTTAAAAACAGTTCTTTATGTATTTAAGATATTGTTTTCTAATATATGCTTACTTCATCTTTTTTTTTTCTTTTTCAATTTTCATAGATAAGATGTAATGAATACACAAGCTTTTTTTAGTTGTTTTTATTAATTGATGAATGATGGCATAAGTATTAAAGAAAGCTCATCTAAACTGTGAAATGTGCTCAGGGTATGATACATTCATTCTTGAAGTTAGGTACCACGTGTATAACAGGCTTGGTTTCATATAATTGTTGGGAATAGTTATGAAGTTTGAATGTGCTTTCGTGGTTTTCTTGTTTCTTTTTACAACTCCATTCGAGTAAATGTCGGAGGGAATCCTTCGTCGGAATTGATAATAGTTGTATGGTAACTGTTGTATGTGTCGTGTAAGTAATTTAGCAATTGATTCCTTAGTCTGCCCTTAGTAGGAGACTTAAGGTTAGTCTCACTAAACAAAAATTACAAAATAGTCCCACCATGTGTTTTTGAGACAGGGTATGTGTAAATTTGCAAATAGACCCTTTTGCCTTTTAGAGTTTTGCGCCGAAGGGAGGCTATTGTCATGCAGTGGTGACTTGAGATATGAAGTTTCCAAATCATGATGAAACAAGAGGAGAAGTGTCAGAAGAAAGCATAGGTGTATCTATGCCTTTTGATGTAACATGAAGACTCATAAGAACAAAAACCTCTTCATGTGACCCATTGGCTAGTGAAGAACAAAACGGTGAAGGTGGTTAACATTATTTTCTTCAAATCTTTATGTCATAATGGCAGAGGAGGGTTTTTGTGAAAGATCCGTTCTATTGCATAGTTATGGCTTGAGATAGTGTTCAATGTTGTTATTGTGCCCATATATAGTTCCATTTTATACCCAAAAACATTAGGAAACCTTTTTCATAACTACTAATGGTGATGATTGTTCTTCCTATTACTTATCACTTGAAATATATCTTATGTGAGTTCCGTAGTAGAATTAAAGACTTTGTGAGTGGCTTAATGGACAATCTCTGCCACTGTCCACACCTAAATAGGATAAAGGGGGTATAGAAACAAAAATTGCATACAACAGTCACTCATTAGTAAATTTAGGGCAAAAGGCATCTGCTTAAACTGTAACCATTTGATAATAATTTTTACCCATCCAACAATTTAAAATAATTTTCGAACATGGAGACTAACGTAGTAACGTTAGCCTGAAAGAGGGGGCGGACTAACAAGTAACATTTTGAGTCACAATTCAATATTTGCTAGAGAAGAAAATCGAAGAAAAGACTACAATCAGCAGTGCAATGCAGGAATGCGAAGACTGATAACAAGTTTTTTTTTACTATATGACTTCTTTTTTGCTGATAATAAAGGGCCCTGTAATGTCCCTCAAAGAAATTGAAAGAGAAAGAAAGCGAAAGAGAACAATTTCCATTTCCTTTTTTTTGGCTAAATTTTGTTGAATAGGTGCAAACAAGATAGAAAATTTGTTTAATTTTAGGATTTTGTTAATGTGGAGTGTAGAATATGTATTTTTCTTCTCAAGCATCCTCTCACTTCAGACAATTCTTTTTGAGTTTTATGGAGCACACAAATGTAGATAATTCTCTTGATTGATATTTATATCGTAATTCAATACATTGTAATAGACTAGTCCTCTTTAATCCTAAACCAAACATAAGTTATTGATAGTAGATTACAAAAATAAAAAAAAGTTATAATAGTAGATTATAAAAATAAAAGTGTGTAGTTTTAATAGTAGATTACAAAAATAAAAATAAAAAGTTATTGATTTTTAAATTTTGATAAGTTCGAGTATGTTGGCACTTGTTTTTCTTGATAAATTTTTAAAAGAAAATACATTAGATAAAATCGTTCTCATACATCAATTTGCCTTTCTAAGTCTTCATTGGATATTGCAATTTTACATTTTACTTTTATAAAAATCTAGTTTAGCTAAATTGAACATAGCTCAAAACAGTTCATTATGTATTTAAGATATTTTTTTTAATAGTTATTTATTTCATCGTTCTTTTTCAATTTTCATAGATAAGATGTAATAAATATACAAGTTATTTTTTATTGGTGAATTACAGTATAAGTAATAAAAAAAAAAAGGTCATCTAAACTGGGAAATGTGCTCATCGTATGATACATTCATTTTAGAAGTTAGGTACCATATGTACAATAAGCTTGGTTTCGTATAACTGTTGGGGATAAGTATGAAGTTTGAATGTGCTTTCACAATTTTCTTGTTTCTTATTACAGCTGCATTCGAGTAAATGTCAAAGGGAATCTTGTGTCAGAATTGATAACAGTTACATGGTAACCGTTGCGAAGTATAAGTAATATGGGTATCAATTCCTTAGTCTGCCCTTAGTAGGGGATTAAGGTTAGTCTCACAAAAGAAAATTACAAAATAATCCCATCATGTGTTTGTCAGACAAGGCATTCTGTGTGTCAATTTGCAAATATCGCCTTTTGCTTTTTAGAGTTTTGCCCAAGAAGGAGACTGTTGTTGCGTATGGGTGACTTGAGACACGAAGTTTCCAAATCTTGATGAAATAAGAGGAGAAGTATCACAAGAAGACATAGGTGTGTCTATGCTTTTCGATGTAACATGAAGACTGACTAGAACAAAAACCTTTTTCATGTGACCTATTGGTTAGTGAAGAACAAAATGGTAGAGGTGGTTAACATTCTGTTCAAGTCTTCATGTCATAACGGTGGAGGAAAGTTTTTGTGAAGAACCCACTCTATCACTTAGTAATGACTTGAGATAGTGCTCAATGTTGTTATGGTGGCCATAGTTCCATTTTACACCCAAAAACATTATGAGACCTTTTCATAACTACTAATGGTGATGCTTGTTCTTCTTGTCACTGATAAGTTGAAATATGTCTTCCATGAGTTCCCCGGTAGGATTAGAGACTTCGCGAGTGGCTTAACGGACAATCTGTACCACCATCACAACACGACCACACCTAAATAGGATAAGGGGATATAGCAACAAAAATTGCATACAATAGTGACTCATTAATAAATCCAGGGCAAAAGGCATGTATTTAAACCACAACCATTTGATGATAATTTTTAACTATCTAAAGATTGAAAATTAAACAATTTTAGAACATGGAGACTAACGTCAGCTAGAATAAGGGGTGAACTAACAAGTAACATTTTGAATCACAGTTCAATATTCACTAGAGTATGCACGACCCCATCCTATGCATGGGAAAAAAGTAATTAATTAAAATCAATTTCAATATTATAACTTATATGATTTTATTAGAAAATATAAATATCATCTTAGTGGGAGATAAAAATATTCAAATAATATGTAATTTATCATTTATTTGAGGTTTATAGACATAGGCCTAACATAGAAATAATCAATCAACTGGTCAATTTATAATTAGTTGGTAAAATAATATTTAGTTAGCATTAAAAAATATATTAGTATTATTACATATTAAATTTATATAAAATTTAGAATTCAAAATTAAGTCGAGAGAATTATTATTATTTTTATATGGAAATATTGAAAATACTTATTTATTTTACCTTTATTTATAACTACAGTTAATTAGTACCTTTTGAAACATATACCTACAATTAGTTGGCCCTTGTTAAATGCTATACTGACTAAATTTTATATAATAGTTATTAATCATATGTGGAATATCATGATTCTATGAGTCAAAATTTTATTTACTAACCCATTAGACCCAAACCAATCAACCCATCGCTTTGGCCCTAATAACCCATTTTATTAGGTAAAGTTTTGACCCACATGCTTACGATATGTCATGTACAATTAGTGATTACCATGTAAGATTGAATAACAAGATTTTTTTTTTTTAATTAGCTCAACATTTAACAAAGATAGACAAATGATAGGGACCAATTAAAGTCAAACATTTTTAAAAATATTTGGACCAAAATCAAAATTTTTTTTTTATGAAATAAAATCAAAACTTGTTTATTTTTTAGAATCAAACACATAGTTATGCCTATATATAACTATACTATTTAACAATAGGAAAGTTTTGTCATTTGGTAACTTCTAAAGCATTGCGATCGATATTTTTCAAAAACTTAATAAAATAAGAAAGTATTTGTTGTGAAATGGTGAGCCCAAAAGGTAGAAAGAGAGTGATGCAAAATAAATATGCAGAAGTGTAATGCTAAATGACACCAGGCATTTTCGTAGTTCGGCTTAAAAGTCTACGTCCAAGGGCAAAGACAACAACCAAATATTTCACTATAGAAATATGATGGAGATACAAAAGGTCGACTCACTCCAATCAATATCCAAATCCCAAATATACCCAGAATACCTAGTAGTATTTGCTCACTGGTGTATACTCTCAACTGATAATATAAAGAGAAAACAAAGTAAACAAATGATTTTCGAAATGCTTAGAAAGGAGGAGGAGAGGAATAGATTATTGTTGGTTGTTTGAGGTTAATGAACCAAGTTCTATTTATAGAGTCCAAATGCACCATTTTCAATCATTCAATACCTAACTTCACCTAACTTTCATCTACTTTCACCTAACATTGCCTAACTTCACCTAACATTTGAATATGTTGGTAGGAGGTAGGTAGAAGTTTGGTATTGGTTTGAAAAAAATAAACCATTTTTATCACAAATCTCCACCTTCGTTTGATTTTTATCCATCTTCAAGTTTCTGAAGTCGCATTTTCCAATGTGTCTATAAGGGCAGACTAACATATTTCAAATGCCAACTAAGTCCAAGCAATGCTTAAACTTAGCAACAGTAATTGACTTTGTCAACATATCAGCTTGATTGTCTGAGATATCAATTTTCTTCATGACAATGGCACCTTGAGATATAATCTCCCAAATAAAGTGATATCTGACGTCAATATGTTTGATTCTTTCATGATACATTTGATTTTTAGTCAAATGTATGACACTTTGGCTATTACAATAAATAGTTATAACATCTTGTTCCAAGCCCAAATTGCTTACCAAACTTCTGAGCCAAATGGCTTCTTTCACTGCTTCTGCTGTTGTCATGTATTTAGCTTCTATAGTGGATAGTACAATAGTAGACTATAAAGTCGCCTTCCAACTAATTGTACTACCTGAAAGCATAAAGACATATCCTGTCAGAGATCTTCTTTTGTCAAGATCTCCAGTATAATCAGAGTTAACGTAACCAATAACACTATCGCCAGTGTTAGAACTTCTGTCATATATTAAGCCAACATTTGTCGTACCTCGAAGATATCGAAGTATCCACTTCACTGCTTGCCAATGCATCTTTTCAGGATACCTTATATATCTACTAATAATACTAATAGCACGTGAAATATCTGGTCGAGTGCATACCATAGCATACATGATGCTTCCAACTGCACTAGCGTAAGGAACGTGTGACATCTGTTCCTCCTTTTCAGCGGATTGTGGTGAATGCGCAGCTGATAATCTGAAATGGGCTGCCAACGAAGTACTCATAGGATTTGCATTTTGCATCCCAAAGCACTTAAGTACTTTTTCAATATACTTCTTCTGAGAAAAATATAATTTGTCAGCATGCCGATCCCTGTGAATTTGCATGCCCAAAATCTTCTTAGCTGCAGCTAGATCTTTCATTTCAAATTCACTACTCAGTTGCTCCTTCAGCTTCTTGATCTCAGATCTACTCTTAGCAGCAATGAGCATGTCATCAACATAAAGCAACAAATAGACAAATGAACTATCTGAGAGCTTTCTCTGGTAAACATAACAGTCATAGTCACTCCTTGAGTAACCGAGACTTAACATGAAAGTGTCAAATCTCTTATACCACTGGCAAGGAGATTACTTTAAGCCATATAATGACTTCTTTAAGAGACAAACATGATCCTCCTTGCCTTGAACAGTGAAACCTTCCGATTGCTGCATGTAGATCTATTCTTCAAGTTCACCATGAAGAAAAGCTGTCTTGTCATCGAGTTGTTCAAGTTCTAAGCCAAACAGTGCAACAATAGCGAGCAACACACAAATCGAACTGTGTCTCATAACAGGAGAGAATACTTCATTAAAGTCCATTCCTTTCCTTTGACGAAAACCTTTTGCAACTAAGTGTGCTTTGTATCAAGCCTATTCAACCCCAAAGGCTCATTTCTTTTTCTTGAAGATCCATTTGTAGCCAATAACTTTATGTCTTTTAGGCAATTTCACCAACTTCCAAGTCTGGTTCTTATGAAGAGACTCCATCTCTTCGCTCATTGCAGCAATCCATTGTGTAGACTTTTCACTCAAGATAGCCTCATAGTATGTGATGGGATCTTCTTCCATATCCTCTACCATTGATAATCCAAAAGAGACTATACTGATAATGGAAAAGAGACTATGTCTGCATGACCATACCTTTATGGTGGTTTTATCCGCCTCTTATCTTTGTCTCTAATAAGGTTATAATGCTGGAACTATTGTCATGTATTTACGGCATCAACAATATCTTGGTCTTCTTCTTGAATAGGTTGATCAAAGGCATCTTCTTCTATCTGCTTTGATAGTTTAGCTTCAGACTCCACCTGCTTGCTAGCATCTTGGTCTTTTTCTGTATCACCAACTTTTTTTTTCAGATGAAGCATAGACGATTCATTGAACTTGACATCTCTGCTTATTATGAATTTGGATGACTTAGGTTCAATGCACCACAATCTATAACCTTTCACCCCAGTTGCATATCCGAGAAATATGCATTTTAATGCCCTTCGCTCAAGCTTTCCATCATCAATATGAGCATATGTAGGATAACAGAAAATTCTCATATTTGAATAATCAGTAGGAGTGCCCAGACCATATCTTAATAGGAGTGTTCAAATTGATCACAGTTAACGAAGACCGATTCACCAAATAGCAAGACATATTGACAGCTTCAGCCCAAAATTCTTTAGACAAACCAGCATTAGAGAGCATACAACAAGCCCTCTCCAAAAGAATTCTATTCATGTGTTCTGCTATTCCATTTTGTTGAGAAGTTTTCGCACAATACGTTGTCTTACAATACCTTCATTTTCATAGAACTCGTTGAACTAGCCTTCACAAAACTCCAAACCATTATCTGCTCGGAGGCGCTTAATTTTCTTATCGGTCTAGTTCTCAATAAGCACTTTCCATTTCTTGAAAGTATGGAACACATCATTCTTGTGTTTCAGAAAATAAACTCATACATTCCTCAAGAAATCATCAATGAATGTCAATAGGTATCTAGCACCACTTTTTTAAGGAACAGGCGTAGGGCCCTACAAGTCAGAGTGGATGTAATCCACTGTGCCCTTAGTTCTATGGATAGCAGTGCTGAACTTGACTCTAGTTTGCTTCCCGTAGACACAATGCTCACAAAAGTCAAGCTTCTCAATTTTGTGATCACCTAGCAAGCTGTGCTTACTCAAATTTTACATTCCTATTTCACTCTATGCCCTATACACATATGCCACAAGCAGGTGGTATCTGAATCTGAATCAGATAAGGATGATACCAAGGCAGCACCAACAACTGTACTTCCTTGAAGTAAATAAAGGCCATTGACTAACTTGCCCTTAATCACAATAAGAGAACCTTTAGAGATTTTTAAAACTTTACCTTCACCAGAATACTTATAGCCTTAAGAATTAAAGACACCCAAGGATATAAGATTTTTCTTCAAGTCCAGAATATACCGAACATCAGTCAGCGTTCTCATAACTCTATCTTGCATCTTGATTTGGATTGTTCCAATGCCAATGACCTTACAGGGCATATCATTCCCCATAAGGATAACACCACCATCTATTGACTGGTAAGTTGCAAATCAATCCCGATTTCGACACATGTGGTAGAAGCAACCAGAATCAAACATCCAAGTATCACCAATTGAACTTGTTGATATTGCAATAACATTATCAATACTTTTAGCAACATTTGCAGCATCACTTGAATCTTTGTCACTTTTGTCTTTTAGCTTCATACATTCTGCTCTCCAGTGCCTTTCCTTCTTGCAATATCGACACTTGATTTTACAATGTATGGATTTAGATCTAGACTTCCCTCTACTACTACTCGATCCAATCTCCTTTGACCTCCCTCTAGCAAGCAAGCCAGATGCAGTATTATCATGACTGCCAGTATCATGCTCCATTTTGTCACGATTCAAAAGTGTGAATTTAACCTCATCAATTTTGAGACTTTCATGACCATATATAAGCGTTTCACGCAAGTGCTTGTAAGAAGGAGGTAAAGAACAAAGTAACATCATTGCTTGTTGCTCACTTGAAAATGTCTAGTCTATGTTTTTCAAATCTGTGACGAGTGACATGAACTCAACTACGTGAAACCAGATTGATGTCCCTTTTGCCATACAAAGCATATACAGACATTACAACACACTGAGATGGTTGGCCACCGTCTTAGTCATATATAATGACTCCAACTTAGTTCACAACGATTTTGCTGTTTTCTCCGAAAGGACCTCCCACAGCACATCGTTTGTAATGCATAACTGATAAGCAGTGTTTACACCGCATATTTAACCCCTTAACCTTGGATTTTTGCATAAGTTTTTGATATGTTATTGAGGAAAATAATAGTGTTTTATAAATTGAACCTCATTGCACAATTTTGATAAATCAATGACAATTCCTCCATTTTTTTTAATAAATAAATCTTGTTACAATTAACTTGTCTCCTTGAGTTAGGTTTTTGTGTACAGGAGCATTGCATTGAGTGCAAAGCATCAAAAGTAGGAGCTGAGACTGAAAGGAAGAAAAAATGCAAGAGCTTTCCATTCGGGTGAGCGCTGCAGCGCTAAGAGCGCTGCAGCGTTCGACAGAGAGCACGACTGATCTACTTTGCAAGAAACCCGTTCTGGTGAGCGCTGCAGCGCTCCTACGATGATTTGATTTTTGCCTGCTATCTCGTATGGGCCAAATTTTGGGCCCATTTTTTTTGGAAGCTACAGTAAACGCGAGTGAGACAAAGAAGCAGAGAGCGACTAGGTTTTGGAGAAGAGAGAACTCTCTCTCTACCTCATCTCTCTCTCTCTTCTCTCTCTAGGTTTAGAGGCTTCCTTTCATAATTTATTTTCAGTCTTCCACCATTGTAATTTATAGTTTTTTATCAATCTTTGACTGTGAAACTTCTCACATGGAGGAGTAATTCCATTACCACGCATAGAGACAACTAAAAATCAAAATTGTTCTTGAGGTTTCCGATTCTCAATTTCAGTTCAGGGTTGGTTTTTCGCCCCCATTGCTTTCTCTTCTAAACCTTAATTGCGCTGATTAATGTGATTATGATTTTAGGAGTCGTTGATTATGAATTCATTTGTTTGCATAATCTGAATACCGTTTGGGAAATTAGGTCGATTGATTTGATTAATTCCAATTGGTAAGGGGTCGGAATTAACTCTGTTAGGATTTAGACTACCGCAATTGTTAATTAAATTAGCATAGGTTTATATGGTCATGATTGTGATCACTAGCTCTTGTGTTAGTTGAATCCTTGATGGTAATACGATTGTATGACTATTAAGTAGTATTGCGACGTCATCTGTGC
Organism: Dalbergia cultrata; assembly: GCA_031216105.1. Classification (NCBI taxonomy): domain Eukaryota; kingdom Viridiplantae; phylum Streptophyta; class Magnoliopsida; order Fabales; family Fabaceae; genus Dalbergia; species Dalbergia cultrata. Next base: position 86,324,504 of record CM062353.1, on the reverse strand, counting down.
AAAGTATAGTTGACGTAGGTAGTCACTGCCATGAATTTTATCCGTTTGAACCAATGATAGAACATATTTTGATCTGAAGGAGTCTTTGTGCAGGTAATTTCTGGCTATTATATCTTCATAATTTTATTTTGTTAATCACGTCAATAACACCCCATTTTGCAATTTGAATCAATTTAAATACTTCCTCGTGAGACGACTCGGATTGCACTATAACTACATTATTAGTGTAACTTGGTTTTAAAACTTATTTTTAATTTGTCGCGGGTTGCGACAGCTCGCGTCAATAACTGAATAATAGAAAGAGCTTTTTGATTGGTATCTTCAAATTCAAATTCCTTCATTGTCTCGAGCCTCTTTTCTTTGTCAAAAAGTGCTACTTTTACATCTTGTTGTACAAGAACAACCATCATACGAACCTTCCACATGCCAAAATTAATGCACCTATCAGACTGCTGAATATCAAATTTGCAATAGATATTTTTAAACAAATTAGCCCAGAACTCTATAAGAGCTCTGATATCAGTTTGTTATGAAATGACAAGCCCAAAAGGTAAAAACAGAGTGGCACAAAATAAATATGCTGAAGTGTAATGCTAAATGACGCCAGGAATTTACATGGTTCGGCTTAAAAGCCTACGTCCAAGGGCAAAGATGACAACTAAATATTTCCCTATAGAAATATGATGGAAATACAAAAAGTCGACTCACTTCACTCAATACCCAAATCCCAAATGCACGCAGAATACCTAACAGTATTTGTCTCACTGTTGTATACTCTCAACTCACAATATAGAGAGAAAATAAAATAAACAAATGACTCTCTAAATGCTTAAAAATGAGGAGGTGAGGAATGGATTTTTGTTAGTGTTTTGAGCTTAATGAGCAAACTCTATTTATAGAGTCCAAGTGCACCATTTTCAATCCTTCAATACCTAACTTCACATAACTTTCATCTACCTTCACCTAACATTTGAATATGTTGGTAGGAGGTAGGGAGAAGTTTGGTATTGGTTTGAAAAAAATCAAACCATTTTTATCACAATATTCAAATAAATTATACAAAATAAAATAATAATAAATAAACATTATTTTTATTGGAGCTCATACCATAACTTTCCTAAGAAGCCAAATGAATGCTTCTACAATATGTTTTGTTTTTATCATTAAGACCCACCTTTCAAGTGTGAGATAGATTTCTTTTATTTATTTATTTAGATAATTGATAGACATAAAAACAAATAAATTTATATAAATTTTTATTTTATTTTCATGTAATCAATTTAATTTTATATTTTAAAAATAAATTTAAGAAAATTAAATATCAAAATTTAAGTTACAAAATGTATATTATTACGAGCTAATAAATTCGAGTGGGTGAGATTTTTTGTATTTTGTTTTTAAAATTGAAGATAAACATAGTTATTTTAATTTCAATCCAATTAAAATAAAAATAAAAATAAAATATTAAATTATTATTCATAATAATATTAAAGAATATTATTATTTAATTATTTTAATGAGATTTATTTTGACTCGTTACTACTTAGATTAAAATTGTTATGTACGTAGAATAAAGTTTCGGGTGAACTTTTTTAATTAATGCGATTAGATGTCTGTAACTATATATATATATGAAACGTATTATATGAAAAAAATAATTATTATAAAAGTGAGATGAGTGAATTTTGGCTATTAAATTTTATATAAATAATTAAAATATAAAATGATGTATTTTTTAAAATGAACATTTAACCATCCAAGAGAGGATTCCAAATGAATCAACTTGGTTTTACCATTCGTTACCAAAAATACTTGCGTTTACTATTGACTTTTCCATTGTTACTCCTTTTCCCTTGCGAACTGTGGAATTGTTGGACTAAAGTTTTCTTGTTGGAAAGAAGAATAAAAACTGTCACTGAGTGAACAATGTCGAGACAATCAATGGCGCCAACATAGTACTAATATTCGTTGTTTAAATAAAACGTTCTAAAAATTACAATTTTAATATTTAAATCCTTAATATCACATGTTAAATTCAGGGATATTACATGTTAAATCCGGCAAAGACAGGGATAGCTTAATATTAAGAAAAAAGAGCTAGACAGGAGTTGTGAAAGTCAGGGATAGCTTGACCAGAAAATTGATTTGGAAAAAAAAATAGTTTTAATGTATTAGTATAGTATTAATGTGAATGAGCTTTACACTATCATTTAATTACATATCCAAGGCAACTTTGGGAATCACTTCAGAAATTCGAAGGCTGAAGCATCCTCCATCACTGAAAGCTTGCCAATTTGTTTTACCTTGGCAAAATTAACTGCAGATATGCATTCCCACTTTCCCATAAGAATGTTGTAGGCATTATTGATTCTTCCCAAAGATATTTAATATTTGAAATCAGAAATGCAGATAAAAGAATGACTTAACATCGGCAATTTTTTTTTTTTGGGGGTAAAAACATCCACAAAGCTATCAATCATATTAACAACTGTATCTATTTTGCTATACTAATTTGCTTATACAAGAAACACGAGAATATAATTTTTTTATACAACATTTTCAACAACGAAAGGTCATAATTAACAATACAAATGCAATATGAAAAATAATTATTGGTAGGTTGGAACTAATGATTACTTTTTTCTTTGAGAACTTGTTTAATGCATTGGCTACCAAACTTTTGACCAAATAATCATTTGTGCATATGAAGAATTTACATTTATCCAAAAAGCAGTGGGAGAAAAAAAAAATTTCAGACAATAAGACAGTCGCTCATTATCCCCACCAAAAGAAAAGAAAGTAACTCATTATTAACACCTTTATCCGACTCAATCAGAAAAAGTTGAGATTGAATAACAATATATAACATAAGAGAAGTGTTATCTTAACACCAGACACCCACATTTTAACTGTTGAATGTGATGGATGTTAAGAATAAGTGGGGACATCCATCACATTCAATGATTATAAAGTGGGTGTCTGTTTCAGACACCCACTTTTAGGTGTTAAAATAGTTTTTCTCCTAACATAAACTATTTGCATAGCTAAAATCAAAATAAAATAATAAAAAATATTGAAAATTGCGACTATAGAAAAATTGTCCCCTTCTGTTAAAAAAAAAAGTAATAAATTGCATAATGCATGGGCTGGGAAATAAAAAACAGAAAACGACCAAATGTGAAAAACTTTTTATCGTTCCAAAATTTCCCGCCAAAAACAACATGAGAATTGCCGAGATCTCGTTGCCGGAGCCCCGGCCAACTCACTGTGACACGGAGCCTCACGACCGCCTCCTCTCCCAAATCGAATCCACCGTCAAGCTACTCGAAACCCACTCCGCTGTCAAGCCCTCGCCCGAAGCCACCTCCGCCACCGCAGCCGCAGCCTCCGATCTCCGGCAACGCGTCACTCAGCTGAGTCAGCTCGCTCCGCTTTCCAACTCGTTAAAGCTCCAGGTCTGGAAGCTCAGCTACCGCCTCTGGAACGCCTGCGTAGACATCTCCAACACCGCCGCCACTGTCCGCTCCTCCTCCGCCGTCACCGCAGCGTCCGAAAACCACGCCGAACTCCGGCACACCGCCGCGGACCTCCTCTCCATCGCCGGAGACGTTGCCGGCGTGCCCTCTCCGGCGATTAAGACGGCATCGTTCTACTACAAAACCGGCCTAATCTGGCACAACCTCCGCAGGTTCGATCTCGCCGCCAAATGCTTCGAGAGAGCCACCGACCTGGTCTCCAAGCTCGATGCTGCTTCGATCTCCGACGCCGGAGAGCGAAAGCTGCTCCTGGATCTTAACCTCGCGCGTTCCCGAACAGCGTGGGAGGTTCGGGACCCGAACCTCGCGGTTGCGCTCCTCAACCGGAGCAGGACCTTGCTCTTCGGTTCCTGCGAGCACCACATAGAGCTCGCGACGCAGTGCATGGCGTTCGGGAAGCGCGCGCTATCGAAGAGGAACGAAGTAGAAAGCAACAGAAGCGGTTATAACGGTTTTTTAGGCGAAGCGCTGAAGCTGATGAACGAGGCGTTGGACGTTTGCGAGAAGGGATTGGGGGCGGCGAGAACACGGGAAGAGAAATTGGGCCTGCGAGGGCTGAGGTGGAAGGCTCTTAGGTTCATTGCGGTGATTCATTTGCAGAAGGAGGAGTTTGAGAGTGTAATTAAGTGCGTGAAGGTTCTGAGAGATGCTAATGATGGCGGTGATGATCACCCTAGCGTTAGGGTTTTGGCTATGAAGGCTTGGTTAGGGTTGGGGAGGCATGGGGAGGCGGAGAGGGAGCTGAGGGGGATGATCATTGATAAGGGGATCCCGGAAGGGGTTTGGGTTTCGGCGGTGGAGGCGTATTTTGCTGCGGCGGGGACTGCCGGGGCGGAGACAGCGAAAGGGGTGTTCTTGGGGTTGTTGGGGAGGTGCCATGTCAGTGCCGGCGCGGCGGTGAGGGTGGCGCACAGGGTGGCTGGAAGTGGTGGTGGTAGTGGTGCTGAAGGGGCTAGAGTGAGGGCCAAGGTGGTTGCTGAGCTGGTGTCTGATGAAAGGGTGGTGGCGCTCTTTGTTGGCAAGGAAGCTGATAAGGATAGAGTGGCAATGCATGCTGTTCTTTGGAATTGGTACGACTCTTTGCTCCAATGCTAATGCAATCTGTTTCTCTTAGCTGCTTAGATGCATATATTTGAATATGAAAATTGACAAAGTAATATTTGACAGAATTCAACCATACTTTGTTAAGATTAATGGATGACAGTTGACAAAGTGATGAATTGTAACTTGCTTACATGATTTTTCTACTTGTAAGACTAAACTAAAAGGCATGATAAATATGAGTCATTGAAATTGCATCTTACTGACGTCCACTGTAGCACTGCTGAAGATATAACATATTGGTTACCTGATAAATATTTTCATTACATATGATTATGAACTCACTGATCTCAATATTTTTATGTGATTTACAGTGCTTCTGATCATTTTCAATCAAAAGATTATGAGATCAGTGCAGAACTCTTTGAAAAATCAATGCTGTACATTCCATATGATACAGAGAACAGAATACTTCGAGCCAAGGGCTTCAGAGTTTTGTGTCTCTGCCACCTTGGTCTCTTGCGGCTGGATCGCGCCCAAGAATACATAAATGAGGCTGACAAGGTATTGTACATGAGTCTTGAGAATGTTGAATTTGTTGCAATGATTCACTTAAATATGAAATATGGATTTGTTATCCATGCTTTTCCATTTCTGCAGCTTGAGCCCAACGTTGTCTGTGCTTTTCTTAAGGTGCCGTCCTCTCTCTCTCTCTCTCTCTCCCCCCCCCCCCTTTTCTCCCTCTCCCCCACTATCTGCAGTGCCTTCGGTGTATATGTCAAGCAGTTATGTACACATGAAACTAGGTTGCTTAAATTAGCAGATAAATTTACAATGTTTACTAATAGGTTTGGATCCTACCAAGGCACTTTACATTTGATTAACTATGTTATGCCTTAAGCTGGTCATAGCTTACAACCAAAACCACTTTCTTTTCATTAGGATAACGCTTTTAATTGGCATGGAATGATAACTAACATTGACATTTCATCTGTTTAACTCAGTTCAAAATTTGTCTCCAAAAGAATGACCACCAAGCTGCTATTACTCAAATTGAAGCGATGACTACATGCCTTGACTTTCAACCAGATTTTCTGTCACTTTCAGCCCACGAAGCTGTTGCTTGCCATGCTCTTACTGTAGCTGTTGTTTCTCTATCAAGCATGCTAAACTTCTATGCATCAGGAAAGTCCATGCCAACAGCAGAAGTAACAGTTCTGCGAACCTTGGTAACAGTCCTCTCTCAAGAACGGGGTAATGAGCAGCAACTCCTCAAATTCTTAAAACATGCCCATACCCGAGCTTCTGAGATCAGTCCTGACTGCTTCTTTGGAAAAGAGGAGGTTGGAAGACGGGAGCAGAATTGGTTTGCTGTGACTTCATGGAACTTTGGTACTAAAGCAGCGCAAGATAAGAACTATGAAATGTCAGCTGAATTCTTTAGACTGGCATCACATTTTTATGCCCTGCTTGAGGGATCTGATAATGAGAACAATGTCATGGTTTGCAAATCATTGGTACTTTCTGCATCATCTATGATAGCTTTAGAATTTCAGAGGAAGGCTGCTATGTCAGAAATTGATGTCAAGCTAGCTGTTCAATTGCTAGATAGAGCGGGGCAGGTACGAAATTGTGGTTTTCTTCATTACATGGTGCTTAAAGCATCTTTTGCAAATAGGTCAAGTTGACATGATACATAAAATAACCTGTGTCATACTATGGAGGGTTTTTCCTTCTTAGGCTTGTTTCCATTTTGAATTCTGTTGAATTTTTCTTGCTCGCGTGTTATGTGGATGCAGATGCTGAAGTCAGCTTCAGCTGGGAACTCTGTCGATGATGATCAAACGAATACCATTGAGCCTGACCTTTTTTTCATATACACTTTCTGTGCTTATGATATACAAGGCAGGCTGAATGACTTAGGATCACAACTCCACATTGTTAGAAGTTTTGCCCGTTCAAAGGCTTGCAAACCCCATCAACTCCTTCAAATAGGCCTATATGCCTCACAGGGACTCCGGTCTAATCACGAAGTAGCCACTTTTGCTCTAAATGAATGCCTCTCATCTTTCCTTTCATCACCAACTCCAGATTATCAAAATGTAGCTCTCGCTCTTCGCAAGCTTATAGCCGTTGCCAGCATTCACAAGGGCGATACAGATGATGATCATGTGTATGGCATGTACAAGCAAGCCTACCGGATAATGGTTGGTTTGAAGGAAGATGAGTATCCCACTGAAGAAGGAAAGTGGCTAGCCATGACAGCATGGAACAGAGCAGCAGTGCCAGTGCGGTTGGGTCAGATTGAAGCGGGCAAGAAATGGATGACTGTAGGCTTAGACATTGCAAAGCATGTCCCAGGAATGGAAGCTTACAAAGGATGCATGGAAGATCTCCTTAGCAGCGTGGATAAAAACACTTGATATGCATGAATCTTAAAATCTGGTTTCTGTCAGTTACAAAAACCATGTACATCTTGTGCAGGAACGAAGTCATAGAAGCGCAGAAAATATGTAGTGTTGATTTATGCTTTTGTAATGTTCTGTATCCGAGCAGGATTTACAGCGAGTTTGGACGTACCTTTCGAGCTCTAAAATCGCGATGAAACTTGCTAGTATTGATTTTGCTCATTAAAAAATATGTTTGGTTTTTTGTTTCAAAATCGATTCTTCTTGCAAACCCACGTTGAAGAAGTAACAATTTGTTGCTTCTGAGTTCAAACATTTTTACGGGGGAAAAATTTATAAAGGTTAATTTCCTATTTTGTCCTTTAATTAGATACACATGTCAAATCAAAATGGAAAAATAAGTATAAATAATTCATACTCACTTTGTGCTTATTTAACTGAAGGTGATTTTATTAATATTATTCAAATAATATTGTTTAATCAAATTCCTTTTTTCAAAATACAAATCTTCAAGCGTAATCGTTTTATCCTTTTTATATTTTTTAAATTATATATATTAATTATAAGCTGTTTTTATTCGTATTTATTGCTTAACAATTAATGATTATATGATATCTAATAATTCTGTTTAGTATATGTATTTTATTATTAATTACACAAACATTTTATTTAAAATTTTATTTTAAAAAATAATAATTTTAAACATATAAAAAAATGATAAAACATCACATCCTTTATGGTAATTATACATCAAAAATTATTCTTTAAATACCCTTCAAATAATATTTTCAATCAAAATTACTTCTCAATTGAAGGTATCAAAACATAGAATACTTCATTTCAAAATCAATTATAACTAAATCAATTTTATAAATACAGAATCAAATATGCACTTAACTAGATCGGTTCTATTTTGGGGTTTTCTTTCGATAAATTGTTAGATCTTTTTTTCTCTTCATAACTATTACCACAACTTCCAAAAAAGTCTTTATCATAACCTTTCAAATATAATAAATATATAAAATCACAAGTGTAATATTAATACATTGAAGATGCAAAAAAAATTTATAATATTATCCAATCAAATTTTTTTATCCATATGATATTTTAATAAGTAAATATAACAATCAATTATATTTATTAATATGAAAGAGGTAAGTTGGCAATTCATAAGTAGACAACGACATAAATTTATATTGTCAATTGCGCGGAAATTAATTCCTAACATAATTTACTTTCTTTATATGATTTGAATTTTTAAATTATTTTAGGTACTTGTTACTTATACCAAAATAAGCAATCTCACCTCAAGTAAATGAAATAAAATACGGACAATAGCTACCAATGGATACCTGTCAATATATAAAAGCATAGGGCTAGAAAACAAAGATGCATACATATATTATAATACTAAGCCCTTTCGCAATCCTTGTATGTGCAATTTGCCACTAGCTCATGGATTCACTGTCTCTGCTCCTCTCCTCTTATCCACTCTGCAACAAAAACCACCCCAAAACCCAGAAACACCCCACCTCCAAAGCCTCCTCTCTACTCTCAAACCATCACCGTCCACACTCCCCGTTCCAATCTTGTGCATCTTCGTCTCAACCCAATTCTCCTAACTCACTTCAAAACCTTCTCTTGCCCCAAAACCTCTTCGCAAGATCTTGCTTGTCATTCACTGTGATTGACCTCTTCACTGCTCTCCCATGCCATGCTGCTGAAGGTGCAGTCGAGGCAGATGCAGGCAAAATCAACTTAGAAGCAATTCTGGTTTCCATTGATGACTTTTTCAACCGATACCCATTTTTCGTTGCTGGGGTTAGCTTCATTTGGCTGGTTGTTATACCTCTGACGCAAGAGTATTTCAGGAAGTACAAGTTTGTATCGGCCATTGACGCGTTCAGGAAGCTCAGGGATGACCCTGATGCGCAGCTCTTGGACATAAGGGACAGGAACAATGTCAAGCTTCTGGGCTCTCCCAACTTGAAACTGCTCAACAAGGAAGTGGTGCAGGTTGAGTTCACAGATGGAAACGAAGATGGGTTTGTCAACAAGGTCATGGGGAGATTCAAGGATCCTCCAAACACTGTCCTTTGCATTTTGGACAGGTAAGTGTGTATTTATTTATTTTTTTTTAAAAAAAGAACTTGGAAATTGAATTCTGAATCATGTGTAATTGAAGTGGAAAAGGAAACTAAAAGAAAGAAAAGAAGAAACAAGGGAAAATTTTGCGTTTTTCTAACTTTAGAACAAAGTGGAAAATTTTGTATGATCATTTGGAAGATATTTATGTGTTTAGCTACCGAAGTTCAAAATGAATAAAAGTAAGCTTGAATTAATGAAAAATCAACTGAAGTTGTTTAACTTATTAATTAACATTTTGCTTGTGTTTTGCTTTTCTCATACTGGGATACAATAAATGTCCCTGCAAATTGTAATTTTGCATTTTGAATAAGTTACACCGTCTGTTGCTTCTATTTTGGTTTTTGGAGTGTGGATATAATTTGGAGAAATAAAATTCAGTTTTCTAACCATTGCTTTCTGAGCTTGATTTTATTTTAATGTGAAAAAGTCTTTCTCTGGACTTTGCACGTGATGATAGCTCGTATTTACCTGATTCTTTCAAAATATTGCCTTTCTCATCCTTCAATACATTCTTGTGGAAGAGTTTTGGATAGAGGATTGATTCAAACTCTGGTCATCTGGCTTGGAAAGTGCCTTGGAGATCTTTTGGCCAAAATTCATGTGCAGCTCTGCATTTTCTTGTTTCTACAATAGGGTTATTTGTTTTAATTATGGACTTACTTATGGTGATTCCCAACACAAGAGTAAAGCTAGGAGCAGGTATCCATAGAATATCATAGACCTCTTTTAAAGATACCAATATGAAAAAAGAGTTGATATCTTGTACTTATGTTGTATGACTTGTATCAAATTTCATTTCAACGATCAACTTCTCCTATAATGGTATTTATGCTACCTAGTATTGCTATAATATCAGCCTATTTCATTCTTTTAACTAATTGAGGAAGAATTTGCAAAATGATAAAACCAGATGGACGAATTTTCCAACCTCAGGGAACACAAGTCTGATCCCCTATTAGAAAATTTCCTAATTCTCCTTTTGGGGCTTCAACTCTTGCATAAAGTTCCTGTTTCAACAATTCAAAAGTCAGAGACGGTTTTTTACTAATGAATTGATATTCAAATTCATTCCGTTTTGGTTCCTTTTCCCTATCAAAGTAATGGATTTCTAAATTCTCATATGGACTGCCAAAACTTCCTTCCAAAGCCCTTTGAATAATTTTTATGGATTACACCATATCACCTATCAAACTAAATAGCAATGACATTTCTGCTATGTTATCTTTTCCTTCACATTTTACCTTTTACTAAAAATAGAAGAAAAACCCGCTTATAGCAAGACTCTAACTAAGATTATATATGTCGCTTTATTGATTCTTTTACCATATACTATACATGTTAGCAAAATTTGTCATTTGTTTCTTTTTTGAGTGTAAGGTAGTTTTGACGGTAATTCCATGAAAGTTGCTGAGTTACTATTCAAGAAAGGTTTCAAAGAAGTCTACGCAATCAAAGGTGGAGTTAGAGGCCAACAAGGGTGGATGGTATGGCCTTTCTCTTCTCTCATTGTCTCTTCTGCCTGTTATTTGTTTAGCAGAACACACTGAACATCCATCTACATCCTATGAATATTTTTTCTACCTTAGAAGTCTACTCAAGTTTGATGTAGGTTGCCATTATACATTTTTGAATACATAGAAATATCTAGATATGAGATTCAAAAATCAAAATTGGGGAATTCAATCCCCACACGTCAACTTGATGCCAACTGAGGACTGCAAGTATTTGGTTGTGGAAAATGCAGTTTATACTTGGTCTTGTGGTTGCAGGCTATACAGGATACCCTTTTACCCCCTTCTGTGCATATTAATAGAAGGAAAAAGAGTAAAGCTTCAAAAAAAGTCAGTACAAATGGAAATGGAGCCATTCAGCAAAATGATAATAATTACGAGAGTGCCTTAACCCCAGATATCCCTGCAGTTGAAAATCAAAAGAAAGAGAATGGTCACGTGAAAAACTCTGCAGAGTCTGTTCCAGAAGTGAAAAGCAGTTCGGTAGCCTCCTTGTCTCCCTATCCCAATGTATGTATGTTCTCCTCACTTCTCTCTCACTCTCACTTCCTTCATTTTGTCCCTTCATGTTCAAAGCAAGCATGTTTAGGTAAGAACCAACAGTAGTTAATGTTGATTGCTGAGCTACACAACTTGAGTTGTATCTCACTGCAATCATTGAGCCTAATTGTAAATCACCATTAGTATTGTAGACCATATTCAGCATCTTTCATAGCTTGGGTTTGTAAACAACCCTAGGCACAGCTCGATTTTGCACCTTGATTTGAATGATGTCATAGATTGGATTATGGTATTTGGAGCCCGTGGGACTTGTTATTTGTCAAAGAGGCTATGTTGAAGCTGCCATTCCTATCCTGTAGTTGCTTCAAATATTCCTCAGATTAGTTACAATTAACAAGGGACTTTTTATATGATCCTTCTAGTCGCATGTTTGGTTGGAGCCTGGAGGGAATGGAATGGGAACGCGGAAGTGACCAATTCCAATTCCATGTTTGTTTAGTTGATTCGAACGGCAGAATGAACTCTTGCAATTGTAGGTAGAAAACACATTTTAAAATCAAAAGTCAAACAAAACAGACAGATATTAATAAATAATCTAAGGGTATGTTTGTGAATTAGGATCTTAGAGGGGAAGGGGAAGACTTATAATATAAGATTTTAAAATTTTATACTATAAATCCTTCCTTTTCCTCTCTTCCCCTCAAAAATCCAAACTTACAAACATACCATAAAGAAATAAGAATAGTAGTTCCTAGCTTCCTAGATATCCTTTTGAACATGAAATATTGCATCCATGAACAGTTGTGATTGGACGGTTGGTGAGATGAGAACATTATGTTTAATAGAGATCCCAACTTAGTCATTGCAGTTGTGTTCTCCTTTTTATATACATCCGTAACGTTGGAAGAAAAGGGAGATGATTATAACTTCTCATCATTCTCATCTTCCTTGTTTGCAGTACCCAGATTTGAAGCCACCATCATCCCCAACTCCATCAAAGCCACAATAGTGATTTTAATTATACCATACTTAAAACTTTGCATCTGTTGGGTAGAAATGATTATGTAAAGACTTGTACGATTTGGTGACTGCTAAGTTGTCTAACTTCAAGGTTAACAATCATTTCTTCTTTCTTTAACGTTTAGTTTCAGAGGTAAGTGTAAAGCGTTCACATTGTTCGGACACAAACAAACATTAATTGGGATGTAAAGCATTTGTACCCCAGCCAAAGACTTGGTTGACTTAAATGCAGTAAATGAATGTAAGTACGTTAGTTACTTGAGCAATTGAATAGGACTTGCGAGATTGGCAGATAGAGAGAGATAAAAGAGAAAGAAAGGAAACAAAATGAAGAAGGTAACAGTCAACAAGGCCATTAGATATTGGATTTTCATAATGCTTGGCTGGAAAAGAGTACGCGCGCATGACCAGCAATAAAGTTCGCTTTATGTCTTCGTTACTATTAACAATAGCATAATTGTTGACTTTAGCTCAGTAAGGTGCATAATTTAGACCATTAGAGATTATAGGGAAAAATGGTGCACAGAAACTATGATGCGTATATAAATATTAAAAGTGATTTTATAGTCTCCTAAAATGTTCCTAAACATCCTAACTACTGATGTAAACAAAAGTAGATATAATTGATGTCTTGAAAACTTAAAACTAAATCCATTCTTCTTTCATTAGTTAGGTAAGAGGAAGTTTAGAAGGATTTCTTAAGAGAATAAATCATTTCTCAAATATTCAATACTAGTGCTTTTCAACTTAATATTTGTCAAGAATTATTTATTATCGGTTAGCGCTCTTATGATTATCACTCTAGTTTCACCCTCAAGTTAGCTCAAGAAGGGTGAGAACAAGTTGTTTGGATCATATTCATATTCTTTTTTTTTTATTATTATTTTTGGTCTGTCATATTCCTTTTGGTCTATGGGATTTCATGAGACATGCCATATCCACTAAGCGTCAGCCTCCTTCCCCTCTAACATCATTTTAAGGTTATAGGTTAAAATTCTACCCTAAAAGTTCGCTCAAGTGGAGAGGGATAACTAATTGTGGGCTAAAAAAAAGAGTACTAGCCCAATTACATTTTTTGTCGGTGCTAACTAGCCCAATTAAATTTGTAATTCTGAAGCATTTTATTTTGCCCAAAAACAGAATCCCTTTTTATAAATTATGTGTTAATTTAATTTTAATATTATTTTGAGGGTGGAGGAGAAAATGATAACAAGCTTGGAAGGCATCCGAGGTGATCTGAAGAGGATGTATGGGATAAGCTTTTGGGCTCTCTTAACATGTTTACTGTAAATCATATTTGGAAAACCATTCTAGTCTATAGAAGACTTGTGGATTTGAAGGGATTTTGTTTTCTTGTATTCAAGAATTTGGGAATGATGAATTGTTAAGTGGAAATTGATGTCCCTTACCTTTTTTCTTCCTCGGGTACTTCAAGAGGGGGCGGATTCTTCACTCCATGCTTTAAAATTTTAGAGGAAATTATACTACTCTATTATGAGATTTATTTCAATTATAGTGAGCACAATTCTATTTTATAAAATTATTATTAAATGCCCTTAATGTTCATAACAATTACACTAACCTATTCTATAAGTAGTTTATTATTAAATGTTATATATTATTATTTTTGTCACTAAAAATCACAAATTAGAGGTACTTTTGAGAGTATTTCATAAGGTGTTTTTCATATTGTATTATATGAAACTTTAAATATTAATATGACCTTACTTTATTTAATAACAATAATAAAAGTAGAAATTATTGTCATTAATATCTATATTTATTATAATCATTCTAAATTCTAAAAAATATTTTATAATATATTTATTAAATAATATTATTATGATTTCATTTTATTAAGAGAAACTTCTATATTATTTTATGAAATAATACAATTATGATTTTTAAAATACTCCCTCTGTCCTTTTTTAATTATCTTCTAAAAAATTAGAAAATGATTAATACACTAAAAGCTCAATATATCTAGAACTAAGTTTTTACTAATTCTCTATAAGATACTTTAAAATGAACGGAGGTAACAATTTTTGGAGAGCTTAAAAACTTCAACAACTCTCAATAAACACATTTTAAGGCATACCAAACCCAGTTCCAGGATGATAGAAAGTTTTGCTCCTCTTTTCGTTTTGCGGTCAAGGCTGCCTCTTTGTTGTACGTTTCGGCACCCCAACTTCCAAGGCATCGAGGTCCAACCATTCCTTGTACGTTTTGGAATATTTCAGGCTGAGTAATCAAACCACAGAAACCCTTGTTTTTTTTATCTTCTTATTTGGGGTGGTGGGGCCCGGGTGTTGTTCAAGCCAAAGGACATTCATCATCAGGAATTTATTTGGATTGTTACCAGTTGGAAATAACACTTTATTTGTTTATTAATAAAAATATTTGAGCCTTGTTTTTTGATACCCTAGACATCCAAAAGATAACAAAAACGAGTTAAAGAAAATAAAATAAGAGTGGATAGCACAAACACTGGATAAATTTTAAATGTATGACATACAATTATTTTAAATGTATAGTTCCCTGAATAGAAATTGTGTCTGGCCTTGAAATGAACAGGTCAAACATAACCTTTCAATAGTATTTTGGGTAATACCATCTCTATAAACATGTGGCTTTAGATAAGTTACTTGTTATTTTCAATTTTAATCCCTATGAATATTTATAAATATAAGTTTTATAAGTGGTTTAAGAATTTTTTCATATCGTCGCACAAGAATTGAGTTGACATAATAGGGAGTAAACCAAAGATTCATTAGTCCAACCATTTTAAATGGGATTCAACCAATGTATAATGTGTGTGTATGTGCGTATATATAGAGAGAGAGGATCTATTTAATTTAGAAATAAGTATTGATATACTTACACTATCTAATAATTTTTTTGGATATGAAATCTCATCAATCCAACTGTTGAATTTAAATTTCCTACCAAATATATCAAGTCTATAAAATTTCATAAAATTTGAAAACAATTTGATAGTTAGTCATTTTATTTTATTTTACAGATAGTATGCTTTTGAAAATGTAAGCAAATATCAATTTTTAAATTGCATGCGTATTGTTGTCCAATTTTCCTAAAATTTAGCATGTTCAATCACCAATATAATATAACAAAATCAATAATCAGATTAATTGTATTCAATGTGAATGAAGAGTTATTAAATGAAACAAGTGTACAAAACTTATTCTTTGAGTAAATGGATCTTCACTCATATATAATAACAGAATAATGGCTCTAAAATTGTTGTAATAACAAGTGGGCAGAATCATACGTAATTTGGTAATTAATAACTCTATACTATTAACTGATATTTAGCATAATGAGAATCAATTGTATATCTAATCTTAAATCAATTTTCAATTCACTAATTAAGAAAATAATATCACATAATTTTATATAATATTAAATTTTTCACTGAAATTTGAAATCAGCATAATTACCAATAATATAATATTTTATTGCAATTGAATAAAATTAAAAGTTGATTCTTCGTCATTCAATTCAATCAAATTATAATTAGGATTAGAATTTTTAAATCAATTGCAGGTCTACCAATAAGGGTATTGTCTCTCATAGTTATTACAAATTACCAAAAAAAAAAAAAAAAGACAAATCATGGTTTCAAAAATTTGATTCAAATATATAACAATTAAAGTGGTGACTTCGAAAGTTGATTTTAAAAAATAAGGCTATTCTTTTCTTCATCGTTCAAGATCACACTTTTTCAATAAAGTCAAATAGAATTTGAATTTGACTATGAAGAGTCCCAAATCTTGGAAATCCAATTGAGACTTACAGAGCTAAGATGGTGTTCCAAGATGAAAAGTAGTATGGTTGCTTTCGGCGCCGGCGATGGATATTCTTGTTCATTCAAAAAAAAAATAATACTTAATAAAAGTTTATGGAGCACCAATTGTGAGATGTATGAAAAGTGCTTATGCTCGGGAGTCTGTACTACTACTAGGGATTGTCTGGTTGATTTAAACATTGTACAAGACTGTTTTTCTCTCTTTACCTTACCCCAAAAAAAATTATATACCTAAGGTTGAAATCCAGGTTTTTTTTTTTTTATCAAAACAAGCCACCAAAAATAGAAAAATACAAGAGTGAATTGTTAGCACATTAATTGCAGGAAATCAACCATCTAACCTTACTTAGGGCTTTTCGTAGAAGACTCATATGAAATCAAAATATATGTGATTTTATAGGAATCTTCTATGAAATCAGACACATTAATTAATATCTCTGATTTCGTAGAAGGCTATAACAAAATCAATGCAATTATTTTAGATGTTCAATCACTAGTTTGGTTGGTCTCTGTGCTCTATTTTCAAGTAGAGATTAAGTGTAAAAATTTCACCTTCATGTCTTGCATGTTTGTAATATATTATTGCATTTTTTTATTTGCAAATCTTCAATAATAATTAATGGTGTTATGGTAGCACAATTGATTGGTGTGTTGATCTGCTAACTCAAGATCTTTCAAATATATTTTTTCCCAATTTTTTCTATATTTGATAATTAATTTAAATTTTTAATAAATAATAACAAAATAAAGATATAGTATTGTTAACTTATTTTTGTAAAAATCCTATATTAGTCCTAGAATATACCTAATTGGTTTTTTTTAAAATTATACCTCTCGATAATTTTTGTATTGAGGTAATTAATTATATGTAATCATGTTAGCCAATATTTTATCCATTACATAAATAAAGTAACATTGTTAGATCTTTTTGTTATTATTTATTAAAAATTTAAAATAATTGTAAAAAATAAAAACTAGAAAACATATTTGAAAGATATTGAGTTAGCAAACTAACACATCAGTCAATTGAGCTATTAAATAAATAAGGTAACAATGTTAGGTCCTTTTTGTTATTATTCATTGAAAATTTAAAAAATTATAAAAAATGAAAAAATTAGAAAAAATATTTGAAAGATGTTGAGTTAGCAGACTAACGCACTAATCAATTATGCTACGACAACACAATTAATTACTCTTGAAGATTTGTAAACAAAAGAATGCAATAATATATTAGCACAATATGAAAAAAAATATGTAGGTGAGATTTGAGCGCTTAACCTCACCTAGAAAATAGAGTGTATAGACTAACTAAACTAGTGATTGCACGTGCACAAAAATTACATTGATTTCATAGAAGACTCCAACAAAATCACGTGCATTTTGATTTTGTAGAAGCCTTCTATGAAAGAGCCTGAAACAACGCCAGACAGTTCATTCCCTATAATCAATGTTCTGACAGTTTATTCCTGTAATTTTTTATGGTTTATTTTGGTTTTTTTATGGTTTATTATGATATAATCTTAATAAAAAAAACTAAAAAATTTGTACAAAATTATTACTATTGAATATAAATCTTATTTAACCGATACTTCAAAATTATATGAGTGGCATGGGTGGAAATGCAAACTTAGGTAGCGTTTGATAAATGTTTTTGGATAAAAGAGATAAAGATAATGGAGACGGAGACATAGAAATATTATTTTTATATTGTGTTTGATTGTCGAGTATAAAATATGATAACTGTCTTCGTATTTTATTTAGAGACACGGGGACAATACAACAAACACATGATAAAAGTCACACTGAAAAATAATAAATATGTATATAGGTATTATTCGAAAAAAAATATTAAATTTTTATTTCCATATTTTATCCCCCTTGTCCCCACTTTTATTTCCATCACTGAACAAGTTTGTGTCTCCAATATCTATATATATCTATCTCGAGGATAGTTACCAAACGTTACCTTATGGTCAATAAGGTGGAGGACAGTAAAGACTTGGTGGATCTAGGCATTGATGGGGGCTGGCTCGGCCACAAGGTGGAGGACAGTGATGTAGTAGTTGGGGTGATTGGCGGCCTCAACGAGAGACGACTCGGTTTGGTGGTGGGGCTCCTACTTTGGAGGGAGGAGCTATGAGGTATTGTAAGAGGGACTTGTCGTGTGAAGGTGAAGGGGGAGTAAGAGTGAAAGGATGGAAAGAGTTTTTTTTGTTTCACTACAGGAAGAGGGATATATTTATTGTTAACATAAAGAGATAAAATCGTTATAAAATGTTGTTTTAGTAATTCATTAGATAAAAAAAATTGCCAAATTATCTATATCATAAATATGGTCCATCATAAACGAGTTGGGTTTTGTGTCCAAAATGAAATATGGAGGATACTAACCTCCACATGAAAGTGTGGAGGTTAGTAATGTTTATATTTTATTTTTTGACACAATTCCCTTTTCTTTTTTTTTTTAATTAAATTTGAAATTTTAGATAGTACTGTAATTTTATTTGGCTCACATTCTAACTTCTCTTTCACTTATTTAATATCCACTTTTGATATTGTAGAGACTTAATAACAAATTTTTAATTTATAAGAACTTAATTAAAAATTAAGTGAAATTATAGAGAAAAATAAAATAATTAAACCAATTAAAAAAATACAAGGATAAAAAGGATTATTTGCTCTAAGATTTTTCTAAACTTAAATTGATGACTAAGAAGTTATTGCTAATGCCTACCCCTTCATGTGAAGGTTAGCAATATTCACATTTTATTTTTGACCCAAAACTATTTTCTCACTCTTGATTCAATTTGAAATTTTAAATGGTACTATAATTTTATATGACTCACATTCTAACTTTTCTCTCACTTATTTACTGAGAAGCACGGACACATCGAATTTGTGGTGTGTCCGTGTGTCAAACACGTATCGGACATCAATACCCACACAACACATGTTAGACTCGTGAATGTACAACTCCAATTAAAAAAATAATTTTTTTGAACTCGGACAAACATTAGACATTGCTTTAATTCATTGTAGAAATGGCTTAGATATCCCGCGAACAGGCGTGAGTGGGTTTCTTTATTTTTTTTCAAAGTTTTAATACCAACATGAATCCAAAATCAACCCGAGTTATTTAGTTGAATCTGTATTGTTGGGTCATTTTATTTTGAAAATTCTTCAATTGATCGTACAAAAACAAAAGGAAGAATTAATTAGATGAAAAAATTATACAAACACGATAAAAAATTCATACAAAAAAATGACAACAAAAATTATACAAAAAAATAAAAAATTATATATATATATATGCCATGTTCATGTCTCTTGATTTTTTTAGTTTGATATGTCTCCGTATCTGTATCTATGTCATGTCCCGTGTCTGTGTCTATGCTTCCGAAGTTATTTAATATCCACTTTCCATTATTGGTCTCTATATGAATTATTACTTTTAAATTTTTTCTTTTACTTGAATATTATGTAGGCAATTAAAAATTATTTGATATTACTATATGCTGGATAAATATATTTCAAAATTATTTTAATGAATTTTTAATTATTATATGCTGGATAAATATATTATTATGTATTGGATAATTATTTTAATAATTTTAAAATCATAAATAATTAACGTCACGAGTATCAATTTGCTGAAATTTTTTTCTCACTGTCACAATATTTGAAAATTAATGTCACGTAACTATCACAATGAAATGGAAAATATATCTATCTAAAACATTTGTATATATGTGAATTAATTATGAAGGAGTCAGTGGTATGTGGTAAATGACGGCAACTAATGTATGTATAAAAGCGTGATCCACAGAAAAGAATTTAATTATTTTATTTGATAGCTCTCTAATTATTATTTTTTTGTCGTGAAGCTTTCTAATTAAATTTGGTAGCTTCATGAATATACTGAAAATTTTATAATGTTAAATTTTATTGGTGCGATTGTATACATTAATCATAATTTAATTTTTTTAAGTTTTTAAAACATATTTATCCATCATATAATGATATCATATAATTTTTAAAAAATAATTTATATAGTGCAAATAGTAAAGAGCGGGTATCAATTAGGTAAGAAAAAAAATTTGAAAGTGGAGTAATAATTATGAACTAAATAAAATTACAATACTATTCGAAATCTCACATTTAATCAAGAGACAAAATGATTTTATATCCAAAATAAAATATGAACATTGCTAACCTTCACATGAAAGTCTTTACGTTAGCAATCCCCATATATATATATATATATGGAGGAAGGATTTGTTTATTCTAAGAGTAAGTATGCTACACTTACTCCATTAAATATCTCCTTATTAATAACCTATTTCATCAATTCAACTATTGAATCATGTGATATTATTTTGATGATCAAACATATAAAATTTTAAAAAATGTAGGCATTGATAGATATATTATTTAATACTTAAGAATTACATATATTTTCAAACTGTGTTATGCGTCCAAATAAAAAGAGATGATGAAGTATTAAAATATTCTAAAATTTTATGAAATTTTATACAATTGATCTATACATTAAGAACTTACAATTCAATGGTTGGATTAATGAAATTTGTTATTAATAAGGAGATATTCAATAGAATAAGTGTAGCATACTTACTCTTAAAGTAAATAAATCCCTTATATATATATATATATAACTTCTTAGTCAGCAATTTAAGTTTAGATATATCTTAGAGTAAATAATCTTTTTTATCCTTATTTTTTTAATTGGTTTAATTTTTTTGGCTATCTATAAAATTTTACTTAATTTTCAATTAAGTCCTTGTAAATTAAAAGTTTGTTATCAAGTCTCTACAATGTAAAAAAAAAAAAAAATCAATCAAGTCTTTGTCTATATTCATCATTACAAAAATATTTGGTCAATATTATAGCGTGCGTAATAAAGTCAAGTGCACCACGCATGTCAATGATCTAAATCGTTTAATCTATATAAAATTGAGATTCATGACTAAATTTGATACAGAATATCGACACATCACTTAGTATAGTGCACTCTAGATGAATCATCACATTTTCAATCCATCACTTCCACTACCAATATTAGAAGTGTTCATAACCCGACTCGTCTATCAACCTAATCCAGGCCAAAACTATTTTGTTGAGTCTGAGTCTTAATATTTGACCTAGTGCACTTTTGGGTTGAATTCAGGTCATATTTTGAGCTGACTCGACTTGGCACGAAATTAATAATTTTTTTAGAAATATATATTTTTATAATAATTAGTGAAATGATATAAAGTTTATTGTGCAATTAATATATTTTGACATAGTTTGGTATTATTTTTACATTGATATGGTTCGTTTTGAAATATATATTACAAAAAACCTCTTAAATTTTTATGTTTTATTTATAAAATTTTATAACTTTTATTGTGTATAATTTACAAATTCAAATATATCATTTGGAGGTTGGGTTGACCTGGTTCAGCCCAATAATTATTAGTCAGATTATTATTGGGTTAATTTTGAGTTTTAAAAATTGACTCAATCTAAAAAAGAATTAAATTTAGGTTTGGTTAAATTTGGCTCAACCCATCCACTGTATAATAAAAAAAGGTTCAAGTAGTGTTAAACGTATAATAAAAAATATTATAAGTACTTTTGTGATATTATTATATAATTTTATTATATATCAAATATTATTTTAAAGTTTTTAGTCTACCTCCTAATGAAAAACGTGTAAAACCCAACGACTTGTCACATCTGTCATTTCAAGGGACGAGTAACATAGTCCGGCCTATGTCTTGGACCATTTAATAATGCTCTTATTTTCACCATTAGATGCCAATCTCAACGGTTTATATTTAAACTAATAATAATTATATAAATTTATAAAATAAATAATAAGTTTTAAATTTTAAATCATAATTTTTCAAATAACAATATGAACTTTTGTTTTGATTTGAAGCTTCCTTCTAACTCTTGATCCCTTATCTCTTTCCATATTCATCCCCCTCACCAAGATGCATATGATGCAAGCTTTAATACCAAAAAAGAAGTTGCATCCTCCTTTAATGCCAAGATGCAAGCTTTTTGTAGTTTGAGAATAAAATTTAAGCTTTCACAAGTTCTATGGATTTTTTCTCCCCTTTGGAATTGGAGCTATTGAAGCCATAAATGAAAGGGGTGCTTTTGATGAGATCAATTGAACATGCATATGAGTTGGGAACAAGTAAAAAATATGCCTAGCAGATTTGGTTGCTTCTTCTCTGGCTTTTCTTTCTTGCATTCGGGTTTTGAATTTTACAATTGTGATAAAATTCAAGACTTTCTCACTCTCTGAGCTTGTTTCCTTTTAGGTTTCTTGAAGATGGGTTGAAAATTTTGTTTTTGTTTTTGTTTCCTGTTAACATAGTTTATGTGTTCTGTGTTGGTTCCACCAAAAAATAATAAACATTTTTTCAGAGATTTTCAACATGTGGATATGAGGGATTGAAGGAGATGATGCTGCCACACTGAGAAATGTGGTGCTGAAGGACCCCGGTGGTGTTGATTAGGGTGGCAATGGCAATGGTACAGTCTGAGAGTGGCAATGGTGGTTGAAAGCAGTGTTATTAAACCCGGACCGAACCGACCGGTTCAAACCGGAAACCGGTGAACCAGTGGCAGGTCCGGTTCTCTCATTGAATCGGCCAAGTCATTGACTAAGTCAAACTTGGTCAAACTCGGGTTTGACCGGCCGAGCCACCTGTCAACCACGTCGAACCGGGAAGCGAACCGCTGAACCATCATCTAAACTGTGCGCACCTGTACACGTGGCAGCCCAAGATAAATCCGTGAAAGTCCAAAAATCATCAAAGTTGGGAGTTGAACCTGCACCACCAAGGAAGGAACGCACTGCACCAACAACTGGGCCAGTGCTCTCTTTGATATATGTAGTGTAATTGATTGCGTTGATCAAAATTGCCACACAGGGGATTCGAACCAGGGTCATCTATATTAAGATGCATTGGGCAGGTAAGGCTACCACTAGGCCAAGTGGCTGGTTGTCTAGTTTTGTGTCATAAAATATATATATATATATTAAATTACATTAAACTATAATTTTATATATTTATTTAATTAAATCCGGTTCAACCAGTTGAATCAATAACCCACTGGTTGAATCAATAACCCAGTGACCTAGTGCCTTGACCAAGTCAACGACCGAGTCGAGTCTAATAACTATGGTTGAAAGAGAGTGACTGAAGGAGAAAAGATGAGATTTAAAGGGAAAATTAAAATTAGAAGGGGTTCAATTAATAATTTTAATATAATTAATTGAGGATTATATAAAAATTTAAAAGATGTAGGGAGCAAATTATCGTGCGCTGTCACTTCAATACAACCAACTTAATAATGTAACTCCGCAAACGCTGGTCCCATGCTGCTCCTTCACGACAAACTTCATTGTAAGCTCCTGACCAAAATATTTGATTTACAATAAAA
Organism: Dalbergia cultrata; assembly: GCA_031216105.1. Taxonomy (NCBI): domain Eukaryota; kingdom Viridiplantae; phylum Streptophyta; class Magnoliopsida; order Fabales; family Fabaceae; genus Dalbergia; species Dalbergia cultrata. Next base: position 86,301,049 of record CM062353.1, on the reverse strand, counting down.
TTTGTGAATTTTAGAATTAAGTGAGTGCCCTTTAAATAAATAATAAAATTATTTTTATTATGAGTGCCCCACAAACGGATTCTGTGCTTTTTGTTTTGCATTGAATGCAGATTTTAAATGTGTCTTTAATTAATTCAGTGTTAAAGACTGCTTTTGACGAATTATATATTAAAAATAATATATTAAATAAAATTTTTCAAAAACAATAGATCAACATAAACACACGTTCAAATTAACAAAAAAAAAAAAGGACCCGACGTCTAGATCCGAAATGTTAAATTTGTATGTAGGATAAACTTTCGTGACATTATTAGCTCACACATCGCAGTCGTGTAAAAGCAAGAGGTGGACTGGTCAAGTCTTAAGTCAGATCCAAATACTCCACCTATATTTTTATTTTTCCTTTGCTGGTTATTTCCTTGAACCTAAATATAAGTGGATGGATGATAATGAATGAGTGATGTGCCAACTCATTTGCTCTGGAGTCTGAACAATGTTTTAAACCATGAAGTATTTCTTTGTTCGACAAACTATTTTCCATTAATTATGTAAACACTAGTTATTGCTAGTTCTTATTATTCCAGATTGAAAAATATTACAAGACTTACTATCAAATAGTATCACTATTTACATCAACAGCTTCAAATTTATTCCAAGGTGCTATTGAAAACGATTGTGCTTAGCATTTTTTCAGTCGTATCATTTTTTTTTTAGATAATTAATTGCATACAGGCTCAACTCACAAAATGCATGATAGGTCATAGGAGCAATAGTTTTACAGCATGCTACAAACATCAAACTACAAATGGGCCTCTTTCTTTCTTTCTAAATCTGTATGAATGCATCCCTAGCAAACGCAGGTTTCATACCATTACGGACATGCCACCATGAGCAATTATCGGCATATCGTTACTCTCCTTAAAACAAAGATCATGCCTAATCTTGTGGATCCAATATAGAAGAAGAGGCCACAGATCACAGTCTCAGCAATACTCGTTAATTAACTGATGTCCGTACCACACGAGTATATTTGTCATGTGAATACAAATCTGTAAGAGCCATGGTCACCCATATTGAAAATGACCCACCTCGTTGAATTTGGCAGAGCGAAGCAAATGATGAAGAAAAGGATTGAAAACAATCGTTCTTTATGTAAAAAAGATTTCAACATGTTTTTTGTTATATATATTTTATGCAGATCCAAAACAATATGCTTTTTTCTTGGTACTAATACAAATAGATATATTTAATCGATCTAGATGGAAATAATGAAAATAGTAGTTGTTTTGCACAATTTTCTGTAATGAAATACTATAAAATTCTGTTTAATTTTTAATTTTAATGTCAGGCTCTGCTACATTGAGAATAGGTGCATGCTTATGAAATTCTACTTGAACTCAAACCACATCTTGGCAAATCATACCATATATAATAATTAACAGGATTTCTGAATATAACCTAGACTAGAAAACAATGGAAATGCATAAAACTTTAAACATTAAATCATTTCTATTAACGTTAACATTTTTAACAAATTCGATATACATTTTTTTTTCTATATTCCTAGCAAAATCCTAATTAATCCTGCCGTATTTAATAAGATTTATAAGTCAAAAGCGAAGAAATACATCCGTAAATCAAAATAAAAAGAAAAACAATATTTTATTCTTCTAATATTTCAAACACATGATTTGATCTGCACATCAAATCATTTTCAATTTCGTTTTCCCTCCGCAAACACACAATTGATTAATTACGATTTTGGCATAAGCTCAATGTGGACGCTTCCTATGATGACCTCTCCTCTTCCAACCTTAGGTACCAACGTAACCACGATAATGTCTTCTTCTTCTGCTTCCAAATCCTCCAATACTTTGGATATACTTACCACATAGCGCGTATTGATTTTATGACCACGTCCATGTGGCACACTCACAAAAGTACCCACAAACTCTGTTTGGTCTGGGCCACTGAGCATGCCTTCTTCATCATCAATATGAACATCAAACTTAACATCTTTATCACTCTGTAAATCAACCACTTTAATCACCAAAACCTCCTCCTCTTGCTCTTTCTCTGCCTTGCTCCTCAATTTCTTGGGTCTCTTTACAATAACACTTACCTTGGAATCCAAGACCAGAGGATACTTGGTAATTGGGTTTGAGCCCAAAATTGAGGCTTTCTTTGCTTCCCTTTGCAGCCTAGTTCTTCTTGGTTTAGGTGGAGCACTTAGCCAAGGAAGATCAGCTTCTTCAAAAACATACCCCAGCTTTTTGGTATCGATGCAATCTCTTATCTTAACTCGAACAAGATTAACGTTCTCATCATAGAAGAAGAACTCTGCATCCAACCAATCTGGATCATCTTCATAGCCTCTTCTACCACCATCCAACGTTTTCCATACTTCCCACAATCGATCCAAGTTGGAGTGGTGAGAATAGAAGATGGGGTCTCTAGCAGCTGTGTAGAAGGTTCCCATGTCTTCATGGTTTGGAGTATCAGCTGCACCTACCCATTTATGGACAGTGTTGTGAGGAGCAAGCTCCACTGAACCAATACCTGGTTGAGCCTCATCTCCCAAACGATAGGGGCTTCCCATGAACACTTCTTTGATGTTGGCTAAGACCATTTGCTTGTACATAAAGGCTAGGTTGAAAGAAACTTGTTGGTCTTGTGGGATAGGTTCGGCATTCACATGGTAGTTAAGATCAACCAAGTGGGGTGGCATGTGCTGGTAGTGTCTAAGTTTGTGGTTAAGAGATGAGTTTGGTCTGGTGAAAGATGATGGAATTTGCATCCCCTCTATGGAATCCCAATTCCAGTATGGTAGAGCAAAGGTTGGATCCCCAATTAGATGACCCAAGATTCTCTCAAAGAAGTAGATGTACCAGCGATGGAAAGGAAAGAAAAGCCATGACCTGTGGACATCTATTTTCAGATGTTGAAAGGGATGGCGTTGGGGATAGCCACCATTGCAATAAGCACAATGGATTTTGGCTTGTTGTATAAAATTACGCGGGTCATCCTCAGGGAGGGCCTTCATGAGAGCAACGCCTTTTTCAAACTTGGCTAAGAGCTCCTCATCTATCAAATGAGCCGGTTTTCTAACTCGAAGTGTACTATTGGGAGTGGCAAAATCTTTGAAATCTATGACTTTGAAGGGTGATGGTAAGGTTGTGCAACAATAGGGAGATGTAATTGCATGAGGAGGCAAAATGGAAGGACCACAATTGGTGACATCAGGGGAGAGAGCTCGAGATCGGGAATTGGATGATGGGTTTTCAATGCCTTCAAAGCCATTGAAGGCATTCCTCCAAGCAGATCTCCATAGATGGGATTCTCCTCCTTGAGTAGAGGAGTGATCATTTGATTTTCCATGAAAGGAGGTGAAGTAAGAAAAGGGCTTAGCGGTGAAGACAGAGGAGGAGTTGTTGATCAATAAGGGTATCAGCAAGATGAGGATGACAATTAGAGCAGAGGCTGCAGGTAAAAACCGTGAAGGGCTACTCATTGCTTCCCCTTGCACTTATCATCTCCCTTGCTTGCTTGGGGATAAATAAGAATAAGGAAAGGAAAATTCACAGCCGTGAAATAATAAAGTCAATCATAACACCAATCGTCCAAACACATGTTGAACCTCAGGTGAAAACGTGGCTGGAATTCATCCACCAATGCACTGTGATTACGTGTTATGTGACTATAATGAATTACTTGATTATACATGGCAATTTATGTACCTAATGATACTTTCATAGGTTGTAGTTATTGACTTTTGATTTTGAAGAAAAACAAAAGCAAAAGGGCATTTTTCTAAATGAAAAATGGTGAAAAAGATTATGGGAGACATTTTCTTTTTAAATAAACGTGCTACACGGTGAGCCAGTGGCCTTAATTAATATGGACCCTTAAAAGATATCACACGAGTTTACGACAATACATCATAGGCTTTTTTACCTTTTTTAAAGTGAAAAAAATTCATTAAATATGGAAGTCCCAAGTTTTGATGATTAATTTTGCATATCCAATTTTTTTATATAGACAAAATCAATTAAGTTGGGGTAGATTCTCAATGATCAAAATTCATAGAAATCAATTAGCAATAAATAAATCCCTGCACATTTCACATGGGTCATAAATAAATCAATTAATAGCTAATCGATTCCTCCAGCAGCATATGATGCAATTTTTGGTCTGTTGCTGGCCCCCAATGAAAATAATAGTTAAGAAATCTTTCCACCACATGGTGTCCTACCTTTTCTGAAAGATAAATACATAATTTTCTTTTTCTGACCCGGCCAAATATATCATTAGAATAAGCGTTCTTTTCTTTTTTATATTTAAAAGTTTAGGTAGATTTTGACACTGACAATGACACAATCTTTAGACTCTATCAACACTTATAAGAAACTTACCAGACCATTTACTAAATGGATCGTCATAGCAGCACTAAAAATTGAATTTCCTTACCACCTGTGCCAACCTCATAGGCTTTAAATTGCAATTTATATCCATTATAATTACAGTCACTGTATTATTGTTATGTTAATTGCAGCCGTATATGTGTATATATATATATATTAATTACGGATTAGTTTACTTAGTGAGCAACATATTTTGGCGAGCACCGTCTTAGTCATAGGTATATATGTGTATATTTGGAATAAACTATAATAATGAAATGCACACCTTATATGAAATTGTTATAAATTAAATATTATGTAAATATCTGTTAACAGAATCATATAATTGATTAGGATATCATTTATTGTTTATTAATATGATTTTGTAAATCATTTCCAATTATATTGCTCTGAAGGTGTATAAATAGAGATCTAGAGTCACATTCTTATATATACATAAAGCAATAGATAATCCTATATTCTCCTCCTATTATTTCTTTCTCTTTATTCTCTTCATTTTACAACAAAATTTTATTCATGTATTATATATGGGGGAATAATCAATAATAGGAAGTTTATCAAGAAAACAAATAAGCCTAAAGTCTAGTGGTAGACTCATGTATTTTTTAATAAAATACAGAAGGTTGTGAGTTCGACTCTCATTCTCATTCCCTATCTTCTAATATTTTAAGTTGAAATTTTTTATAAAAAATAAAAATAATCAATAGTAAGAACAATTTTTAAATTTGTTTTTTATTATTAATAACTATTCTTGTTTTAAATATCTCAGCTAAGTCATTTTATTATTATCATCTTCTATCATTATCACCAACTAGTGTAGTGTTTCGTGCAATGCATGAGATTAATTCTTTTTAAGTAAAGCATTTAAAACCATTTTATTAAGTAAATTCTCAAGACATATAGTAGTTATATCCAAGAGATATATTCAAAACATCTATAATTCAAAGGGTATATGATTTTGAAACAAACACAATGAGATAAAATATTTTAAGATAAATTTCTAATTAAACACTTTCTAACAGACTGTGTTATTTGATGTCTCACTACTTACATTTTCATCCTTAGAATATATCAAAACTTTCGGTCTTTCTCTATTTGTCACCATTGAAAATGCAACATCCTCACTTCCACTTTTTGAATTTAAGATTACAAGAAGAATATTAAGACTTTATCTACTATTGTTAATGAAAAAACTAAAATATAAAAAATGGTATGATAGAAATTAAAGTATTATATGCATCGTGTGGTAGATTAATCTCTCGGGTCAACCTAAGCGGTAGCTCTTCCTAACCATATATTTCTTTGGAGAAATGATTAGTATATAATTTTTTTTATAATAATTTTACATACATGTGAGGCCGATATATCTCTATAAGCTAGAGACACTAAATATTTATCATTTTCTTATAATCAAACTCATTCCTTTTAAGAGACCCAAACTTCTTATTAGTAAATATTAGATTTGATCATTATTATTAAAAAGGATAAATTACAACAACCTCTTTTAAAGTTAGTTAATATTATACTTATCTCCTCATTGATTTTAAAATACACCTACCTCCCCTAAAATTTACTAAAAAAAAAAAAGAAAAATTATAAAAAAATGGGTAATTACAACAACCTCCCCTAAAGTTCTTTGATATTGCAGTTACCCCCCTCTAGTTTTTAATATTACAATTACCTCCCTCATTTCTAAATAACATTTTCAAATTCCTAAATTACCCTCACAATAATCCACCCTTCTCATACTTTTTTCTTTGGGGAAATTACAACCGCCACCCTCATCCCCATCTAACCACCCTTTCTGTCCCCTTCCTCAACCACGAACCATCATCATCATCCCAAAACCATCGAGCCACCACCGACGGCCTTCCATTTCTTTTTTTAGCCACCGCATGCACCCCACGAACCAAAATCAGTAATCAAACAATTGATCTTGAGGACCAAAACCAACTTCAGCAGTAACCCAAACCAAACCAATAGACCTTGAATCTTGAACAAGAAAGTACAACAAATGCCAAAAAACTTGAATCTGGACTGAAGAAGAGAGATCCAGTTCTCAAATCAAAGATGCACCACATCGACAAATATATCGATGGCGGAGAGACACTCACAGCCATGGAAGATCTGAAACTAGATCTGAGAATGCATCGAGAAAGATGATCCGCAAAGAAGCATGCTGGAGAAAATGCGTTGACGACACAACAGAGAAAAATGATTGGCAAAGAATCATGCCGAAGAAACACAAATGGAGGTGGTGATAGTGGTTGAAGCCAGGACTGACGAATGACAACCACACCGGAAAGTGTCAAACTGAAATTGGTTGTGCAAGCAACCAAGACCAGGAATCGGTAACCACTTTAACACAGTTGGAAGCAAGATTGGCTCGCCTAAAACATGAACTAAAACAGGGGCGGATGACGCGATGGAAACCAATAAAGTGTTTGGATACGATAAACAAAGATCTAAAATTAAAAAATGAAGTAGGTCTAAAAATGTTTAGGGATTTTTGGTGAAATTTAAGGGATTTAGGAATTTGATAGTGAGAATATGATTTGGAAAATAAGGAAATGTGAAAGAAAATATAGATATGATTGAATAAAGGTAAAAGAGAACAGATCTAATGGCGAATAGAAGAGCCAGTGTTTGGAAAAGGGAGAAAATAAGGGAAAATGAAAAAGGAAAATGAGAATAAGTTTGAAGACAGTGGTGGTCATGAGTGAAGGATGGGTAATGGTAGTGGAAGAGAATGAGAGAGAGAGAGAGAGAGAGAGAGAGAGAGAGAAGTCTGAGAAGGGTGGATTATTGTTAGGGTAATTGAGGAATTTGAAAAATTTATCTAGAAATGAGGGAGATAACTATAATATTGAAAACTAGAGGGAAGTATGTGTAAAATTAAAGGAATTTAGGGGAGGTTGTTGTAATTATCTAGAAAAAAAAGATAGAGGGAAGGACATGATGATTTAGACAGATGTGAACTTCGTTCCTTGGTCCATTGTGCAACAACTGATGAGCTGACGAACCAAAACCGGGGCAACGGTGGCAAAGAGTATCAGATTTTGTAAACAAGAGAACAAAACCCCGCGGCTAAAGACACGACCCACATGCCAGAGATGGATGCTATTGCGAAGTTGGCGTGAAAGCCGAAAATGAGGCAGCGGCGTTGAGCAGAGTAGGGATGCACAAAGATGGGAAGCCTTAGAATTGTGAGGACAAAATGGGTTTATGTGGAGTCAATAAACTAAAATAACTAAGGGAGGTGTAAAAAATAAAAAAGTATAGTTAAATCAAAAGGTTGAAAGAAAAGTAATTTAGCAACTACCCAACATGTGATAATGATTGCCCTTGACTTTTGTTAATGGTCATGGCAAACGAAGGACTTTCTCCGACATTATTAAGGAGTCAATGTTATGCAAGGAATGAAAACCATTTCTCCTGCATTATTTCCAGAAATAATTTTTACTTAAAGTACTTTCCTGCCAAGGTAAGAAATCATCATCCTTATTCCATTACAAAGCCCTGAGAATCAACCAATGTACCTCAATAACATAACAGGAACACCAACCTTCAAGTTATCCAGTATCAATTTAATATATATATATAGTTAAAGTACCCTCACCATCTCATATTTATGGAAGACCTTTTCCAATGACTTTTCCCATAAAATCTGTAGTGAAATGGATGAATAATTAGTTTGTAGCATATATTAAATTTTATTGGTGCACCTATATACATTAATTATAATTTAATTTTTTAAAGTTTTTAAATCATATTTATCCATCATATAATAATATCATATAATTTTTAAAAAATAATTTATGTATTGTAAATAGTAAAGAGTAGGTATCAATTAGGTAAGGAAAAAAAAATGAAAGTGGAGTAATAAATATGAACTAAGTAAAATTACAATACTATTCAAAATCTCACATTGAATCAAGAAAGAAAATGATTTTGGGCCTATTTGGAATGATTTTTTTTGTTTTTGTTTTTAAAGACTATTTTAAAACTATTTTTAGAAACAATTTTTTAGAAGCAAAATAAAAAAACACACTTTGTTTGGATACTCATTTTTAAAAAACAAACCCACCTCATTTTCCTAAATCCAATGCAACACAACAAAGAATAGGAGGGGCGGCGGAGGGGCAGATTCGCGATGGTCGTGGGGCTATCGAGCACATGCAGGTCGCCGTTCGCGTCGGCCTTCTCTTGCTCGCGGTGGCGCTGGATCTGGTCTACTGGGTTCTCATCAGGCTTCTCCTGCTCGTTGTGGCGCCGGATCTGGTCTGCTGGGTTTGTGTTGGTCTTCTCCTGCTTCCGGTGTGCTGCTCACGGTGGCCAACATATCTTGCTCGCGATGGCACCGGATCTAGTCCGCTGGGTTCCCGTCGATCTTCTCCTGCTCGCGGTGGTAGACCCGTTCTACCCACGGTGGCACTAGAGCTGGCCGCGATGGCGCCGGAGCAGGTCATGGTGGGGTTGGTGCTTGAGAGATGGTCAAGGTTTTGAGAGCTGGTCATGGTGGAGCTGATCTTGTTTTTTGATTTGCAAAACACCTAAAAGTTGTTTTGTGTTTTCTGTTTTTAAAACTCAAAAAATATTTTTTAGTTTTTAAAACTAACTTTAAGAAAACAGGTTGGCAAACAAATTTTTTGAGTTTTTTATTTTTAAAAATAGAAAACTATTTTTAAAAATTGCTTCCAAATAGGCCTTTTGTATCCAAAATAAAATATGAACATTGCTAACCTTCACATAAAAGTGTGGAGGTTAGCAATCCCTATATATATATATATGGAGGAGAGATTCGTTTATTCTAAGAGTAAGTATGCTACACTTACTCCATTGAATATCTTCTTATTAATAACATATTTTATCAATTCAACTGTTAAATCATGCCATATTATCTTGATGATCAAGCATATAAAATTTCAAAATATTTGGGCATTGATAGATATATTATATAATACTCAATAATTACATATATTTTCAAACTGTGTTGTGCGTCCAAATAAAAATGAATGGTGAAGTATTAAAATATTCTCAAATTTTATGAAATTTTATACATTTGATCAATACATTAAGAATTTACAATTCAATGATTGGATTAATAAAATATGTTATTAATAAGAAGATATTCGATAGAATAAGTATAGCATGCTTACTCTTAGAGTAAACAAATCCTATATATATATATATATGAACTTCTTAGTTAGCAATTTAAGTTTAGATAAATCTTAGAGTAAATAATCTTTTTTATCCTTATTTTTTTAATTACTTTAATTTTTTTATTTTTCTCTAAAATTTCACTTAATTTTCAATTAAGTCCTTATAAATTAAAAGTTTGTTATCAAGTCTCTACAATGTAAAAAAAAATAAATCAAAGTCTTTGTCTATATTCATCATTACAAAAATATTTTGGTCAATATTAAGCCATGCCTAATAAAGTCAAGTGCACTACGCATGTCAATGATCTAAATCATTTAATCTATATAAAATCGAGATTCATAACTAAATTTGATACAAAATATCGACACACCACTTAGTATAGTGCACTCTAGATGAATCATCACCTTTTCAATCCATCACTTGCACTACCAATATTAGAGGTCTTCATAACCTAACTCATCTATCAACCTGATCTAGGCCAAAACTATTTGGTGAGTCTGAGTCTTGATATTTGACCTAGTGTACCTTTGGGTTGAACTCAGGTCCTATTTTGAGTTGAACCAACTTGGCACGAAGTTAATAATTTTTTTAGAAATATATATTCTTATAATAATTAGTGAAATGATATAAGATTTTATTGTTCAATTAATATATTCTGACATAATTTGGTATTATTTTTACATTGATATGATTCATTTTGAAATATATATTATAAAATATCTCTTAAATTTTATACTTTACTTATAAAATTTTATAACTTTTGTTGTGTATAATGTATAGATTCAAATATATTATTTGGAGGTTGGGTTGACCTGGTTCAATCCAATCATTATTAGTTAGGTTATTATTAGGTTAATTTTGAGTTTTAAAAATACTCAATCTAAAAAGTAAATCTCATTTGTGTTTGATTAAATTTGGCTCAACCCATCCACTATAGAAGTCTAACTAGCACATAAACTCTGGCAACCCCTCCCGTTGCCCAGCCCCTCCAAAACCCTCACAAATCAAAATAGCATTACAAATCCAAATACCCCCTGCCATCTCAACTAATTTGCCTTTGATTCCTTCGTGTTCTTTCGTGACTGCCTCCAAGAAATTGACAATGTCGTGCAAGCACTTTAGAACCCATTTTAGAGAACTTGCTGAGCTCATACATGTTTTGCTTTTATCATAGATTGATTCTCGTATCTTGCTCCACCCCAAAATCTTCTTTTATATTAAGAGTATGTTTGGTTGGACGATAAAAATTATATGAATGAATTTTATGTGTTATTTTATGCATGGAATTTATTTATGTAATTTTCACCCCTACTTTTACCCCTTTAACCAAACACACCCTAAAAAAAAACTGAAACCATCTTTCTTTTAAAAAAAAAAATGAAAACCATTGGTGGTGGTGGTGAATGATTTGGGATTGTAAAATTTAGGTTTAATTACTTTGCAAATCCCTATAATTTAACTTAATTTTCAATCAGGCCCTATAATTTAAAAGTTTTAATTAGGCCTCTATATTATATAAAAATTTTCAATTGAGTCCCTGCGAGTAAAAATCGTTAAAAAGATAGAATATTCCTAGTATATATTAAAAATATTTTAGGAATATACTAGATAGAGATGAAATATATTAGGAATATTTTATTTTTTGTAACGATTTTTATTCAAAGGAACTTAATTGAAAATTTTTATATAATAGAGAGACTTAATTAAAAAATTTTAAACTATAGGAATGTAATTAAAAATTGAGTAAAATTACAAGGATTTACAAAATAATTAAACATAAAAATTTATTGGGTTTGATGGTTTTAATGAAGGAAGAAAGGTGGGTGGTGGAGGACGATTCTGGCAGAGAAGAGAGTGGAAGATCGAAGGAAATGGAGAAGAAGGAATGTTTATGAAATGTTGTGTTTAAAACCAAATTTTTGTAATAATTGCTAACATTGGGACTTGATTAGGCGATCTTGTTTAATGTAAAGATTTAATAACAAAATTTTAAATTATAGTTCCCCGATGAAAAATGGAATAAAACTATATAAACTGTCAGAATAATTAAATCTTTTTAATTTGACATTAATATTGGATTATAACAAAAAAATTTATATCAATCTAGTTATAATATTTTTTATTTTGATATCAATTTAGTTATTTTATCAAATTTTAAGTTTTATAGAATAACTAAATTAAGGTTGAAACAAAAAATATTATGACCGAATTAAATTAATGTTAAATTAATTAATATACAAGATTTTATTATTATTAAATTGATGTTAAATATTTTAGGACAAATTACAGTAACTTCCTATGTTTTTTATTACACTTATCCTCCTTCTAATTTTAAAAATATATATTTACCTCACTTATTTTTAAATAATATTTTAAAAATACCAAGTTACCCTTTATTAAAAAAAAAAAACACTATCTTCTTCCTCCCATTCTCCTCCACCCACCTATCACCGGATTCTAGTCAGAAAACACATCTCCGCCAAACGCCTCCCTCTTTCGCCACACTATGATTGAGAGGAAGATATTAAGGATAGTTGACTTAGATTGACCTCATTAAACAAAGACTTTTACGATAGCAAGTTGCTGCATTTGGGAGTAGATCTGCATAGTTGCCAGTTGCTTGCTCTGCTTTTGCTTCTACTTCTTGAGAGGTTACAAATTAGCAAGCGATCCAAAGTTTATTCCTTCCTGTTCTTTGGTCTTTTGTGTAGAGAGAAAATTGAAAAAGATTAAAAAAGGAAGTCTTGCTTCTGAAATCCAAGAAGTGTCAATGGCAAAAATATTTTATTTTGAAGATGTAAGCGTGCTTCCTCTGCTTTTTTTTCCCATTTCCAATTCTTTATTTTATTTGTGAAATCAATCATAGTTATATGATCTCAAGCCTCGTTCCATATCTATCACGCGTTTGCACTTGTTGTGTGGCGGAGGAGGGAGGCGTTTAGCAGAGATGCGTTTTCCAGCAAGAATCTGGTGGTGGGTGATTGGAGGTGGGTGGAGGGTTGAGGGTGGAGGAGAATGAGAAGAAGAAGATAGTTTTTTGTTTTAAATAAAGGATTGTTTGATATTTTTAAAAAATTATATAGGTATAAGAGAATTGAATATATATATATATCTTTAAAACTAAAAGGAAATAAATGTCATATTAAAGGAAGACAGAGGAGGTTGCTATAATTTGTCTAATATTTTATTAAATTTAAATTGCTGTCCAACGACTTGTCACATCTGCCACTTCAATACAAACAACTTAATGATGCAACTCTGCAAACGTTGGTCCCATGCTGCTCCTTCACGACAAACTTCAGGCTTTTTTACGGATATAAAATAAGAAAAAACTTTATATACACATCTCTGAACTTTAAGTATTTATATACACTCTTTTTTTTATTTAGACAAATCGATTAACTATTAGTAGATTTTAAATATCACAAACACAAAGAAATCGATCAGCAACAAGCACATTTCCTTTTTAATTTAGTATACCGATATCGGTTAAGTGTAACTTGATTTCAGTGTAGTTGACATATGTCAATAATCAGTCACAACTTAACCGATTTCTTTGGCAGATGCATGCTGCCACGGATGGATGCTCCTTAACTATCATTCATTGACTGTGAGACCAAAAGGCCCCATACATAGCCATTTGGTCCTCATCATGTAGCTATACTATAGAGCCATCGTAGTCTCCTGTTGCTGCTCTCTTCTTGTTTTGAGTTGAGAGCCTTAGACACAGCCCCACAGCTTCGTACATAAATTGCTTTCTATTCTCCTCAACATTTTGTGCACCCACCAACAATAACAAATGGAGTAATATTATATGTATTTTTTTTCTTGAAGATATTTTTTAATGAGATATTTTGAGAGCGATTTTTAAATATTAGTTGAGATTAAAAAAAAAGCTAAGATATATTTCAATTCATATTTAATGACATTTTAGTTAATTATTTATAAAGATCACATATCACCATATAAATTACATTTTTTTAACTAAAGTTTACAACAGGTTAAATTTAGAGGTTTTTTTTCTTTCTATTTTTTACAACACAGTTTTTTATTAATATTTATATATTATTTTTACAAAATAAAATATATTCGGCTTATAATAATATAAAACATCATATTTTATATATTAAATTTTATTTTTAAAATTTTATATCAACAAGCTTACAATGAAGATTTCATAAATCTTCTCCTTATGTTCTCTTGTGTGACCACTGTCCATATACCGTTTCTTCTCTCCTTTCTCTAATTTAGGTACAATATAAATTATGTGAAATTTTAAAAATTAGATTTTTTAAAATTAGATTTATGAAATTAGAGAAATTTCATTTTTAAAAAAATTTCATTTTATATGTTCTCTCCTTTCTCTAATTTTAAAAATTTTCATTTTTAAAATTTCACATAATTTATATTGTACCTAAATTAGAGAAAGGAGAGAAGAAACGGCATATGGACAGTGGCCACACAAGAGAACATAAGGAGAAGATTTATGAAATCTTCATTGTAAGCTTGTTGATAATTAAAGAAGTTTGAGAGAAATCACGTTTTTCTCTTTAGGGAAAATTCCTTTGATGGTTAGGATTTTTAGAAAAATATTTGGGAATATTATGATGTGTTAAAAATATACTAGTAGTATAAAATAAGAACACAAGCGAAACAAGCTACGCACATGGTGATACACATCTAACAATCATGAGTTACATGATTATTATTATTATTATTATTATTATTATGTGCAAACACGAGTTGCTATATATATATATATATATATAATAACATCAATAATAATAAATTTTATATTTGAGATATTACAGTTTGAGACTTTACCCTATTAATATTAGCTAGTGTCCCATTTTTCTTTCCATGTGAATCCTTTGATTTAGACATGTGAACTCCCCCCCTCCCCTTCTCTATTTTTTTTTCTCCATCTTCTAAATAAAAAAAGGTTCTCCTTTGCTAGCATTAAATTTAAAGACCACCACTTTCATTTTCCCTTCCTATTTTTAGAAACTTTTATCCACCTATTATTGTCCACCTTCCCTTCCTATTTATAAAAACTTTTTTCCACTCATTATTGATATCCAACTTCGAGATGTCAGAAGCCATTAAATGGATTTGGTTTTAAATTCACATTTCATTTAAAGTTGTCCCCATCTTCTGCTGGCATTCGTTTTAAATTAACAGGATTTCTGAGAATAACCTAGACTAGAAAACAATGGAAATGCATAAAACTTTAAACATTAAATCATTTCTATTAACTTTAACATTTTTAAAACAAATTTGATATACAATTTTTTCTACATTCCGAACAAAATCCTAATTAATCGTACCTTATTTAATAAGTCAAAAGCAAAGAAATACATCCGTAAATTAAAACAAAAAGAAAAACAATATTTTATTCTTCTAATATTTCACACACATGATTTGATCCGCGCGTCAAATCATTTTCAATTTCTTTTTCCCTCTACAAACACACTATTGATTATTTACGATTTTGGCATAAGCTCAATGTGGACGCTTCCTATGATGACCTCTCCTCTTCCAACCTTAGGTACCAACGTAACCACGATAATGTCTTCTTCTTCTGCTTCCAAATCCTCCAATACTTTGGATATACTTACCACATAGCGCGTATTGATTTTATGACCACGTCCATGTGGCACACTCACAAAAGTACCCACAAACTCTGTTTGGTCTGGGCCACTGAGCATGCCTTCTTCATCATCAATATGAACATCAAACTTAACATCTTTATCACTCTGTAAATCAACCACTTTAATCACCAAAACCTCCTCCTCTTGCTCTTTCTCTGCCTTGCTCCTCAATTTCTTGGGTCTCTTTACAATAACACTTACCATGGAATCCAAGACCAGAGGATACTTGGTAATTGGGTTTGAGCCCAAAATTGAGGCTTTCTTTGCTTCCCTTTGCAGCCTAGTTCTTCTTGGTTTAGGTGGAGCACTTAGCCAAGGAAGATCAGCTTCTTCAAAAACATACCCCAGCTTTTTGGTATCGATGCAATCTCTTATCTTAACTCGAACAAGATTAACGTTCTCATCATAGAAGAAGAACTCTGCATCCAACCAATCTGGATCATCTTCATAGCCTCTTCTACCACCATCCAACGTTTTCCATACTTCCCACAATCGATCCAAGTTGGAGTGGTGAGAATAGAAGATGGGGTCTCTAGCAGCTGTGTAGAAGGTTCCCATGTCTTCATGGTTTGGAGTATCAGCTGCACCTACCCATTTATGGACAGTGTTGTGAGGAGCAAGCTCCACTGAACCAATACCTGGTTGAGCCTCATCTCCCAAACGATAGGGGCTTCCCATGAACACTTCTTTGATGTTGGCTAAGACCATTTGCTTGTACATAAAGGCTAGGTTGAAAGAAACTTGTTGGTCTTGTGGGATAGGTTCGGCATTCACATGGTAGTTAAGATCAACCAAGTGGGGTGGCATGTGCTGGTAGTGTCTAAGTTTGTGGTTAAGAGATGAGTTTGGTCTGGTGAAAGATGATGGAATTTGCATCCCCTCTATGGAATCCCAATTCCAGTATGGTAGAGCAAAGGTTGGATCCCCAATTAGATGACCCAAGATTCTCTCAAAGAAGTAGATGTACCAGCGATGGAAAGGAAAGAAAAGCCATGACCTGTGGACATCTATTTTCAGATGTTGAAAGGGATGGCGTTGGGGATAGCCACCATTGCAATAAGCACAATGGATTTTGGCTTGTTGTATAAAATTACGCGGGTCATCCTCAGGGAGGGCCTTCATGAGAGCAACGCCTTTTTCAAACTTGGCTAAGAGCTCCTCATCTATCAAATGAGCCGGTTTTCTAACTCGAAGTGTACTATTGGGAGTGGCAAAATCTTTGAAATCTATGACTTTGAAGGGTGATGGTAAGGTTGTGCAACAATAGGGAGATGTAATTGCATGAGGAGGCAAAATGGAAGGACCACAATTGGTGACATCAGGGGAGAGAGCTCGAGATCGGGAATTGGATGATGGGTTTTCAATGCCTTCAAAGCCATTGAAGGCATTCCTCCAAGCAGATCTCAATAGATGGGATTCTCCTCCTTGAGTAGAGGAGTGATCATTTGGTTTTCCATGAAAGGAGGTGAAGTAAGAAAAGGGCTTAGCGGTGAAGACAGAGGAGGAGTTGTTGATCAATAAGGGTATCAGCAAGATGAGGATGACAATTAGAGCAGAGGCTGCAGGTAAAAACCGTGAAGGGCTACTCATTGCTTCCCCTTGCACTTATCATCTCCCTTGCTTGCTTGGGGATAAATAAGAATAAGGAAAGGAAAATTCACAGCCGTGAAATAATAAAGTCAATCATAACACAAATGTGTTTGGACCTCAGGTGAAATCGTGGCTGGAATTCATCCACCAATGTAAATCGCAAGAATGTTCAATGCATTTTATTTGTGCAAGTAACATATGTTTGGAACGGGTCCCATTATTTAGAATACAAAATTAATAATAACACATTACAATAATATAAAAAGAGCAATATGATACGCCCAAGATCAAATATGAATAAAATTATGATTTCTTATATAAGAAAACTTTTCAAAAATTAATTTGTCTTTTATTATTCTCAGAATAATTTATTAATCTTTTAAGTTAATTTGCGTGTAAATTTTAAAATGATAAGTAACAAAAAAATAAGGAGAGTACAAAACTAATCCCACCTAAGTTTGAATTATTTATTAGACTGATGCTGACATAATTTTTTGGCAGATATTAGACTGACGCTGGCTAATTTTATTCATAATTTTTTTATTGATGGAATGAAGGTAAGTTTTGTTATGCACCATATGAGGTATGGAGTGTGGTGCACCATTTAAAAAAATAAATAAATTTGGCGCACGTAGTCCTTGACTGTGAATTATTGAAGGTTTCATCCCCATCAACATAACAGAATCACTTATGGACCAGTCCCGGAAGTGTGAATTGCCGCTCGGTCGCTGCTATACCTTGTCAACGGTCGTCTTCGCTGTAGTTGTCGATGAGAGCTAGCTTCGATCGCCTTTCTTTCACTGTTTTGTTGCCAAGAGACCAATTAGCTGATCTCTACCTAACCTCTCTCCATCAAGGCCACCATAACCAATCTTGTCTTTATTTTGTGTTCTTAACAATCTGAACTTCAAATTAAAGAAAAACAAAGCTATATATATATATATATAATCATGATATCCATTTGGATTAAGCAATAGTTATCACTTTCTTTTGTTGGTCATTTTTTAAGACCGTTCCGGCGTTTTATGAGCTTCAACTCATGTAGCTTCCCAATTTTACTACCTGGCACAGCCTGCCCTGCCACTGTATTTGAACTTGGGTGTGAGTGGTGCTGGCTAGTATCGTTGCTGGGATGAAGTTCCGTTCGGGTGCAGGGCTCCATCAATTCTATTTACACTGCACAGCAGAAGGCGCCAGGAATAAACTAGTGCTGTGGATTGTACGTAGTGGTTGGGGCGGCCAATGTGATTACGTGTGATGTGACTATAATGAATTACTTGATTATACATGGCGATTTATGTACCTAATGATACTTCCATACCTCGTAGTTCTTGACTTTTGTTTTTGAAGAAAAACAAAAGCAAAAGGGCATTTTTCTAAATGAAATTATGGGAGACATTTTTTTTTTTTATAAATAAACGCGCTACACGGTGAGCCAGTGGCCATAATTAATATGGACCCTTAAAAGATATCACACGAGTTTACGACAATACATCATAGGCTTTTTTACCTTTTTTAAAATGAAAAAAATTCATTAAATATGAAAGTCCCAAGTTTTGACGATTAATTTTGCATATCCTTTTTTTTATATAGACAAAATCAATTAAGTTGGAATAGATTCTCAATGGTCAAAATTCATTGAAATCAATTAGCAATAAATAAATCCCTGCACATTTCACATGGGTCATAAATCAGACTTTTGTACCAGAATAAAATAAAAAAAAATGATTATATACGGATGTGTTATATTTTCAACTTTATGTACGTAAATACACTAAAATTTAATGTTAGCAAAATCGGTTAACTTTGAGCTGATTTCAGAATAGCATATTAGAAACAAAGCGGTCCATAATCAACCGATTTCAGCCCGTTTTAAAGCCCAGGAATCGGTTGGCTCATGGGTGATTTTAGGAAGAAGAATCGGACGGCCAGGGAGAGTTGGTAGATGGATCGGACTGCTGGGAGAGGCTTCCGCGAGCGCACCAGCGCATGCTGGACACGTGGCGGAATCGGTTGAGTCCGCGCGCGGAAGCCTCTCCCAGCCGTCCGATCCACCTACTAACTCTCCCTGGCCGTCCGATTTGCATGCAGCAATCAGATATATATGTGGGAGGCGAGTAGCACTTCACCGATTCTGGTTTTTTCAACTTCCAACCAAGAGCAAAAGTGAAAAAGAGAAATGGCACAAAATGATATCAGGCGTTATGATAATTTTGGACACATTGCAGCAAATCTTCATGTAGAGGTAAATTTTTATTTATTAATTACAGTGATATATTTTATTTGTCAATAATTTTCAGTAGTTATAATAATTATTTAATTTAGTTTACTGTATTTTATGTATAGTTTAGTAGACTTGAAATTTATTTTGTCTGTATACATAAGCTAAAGTAGCAGTTATTGTAATTAGAATATACTGTATTTATGCTTAATATATATATTATTTAGATTTTGGAATAAGTTTAGGAAAATTTATGTTTGATTAATTTAGTGATACTGGAATATTTATTATGTTAGAAAATATTTTTTTTTTAGATTAGTAAGTTGTTTTTAGGAGATTAGTGCGCATTAAACTCTATTAGATATATAATTTAATTAGATTAATAAATATTATAGTTTGGTTTATACTATAATATGTTTAGTAAATAATAAATTATAATTAGATTTATGGACATTTTTAGGAAATAATTTATGTTAATTAGTTTAGTGTGAAATATTGTAACTAAGTAAATATGCTAAAAAGTAAAACCTACCTACTGATTCAAAGTAATAGCTTTAGGTTTGAAAATTTATATTTTTAATTAGACTTGTTAAGTGATTTAGGAAGATTAGATGACATATAACATAGATGAGTTGCAAAATTTAATTAGATTAGTATATATTGTTTTCAGATTACACAAAAAAATTGTATAGTATATAATCTAATTTAATTATATAATCTAATTTAATTAGATTAACACACATGTTTAAGAAATAATATATTTTAATTAGCTTAGCGAAGTATGTGTACTGAAATTTAATTTTTAGATTAGAAATATTTTATTTGTAATTAGATTTAGGGAGATTAGTGCACTGTAAGCATATTTTGTTAGTAGAAATTAATTAGACTATTAAACATTATACTTAGATTATACTATAAAAATATTTAGTAAAGCATCTATTATAATTAGATTTATGAACATGTTTAGGAAATTAGTAAATAAATATTAGTTAGCAAAGTAGTTGACTTCACTCTGATAAGTTTGTTGTTTTAGTTAGATTAGAATATCGTAAACCTATTTTACGTGTATACATTAATTACATTAGTAAATATTATAGGTAGATTATAATAAAGCTATTTAGTGAAAGTTATATTTAATTTAGAATAGTTAATTTATTTTTTTAATTAGATTTGTTAGTTAGTTTTTTTTGTTAGATTGATACGTTTTTAATATATTTAACATGAGTAATTTTGTATTTTGTGCTTCAGCATGCTCGTGTGTTGCGAGGTAGACGAGACCACATGAAAAGGGTGGATCTTCACATGAAACCATACTTGGAATAGGCGGGTTTTTGGCATTCGACACAGATTAAATTTTTTGAATATGACAACTCTTTACTGTCTGTATTTGTTGAGCGGTGGCGTCCCAAGACTCACACTTTCCACTTGCCCTATGGAGAGTGCACCGTAACACTTCAAGACGTTGCATTTCAGTTAGGGTTGCGAGTAGATGGGGTTGCTGTTAGTGGCTGCATAGGAGCTTGGGATAGGTTCTGGGCAGAATATTTGGGACATGTGCCAAGAATTGCTTGGGTCTATACCACCTGAGAATGAGCGAAAACGAAATGGCAATACTGTGACATTGGCATGGCTGAAGAGCCTCTTTGCTCCACTAAAAGAAAGTGCGACTACAATCGAGGTTATGCAAGCAACACGAGTTTACATTATGCTACTAAATGGGGGGATGTTGTTTGCAGACAAGTCAGCTGCTAGAGTTCACTTGAGATGGTTGCCTCTACTGCGTGATTTTGAAGAGTGTGGGAGGCTTAGTTGGGGATCTGCTGTGTTATCCACATTATATCGTGGGTTGTGTCGTGGTGTTAACACTTCAGTAGGTGATCTTGCTGGTTGTCTTGTCTTGTTACAATCCTGGATATGGTATAGAGTGCCATCGCTTAGTCCCATAGTGGATCGTGAAGGCTACAGGTTTCCATTGGCTAGGAGGTATATTACTACACTAAAATTCTTAATTGTTATTTAAATTTTGTTGTTTATGATTATAATGACACAAATTATCAACTAATGTATATTTGGAAGGTGGGTTGGATTTGTTGCCCCACCTGATGCACATGAGAGACGCATGCTATATCTGAGGGCACGAGTTGACCAGCTCCATTATACGGATGTAAGTGTTTGAATATGATTTAACAAATTTAATATATACGTATATGTATATGCATATATTTATTTGTGTATATATATATATACACACTTTTTATTGAAGTGACTAATCAATTTATTTGATAGTTTGTCTGGACACCGTATGATATCCCTTAGATCCAGCAAATAACACAACCATGGGTTCAAGCGGAGTCTGCAATTTGGGCATCACTGACATCATTAATTTGCTTCTCATGTGTTGAGTGGCATCATGTCGATTGCGTGCTTAGACAATTTGTGGCTGAGCAACCTATTCCATGCGAGCCGCTAAACATCGATGCCCTGCACGCGAGGGATGCACGAGGCATGAAGTGTACTTGGTGGCCACATTACCACATGACATGGCATCAGCTATGGGATCAACGAAGCGAACGAGTAGTCCCATATCATCGTGCTCCCAGTTCAGTTCAGTTGCCTTCACCAGAGTACTTCAATTGGTATAGCCATATTGCACGACGGGTTTTATCAGCTGAGCATGTGTTTCGAGATCCCCAAGGTGTGCAATTACCATCTGATGCACCGCCTGGTGCTGCACCGGTGAGTGTTGCAGCTATGCCTCCTCATGCTCCAGATCGACGTCAGAGGATTCGACGAATGCAAGCAGGAACTCGCATCAGGCGGATGCACCGCGAGGAGGATAACCAAGATAAGGATGATGAGGTTGATGAAGATGATGGTGCAGGTTCTAGCAGTCATAGCATGGGTGCTCATACTCAGGAGCATATGGCCGGTCCTACCTCATACATAGCAGGTTCATTTGAGCACGATTACATGATCTCCTAGTGTGACCCTCTTGCCTGCATAGTCCGCGTCTCTTTCCATGACCAGATTCGACTTCATCCATTTCATTTCGGATTCTGGTTGACACTGGCCGGCCATGTTTGGCTCGTCTAAGCTCAGGATTTGGAAGTAATCGAGGCCCATACCAAGGTGGCCAATATGCTTCATTTGCAACTGGTGCAAACTCCATTCTATACACGTCTAGAACAGTACTCATGCGGTAGACATTATCAACATAAGAACCCCATTGAACCCGTGCTTCAGTGTGGGCACAAGCAGCAAGTACATGACGACAAGGATAATGTAATGCCTGAAATTCTCCACAATCACAATATTGATCTCCAAGTCTGACTCTGTAAGTTCTTTGGCTCCAACTTCCCACAGGTTGTGTTTCTTCTACAACAAACGATTCATTAGATCGTGAAAAATTAGTAACAAACATGGTCCCCAATGATTGGGAGTTCTTGTGATATGCTCGCATCAAGGCTTCTGAGAATTCCCTTCCCGCCGCGACTTGGGTCTCTGCCTGCTGCCCCCTCTTCACAAATAATGTAGCAAGACGGTAGTAAATGGCCTTGACTAATGCAGTTATTGGAAGATTATGGACACCTTTCAAGACTGCATTTATACACTCAGACATATTAGTGGTCATATGACCATATCTGCGTCCTTCATCTTAGTGCTGCGTCCACTTTCTTAAAGGAATCCGGTCCATCCACGGACCCATATCTGGGTGCTCACCCCTTACTAGTTCAGAGTAATATAGAAACTCACTCCGAGTCTTTGCATATGCTGCATTAATCAGAGCTTGCTTTGCATCTTTGCTCTTGAAACTTACCGCAAAGTTTGATGCAATGTGACGAATGCAATAAGCATGGTAAGCAGTTGGACGATGCCATCCACTTCCTTCTGCATCTAAAGCTGCTTTTATAGCAGCATGCCTGTCAGAAATGATCAGTATTCCTTCCTGTGGTGTCACATGACGCCGAAGATTTGTTAGGAAAAAAGACCAAGCCTCTGTTGTCTCTCCTTCGACCACAGCAAATGCAATGGGGAAAATATTTGAGTTACCATCCTGCGCAATTGCCATCAGTAGTTTTCCACCATACTTTCCGTATAAATGTGTTCCATCGACCGTCACAAAACGCTTGCAATTTTTAAACCCCTCTATACACGGCGGAAATGTCCAAAATAGCCGATGAAACATGGCAGAACTACGATCAACCAAATTACCAACATAATAAGGCAGAGTTGAAATTTCAGTGATTGTACCTGGCATAAATGACCGCAGAGCTAGCAACCATTTCGGAAGCTCATTGTACGACTCCTCCCAATCACCATAAATCCGGCTAATGGCCTTTTGCTTTGCGAGCCATGCTTTCCTGTATGAAATCTGGAATTTGTACTTTGAATAAACTGAGGCCTGTAATGTTATGATTGGAACTGTTGGATCAGCTTCAACTATTGAATGGATGCTAGCAGCAATCACCTGAATATCTAGCTGAGAGTGATTTTGTGAAATACCAGCGGATAAGCAAGTATGTTCCCCGTTGTACTTCTTTATCTCCCACAGTCCTTTCTTCCGTCGATATATGACACGAATACTCCAATTACACCCTCTCCCAAAGTACTTGCATTGCCCCTGATATTTCACATGATCTGACAGACATACTTTGTACTCAGCTCCTTTTCGGATGCTATAGTTTTTACATAGCGATCTTGATTCTTTGTTGGGGAACTGTTGCCCTTCATGCAACTGATTCACTCCATGTAATCCCATTGTGTTGCTATCATCCAACTGATTGACTTGCATTGCTTCAAAATTTAAACTTGAATAGTGACCAACACGCTGACTTTCAGATTGTGTTTGAGTTTCGGTTGTCAACGGTTGTCCCTGCGTAAGAGGCAATACCTCCTCATCTATATCATCTTCGAACAACTCTGTACAATTTAAATAATAGTTAACAGTTTACACAAAGTTTCGCAATGATAAACTGACAACATCTAAATATTAATTCTTTAAGGTGTTTTCACCATGTATGTATGAGATATTAATATATTCAAACAAAATAGCAATGTCGAAAGAATCTTATTAACGTTAAAATAATCACATTATTATATTAATTTATTTTTTTATTTATGTAATAAGTTTCATCACAAAATTAAATCAACAATATTTTCATAAAATACAGTATTACATAATTCAAATATTCAAATATTTCAAGAACATGTTATTAATAAAAATTATGTATAACTTCTAAATTATTAATTAATCATTCGATTTATAAACTAGCCACATAGATTTTTTTTTTAGCAATTAAGCAACATATCAACCGTAAATTAAATAGCCTAAACTCACAATTAACTAATAAAAACATGATATGATAGCATATTGAAATTTATTGGACCAAATCTATAATTCAAATTACATGCTAAAATATAACTCATTACAACTATTAAACTGTAATAAAAAGAATTTTACTTATTACCTTCATTCGGGTCCTCTTCGGCATCCTCCTCATTAAAAATATCATCAAAACTCGGATTTGGTTTGATTCTGCCTAAATCACCGCCAATATTCATTTCAAAACTTTGTCCCAGATCATTTTCATTTCGCGGCATAACCTCGTCATTCCGAACTGGATTTCCTATGGCTAGTGTTGGAGAACGCTGTCTTAATGACCCTTCAGCAAATGTGGGGTTAGGAGCAGATCCTTCAGAGCTGAAGTTTATGTCTCCGAAGGATACAAATACCTCCATAACACTAAGATCAGGAAAACGAGCATGACAATCGAACATCATCCCTATGTCATCGTCAGTTTCAATCAAACAACTTGTGAAGCATAACGTACCTTGTCTTACCAACAATGGCAACCGATAAAGCATTTGCACTATTTGCTTGTTTTGCTGGCGTAACTTGTGCAGAATCTTCTCATGAAGCTCAAAAATAGTCATGGATGAATAAATACTCACAGGTATTGGATTTGGGCAGCAGAACTTTACTCCATCTTGTGTGTTTTCATCTACTTCACAATTATAATGAACAAAAACATACCCTCTCATTGCCATTTTCCCTCAAAACCTTAGCAACCTGAGCTCTCTTCTAAGAAATGAACAACCTGACCTCTCTTCTAACAAATGAAGTATGCCTCCTGCCAAGTGAGATCATTCACATATATATACACGGATGAGTGAGCGACCAAAAATGACGGAGGGATGAAACAAACAGAAATCGGTTGAGAGTTAACCGATTTCTGTGTATTACAAAAAGGAAAAAATCGGTTGAGTTGTAACCGATTCCAATTCGTCACAAAAATGTTATATACGGGTAAATAATGTTCGAAATGTGAGATTTGCGTAAATAATCATTTTTTTTATTTTAATTCTGTACTAAAGCCCATAAATCAATTAATAGCTAATCGATTTCTCCAGCAGCATATGATGCAATTTTTGGCCTGTTGCTAGCCGCAATGAAAATAATAGTTAAGAAATCTTTCCACAAGTTGTCCTACCTTTTCTAAAAGATAAATACATAATTTTCTTTTTCTCACCCGGCCAAATATATCATTAGAATAAGCGTTTGAACAAATTAATGACGTTGATTGGTGCTCAGATTAATGATTAAGATTTTAAATTGTGATCTTTTCTTTTTTATATTTATAAGTTTAGATAAATTAGACACTGATCATGACACAGTCTCTAGACTCTATGAACACTTACAAGAAACTTACGAGATCACTTATTAAATTGATCGTCATAGCAGCAACAAGAAATGAATTCGCATCTTTGTGGGATATGAGCCTATTCCTTATCACCTGTGCCAACCTTATAAGCTTTAAATTGCAATTTATATCCATTATAATTACATTCACTGTATTAGTCATAGGTATATATGTATATATTTGAAATAAACTATAATAATGAAATGCACACCTTATATGAAATTGTTATAAATTAAATATTATGTGAATGCCTATTAACAGATTCAAATAATTGATTAGGATTTCATTTATTGTCTATTAATATGGTTTTACAAATCATTTCCAATTGTATTGCTCTCAAAGTGTATAAATAGAGATTTAGAGTCACATTTACTGTTATAATATTTTAGAGTCATTTCATGAAAACTATTACAGATGTATTTCATACAGAGCTTTAGAGTACATGTGTCATTCATATAGTGATTTAGGGCCCACTTTTCTAAACATTTATGTCTATGAATTTTTTAACTTAATTTACAATTAAATTATTAATTAGTAATAAAATCAAATATTACAATAATTAAAGATTACATAAATCAATAAAATTAGAATCATTAAGATATATTTATGAGATTAAAAATCATTAAAATTATAATTTACAGTTAAAATTAAAAATCATTAAGAATAAAAAAAATATAAAATTAAGAATCATTGAAAAATGGATTAGATGTAAATGTATTAGGATGATTAAAATATTCATGGAGCTATTATAACAAAAAATAGCGTGATATTAAAAAAATAAAAAAGGGGAATGCCTCAGATTTGTTGACTCATACATGATATTTTTTAATAATCCTAATTGAACAAATGATATATTTTATTAAAGAAAAATTGTTTCAAATGTTAATGTGAAGAAGATATGTCTTTTTTTTTTTTGGAAAAAAAGATAACTTCAATTATTTTTTTTAATAATCCTAATTATAGGGATATAGATAGAAATATATATAGATATTATAGATTATAGGTATAATCTAATATAATATGATATGATAAAGTAGTAGTAGCAATAATACAAATAATAATTCTAATTGCATGACTTATATATGATATTTTTTAATAATCCTAATTGAATAAATGATATTTTATAACAAAAAAGATATTTTGCAACTGTTATCGTGAAAAATATACATTTTTTTAAAAAGATAATTCTAATTATGACTCCTATATAATTTTTTAATAATCATAATTATAAGGATATATATATATATTGTATTATATAATATAATATAATATAATATAATATAATATAATATCTTTGCCTTTAATTGTCGTGATAATAATTTCTTTATTTAGACTACAAAGTATATTTCTTTGGTCAATAATAATAAAAAGTATATTGTCAACGCAAATTAGAAAATACTACCAATTAAGAAAGACAATCTATGAGACAATATTTTATTATGTGTTTATCAAAATATTTTATTATGTGTTATAAATTATAGATTTCGGATATCAATATAGATCCTAATCATTTGATAGACACATAATAACCGGTCTTTATTTTACCTATATATATATATATATATATACACATGGTGTGGTGAAGCGTGTCTCATGAGCATTTTCTTGTACTCTCTTAAGCATTATTAGTTTGTACCAATATGCAGTCATTGTAAATATTCTATATAATATTCATTTTGTGATACATTTTTCAGAAAACATGGACAATGACAATTATTTTGAAAACATCCAACAAAAATATGCAAGAACTTATCACAAGAATATTCTAAGGAGCAAAAGAGGTTTACATTATTCGGGAAAAACAGGTACAAAGCAATTTTCAATTTTTTTTCATACCTTTGTCGAATGTGTTCTTCTTTATGTCCTACATAAATTCATAAAAATACTTTGTTGATATGCTGAAAGTGTTATTTTTTTCATACCTTTCATTCACAAATTTTAGAAAATTAAAAAATTAAAAACTTGAACTAAACAGACCCTATGAGGTTGTTTGCTTTCAATTTCTAATATTTAGTTTTCATTTTCAATTTTCCAATTTTGTAGAATTTATGAAAGAAAAACTGAAAAACCTGAAAATTGAAATTTGTAAGTGTTGTTTGCTTTCAATTTTCAGTTTTCCAATTTTTCAGATTTCGTGAAGGAAATACTAAAAATTATAAATTTCAATTTTTAGAATTTTCAGTTTTTCCTTCACAAATTCTGAGAAACTGGAAAACTAAAAATTGGAAACTTAACCCAAACAGATCAGTTTTCAGAATTTTCATTTTTTTCTTTACAAATTCTAAAAATGTGAAAAATTGGAAATAAAAATTGAAAACTCAAATTAAATAGGTCCATAATTTTCAGAATTTTTAGTTTTTTCTTTATAAATTTTAAAAATTTAGAAAACTAAAAATAAAAATTAGAAATTAAAAACTCAAAGCCCCTGACGTATCAATTAGATGGGGATTACAAGGAGAGCAGAGGCTGCAGGGAAAAGCCGTGAAGGGCTACCCATTGCTTCCCCTTTCCCTCATCATCTCCCTTGCTTGCTTGGGAAATATAAAGTGGGTATAAATAAGAATAAGGAAAGGAAAATTCATAGCGGTGAAATAATAAATTCGATCATAACACCAAGGGTACTGATATATGTACGTAAAACATCAACGCATTAAGGACAATCAACCGTTAAAATTTCTTATTTGACTTTATCAACGCATCGGAGGGATGCGTCTAAAGCAATGCATCGGAAGTGTGAGTACATAAACTATTTCTCTTACACCAATCGTCCAAAGTCCAAACACATGTTGGACCTCAGGTGAAATCGTGGATGGACTTCATCCACCAATGTAAAAGCACAGGAATCTTCAAGGCATTTTAACCGTACAAGTATGATATGTTTGGAACGCGTCCCATTATTTGGAATACAAAATTAATACTAACACTATACGATAACATAAAAAGAGCAATGTGATACTCCCAAGATCAAATATGAATGAAATTATGATTTCTTATCTAAGAATACTTTTGAAAAATCAATTTGACTTTTATTATTCTCAGAATAATTGATTAATCTTTTAAATTAATTTGCATGTAAATTTTAAAATGATAAGTAATATAAAAACACAATGCTAATCCCACGTAATTTTGAATTATTTATTAGACTGACGCTGACATTTTTTTTGGGCAGATATTAGACTGACACTGGCTGGTTTTATTCATAATTTTTTATTGATGGAATGAAGTTAAGTTTTGTTATGCAGCATATGAAGTATGGAGTGTGGTGCACCATTTAAAAATAAAATAAAATTGGTGCACGTATTCCTTGACTGTGAGTTGTTGAAGGTTTCATCCCCATCAACATAATATATAGAATCACTTATGGACCAGTCCCGGTGCTCCGCCGCCAGCCAGAACCGTGAAGTATGAATTGCCGCTCGGTCTCTGCTATACCTTGTCGACGGTCATCTTCGCTGTCGTTGTCGATAAGAGCTAGCTTCGATCGCCTTTCTTTCACTGTTTTGTTGCCAAGAGATTAATTAGCTGATCTCTACCTAACCTCTGGCCAACAAGGCCACCATAACCAATCTTGTCTTTATTTTGTGTTCTTAACAATCTGAACTTCAAATTAAAGAAAAACAAAGCTATATATATATATATATATATAATCATGATATCCGTTTGGATTAAGCAATAGTTATCACTTTCTTTTGTTGGTCATTTTTTAAAACCGTTGCGGCGTTATATAAGCTTCAATTCATGTAGCTTCCCAATTTTACTACTTGGCACAACCTGCCCCGCCACTGTATTTGAACTTGGGTGTGAGTGGATTAAGCAATAGCATCGTTGCTGGGATGAAGTTCCGTGCGGGTGCAGTGCTCCATCAATTGTATTTAGCCACAACTTCAAATTTATTTTCCCACAATTATTAAAGGTGGTTAAAAGCTGGTGGATTTTACACTGCACAGCAGAAGGCGCCTGGAATAAATTATTGATAAATAGTGTGGATTGTACTTAGTGGTTGGGGGCGGCAAATATGATTACGTGTGATGTGACTATAATGAATTACTTGATTATACATGGCGATTTATGTTCCTAATGATGCTATCATAGCTTGTAATTATTGACTTTTGTTTTTGAAGAAAAACAAAAGCAAAAGGGCATTTTTCTAAATGAAAAATGGTGAAAAAGATTATGGGAGGCATTTTTTTTTATAAATAACCGTGCTACACGGTGAGCTAGTGGTTTGCCTTAATTAATATGGACCCTTAAAACATATCGCACGAGTTTATGACAACAAATCATAGGCTTTTTTTACCGTTTTTAAAGTAAAAAAATTCGTCGAATATGAAAGTCCCTTGATGATTAATTTCGCATATCCAATTTTTTTTTTATAGAGACAAAATCAATTAAGTTGGAGTAGATTCTCAATGGTCAAAATTCATAGAAATCAACTAGCAATATATCGATCAACTCTAATTTGCATCATTGATCAATGCAGATATCTCTTGACCTTTCTTTAATTTCTGGCAGTTTTTTGCAGTGCATCTTTGCCTACTTTGTCAGATGACTCATCCTCTGTATGTTTCTTTTTTATTTGTGTCTTTTATGTGCTTTAGCCCCTGTCCGTCTTCGATCCCTACCTTGTTTGTGGATAGGCTATTGTTATCACTAGTTTGATTGGCAATAATTTCGCTTTTTATTAATTTTAAATCTTTATACAATAAACTACTAACATCAGTTTCACGTATCATATATAAAATAAGATTAAAAAAACTAAAATTTTAATTTAATCACTCATATTTATAATAGAGACAAATTAGTCTCTCAAATTTAAAAAAATCTCATATTAATCCTTCAAATTTTACAAATGAGGATAATTTAGTTTCCTTATAAAATTATCATCTAAGTTGTATCCTATTAACTTATTTATATATACTGTTAATTTATTTATATGTACTGTTAATTTTTATGGTGGATTTCAATTTGATTTACTTCTCTAAACGAAGTCATCTAAACCTTCTTCTTCATCTTCTCTCTCACCATGGTTTTTTATTATTAAAATATTCTAAAATTTTATGACATTTTATACATTTGATCTATACATTAAGAATTTATAATTCAATGATTGGATTAATGAAATATGTTATTGATAAGAAGATATTCAATAGAATAAATGTAGCATACTTACTCTTAGAATAAACAAATCCTATATATATATATAACTTCTTAGTCAGCAATTTAAGTTTAGATAATCTTAGAGTAAATAATCTTTTTTATTCTTTTTTTTTAGTTGGTTTAATTTTTTTTGTTTATCTCATTTAATTTTCAATTAAGTCCTTATAAATTAAATGTTTGTTATCAAGTCTCTACAATATAAAAAATAAATAAAAAAATCAATCAAGTCTTTGTCTATATTCATCATTACAAAAATATCTGGTCAATATTATGGCGTGCCTAATAAAGTCAAGTGCACCACGCATGTCAATAATCTAAATCATTTAATCTATATAAAATCGAGATCCATAACTAAATTTGGTATAGAATATCAACACACCACTTAGTATAGCGCACTCTAGATAAATCATCACCTTTTCAATCCATCACTTCCACTACCAATATTAGGGGTGTTCGTAACTCGACTCTTCTATCAACTTGATTGAGGCCAAAACTATTTGGTTGAGTCTGAATCTTGACATTTGACCTAGTGTACTTTTGAGTTGAATTCAAGTCATATTTTGAATTAATCCGACTTGGTCACGAAGTTAATAATTCTTTTAGAAATATATATTTTGATAATAATTAGTGAAATGATATAAGATTTTATCATTCAATTAATATATTTTGACATAATTTGGTATTACTTTTACATTGATACGGTTCGTTTTGAAATATATATTACAAAATTTCTCTTAAATTTTATGTTTTACTTATAAATTTTTATAACTTTTATTGTGTATAATGTACAAATTCAAATATATTATTTGAAGGTTGAGTTGACTTGGTTCAATCCAATCATTATTAGTCGAGTTATTATTGGGTTAATTTTGAGTTTTAAAATTTGACTTAATTTAAAAATTGAATCAGATTCAGGTTTGGTTAAATTTGACTCAACCCATCCACTGTAGAAGCCTAATTAGCACATAAACTATGGCAACCCTCCCATTGCCCAGCCCCTCCAAAACCCTCACAAATCAAAATAGCATTACAAACCTAAATGCCCCCGGCCATCTTAACTAATTTGCTTTTGATTCCTTCGTGTTCTTTCGTGAGGGCCTCCAAGAAATTGACAATGTCGTGCAAGCACTTTAAAACCCATTTTAGAGAACTTGCTGAGCTCGTACCTGTTTTGCTTTTATTATAGATTGATTCTCGTATCTTGCTCCACCCCAAAATCTCTTGTATTAAGAGTATGTTTGGTTAGAGGGTAAAAATTATATGAATGAGTTTTATGTGTTATTTTACATATGTAATTAATTCATGTAATTTTTACCACTACTTTTACCCTTAACCAAACACACTCTCAAAAAAAAAAAAAAACTGAAACCGTCTTTCTTTAAAAAAAATGAACACCATCGGTGGTGATGATGAATGATTTGGGATTGTAAAATTTATGTTTAATTACTCTGCAGATCCCTATAATTTAACTTAATTTTTAATCAAGTTCCTATAGTTTAAAAGTTTTAATTAGGCCTCTATATTATATAAAAGTTTTTAATTGAGTCCTTGTGAGTAAAAATTGTTAAAAAGATGGAATATTTCTAGTATGTACTAAAAATATTCTAGAAATATACTAGATAGAGATGAAATATATTAGGAATATTTTATTTTTTGTAACGATTTTTACTTGGAGGCACTTAATTGAAAATTTTTATATAATAGAGGGATCTAATTAAAAAATTTTAAACTATAGGGACGTAATTAAAAATTGAGTAAAATTATAAGGATTTATAAAGTAATTAAATTAAGAATTTATTGGATTTGATGGTTTTAATGAAGGAAGCAAGGTGGGTGGTGGAGGAGGATTCTGGCGGAGAAGAGAGTGGAAGATCGAAGGAGATGGAGAAAAAGGGATGTTTATGAAATGTTTTGTTCAAAACCAAATTTTTGTAATAATTGCTAACGTTGGGACTTGATTAGGAGATATTGTTTAATGTAAGATTTAATAACAAAATTTTAAATTATAGTTGCTCGATGAAAAATGGAATGAAACTATATAAATTGTTAGAATGATTAAATCTTTTTAATTTGACATTAATATTTGATTATAACAAAAAAATTTATATCAATCTAGTTATAATATTTTTTATTTTTTGATGTCAATTTAGTTATTTATTTTATCAAATTTTAAATTTTATAGAATAACTAACTTAAGGTTGAAATAAAAAATATCATGACCGAATTAATATTAAAATTAAATATATTATGATTAATTAATATACAAGATTTTATCATTATTAAATTAATGTTAAATATTTTAGGACAAATTACAGCAATCTCTCCTGTGTTCCTTTAATATTACATTTACCCTCTTCTAGTTTTAAAAATATATATTTATTTCTATTATTCTTAAATAATTTTTTAAAAGTGTCGAATTTCCCTTTATTAAAAAAAAAAAAACATTATCTTGTTCCTCTTATTCTCCTCCACCCACCTCCAACCACCCACCACCAGATTCTCGTCGGAAAATGCATCTCCGCCAAACGCCTCCCTTCTCCCTCCTCTGCCACACTATGATTGAGAGGAAGACATTCGGGATAGTTGACTTAGATTGACCTCATTAAACAAAGACTTTTACGATAGCAAGTTGCTGCATTTGGGAATAGATGTGCGTAGTTGTTAGTTGCTTGCTCTGCTTCTGCTTCTACTTCTTGAGAGGTTACAAATTTGCAAGGGATCCAAAGTTTATTCCTTTTTGTTCTTTAGTCTTTTGTGTAAAGAGAAAATTGAAAAAGATTAAAATAGAAAGTCTTGCTTCTGAAATCCAAGAAGTGTCAGTGGCAACAATATTTTATTTTCAATAGGTAAGTTTGCTTCCTCTGCTCCTTTTTTCCATTTTCAATTCTTTATTTTATTTGTGAAATCAATCATAGTTATAGGATCTCAAGCCTTGTTCCATACCTATCACGCGTTTGCACTTGCTGTGTGGCAGAGAAGGGAGGCATTTGGGGAAGATGCGTTTTCCAACGAGAATATAGTCGTGGGTGGCTGGAGGTGGCTGGAGGGTTGAGGGTAGAGGAGAAGGAAAGAAGGAAGATAGTTTTTTTTTAAAAAAATAAAGGATAATTTAATACTTTGAAAAAATTATTTAGAAATAAGGGAGATGAAAGTTTTTTATTTTTGATATGGTGTGTCAATTTAATAATTCTTTATGTATGAGATTATGCAAAAATTTACATAAATATGGCGTGTAAATCTTGCTATTAGCGATATTTAATTTAAAAAATAATATTTTTTGTTTTCCAAATCTTGTCATTAGCGAGATTTGGTTTAAAAAATGTTATTTTTATTATCCAAATCTTATCGTCGGCAAGTTTTGAATTAAAAAATAATATTTTATTAATGAAATCTTATCATTGGCGAGTTTTCGTGAAATCCTGTTATTGGCAAGATTTAATACACCATAACCATGTAATTAGTCAAACTAATCCATATCATGGTAAATTTTACCTCCCCCACCATATTGAAAAGAATGACTCGAAGATGAATATATATTTTTAAAACTAAAATGGGATAAGTGTGATATTAAAAGAATTCAAAAGAGATTGCTATAATTTATCCAATATTTTATTAGATTTAAATTGTTGTCCAAATGAAATTATATCTCAAAAGGTTCGAGTAGTGTTAAATGTGTAATAAAACATATTACAAGTACTGGTGCGATATTATTATATAATTTTATTATATATCAAATATTATTTAAGAGTTTTTTGTCTGCATCCTAACAAAAAACATATAAACCCCAACGACTTGTCACATCTGCCACTTCAATACAAACAACAATGAGCACATGTAGGGGAGTAGTTACCAACAACTTAATGATGTAACTCTGCAAACGCTGGTCCCATGCTGCTCCTTCACGACAAACTTCATTATAAGCTTCTGACCAAAAGAATTGATTTACGATAAAATTTGTGAATTTTAGATTTAAGTGAGTGCATTTGAAATAAATAATAAAATTATTTTTATTATGAGTACCCCACAAACGGATTCTGTGCTTTTTGTTTTGCGTTGAATGCAGATTTTAAATTTGTCTTTAATTAATTTAGTGTTAATTTTTTATATTAAATTTATTTTTTAATAGATTTAATAATAATTTTTTTCCTTTTTTTTAAAACTGCTTTTGAGGAATTATATATTAAAAATATTATATTATATGAATATTTTCAAAAACAATATATTAACATAAAACACATTCAAATTCAAAAAAAAAAAAAGGACCCCATCTAGATACGAAATGTTAGGTTTGTGTGTAGGATAAAACTTCCTTGACATTATTAACTCACAAAACGCAGCCGTGTAAAAGTAAGAGGTGGACTGGTCAAGACTTAAGTCAGGTCTGAACACTCCACCTATTTTTTTATTTTTCCTTTGCTGGTTATTTCCTTGAACCTAAATATAAGTGGATGCCTTATGATGAATGAGTCATGTGCCAACTCATTTGCTCTGGAGTCTGAACAATATTTTGAACCATGAAGTATTTCTTTGTTCGACAAACTATATTCCATTAATTATGTAAACACTAGTTATTGCTAGTTTCTATTATTCCAAAAGTGCTTATTAATGTATGCATATTGAGTAATATTTTTCAGATTGAAAAATATTACTATTTACATCAACAGCTTCAAATTTATTGCAAGATGCTATTGAAAACGATTGTGCTTAGCATTTTTTCAGTCGTATCATTTTTTTTAAGATAATTAATTGAATACAGGCTCAACTCACAAAATGCATGATAGGTCATAGGAGCAATAGTTTTACAGCATGCTGCGAACATCAAACTACAAGTGGACCTCTTTCTTTCTTTCTAAATCTGTATTAATGCATCCCTAGCAAATGCGGGTTTCATACCAATATGGACATGCCACCATGAGCAATTGTCGGCGTATCGTTACTCTCCTTAAAACAAAGATCATGCCTAACCTCTTGTGGATCCTATATAGAAGAAGAGGCCACAGATCACAGTCTCCACAATACACGTTAATTAACTGATGCACGTACAACACGAATATACTTGTCATGTGAATACAGATCTTTAACAGCCATGGTCACCCATATTGAAAAGGACCCACCTCGTTGAAATTTGGCAGAGCGAAGCAAATGATGAAGAAAAGGATTGAAAACAATCGTTCTTTATGTAAAAAAGATTTCAACATGTTTTTTGTTATATATATTTTATGCAGATCCAAAACGATGCACTTTTTTCTTGGTACTAATACAAATAGGTATATTTAATCGATCTAGATGGAAATAATGAAAATATGAGTTGTTTTCCGCAATTTTCTGAAATGAAATACTATAAAATTCTATTTAATTTTAAATTTTAATGTCAGGCTCTGTTACATTGACAATACGTGCATGCTTATGCAATTCTACTTGAAGTCAAACTGCATCTTGACAAATCATACTTCATACCATATATAATAATTAACAGGATTTCTGAATATAACCTAGACTAGAAAACAATGGAAATGCATAAAACTTTAAACATTAAACCATTTCTATTAACTTTGACATTTTTAAAACAAATTCGATATACATTTTTTTCTACATTCCGTGCAAAATCCTCATTAATCCTACCGTATTTAATAAGATTTATAGGTCAAAAGCAAAGAAATACATCCGTAAATCAAAATAAAAAGAAAAACAATATTTCATTCTTCTAATATTTCAAACACATGATTTGATCTGCACGTCAAATCATTTTCAATTGCTTTTTTACTCTGCAAACACACTATTGATTCATTACAATTGAGAAAAACTATTTTAACACAAAAAAATGGGTGTCTGAAACTATTATAACCATTGGATGTGATGGATGTCCCCACTTATTCTTAACATTCATCACATTCAACGATTAAAAAATAGGTGTTTGTTTCGGACACCCACTTTTAGGTGTTAAGATATCACTTCTCATTACGATTTTGGCATAAGCTCAATGTGGACGCTTCCTATGATGACCTCTCCTCTTCCAACCTTAGGTACCAACGTAACCACGATAGTATCTTCTTCTTCTGCTTCCAAATCCTCCAATACTTTGGATATACTTACCATATAGTGCGTATTGATTTTATGCCCACGTCCATGGGGTACACTCACAAAAGTACCCACAAACTCTGTTTGGTCTGGGCCACTGAGCATGCCTTCCTCATCATCAATATGAACATCAAACTTAACATCTTTATCACTCTGTAAATCAACCACTTTAATCACCAAAACCTCCTCCTCTTGCTCTTTCTCTGCCTTGCTCCTCAATTTCTTGGGTCTCTTTACAATAACACTTACCTTGGAATCCAAGACCAGAGGATACTTGGTAATTGGGTTTGAGCCCAAAATTGAGGCTTTCTTTGCATCCCTTTGCAACTTAGTTCTTCTTGGTTTAGGTGGAGCACTTAGCCATGGAAGATCAGCTTCTTCAAAAACATACCCCAGCTTTTTGGTATCGATGCAATCTCTTATCTTAACTCGAACAAGATTAACATTCTCATCATAGAAGAAGAACTCTGCATCCAACCAATCTGGATCATCTTCATAGCCTCTTCTACCACCATCCAACGTTTTCCATACTTCCCACAATCGATCCAAGTTGGAGTGGTGAGGATAGAAGATGGGGTCTCTAGCAGCTGTGTAGAAGGTTCCCATGTCCTCTTGGTTTGGAGTATCAGCTGCACCTACCCATTTATGGACAGTGTTGTGAGGAGCAAGCTCCACTGAACCAATACCTGGTCTTGCCTCATCTCCCAAACGATAGGGGCTTCCCATGAACACTTCTTTGATGTTGGCTAAGACCATTTGCTTGTACATAAAGGCTAGGTTGAAAGAAACTTGTTGGTCTTGTGGGATAGGTTCGGCATTCACATGGTAGTTAAGATCAACCAAGTGGGGTGGCATGTGCTG
The DNA here is from genome assembly GCA_031216105.1 of Dalbergia cultrata. Taxonomy (NCBI): domain Eukaryota; kingdom Viridiplantae; phylum Streptophyta; class Magnoliopsida; order Fabales; family Fabaceae; genus Dalbergia; species Dalbergia cultrata. Next base: position 86,263,206 of record CM062353.1, on the reverse strand, counting down.
GTAGTGTCTAAGTTTGTGGTTAAGAGATGAGTTTGGTCTGGTGAAATATGATGGAATTTGCATCCCCTCTATGGAATCCCAATTCCAGTATGGTAGAGCAAAGGTTGGATCCCCAATTAGATGACCCAAGATTCTCTCAAAGAAGTAGATGTACCAGCGATGGAAAGGAAAGAAAAGCCATGACCTGTGGACATCTATTTTCAGATGTTGAAAGGGATGGCGTTGGGGATAGCCACCATTGCAATAAGCGCAATGGATTTTGGCTTGTTGTATAAAATTACGCGGGTCATCCTCAGGGAGAGCCTTCATAAGAGCAACGCCTTTTTCAAACTTGGCTAAGAGCTCATCATCTATCAAATGAGCCGGTTTTCTAACTCGAAGTGTACCATTGGGAGTGGCAAAATCTTTGAAATCTATGACTTTGAAGGGTGATGGTAAGGTTGGGCAACAATTGGGAGATGTAATTGCATGAGAAGGCAAAATGGAAGGACCACAATTGGTGACATCAGGGGAGAGAGCTCGAGATCGGGAATTGGATGATGGGTTTTCAATGCCTTCAAAGCCATTGAAGGCATTCCTCCAAGCAGATCTCCATAGATGGGATTCTCCTCCTTGAGTAGAGGAGTGATCATTTGGTTTTGCATGAAAGGAGTTGAAGTAAGAAAAGGGCTTAGCGGTGAAGATAGAGGAGTTGTTGTTGCTCACTAAGGGTATCAGCAAGATGAGGATAACAGTGAGAGCAGAGGCTGCAGGCAAAAGCCGTGAAGGGCTACTCATTGCTTTGCCTCTCACTTATCATCTCCCTTGCTTGCTTTGGGGATATAAAAAATGTGTATAAATAAGAATAAGGAAAGGAAAATTCATAGCCGTGAAATAATAAGGTCAATCATAACACCAATCGTCCAAACACATGTTGGACCTCAGCTGAAATCGTGGATGGAATTCATCCACCAATGTAAAACCGAACGAGTGTTCAATGCATTTTAATTGCACAAGTAAGGTATCTGTGGAACGGGTCCCATATTTGGAATACAAAATTAATACTAACACTATAGAATAATATAAAAAGAGCAATGTGATCAAATATGAATGAAATTATGATTTCTTATATAAGAATACTTTTGAAAAATCAATTAGACTTTTATTATTCTCAAAATAATTTATTAATCTTTTAAATTAATTTGCCTGTAAATTTTAAAATGATAATTAATATAAAAACAGAGAGTACAATACTAACCCCACGTAATTTTGAATTATTTATTAGGCTGACGCTGACATTTTTTGGGTGGCAGATATTAGACTGACACTGACTGGTTTTATTCATAATTTTTTATTGATGGAACGACGGTAAGTTTTGTTATGCACCATATGAAGTATGGAGTGTGGTGCAGCATTCAAATAATAAAAAAAAAAAAATTGGTGCACGTAGTCCTTGACTGTGAATTGTTGAAGGTTTCATCCCCATCAACATAACAGAATCACTGATGGACCAGTCCCGGTGCTCCGCCGCCAGCCAGAACCGTGAAGTGTGAATTGCCGCTCGGTCTCTGCTATACCTTGTCACCGGTCGTCTTCGCTGTAGTTGTCGATAAGAGCTAGCTTCGATCGCCTTTCTTTCACTGTTTTGTTGCCAAGAGACCAATTAGCTGATCTCTACCTAACCTCTCTCCATCAAGGCCACCATAACCAATCTTGTCTTTATTTTGTGTTCTTAACAATCTGAACTTCAAATTAAAGAAAAACAAAGCTATATATATATATATATAATCATGATATCCATTTGGATTAAGCAATAGTTATCACTTTCTTTTGTTGGTCATTTTTTAAAACCGTTGCGGCGTTTATAAGCTTCAACTCATGCAGCTTCCCAATTTTACTACTAGGCACAGCCTGCCCTGCCACTGTATTTGAACTTGGGTGTGAGTGGTGCTAGCTAGTGTCGTTGCTGGGATGAAGTTCCGTGCGGGTGCAGTGCTCCATCAATTGTATTTAGCCACAGCTTCAAATGTGTTTTCCCACAATTATTAAAGGTGGTTAAAAGCTGGTGCCGCGCTTTTGCACTGCATAGCTGAATGCGCCTGGAATAAACTAGAGATAAATAGTGTGGATTGTTCGTAGTGGTTGGGCGGCAAATATGATTACGTGTGACTAGAATGAATTACTTGATTGGCGATTTATGTACCTATGATACTATCGTTGCTTGTAATTAATGACTTTTGTTTTTGAAGAAAAACAAAAGCAAAAGGGCATTTTTTTCTAGATGAAAAATGGTGAAAAAGATTATGGGAGACAGTTTTTTATAAATAACCGTGCTACACGGTGAGCCAGTGGTTGGCCTTAATTAATTGAGTAATATTATTTTAACTTATGTTTTATAGGACATCATGTCAACACGCTAACATTTATTATTGAATGGGTTATGAAACCCAAATTAAGTGAGATTCACATATAATTCAATAATAAATATGAGTGTGTTGGCACGGTGTCTTACACAATGTGAATCAAAATAACATTAATCTAATTAATATGCACCCTTAAAAGATATCGCAAGAATTTATGACAATACATCATAGGCTTTTTTACCGTTTTTAAAGTAAAAAAATTCATTGAATATGAAAGTCCCTTGATGATTAATTTCGCATATCCAATTTGTTTTTTTATAGAGACAAAATCCATTAAGTTGGAGTAGATTCTCAATGGTCAAAATTCATAGAAATCAACTAGCAATATATCGATCAACTCTAATTTGCAACATTGATCAATGGACATATCTCTTGACCTTTCTTTTTTTTTTTGCATTGCATCTTGGCCTACTTTGTCAGATGACTAATCCTCTCTATGTTTCTTTTTTATTTGTGTCTTTTATGTGCTTTAGCCCCTGTCCTTCTTCGATCCCTCCCTTGTTTGTGGATAGGCTATTGTTATCACTAGTTTGATTGGTAATAATTTCACTTTTTATTATTTTTAAATCTTTATACAATAAATTACTAACATCAATTTCACGTGTCATATATAAAATAAGATTCAAAAAACTAAAATTTTAATTTAGTCACTTATATTTATAATAAAAATAAGTTAGTCTCTCAGATTTAGAAAATCTTATACTAGTCCTTCAAATTTTACAAATGAGGATAATTTAGTTTATCTGTAAAATTATTATCTAAGTTGTGTCCTATTAACTTATTTACATGTACTGGTAATTTATTTATATGTACTATTAATTTTTATGATGAATTTCAATTTGATTTACTCCTTTAAACGAAGTCATCTTAACCTTCTTCTTCATCTTCTCTCTCACCATGGTTCTTTGTTTAGAAGAAAGATTTTAATTTTAAGTTATTTTTTATTCTGTACAAAATAGAAGAGTGAAGCAATGCTTTTTTATGGAAATAAAATGAAAAAAAAAACATTATATACCAAAGTATCACATTTTAAACTTTATATATGCATATTCACTCTTTTTTTATGTTAGGGAAATCAATTAAGTGTAAGGTGATTTCACAAACCCGAAATACAAAGAAAGTGACCACTGACCGATTTCTATTAATTTTTTATACCACAAAAATTGGTCAATAATGTGGTGATTTCTTTGCATATGACGTGTGTAAGAAATTGGTTTATACTTAACCGATTCCTACTCTCTGAATCGTGTAATTATATAGCCCATGATGCATAAAGGCTAGCACATGTAACGCCAATTTTTATTATTATTATTAAAAGGTTGCAAATCCCCCTAAAAAAAAAGGTTGCAAATGATGTTGGTCTCGCTTAATGTCTTCTTTTCCCGTTGTATGAAAAATGAATGGCTTGTTTGGTTAAGTTTTTGGAATAAAATATAATTTTTAATTTTTATATAACTAATATGTGTTGCTATTTTAGTATATATAATTTAGTTGATTCTGATATTCATTATTTTAAAATATAGTCAACACTTATTTTTGTAATTAATTTTTAAAATGAGTTAAATTAGTCTCTCACATTACAAAAAGTGAGTTAAGTTAGTCTTTTATCCCATTTTTATTTAATATTTTATCAATTAAATAATAATATATAATATTAAGTGAAACCTTGACATGCCATATATCATATGAAGTATAATAAAATTTAAATGACTCATTTTTTTGTTGCTTAAAATTGAACAAAATGAGACATTTTTATAACTTAAAAAGGAGATTTAGATGACTCATTATATTAGTTGTTTAAGAAGTTCTAGAATGACTTATGTCAAATACATGCTTTCACGGTTTATACAAATTTTCAGAATAATTATTATTTTTCACAGTATCATGAAAACCTTATTTTAAAAAGTTTATGGGACCATATTTAATACCTTACATGTTATAGAATATCTTTTTTCATTTTATGGAATTATGAGACCTCATTTAATGTTTATAGCAGAAATATTGATTACTATGTTTTCATACTATGAATTTCCTATTCAGATTTTGGAACATCAGCTATGATCTATTGAAAGTGTTGAGCAAAGTATGATTCATAACAATTATCAAATACATACTCTGTTGACTTATAAAATCACTATATATGTCTACAAGTTGGTGATCCATTGGGCATGATTTTATAACCTTAGTTATGTTAAAGTTAGATTGATAGAATTATATGAATTCAAAACTTTCAAATTTATTCAATTTAATTGCAAGTTATTATTTTTTTCAGTAATTAGTGAGGAAACAGTATAATGAGTTAATGATTGCAGGATTGATTGTTAACTTTGGCATCAAGTGGTTCTGCAGAGAATTTCATTGCGATGAGAAATCATGTGTGGTGTCCATTTATAGGACCTAGTTAGGTACCTATCAGATTAGTCATTAGTTCAGATTCAGCTATCAGCTCAATTATTTATGTACAAAACATCTTTTGTTTCTCTTTCCGGAACATAAGTTTGCAAAGAATTTGGTTATATATGAACATGGTGGATTAGTTGAAGAATTTAACTTTTGTCCATGTGAGTCGATTAAATAATAAATGGCACGGGAGATGGCTTTTACATGCTGGGGTCTCTTCGGAAAGAAAGTGGTTTGGTTTGGTTGTTAATTTCCTCCCATGCCACTTATTAGAACGGCACAGTTATTGGAGTTGTGTCTGATATTTTCTGCGGGAATTAATTTTGTGGTCTAGTGCTCATGATGAGCTGTCTGATGAATTTAATTACCGTGTTACGACTAGTTGTTTGCTATATATTGGTCAACATTATTTGGCCTTGGTGGCTTAATTTTGTGCTGGGCACAGATTATGCATGGTCCTTGTTCTTTCCTACATGGGCTAAGGGTGTACACAACTTATATATGATGTTGAGGTTTCTGTGGTGCCTTCTAGGTCATTTTGGCCCTTGATGGCAATGTCCAACGACAAAGTTAATTTGGCTTTTGTTAGATCATGGGGGTCGAGGTGCTATGTTCTCCTACACATACAATTTGGTGGTTGAGGTGCAAGCAACGGTCTGAAAGGAGTCTATTATGGGGGTTGATTTTTAACTTTGATGTATAATTTGGGGTTGATGTATAATTGTGCAGTGGGGTGCTATATACAGGCTGCTATTGTACTGTTTATACTCCACTTTCTTTATAAAGTGTTGTGCTTGTTAAATAAATTATCAGAAAAAAAATGAAAATATTATTTATATATTCCTCGTGTTAAATACAATTTTTTTTAATAATAAGAAAATTGAATAAGATATATATATATATATAAAATTTAAAATTCAAATTTCCACCCATGTAATTTTAAATAAAATAAAAAGGCCGACTGATTCGTGGGTTACAAAGAAAATGACCCCACAATCTGATAGCATGCAGTTGGAGAGAAAATGGGTCCCATATCTTTTTTCCAATGTGCTTTTGTCCTTCCTTGTATGGTCCCCATTCCGATCCAGTCTGTCATGTTCGTTTGAATGGTAATAAGACGTACGTCTCTAAATATTGTGTGGCAATTATTTATTGTCGTACGAATGAAAGTTGTTAATAATGCATAAAATAATAAATAGTTACTGAAAAAAAGAATCACATAATCTGAAAACAAAAATAATATTTAAATCATCAAAAAGTGGGAGTTTTTTACATATTTAAAATTAAAAAAATAGTATATTACATATATATCCAAATTTAAAAAGTATTACAAATATATCATGTTTTGAATTATATAGAAATCAATTTAATTAGATTTTCGTATAAATCAACTGCATCAACTTTTTATTTGCACACAAATTGATTTAAATCAATTTACTCATAATCAACTTAAATTGATTTTGGAAAAAAAAACATAATGATAAATGACACTATTTTGTGAGTCAATACATTGAAGGGAGTTTAGGCCATTAAATTGTGAGAAGTTTTCGTAGGATAATAATTAACATATATAATTGTCATCCTTCTTACTTTTATCCCACAATTCCACTAAAACACTTATTCTGTGTTGGGTTCTGATAGATTGCAAAGATATTGGACATGAGATAATGCACAATTACATGCCCCGCTGAATGGCCGTGATTGCTTGTGCTTGTGCTGATTTAAAGCTCACACAAGCAGTAGATAGGAGCCCTTGTTGTTCAATCATTGTATTGTATGTATATGTGGACATGCACATACATATATGATTCTAGAACAAACATGTTGTGTATCTTTTAAGTCTTTTGTGTCTTTTGTTTGTAAATACACTCTATTTTGCCCAACTGCCACTCACATCACGCCCCCCTTTTACGAAAATTGGTGTAAATCAATTTAATTTGATTTTTATAATATTTTGACACATATCTAACACATTTGATATTTTTCAAAAACGATTTAAGTCAATTATGAGTAAATCAATTTGTGTATAAATAAAAAGCTAGCTCGATTGGTTTATATGAAAATGGAGTTAAACCGATTTCTATATAATTCAAAACACGACATATTTATAATATTTTTTAAACCGATTTCTATAATATACTATTTTTTTATTTTAAATATGTAAAAAACTCCAAAAGGTGGATAACCACCATTGCATGTGTTGTTGTTCATTTGAAAAAAAAAATGTAATTTGTAGAAATTAGAATTGGGAAGTTTGAGCTGTCTTCCAATAATGTCACGACTCGTTTTGCACGTGTTCAACCAACTTTTTGGAGGAAAATACTTGTATATACCCGAAGGAAATACTTTTCCCTCCTCCAGGAAAGTTATCAGCCTGTCACGAACGGTCTTTCTTGATGGGTTAATTAGCGGAAGATTTTAGAAGATACCGGAAGACCGTAGAAAAATATAGAATATTGTGGAATAATGTAGAATACTCTAGAATGTTTTAGAATCTTGTGGAATCTTGTAGAACCATGTAGAATTATCTAGAACTATGTAGAAACATGTAGAGACATGTAGAAGCATCTAGAAGCATGTAGAGATATGTAGAACTGTCTAGAAGCTTCTAGAGACATGTAGGAGTTATCTAGAGTGTCCTTAATAGATATGTGTAGATAGTTCTAGATATATGTGGAGATGTATAGAATGTAGGAAGGTTCTGGATACAAAATCTGGACCGTCCATTAAGGAGGTGGAAGGCTATATATAGGGGTGGCCATTCTTGGCCAAACCATCCAAGTGATCCAAGTCATTTGTAAGCTTTCTTTTGTGTAGTGTAAAAAGAGTTCTCTCCACCAAAGTTCTCTTATTCTCTTGTGCTCTTAAGCTTCCGTTGCTAGTTATTTTGAGTGAGGCTGAGACATGGTTGCGTTGGAGTGTGTCCAAGAGGTTGAGTAAGTCCAAGTGCCGGCACGGTTGCGTTGGAGTGTGTCCAAGGCCGTGACAATTTTGGTATCAGAGCAAGGTTCATGTGGGAGCACAAGTGGTTCGTGTGGAGAAAATGGCTTCAAACATGACTGAGGAACATGTGGAGGCTCCAAGGGGGAGGGATGTTATTCCTCCTCATACCAAGAAGACTCGTTGGTCAAGCAAACCAAGGGGCGAAGATTTTGCTGCTTTGGAGGAAAGGGTTTCTTTGTTGGAGAATGCTCTAACAAATATGGATGTGCGCATCCAAAGGGTGGAGCATGACAAGGAAACCTTAGAGACTCATGTGTTGGGAGAGCTAGATGTCATGAAGGAAGATGTCATGACTGCTCTCAAGAATGGAGAAGAAAGAGATGAACGCCTCAACCAAGTTGAAGGCAAGCTTGAAGGTGTCATGAAGCAACTTGAAGAGGCTCGAGCATCCCTTGAGGAAGTCAGTTCTGAACTCTTTGCTAGTACTCAAGGTGGAGCGAGGGAAACTCCACGGGTTGATCTCCTTAAGCCAAAGGAATTCAAGGACGTGAGGGACGCTCGAGAGGTAGAGAATTTCTTATGGCAAATGGAGAGGTACTTCGAATGCCAAGGGGTGGCAGAAGAACAATTGAAGGTACGTACTGCTTCTCTCTATCTTTCTGATAATGCAATCTTATGGTGGAGAAGGAAGCATGCAGACATAGAGAGAGGCACTTGCAACATAGCCACGTGGGAAGATTTCAAGAGGGAATTGAAGAGACAATTCTTCCCCGAGAACGTGGTTTATGAAGCAAGAAAGAAGTTAAGGGAATTGAAGCATAGAACCACGATTAGTGACTATGTAAGAGAGTTCACCACACTCACGCTTCAAATCCCTAATTTAGCCTCAGAAGATGCATTATTCTTCTTCATTGATGGACTCCAACCTTGGGCAAAGCAAGAGTTGCAAAGGCGAGGAGTCCAAGATGTAGATGAAGCCATTGTAGTGGCCGAGTCACTCACGGAGTACCAACGAGGGGACTCCAAGTCTAAACCATCTTCTAAGGCTAGCTCCTCTAAAGGTGGGGGAGACAAAGGGAGAAATATTCCTCCAAAGAAAGAATTCAAATACTCTTCTAAGAGAGAGTATGAGGAGAAAAAGAAGGCTTTTGTGCCTAAAGGAGGATGCTTCGTGTGCAAGAGGCCACACCAAATGAAGGATTGTCCCAAGCTAGGGACGTTGGCATCCATTCTTTGAGGAGCAGCAGTCCCAAACACAGGAGGTTGAATATGTTGGATCTGTCCAACTCTTGAATGCATTGAAGGGTAAAGAGGTACGCCTGCTGAGAAGAAGAATGGGTTGATGAACGTGGAAGCACTCATAAAAGGGAGGCCTATTGTAGCTATGATTGACACTGGTGCCACACATAATTTCATCACACCCCAGGAAGCAGAGAGACTTGGGTTAAAGGTCATGGAGAAGAATGGTTGGCTCAAGACCGTCAACACCAAGGGAGAACCTCTTAGAGGAATGGTGAAAGAGGTAGAGGTGACTCTTGGCTCATGGAGAGGATTTGTAGATTTTTCAGTCGCACCCATAGATGATTTCAAGATTGTCCTTAGATTGGACTTCTTAAGGAAAGTGAACGTGGTATCCATGCCGTATTATGATGCGGTGTGTGTTATGGAGAAAGGGTCTCCATGCATGATCCCTACACTCTCCAAGCCTGGAGGAACTCCTATGTTGTCTGCCATGCAATTAAAGAAAGGGGTCAAGAAGGGAGAGGTGACCTACTTGGCCTTGCTCAAGGAAGAACCCATAGTGGAAGATGGGGATGTACCCGTACAAATCAAAGAAATCCTCGAGGAAAACAAGGATGTCATGCCTCCTGAATTGCCAAAACAACTTCCTTCTAGGAGGAAGGTGGATCACAAGATCGACTTAGAAGCAGGAACAAAGCCAACCGCACTGGCACCATATAGGATGGCACCACCAGAGTTGGAAGAGTTGAGGAAGCAACTCAAAGAGTTGTTAGATGCTGGTTTTATCCGTCTGTCCAAAGCACCATATGGAGCACCAGTCTTATTCCAAAAGAAGCATGATGGCTCATTGAGGCTATGCATCGACTATCGGGCACTTAACAAGGTAACTATCAAGAATGTGGTGAAGTATTGGGGATTGCCCAAGACAATCATCAGTGATCGAGACCCATGCTTCACAGGTCGATTGTGGACAGAGTTGTTTAAACTCTTGGGGACAGAATTACACTTCTCAACTAGCTTCCACCCACAAATTGATGGGCAAACCGAGAGGGTGAATGCTTTGTTGGAATGCTACTTGAGGCACTTTGTGAGTGCTAACCAAAAGGATTGGCCTAAGCTCATGGATATAGCTCAATTTTCCTACAACTTGCAAAGGAGTGAGTCTACGGGGAAAAGTCCATTTAAGGTCGTGAATGGACAACAACCTATTACACCCCATACTCTTTCATCCTCTTACGCAGGGAAGAGCCTCGGAGCATATCATATGACTAAGTCTTGGAATGAGCAAGCTGATGTTACCCGCTCTTACCTTGACAAAGCCACAAAAAGGATGAAAAAGTGGGAAGATAAGAAGAGTAAATATACAAACTATAATATAGGGGATAAAGTAATGATCAAACTTCTTCCCCAACAATTCAAGGCCTTTCGCAAGGTGCATAAAGGCTTAATCTGTAAATATAAAGGACCGTATGAAGTTGTTGGGCGAATAGGAGAGGTGGCCTACAAGATAAACCTCCCACCAACCATGAAAATCCACCCAGTCTTCCATGTAAGCATGCTCAAACCATACCATGAAGACATGGAGGAGCCAACTAGAAGTGACTCAAGGCGAGCACCACCTATAGTGATCAAGTCCTTTGACAAAGAGGTAAAGGAGGTGTAGCTAATCGAGTCATCAGAAAGAGAGGAGTACCACCAACTATCCAATACTTGATCAAATGGAAGGGACAGCCAGTGAGCGAGGCAAGTTGGGAAACACGAGAAGATCTCTGGCAGTTCCAAGACCACCTAAAGCATTACCACGACCAGAGCGCGACGAGGACGTCTGCCCAATAGGTGGGGGAGATTGTCACGAACGGTCTTTCTTGACGGGTTAATTAAGGGAAGATTTTAGAAGATACCGGAAGACCATAGAAAAATATAGAATATTGTGGAATAATGTAGAATACTCTAGAATGTTCTAGAATCTTGTGGAATCTTGTAGAACCATGTAGAATTATCTAGAACTATGTAGAAACATTTAGAGACATGTAGAAGCATCTAGAAGCATGTAGAGATATGTAGAACTGTTTAGAAACTTCTAGAGACATGTAGGAGTTATCTAGAGTGTCCTGAATAGATATGTGTAGATAGTTCTAGATATATGTGGAGATGTATAGAATGTAGGAAGGTTCTGGATACAAAATCTGGACCGTCCATTAGAATCAATCTCCACCGTCCATTGAGAAGGTGGAAGGCATTATATAGGGGTGGCCATTCTTGGCTAAACCATCCAAGTGATCCAAGTCATTTGTAAGCTTTCTTTTGTGTAGTGTAAAAAGAGTTCTTTCAACCAAAGTTCTCTTATTCTCTTGTGCTCTTAAGCTTCCGTTGCTAGTTATTTTGAGTGAGGCTGACTTGGTGCTTAGCTCAAGAGGTTGAGTAAGTCCAAGTGCCGGCACGGTTGCATTGGAGTGTGTCCAAGGCCGTGACAAGCCGCACAACAATTGAGAGAAGAAAGAGAAGATATAATATAGACAACTTTTAAACCGGTTCCTGTTAAATTTGATGTTGGGTGAATACAAAAGTTTCTACCAATTTAAAACGACGAATAAATTAATTCATTTTAAAAAAATAAGATAAATCAGTTTATCAAGAATAATAAAAAAAATGTCAAATTAATTCCTATATAAAAGAATTATTTTATTTGATATTTTTAAGGGTCAATTTATCTTTTTTTTTCTAGAAATATCAATTTGTATGACATAAAATTTAAGATGCACCAATCTAAAAGTTTTGTCAATAATACAAAAAATGAATGAGTAATTATAATCCGATGTGGAGGAAGAATTTCCTTCTTGGGAGGAGGATGGAATATCTCCGTTTTGGAAATGAAGGTTCCACTGATGTGCTAGAATTGTCTGGAATATACAACAATACTTTTTGGACTCAAATCTTTTTATTTTCACTAAATCTCATAAATAGAAAAACTAATATGGCCAGCTCTATTTTTATAATAAGTTAAGTTAATTCGAGTAAAGTTAGCTGAATTTAATTAGTTGAATTTCAGCTGATTTCAAATAATAATTATTATAATAAAATAAATTGCACATAACTTAGATGATGAAAATTATGATATGCTATATTAAAAATACTAATTTAATATATATTTTTACATCTTTTTAAATTCTTGAACTTCCACGATATAAAATTCCCAAAATTGTTTCTTTAGAGGAAAGTGCGCTTATCTACTATCCTTGATTAATATGAAGTTAGTAGCAACTAAGAATAATAAAAAATTGTTTCACCTGAAGTAGAAATGTTTGTTTGTTTGTTGTTGCTGTTTTTTTTGGTCAAGGTTTAGAAATGTTTGTTTAAACTTCTAAGAAATAAAACATTTTTAATGAAAAATCTATACGAAGTTTAAAATAAATAAATAATTTAAAAAATTAAATTAAATATTCCAATATTTAATAAATTAAAAATAATTTGAAAGCAAAATTTGAAAAATATACATCATAACATCATTTCTTTTGAGTTGAAGGTTAAAACAAATCGTATTCTTAATTTTGTTCGTTTATGATACCTTGTCATTGTTCCAACTAGCCACAACCATCCATTGCTCCAATTCCCGATCCAATTTTTCTTTTGGTAAAATATATTTTTGGTTATGAAAAATAAATATATTTTGAATATGGCATTTTAAAATAATTTTATTTTTTTGGATCCACATATTTATAAAAATACTTGGTTTTAATCCCCCATCACATATGACTGATGGTCGTCATGTAAGATTAAAACTTCCTGATCCAAATATTTTAAAAATTGTTTAGTTTTAGTCTTTTATTAAATGTTGAGTTAATTAATAGATAATTATATTATCCAATCATATATAGTAGTCAATAATTATATATGGCATATGATTGTGCATCCTTATCCAATAACACATTAGATCCAACTAGGGATGTTCTTGACCCGATTTGGTTTGGTTTGTTTTGATTATATTTGAAGGATCAAACCAAACCAAACTAATGTAAATAAGTTCGAATTTGTTTGATTTTCAGTTTTTTACCAAAAGTATTAAAAAATATAAAAAATAAATTTTAATAATATTAAATTAGACTAATCAGTATTATAAAATATAATTGCAAAATATAAATTAATTATTATAAAAAATATAAATATAAATTAATTTTTAAAAGTTATGCTAATGTGTAATAAACTACTAACTAATAAGTTAAATAAAAAAATAAAAGAATCAATAAATAATTAAAAATATAAAATATTGAGTTAAAATATGATACACACATTTAGATAATTTAGTATTAAAATATTATAGAGAATATTTGAGTGTGTGTGCATACATACATATATATATATATATACATAAATGAATATAGATGTAGATTAGTAATTCAATTTGGTTTAGTTTGATTTAGTTTTGAAAATAAACCAAAAGCTGAACCGAACCAATCGGTTTTCACAAAATAATGACCCATTCAAACAATTTGGTTTTAGCTTTGATCGGCTTTTGATTTTTTTGTTTTATTCATTTTCGGTTTTAATTCAATTTGGATTGGTTCTGAGCATCCCTGTATTCAATCATTAACACATCTTACCAAATCTAATGATTCCTTTTAGGTGTTTGTTACCATGCCCGATGCAAATTTGAGGGCATGCTGCCCAATCTAATGTGTGTGGCTGCCATTGGTGGAGAAGGGCTTGTGGGGCCTGCCTAATAACACTTTGAGCTATTATCAGTCTCCCCCACACCTCTTCTATTTTTCGTGGTCTAACCCCACCCCAATTTCGCTCACAGTGTGACACCACAAAGTCCAAGATGTACTCTGTTATCTCGCCTAGAAAATAATTAATCCATCTGCTGTGTGTTTTGTTTTTTGCTCCTAACTTCTCTACTGTTTATACTCTGCTCCAAACACCCCTATCTTTCCTAGAAGATTTTCGTCCTCGGAAAAAATGTAAACACCCCAGAAGGCTTAAGCTACCATATTTGAGGATCTACTACACCATAACAAACCTAATATCACAACCAGAAGATGACCTCTTTTGGAAATTAGAGGGGAAAAAACAAATCTTGGTCTAAACAGGAGTGAGAAAACAAGATCTCGAAATTTAGAACATCATGAGAGATCTAAAAGAGGGCTAAAGGTTCCTGATAAAAGTTGAAAATCATGGAGTCTGCTGGAAAGGTTAACCAAAAAAAAAATTTCTATGGACATGCCCTAGAGAAAAACAATGGGGACGTGAAGCCATTAATGTCAAGCCCGATATGGCTTTCGTCGGGGTCGTCGAAGTCTAGCTGCTTGATGGTGTCAAGTTCGATGGCGATGAGCTTGTTGTCGGTGCTGTCGTGGGTGGAGGAGTTGGTGAGGCCGAGGAAGGCACCGTAGCACTTGAGAGGGATGGTTTCGTTGGGTGCAATGATGAAGGCGTTGCCTTCGCCAGGTGTTGCGTTGCCGGAGATGATGGTTAAGTTGACGTTGCCAGCGCTCTTGTGGGTGGCCTGGAAGGAGCCGAAGTTGATGTTGGCATTGATTAAGTCGAAGACAGTGTTGGGTTTAGAGTTGTTGAAAGAACCCCAAGAGAGAGGTTTGGGTTGGAGGATTGCGAGGTTGCCGCCGGGAAGAGGAAGAGGGTGGGGATGGCGGCGGAGAAGGGGGTTGGTGGTGGAGTCACGTCAGAGTTGGGGTGGGGCTGGGGAAGAAAGAGGGGGTAAAAAGGACAAATTACTTGTAAAAGTAATATTTATTAATATTAAAATATAAATATATATTCTATTTAAAATTGATAACAACCATTAGATTCATGAGATTTTGAGACCATCCCAAACTTATCTTGCCCATTTGAGAACTCATGTTAAAGGGTTTATGTTCGAAGGGTAGTAATTGGATTGTATCTTGTGATTGTTTGTACAATGTAGCACAGTATCAACTCATTTTGATATAGGGGTCAAAACGTTGAAATGAATTTGGGGTGGGGTTTAGACCATGAAGAATTGAAGAGATGTGGGGGAGACTGGTAATAGCTCAAAAGTGTTAGTGGCCAGGTCCCACATGCCCTTCTCCACCAATGGCAGCCACACACATTAGATTGGGTAGCATGCCCTCAAATTTGCATTGGGCATGGTAGCAAACACCTTCCTTTTATAGTAGTATTTTGACACATGTTATGATATGCCACACATAATTAATGGCTATGATTGAATAATATGTTTTTTCATTAATCAATTTAGCATTTAATATAGGTAAACTGACGGCAGTATTAAACTAAACAATTTTGGTTTTATAAATGTTTGAACCCAAACCAATGTTTTTCTTTTCACATAACAAAATGAAAACTAGCTTATTTTTGAAGAAAAAGAAACATATTTAAGCCATTTTATCGTAATATTTAAGCCTTAAAAAAGTCTCTTTTGTTTTTTGGTCATGAGCTTTGGAAAACTTATAAGATGCTGGACTTTCACGACCCACTTGGACTTGGGGTACTTGCTCACAATTTTATGACCTGATGATAACTTTGGACCCACAAGTGACAAAACCAAACCCTACTCGTTCTGCTTATTTCGTACCCGGCTTTTACATATCAGACCAAAAATTTATTATTATTATTTTGGTCGAGTGGCTTTTTCATTTTGTGAAATCTAAAAGGTACGCTGGATCACGATACAAATAAAAAAAAGGAGGAATGTTGGATTTTACGTGTGTTATCTGGGATGCAAAAAATGGAAATTAAAGCTTGAGGAACTTTGCAATTTAGCTTGGAATTCAAGACCACAAATAAAAAAAGTGGGGATTAAGAAATGTGCAATGTTCATGTTCATGGTTTCTAGCAACATAGATTAAGGTATCAAGTGCAAGGCATAGTATTATCATTATGGTTCGTTTGGCCTCATGGTAGCACATAGACTGTTTGATAAAATGTCAAGCTGAGTAATTGAATGAAATTGCTCATGTATTCTGTGTTACGCTTGATTTTGAAAACTAGTGATAAAAAAAGAGAAGCTTGTAATCACCAGTAGTTCATATGATGTTCAAATTTAACTGAATCTGTTTTCTTTGTTTGTATAGACAGTTGGCTTTTGTTTGATCTCTTGATTATCCTTGGAAAGTTCCACAGAACAAGGTTCGTTCCGAGGGTTGTCGATGCTTTAAGATCTGTCATGATTAAGAGATGACACATTTGATTTTGTGCTTAATAGATATCAGATATTGCACTAATATGAACTTTTTTTAAAAAAAAATAAAAAAATGCACTACTATGAACGTTAAAAGCAGAGAAGCATATAAATAATTATCTGCTCAATGAAGGTTTGCTTGATCTTATGGAATGCGTCTCCTCCTTTATGCAGGTCACAATGGGCAAAAAGGAAGTTGCCAGGGACATACTCCCCTAGGATGGGACTCTCTCTTCAAGTGATTTCTTTATTGCTGCCCGAGCTTTTTCTGAGAATTCAAAAAGGCTCAATCTTGCTGTTTCTCAGTGGTTGTGGATCCAATGTCCAAAACGTCATTTGGTATCTTCTCAACAGCAACAACAACAACAACTAAGCCTTGTCCCACTAAGTGGGGATGGCTACATGAATCAAGTGATGTCACAAAATTCTATCATATATATGTTTATGTTAAAACCAATGATATTTAAATCTCTTTTGATTATTTTCCCAAGAATTTTCCCATTTGGTATCTTCTCATGAGGTTGATTTTTGGACAATCAATTTTTACATCCGTTGCCTCCTTATTGTGTTATATTTATTTACTCTCGTCTTTCTCTCAGGTGGAAGGATACTTATCACTGGAGAGCATGTGCCTCATCAAATCAAGTGAGGTCCTTCTGTGATTTAATTTAGTGCAACTACAAACTTTATCATGAACTAATTCTCTCATAAGCTTACATTATCAAGTGAGGGAATCCAAATGGTTTTGTTATCTTTCCAACATGTCTTCTCATGCTATGGCCCATTGGGATTTAAGCATGGATTATGCTTATGCCAGCTTTATTTATTGAAATGGAAGTGGTTATGATTGAACTTTGAACCACTAAATTATTGTCTTGAACAATGCTCTTGAAAGCATAAGATAATAGGTGAAGGCATGTAAATGGTTATATTACACTTCTAACAAATTTCTTAAAGTTGTCATAGCATTTACTTACTGGATAGTAATTGTCATTACAGGAAGAACAGGGTAATGGAAGTCTGATGTCCAAAGAAGAGGGAAATATCTGGTTGAAACTTGAAAGAAGATCCGTTTGACGGCACTACTTTAGTATGTACAACCTAATTGGCTTCCTCATCTAGCTTTTTCTGTATAATTTTTTTTTTGGCACTGCATGAATGTGTTTAGTTTATTCTTTTGCAGTTTATGCACTCCTCCACTCTTCTCTTCCATTCACAGTAATGATCTTTGTTTTCACAAGGGAGAAAGGAATTGTCAAGAAGGAAACCACTATGATTTCCATATAGTCTACACTGCTTCATACGGAGTTCCTGGGCTTTACTTCCGCTCATACAGAGTGGTATGTTCACGTTTCTGGCACAAGTTGTGTATGATAAACATCTGATTGGATACATAGCTATGCATCTTACTGAAAGCATTGAAACACAAGACCACGTTATGGTTGTTTCGGTTGAGACTTGTTTAAGGCTTGTTTTTGTTGTTAGAAGGGGATTCTCGAATCTATATCAAGAAAGGGACGCAGTTTCCTGTCTTTTTTCTGTTGGCTTGGAGGTCAAATGGGACGCCCATTATGCCACTGTTTTCTATATAATAAAAACTTTTGTTGAATTTTGGTGCTCATGACATATTATTTTGAGTAAGAGATAATTTTCTTTGAACTACAACTATAAGGAGGAAGTATTGCTTCCTATTTTGCACCTATGTTGATGGTATCCTATTTCATGTGACCTTCTGTTCTTATCTAATAGCCATAAAAATAACTTGATTTTGTTCTATATCATGTAAATATATATCTTCATTCTGATGTCACAATATAGTCTAAATTTTATTGAAGTAAATGACGATCATTAAATTTGTCATACCATTTGATTGATGATGTAGATGGACAACCTTTGCAGCTCAATGAAATTGTGAAGGATCTTGCTGGTCATTCAGCAATGCTACTATCGGAATCCAAGTGGACATTCAAAACTCATGAGGTAAATAACACGTTTCCCTTTTTGGAATTTTCTCCCTTTGTCAGAATGACACTCTTTTTACCTGCCTAGTGGGAATAGAGGGTGGTTGTATTCGTGATTATTGTTCTAATGTAATGATTTGAAGTAGTTGAAATTATCATGAATAATATATCAGTTTTGGGTCCGTGTCTTCTTTTCTTGTGATTATTTCTTTAGTAAACGGTGTTTTGTGAGTAGAGGTGAAGGGAAAGGTAGAAAGTAAGGATGAGATATGCCCTAAAAGCCCCATTAGGGCATAATATACAACCTTTTCAAATAAGTGCAAATTAACAAAAAAATTTCCTCTTCAGATTGGTTCCACATCTTATCATAAAAATAATCATAATCTTTCTGCATAAATTATCACCTGCTTTGTTCTTATCCCTGAAATATACATTTAAAATTATTTTAATAATATGTTGCAAGAGCATCCATATTTGAACAGGCCATGGTACAAGTTACATCCATGTGGGACTAGTGAGTGGATGAAGCTGCTATTTCATGGTGACACTTCTTTAACCGAAAATGGTCTCATGATTGAACAATATCTGGTTTCCTGGTTCTCAGTCGTTGGGCCGGTGGTTGGTCTTAAAGTTCCTTTGGAAATGATGGATAATGTGTATTCTATTCTTTAGATGCTCACTCATGGTCACACACACAAATAAAGGAAAGAGAAAAATGAATGTGAGAAAAGCTTCTTACTATTATATCATTGGTACAATTGTCATTGCATGAAGACTGATGATGAAGACCGAGGAGGAAACGACTGGAAGTGCTTGTAACCACTATGGTAAATAAATGTCACTTGCAATTGATTATAGGTATCAGGCCAGGCACAAAGAAGAAGGCAGAACGAGAGAAAAGAGGAGAGTTTACAGCTTAAGGTGTGTGAATGTGACTGTTTCATTGATGATGATTCTGTGATACAAGAGAGATATATACAGGAAGAGTTACAGGTATGATGGCATTACAATTAAGCTAGTGATATTATAACAGACTCTTACTGCATTAACAAACTCATGTGGCTGATTTGCACCTTCCTTTTGCGACATGGTCCCTCACAGAATTCAAGTCAAGTTCGAAGTGCTTAGACTTCAATTTAGAGTAAAATTACATATGGAACTTATCTAAGAAATTTCCTCTCCATTTTGTCCCCCAACCTATTTGGATGAGATAAAAAAAAATGGAGTGAAAAATTTTATGAATAAACATCACGTGTGATACGGATGTTTGGTTTGGGGATCATGCGTAATACATATAGAGTGCTTTGGTTTCCATAAATCCATATCAAACACACCAAAATAAACAATTCTCCAAATTAAGTAGTCTGTTTGATGAGTGGATCAGTCTGCGAATATCTTAAACCAAAAGACAAACGGCCCACAAACACCTTCTAAGGCCCAACCCATGTGTTAGTGGGGTTTGCATAAGTGAAGTCAGGCTCAGCATGACCAGAAAAAAAAAGTTCAGCGCTCTAAGTAAAAGCAAAAAATCAGATTGAGTGCTGTGCATGGGTGACTTTTGGCACACCGTTTTGGCAGACCGACACCTAATACTGTTGTAGTGTCACTGTTGCAAGAAACCCATAGAGTTTGATATTTCCAATCGGCTTTTTCGTATTTCCACTCTCTTCTTCCAAATCTTCCTCTCACACTACCAAGAAGTGGGAACGAAAGATATACGAACAAGGTTTAATAAAAAGGAAAAAGGATGAATCATTTGAAAAAATAAACATAAAAGAGGCTTTTTCCTAATCCTACCTTGTCTTTATTATGGTTAATTTTCGTTGATGAACACCTTTCTCCGGACTTTAAGGCATTTGGTATAGTTTATACTTTCTTTGTTTGTCATTTGTCAAACTTAAAAAGTGCTACCATCTATTCTTTTTAAAAAGCGAAGGCAAATTTACTGGTCAGCAGAATTAACAGTAAACCGAAAGTATATTTTTCAAGAAAAGAGAAGAAGACACCCTATCAAATTTCGATTAGGGACACGAACATTTAATTTGCAAAGATCATCCCTGCATATGCATTTTACTAAGTGAGTTTAGTTGAAGGGTGAGCTTGATTTTTATGTAAAAAAGAGATACTTTTTTTTTTATGAATGAGTTTCATGTATATCATTTATGAAAATTTTCACCTTATTTTTATCACTAATCAAACATATCCTACAAGTAATATAATGGATTTGATGAGATGGAAAATTCTGAAATGTTTTTGGAAGAAGAGTTTTTCTTCCTTTAAAAATCATAACTACACTTAAATGTTTTTATACAAGGCTTAAATCCAACAGTACAA
The DNA here is from genome assembly GCA_031216105.1 of Dalbergia cultrata. Classification (NCBI taxonomy): domain Eukaryota; kingdom Viridiplantae; phylum Streptophyta; class Magnoliopsida; order Fabales; family Fabaceae; genus Dalbergia; species Dalbergia cultrata. Next base: position 86,242,750 of record CM062353.1, on the reverse strand, counting down.
GTGTAAAAGCTAAATTCAAGGCTGTTGCCTATGGATGATGTTTTTAAGTTGGTTTTTCGAATAAATTTGTTGTTGATTGAATCATCAAAATTGAAAGGCTAAATTTAAAGATTCGTTGTAAGGATAATGTCTTACAGCAAGTATACCCAGAAATCTTTGTGAGAGCTGCTTCTCACTGTGTTTTGAGATGATTTGTATTTTAGCAAGAAGCCAAATAATGGAGAATGTGAAAAGATATTTTTTTAAAAAAAAGAAAAGGATATATTATTATTATTATTATTATGATTATATTATAAGTTTATAACCTCAACTCAAGGAGTGGGAAGTGGCAGTGACTACTACAGTAAGAAGGGGTCCGCAACCGAGAAATAGCAAAAACACAAGGACCAGCAGAATCTTAGCTGGATGCAATACCAACACCAACACTCCAAAAGGAACAGGAACACCCCCTAAATTCACTCTCTCTTTTTTTTCTTCATCATGCCATCATATCATCTCATCATCATAAAATCCAACCTTTCTGCTTTCTCTGTACCCAAAAATTGATTGAAAAATTTCAACCTTTTCACACGCGCGCCACACTCGCTCACTCTATCGCTCCCTCTTCTTCCTTTCACTCTCTCTCTCTCTCTCTCTCTCTTTCTCCCAGGCCACAAACGCAGAAAGACATATATCTCCATTCTTCCTTCCTTGGCACTCATTCACTCCCACTTCGCATTCTGCATACGCAGCCCAGCCACAGCCACTACAAAACACATTATCATAACCAACAAACAGCAAACAAAAAGCCACAAAATGCACACCCTTCTGTTGTTGATTTTTATCTTCTTGTGTCGTGCACCTCAGCAGCTAGCAGCACTAACCACTAACACCAACACCAACACCAACACCAACAGAAGGATCCTCCATGAACCATTTGTCCCATTGAACACCCTTCCACCCTCTGAGGCACCAAAACCATCACCGCCTTCAACTCAAAACCCCAAGCACCCATACTCCACCACCACCACCACCACAACCACAACCACCACCACAAATGAGTCACCACCATTCTTCCCAAACTACCCCTCACCGCCACCGCCGCCATCTCTTTCCAATTTTGCATCCTTCCCAGCCAACATCTCTTCCCTCATACTCCCACACTCCCCAACGCCCACTCCCTCATCCTCAAAGCTCCTCCCACTCGCCCTCTCCGCCGTCGCCCTCGCCCTTCTCGCTGCCGCCGTCTCCGCTTTCCTCTACTTCCGCCGCCGACGCCGCAACCGCCGCAGCGCTTCTGCTGGCCACAAGGATCTTCGGTCCGACGGCGGTACCCGGCTGTTCCCGCGCAATGCAGAGACCGCTGCCAAGCTCCGGCACGCTCCCTCCGCTGCCAGCTCCGAGTTCCTCTACCTCGGCACTGTCGTGGATTCCCGCCGTATCGAAGGCAGTGATGACGGCGGTGTTGACGTCGACAGCGGAGATTTGGTTAGCCGAAAAATGGAGTCGCCGGAGCTCCGGCCTCTTCCGCCTCTGGCGAGGCAGGTTTTGGCGCCGCCTCCGGTGACGGAGACTGAGGCGGAAGAGGAGGAGGAGGAGGAGGAGGAAGAGTTTTACTCGCCGAGAGGTTCGTCGTTGGGAGGGCGTGAGAGCTCCGGCGGAACCGGATCGGGTTCCCGGCGGGCTTTGTCTGCCGTCGCCGGCGAGAATTTCACCGAAAGGATCGACGAATTGAGCACCAGTTCGTTGTCTTCCTCGAATTGCGGTTCGCCGGAACGGTCTCAATCGATCAGCCTCTCGCCGCCGGCGAGTTCGAGTCCGCTGAGGACACAACCTACACCACCGGAAAACAGACCACCACAGCCACCACCGCAACCACAGATTGCGACAACGGTTTTATCGCCTGCATTATCACCAATTCACAGCCAACACGTGCCTTCTTCTTGTTCTTCCTATTCGTCTTCGTTGTGTTCTTCATCATGCTCAACACCTGAGAGAGCTTTTGTTCATGAAGAAGAAGAAGAAGAATATACTAATACTGCTGCTACTCACTCTCCTTCGTTGTCACCACTCTCCTTGCCACCCAATTTGGAGAAAACCACACTTCATGAAGATGATGAGGCTAGTGTAAATTTGGACACTGATCATAATGCATGTGCACCATCATCACCACTGCCACAAGAGAGGGTTTTAGAGACAAATGAAGCTGCATCAGCATCAGCATTAGGATCACCGAGGGTATCTAATGCTTCCAGTGGAAGCAGAAAGTTTCTGCCTTCATCACCATCATCATCAACTTCAGCTTTCTCTCTGCCCTCCTCGCCGGAGAAGGCAGCGAGTCATATCGGTTTTGATCAGTCTCCGAGGATGTCGAGCGTCTCAGACCGGTTTAGGCAACCTGATCTGTCATCATTGCCATTGTCACCAACCCTGCTTTCATCGCCAGAAATAGAAAGAGGATTGAAAAGCACTTTGAATTCAAATGAGTCAGAAGCAGTTGCTAATGGCGTTTCACAGAGGAAACATTGGGAGATTCCGGTATTGTCGACGACAACAGCAACACCCTTAGGAACCGTTGTTGGCAATGTTTTGGATCAAATTGGAGCTGTTCCTGTTACTCATCCTCCACCACCACCACCACCACCTCCTGTGTCTCAGAGGAAACAATGGGAGATTCCAGCTCTCTCAACACCAATTGCTCCATCATCAGCAGTGCCGCCGCCTCCTCCTCCACCGGCTCCTCCGTTGCAGCGGCAGCGGAAGCAATGGGAGGTGCTAGCTCCCACAACACCTGTTGGCCAACCCGTTTCGAGGCCCCCAGAGTTGATACCTCCTTCTAGGCCCTTTGTGTTACAGACCCCAGCAACAAAGGTTTCCCCAGTCGAGCTGCCACCGAGTTCTCAGAGTTTGGGTGCAGCTGAAGAGGCTGCAAAACCCAAGTTGAAGCCTTTGCACTGGGACAAAGTGAGGGCAAGCTCTGATCGTGAAATGGTGTGGGATCAGTTAAAGTCTAGCTCTTTCAAGTGAGATTTTCACTTCTCATCACACTTCTCTAGTGTTATATTATTATTAACCTTTTTAGCTTTTGTAGATATCTCTTCTAATATTCCCTTAATGTTGGGGGTAAAAGTTTCTTGGTGGTGTTTTCAATTCTTACATTTTTCTCATAGGATAGAACTTATTGTTGAATTTTTCACCCAGTTATTTTTGGAGGGACACCATGGTTATGACCTATGAGTGGCACTTTGTAGTTGACAATTCTTATGTATAAGATTCAATCGGTGTTTATTGAAATTATGTCATTTGAATTGGGCTGGCTGCAGATTAAATGAGGAAATGATTGAGACATTGTTTGTAGTGAACACACCAAACCCAAAACCCAAGGATGCTACTCCACGCTCGGTTCTTCCCCCACCAAGTCAGGAGGAGAGAGTACTTGATCCTAAAAAGTCCCAAAATATTGCAATCTTACTGAGAGCCCTTAATGTCACCATAGAAGAAGTGTGTGAAGCACTTTTAGAAGGTATACTCTCATTTCGGCTGAGATTGACATGAATTTCTGTGGTTTCTATGTCCTCTACTTTTACAATTGAAGGAACGTTGCATGTCCTTCTTGAGAGGGACATGTCTTTTTCCTATGTATGGGTATAAATTAAATGGTGGAATGATCATTACTATTATTATTATTATTAAGGTAGAATGATGATAACTTGTGATTATTAAATGCCACTTGGAGCTAGTGGAAAATTTTGTTCAGTTGACCCGCTGCTATGTTCTACTATGATTTTTGTAGTATTATTCCTCCTTTCCTTTGCTTAGTGAAGCCATTGACTTGTAACGTAATATCTGCTAAGATACACCAGTTTTATCGATTTAGTTTATAGATCTGTTTTATGTGATTTTCGAAGTTTACCAACTGTTAGAGATTTCATCTTTCTAATTCATGGTGTTCGTTCTCTCTATTTTTTCTTTCCATAAATTTGAATTTTATAGCTTTTTCTTTAAATAGTTTCATTTTATTCCTTGTGCATTGCTGATTGAGTATAGTTCTAGCCACAACCCTTCCAATTTTCACTTTGAGACTGATGATAATGCAACTAAGTCAATTTACCTTTCTACAGGTAGTGTTGATACACTTGGAGCAGAACTACTTGAATGCTTGTTAAAAATGGCACCAAATAAGGAAGAAGAACGCAAGTTAAAGGAACACAAAGAAGACTCACCAACCAAGCTTGGTCCAGCTGAGAAGTTTTTGAAGGCAGTACTTGACGTACCTTTCGCATTTAAAAGGGTGGAAGCAATGCTTTACATGGGCAATTTTGACTCTGAAGTGGAGTATCTTAGGAAATCCTTTCAAACTCTAGAGGTAACGAGTCTCTTTTTTATTCGTCTCCTGTTATATAATTATTCTTGAAGATATCAAGGTGACATTATTGATTCTTGGAGACCTTTTGCTTTTTGATAGAAGATTTTATTGACACTTCAAATGTCATTCAACTCAAAGAAGTCATTTAAACATTTTTCTAATATTAGATGTGAGGGTCCTTTTTTGTTTTTTTCTTTGTTATGAGGAATTATTGCATAACAAGGGTGAATGCATAGTTTCTGATACTTTGGATTAAACATATGACACTTGTTGGACTGTTAGGCTCACAGCCCATTTTATATCCTGCTATGCTCAGTTACTCAGAATACTTTCACAATTTTTTCCCATCTTGGATGAGTACCCGCATAATATGAAATTAAGTCCTCTCTATTCCCTTCTTCTGCTATCTTATCCTACTTTTTTTAAAAGTGGTCAAGCAGAATACTTCTCAGGAAGTTTCTCATGTATACAACGGTAGTTTTACTTTCTGTCCATTTTCTGATAGCTGCTTTTGCAGGCTGCCTGTGAAGAGCTGCGGAGCAGTAGAATGTTCTTGAAGCTTTTAGAAGCTGTGCTTAAAACTGGAAACCGCATGAATGTGGGGACAGATCGTGGTGATGCACAGGCCTTCAAACTTGATACACTTCTCAAGCTGGCTGATGTCAAAGGCGCAGATGGGAAAACAACCCTACTGCATTTTGTTGTACAGGAAATTATTAGAACTGAGGGTGGTCGTCTTTCTGGTACTAACCAAACTCCGAACTCTACTTTGAGTGAAGACGTCACATGTAGGAGACTTGGTCTGCAAGTAGTGTCTAGTTTGAGTTCAGACCTAGCTAGTGTGAAAAAGGCTGCTACTATGGATTCTGAGGTTCTCAGCAGTGATGCCTCTAAACTTTCCAAAGGAATTGCAAACATTGCAGAGGTTGTAAAATTAAATGAAATGGCAGGATCAGATGAGAGTAGTCAGAAGTTTACAGAATCAATGAACAAATTCATTAGAATGGCAGAGGAGGAAATTCTGAAGATTCAAGCCCAAGAAAGTGTTGCTTTGTCCCTAGTGAAGGAGATCACCGAGTATTTTCATGGGGACTTGGCAAAAGAAGAAGCACATCCATTCAGAATTTTCATGGTTGTAAGAGACTTCTTAGCAGTTCTTGACCGTGTCTGCAAAGAAGTTGGCATGATAAATGAGCGAACTATGGTTAGTTCGGCACATAAATTCCCTGTTCCAGTTAATCCAATGCTTCCACAACCGCTCCCTGGATTGTATGATAGGCGACAGCACAATGACTCTTCAGATGATGACGCTCCATCACCTTAGTTACATAACCTGACGTCACTCATGTGACCTGTTTGTTGGGGGGGGGGGGGGGAGAGGGGGTATGTTCTGTTCTGCCCCAAAATGTGGCGCAATTCTTTTCTTGTTAAAATTGTAAAAAGATCCTTGTAATAGATCTGACTCTAAATATACTATATAGAGAATGTAGAGGATTTTCTTTCGGGTAAAAATCCTTGTATGATAGGATTTGTATGATTAGGTTGTTATAAGCATGTACAGAGCTCTTCAATTAAGGGAGAACACTTTGCTTGCAATTGAAATTACCGCAACATTTTCCTTTTTTTTAAACATGTCTTCGTATAATGATTAATCTGATTTATAACATGTCAAATCTATTCTCTAGGAGTAAGAAAATGCAGACAGATGTGATGTGAATTTTGGTTCCTCTAAATTGCTTTGTGCATTTTTGTGTAAAAATCATAATTCTTTGGTTATGGACTTATGGGCGATTCATGACTTTTAGGTGTCCTTGTCAATTTCTTTTTCTGGATCATAAGAGATTGAGTTTATTATCTGTATACAGATGTATGAGGAAATATATCTCCACTTCACGAAAGCCTCATTCCATCCCAGACAGAACCGATATGATATCTCGTTATAAAATGCATGGCGCTTTTATTATTATTATTATTTATCTATTTATTTTTATGAAGCATGATGAATCCTGAACTGCAAGAAAATTATCTATTCAGACATCATGTATTCTTTCACTAATTTACTATTCTGATGCTTTGTTTCCTAGTGCAACTTGCACAACTATTAGGTTTCCAAAGTTTCTTCATTAAGGTTTACAAATTACAGACATCATGTGAGGTGGATAAATTCACGCCCGACACTAGTCTTCGTCCATGACAAGAGCAGATACCTATTGAGATCACGTTCACATGCAACTTATCTAACCACCAATTGTCTTCTGTCAAGTCTAATGATGCTACAAACATAGGGCAAAGGAGCGTCAAAGACTGGAGGTTGCACTAGGAAAATTACCATAGAAGAGTGGTAGATATCTTAACTAGTAGAGTGGTAGATATCTTAAATAGTGGTAGTACCCTTTACGAGCTAATTGTTGTTTCTCCTCTTATGTTCTGAAGAATTCATTCAGGTTATCAGCATCTATGCGCTCTAATATTCGGCGCGCTTCTTCCTCTGTCGCCGGCACCACATTTCTAAGTTTAAATCCATTTTTCATTGCCTTTGCCTCTGGACGTACTGTGAAAGTGAAATGGAAGGTGTTTGATACCTGTATTTACATCATTCAATAGCACAGACAAAGCTGATTACAATCTTCTATATCCTGGAAGTTGCAAGAACAAAAGAGTAACTGACTAATGATTATTGATTGTCCAACATGAAGGTTAGTATGACTAACCTCACTAGATCGCAGCTCAGGTCTTGTAACATGAGCAACAACTTCAACGTTGATGAGTGGCTGATCTGGATCGTGAACTTCGGTATACAGAACGCAGGATTTGAGACGCAAGAAATCCCCCACATCAACCTGCTCAATGATTGCTTTTCTTTGAGACATACTATATGGGATTGACCAATTGTTTGATTTTCAATTTTCATTATTTTTAACCCTTAGAAACATAGAGGAATATATAGGTAAAGCAAGTCTTAAGTGGGGGATGGGTGCCAAAGAAGTACAAGAGCAGAAGAAACACAGTTGCAGGATCATTATGTGTAAGAGAGATTGTAAGCATACATAAGGCTTCAGAAACATACACAATAACACAAAAGTAACTGTTGTATTTCACCCAATTACAATAATAACAATAATAAAAAAAGGATTATAACTTGTACCCCTCACGCTCTTCCATATACTCAGAAGTCAAAATGCACAAGTGACAAGCAAAATACTCTAGATTTTGGCTGTCAATTTCAAATAATTTGAAAATTCTGTGTATCTCCTTTTCTTTTTTCAAGTAACAGCAGTTGATATCAAATTAGTTAAAGAAATTTCAAGGTTCCGGCTGCTCAAATGATACCTAACAGAATCATGTACAAGTCAAATTTGTTATGATCAAGCTGCATATGGATATGGTGATATTTTTTCAAAGAGCGGAGAAAATACTGACAGGTCTTAGGAAATCAACGTGGTCAACTTCTAGAAAGCAAGGAACTAATCCAGCAAAGGCATATGCTGTTGAGAAAGCCAACTCAAAGGCGCGATGCATCAAGAAACCTCCAAATATTCGACCGTGGATGTTCCTCTGCTGCGGCTGGCATATCAGGGAGTTCTCAAGGCTGGTATCCCTCAGAAGAATGCTGTCTCGATCAGCTAATGCCGGCATGTCACAGAAAATCCTTCCCTCAGCCAACAGGGCTTCAAGCCTATTGGCTCCCCCATTCTCAGAGTCCCTCTTCTCCCCTCCTCTTTTCCTCTTCTTCAAGTTATTCCTTGCCTCAGCTTGTTCGTAAAGAAGCTTCTCATGTTCAGTTTCGGGCGAAAGTCGATTAACCGGAGCAGCCTTGCCAGTTTTCGAGTCCCGAGCAACAAATATGAAGTTGGCTGTCAGTGCTACTGAGTCTGAAGAACCACTGCCCTCTGCCGCACGAATTATGAATAATCAGAATAAAAGGAGATAATGATAATATTAGTAAGCTGTAAAAGAGAATACCCCATCCACTATGTGCTTGCTTGGATATAGACTTTTTTTGAGCATGCAAAAGTACTTTTGCTTCAATCAATTACTAATCAGTCAAATTGGCAGAGGCGTGTTTATGTGATGTATGAAACTGAAATTGAAATGCAGCACCTTGTTTGGAATTGGACTGAGTAACCTCGAGTTGAATCTCAATTGAGGAGCGGCCAACCCAGATGACAGAGCCAACAATTTTGAGGTCAATGTCGACACTGATAGGCTTGTTGAGGACGATCTTGTCGACGGAGGCAGTGACGACGATGAGGGGCCTGGTGGTGCTGGCTACATCAGAGCAGTGCTTGACGGAGATGGTACCAGCCAAGGCGTCGAGATCCTCGAGGAGCTTGCCGATGCGGACCTCGTTCCAAGGGTCGCGGTACTGCTCCCTGAGGACGAAGTCGGAGGAGAAGTTGTAGAGGATGGCCGTCCTGCTCTGGGAGGGGCTCTTGGTCAGAAGCTCGCTCTGGGGAGGGGCGTCCCGCGGGGGGTCCAGAAGCCTCTCGAAGATCTTGCTCCTCGCCTCCCACAGCGCCGTCGTCACCGGAGAGTGGTACATCCCCGGCCACAGCGCGATGGGTTTCCGGTCTCCTTCCCCCGGGGGAGGAGGAGGGTGGTTGACGGTGGTGGTAGTGGTGAAGACGGGGATTGTGCCATTCACGGCGATTGTGTTGTTGCAAGCAGGAGAATTATCTTCCGAGTCCATTTTTGTGTTGTGTAACTTTTTTACTTACCTCTATTCTGATTCTAGTCTTTGCGAAATGAAAGGTTGCTTCGTTCGCTGTATATATATATATATTAATAATAGTCTAATGTATGCAATCTTTTTCTCCTTGCTATAAATCTAGTTAGCTATTATCATTTTCACTTTTTCATATATAACAGCGCTGGTAATTTTTTTCAGAATAATAATAAGATAAGATTGTTGTCGAAATTTTTTTTATAAAAACTAGATATTCACTGATTTAAATATCTAATACTGCAGGTATGAAATTCGCAGTCAATTTCTAACAAGACTAAACATTTTTAATTAAAAAAAAAATTTGATTAAAAAAGTCATCCAAATGAAATGAGATGAGATGATTTGATTGGATGACTTAATGTATAAAAATTAAACTCTTTTCTGTATACTAACAATGTAAAAGTATTTTTTATGAAGATATCCAATAATATACTGATGCATTTCTTTTTTTGGTGACAACATATTAATGTGTTAATTATGGTAAGTGATTATCATATTTATCATTTAAAAATTTATATAAATAAAATAGTTTAATTGAATGACAGCAACATTATTAAAATAAAACCCTTTAAACAGTTAAAAGACAAATAATAGTATGTATTACTCATAAAATAATCATTTACTTGCCGAGCATTAATCTAAACAATATCGAAATTTTAGTGTGTAAATAACCTTTTAAATTTCTAACTTGACAACAAAAGCTTGAAAAGTTTTTGCCATTAATCTGGACGGAAGAGATCCACATCATTAACATGATGTGACTCAAATCAGCTCTCATCAGTTTTTTGTTTTGGTACAACGGAGGGCTCAGAGGCCCAAAAGAAAGACTGAAAGGAAATTACACGGGGTATGGTCGTATGGAGGCCATGTGCCATACATATGAGATGGATTTTTTTTTTGGTTTTCTCCAGCTAGCTACTGTCTATTCTATCTGTGCTACGCCTTGGGATTAAGGTAGATTATTTGTTATTAAGTAAACATGTCCATTGATTTTTGAAAAAAGTATATGACATTAATTTAGTGTTTGAGATTTTGTTTAGATCAAATAAGTTGTTAAAAGTTAAAAAAAAAGTAATATTACGTAAGTTCTTAAAAATTTGAAGAGGAAGAATGTGTGGGCGGTGGTGCTCTTGTGAATGGAAGCCTTAAGAAACACGTGAGTGAAAAGATAGGGTCTTTTGTTCTTTTTTGGCAGGGGCAAGAGAAGTCCGTCTCTCTTGGACATCTGACAAAAACTAAAAAACAAAAAAGGTTTCGTACCTTTTAGGGTTTAGGGCAGTACACTTTCTTTTTTATCGAATAGGGCAATACACCTTAAATCCCCTTAACCACAAATTATATGGATTGGGACAATCTAGCCCTGTTTATATAACATGTAACTTAGTCGATCCAATCCATCATTTGGGTGGGCCTAGCTCCATTGACTCTTGGATTGCTTTCCGTATTAACATCTCTATCCGTAAGAGGCTTTGGCTGGATATAAGAAAAAATTTACACGATCTCTCATATCATTCAGCTACTTTTTTCATTACCCAAATTCTTGAATGTGTTATAGATGAGAATTTCAATTACATTTTCTGTGAGCGTGGTGAATGTGATAAAATAAATGATAATATATGGGAAATTTCACTACTTTTATAATTACAATCCAAATTTATTAACACATAATTCTGCATTTTTTTTTATAGATAAACCTGGCACTATTATAATAAAAATTTACTAGTTATTTATACATAATTTCACAAATATCAGCGCTCTTTGTAAAATTGTAGAAACATATGACTCATGTACCCACGATCAGTATTTTTAAGACTTTTTTAAAAGCCACAACCGTCCACCACATTGCACTGAAATATGTTTCTTAATAGAAACTTGAGAACACACTTTAAAAAAGTACCGAACTTAATAATAATACATTCAACTAGATTCATGGAAATATAAAAGTGGGAAGTAGGAAGCAGGAACTACTAGTGATTAAAAAGTAATTTATAATTCATCAGGGCATGTAGCTTGTAAAGGAGACAAGCTATTCACAAATTCTATAACGTTTTTATGAGAGCTTCCGCCCTCACTAACAGCTCCCACTGCCAAAGTCTTCCATTGGTCGACATTTTTCTTTATTTCTTTGCCTATTTCACCGTCCATTATTTCCCTTATACACTGCTCCAATGCTTCTCGTCTCACGATCCTTTTCTCATCAATTGGAGCTCTAATTCCCACTTTCCAGACATCTTCAACATACTTTGCATTTGTGCTTTGGTCTGCCCATTGTGGCACTGCAACCGTTGGAACTCCTAAGCTCAAAGTTTCCAATATAGAGTTCCAACCACAATGTGTCACGAAGCATCCCACAGCCTCATGTGCTAGAACTTTCAGCTGGGAGCACCATGTCACTACCAAACCCTTTTCTGATTTCTTTGCAAAGTCTTTTGGTAGTTTAGTCTCTTCAGAGGCTCTAACCACCCACAAGAAGTATCTATCACAATCTCTCAAACCACAAGCTATTTCTCCCATTTGCTCCTCGTTAAGGGTGACCAAACTCCCGGATGATACATAAACAACCGACCCCTTTGGCTTATCGTCTAGCCATTCCATACAATATTCTTCACTCTTGAATTGTGTAGCACCATAATCTTCGTCATCTTCTATTTGTTTATCTAAGAACATAGATGGTATATTTGGTCCTATGGTCCTAAATTTTGGCCAAATCTTTGTCGTCCAATCAACCATCTAAAAAGCAAATTTCAATGACCAACGATTACATATGGAACCGGAAATTTTAGAAGAAGAAAGCAGATACTCTACCCGTTCAAAATAAATTTTACCATTTTTCTTTTTTTTGGTTTTGGTCTCGAAATACATTTTACTGTTAAAACTTCAAAATTACACATATTTTTAACAGGACAAAGCATTACTAAAATATGAAAACACGTCATCAACTAACATTATTATTGTAAGTCACATTGACTGACTCATGCATCATTCTCTCGTCTAATTACTTCAAAAATTACGCATACGAAAGCATTTGATCAAAATATCGATATACAAAAGTCTTAAGCCGCCGTAAATACATTTAGATTAAATCCTGTTTGTAATATCTTACCTCTTTATCCAGCTCGTAGATTGCATTGCAAAGGACCCAATCGGCTTTGTCGATGTTGGAGAACTGACCCACTAACATGGCAAGCACAGGTCGATCTTGTTCGTATGTGAGGAAGAAAGAAGGCATGTCCCCAATTTCAAGTTTGGGCATAGAAGGAAGGGAAATCTCATGGTCAGTGAGTGGAACTTGCAGCTTTCCCAATTTGACATGGGAGTATATGCTATTCACAGGTAAATTTTGAGTGAGGTAGGATGCCCCAATTATTCCAAAGCTCTTTGCAACATCAAGTGCCCATGATAAGAAAGAATTATAAATGAGGCAATCTACAGGGTACCCTGATCTACCAAGTTTTTCTAGAAGCTCAGCGAGGCTTTTGGGTCCTACTTGCCAAAAACGTTCCACATAGGCGTTATAGCTGCCAGCTTCTGCAATCCCACCATTGTCAGACCCATCAGAGATGGATTCAAGTGACATGGAAGGAGGAGGCACCTTGTGCAAGTTCTTGCGGTAGAAATGGGTGGTGGCTACAGTCACTCTCACCCCTTCATGTACCAAAAGCTTTGAGAACTGAATCATGGGATTTATGTGACCTTGAGCTGGGTATGATAAGACCAGACAGTGTGGCGGTCTGCTACCCCTACTTTTCTCCTCCATTTCTGCCATGAGCCTTTCTTTCTTGCTGTGTCAGTTTGGTGGGGCTGTTGACTTACGGAGCCTCTGTTCTGTGGTCGATATTTTTCTATTTACGAATACATTAAGATTAATAATTATTTTAAACATATTATGCATTTATGTAAAAGATAGCCTTAATATACCCTTAGTCCATATAGATATAATTATATTTTGATATTAGGCTTTTCTTCTCTCTTTTTTTTTTTTTGTCTCTCTATTTTTAACATTAGGTTTTATTTTTCTATCATTTATTATGCACTAGTATTTATAAGTATTAAGGAAAATTCTTAAAGTGTTTATAAGAGCAAAAATTAATTAATATTTGTAAGAGGTAAGCGCAGATTTAAAGTTTTTATACGGACGAAAATTTAAACCTGTAGGAACCAAAAGTCCAAGAAAAAATAGAGAGATCAAAATCAAAAGAAGTTATATTTGTAAAAGCTAAAAACATAAACCCAAAAGATATTATACTAGTGTTAAATTAAATTCATTTTTCATGCAAATTTTCTTTTAAAACTCTTTTGGGTCAGACATTGTTTTATGGCTGGTTTCTGGGTCAGACTTTTAATTCTTCGGTTTTTGTTGACCTTTTTTCCTTTTCTTTTTTACTTTTATGTGGTTTCGTTTTCTCTTTCTTATTAAGGTTTTGGTTCACTTTCCGTTTGCTCTTCTTTTGCAAGGCTGGGGCTACAAGGCCCAGAGGGAAGGGCAGCTAGCTGATTGTCTTTTTTGGGTCTGAAAAAAGCTGATTTCGTTTCTCTAAACTTTTCTATGTTGCTAACAAAATGGGCTAAGGCCCAAAACAATGAATTACAAAGTTATCACTAGGGGTACGTACTTCTAGCCCTGCGATAAATCATGGAGATGGTCAGACCAAAACAAAAAATCATGGAGATGGAGAAGCAAACCCCTGTAATGCAATCTACACATTGATTTTCTTTATCTGTACATGCATCTGTGGGTGTTTCCACTTGCCAAACTCGTTGATCTCGTTTTCTCTCTAATTTCATTTTTATTATGAAAAACTAAGGTGTGTGCGGTCCAGGGACGGATCCACATTGTAAGTTTTGGGGGCAGATGCCCCCCACTAAAATCTAAGAATTTTTATTAAATGTCATAGGTTATATATATATATTTGCCCCATTATTAAATTATGTTTAACCCCGTACAAAGATAACAGTTATGCGAAATTTATTCTTGTGCTTATTTCTAATTTTTGGCCTCATTTTCTTAATTTTCTGGATCCATCATTGGTGGGATCAAATTCTTTGCTTACTGTATAATGTATCATAGATTTTCATGTTACATGGTTAACCACTTCATTTATTTTTGAATAATTACTTACTTTAAAATTTTTATTTATTTCGGAATAGTTATTTACTTAAAAAATTAAAAAAAATTATTATTTTTTAATTATATTTTTATTAAATATTATTGACTCATTAATAAAAGAGGATAAAAAAATTAGAGCATTGAAAAATAAATGCAATTTAATAAATAAAGTTTAAAATTTTCTAATATTAATATTTTTTAATTATTTTCTTATGTTTGGTGAGTATTTAAAATTAAACTGTCATTCAAAGACGAATGAACTGATAAACTAGATAGTAAAGTAAATTAATCTAGCACATGATAGCAAAGGCTTTCATAGAAGAGAAAATAACTTGATACAAATTAAAATAAGGGTTTTTTTTAATCCATGTCCTTTGAATACTAATTAAAAAAATTTAAAATTATAAATTTTATATAAACTGTACACTCGCACAATATTAATAAAAATTTACCATTTTAAAATTCTCAAAAATAGAACTGGAAGAGTATATATCGCCACAAATTTTGAAGGAACAGCTAATACCTAGACCTAGCAGGTGATGGAGCCCAGTGATGAAGTGAATTAAAGAGGGTGCCTTCTCTCATGAAGATGAAAAAGTTATCTTCACCTACAGATTCCAATAACTAGATGACATGTGTAATATCAGAAACATAGAGAATTTTAAAATAGTCCTAAAAATTCACGGACTATGCTGCACCTCACAATCCCAATACTTGTTCCTCTCCCTTCTCTCTTCACAACGAAGCTTCTGCCCTCATCCTCCCTTTTCTACCCCGCAACCCACCGCCACTTAACTGCAACCCATTGGCCGCCGCCGCCCCACCTTCGACCGCTGCATGCCTTCGCCGGCCAGCAGCCTACCTGGCCAATCACCAACATCTCACCTAATATTTACATCTATCAACTCCTCTTTTGCAACCACCATAGTAATATGATTACCACCACCAACAGCAAAATTTTTTGATAATACTTCCATATCCAGAAACAAGTTTTCTCAATCATGGCAATTATAATGTTTTAGATCCATCCAAAAAAAAAAAAAATGCACAATTGCCATATTACATAAAAATGGAAAACAATGGTTACCCAAATCGTATCATACCAGATCGAAGAAAAAAAATTGCCAAATCTATCTCTAAGTGTAGAACTCCCATTTTTTGGCCAAGCTAATGAGATATCATCAAAGTCATGGCAGTGGATAATGATTTCTAGTAAGAAAGTTTCGAGCTTTTCCTCAACACCATCGGTCGACTTTTCCCTCCACCCCCACCCTTCCTCCCCTCTGCCGCCGACCAAATCCTCGCAGCGGCGGCTGCTTCGCAACCAAGATTGGAGGGCTCACTGGAGCAGGCTTCATGGCAACTTCACGGGGTAGCTCCAGCACGTGCTTGGCGGGGATAGCTCTGGGACGATTCGCGGATCTATGGCTGGCTCTGCAGCGGAAGGCTTCCCAGCAGCGTGGTTGTGGAGGGTGGCTCGCCTGGCGGTGGTCGAAGTGATGAACACCACGGACAAGGGCGGCCTGTGGTGGTTCCGGCGGTGCTAGGAGACGCGAGTGGTGAGGTCGTCGTCTTCGAGGGGTGACAGGAGCGGAGGTTGCGTGGGGGAAAATCCAAGGAAGGCGGCGATGGTGGTACATGTCCCTTGCTGGGGTGAGGGAACAGGGAGATAAACAAGAACAAAGCCCGATTGGTTCCAATGGAAAAGAAGTCAACAACAACAACAGCAAGCAAGGAAAACCCATCTTCAGTTTCAGTTGGAATACCCTTTTGGACCCTGATCCCGACGATGTCCTTGCGCTCGAATTAACGGGTCTTCTCACATGGGCAAGCGTTCAGGTCCTCTGGCAGCTATTATTCATCTCACTGGCTATTCTTATCGCTGCCCTCAAGCACTCTTTCATTGCTGCTCTTCTTATTTTCATTCTAATCACCCTGAGTTCATTCTGGCCATTCATCATTTTCATTGGATTATGCAGTTTTTACTTGCTTTTTTTAATAGTTTTTATTTTATTTTTCATAATTTTGGGCTGGGATTGTTATTTTATTTTGTTTACTAGCCATGTTGTGATAGAACAATGTTTATATGCCATTGAGAATTTGACTGTATAATCTTGTCCCTATTTTCAATTTTTCATTATCGTTAGTTCGTTACCATTCTTCAATAACTAGATAATGCAAATTTTTTACTAAATACCCAAGCGTCGTGCCCATGTTCATTCTGAAGATGTTTGCAAATCCAATAGCTGTGGTATTTCACAAGGCGATGGTGCCGCCACCAGGGAGGCGGACGACGGGAGAAGGTTTGGTGGCCGGCACCACGACTGATGATAGGGGCAGCGCTTGCTCTTTTAGTTGTGGTCGAGAAGAGAGAGAAGAGATTATCCGAGAGGAGAGGAAGTAAAAATCATTTGAGGAGCACCATGTTGCATAAATTGTAAGGGCTATTTTAAAATTTTTCTTGTGATTGACGTTCAACACATGTCATCCATTTATTTGATATTTGTTAAATCTGCAGGTGAAGATAACTCTTCAATCTGCACCTGAGAACCCGCCATTAAAGAGAGCTTCGTAGTTTGTTGGCCAGTAGGGTCTATTAAATGTTGATATAGATGTTAAAGCAACGGTGGCTGAATAATAAAATTATAAAGTAAATTTATAACATTTATATTAAAAGATAAATAATATTATAAGTATTATTATAATATTATTATATAATTTTATTGTATACCAAGTATTATTCTAGATATTATAGAGGACATTGACATGAAAATTTAAGATTCTAATTACTCATCCTCTCTTTGAATAATTATTAATTGTAAAAACTTGCTTTATTTAAAAGTAATTGCCCATTTTAAGATTTTAAATAGTATTTATTATTTTATATAATAATATCATAATTAAATACTATCAACTCATTGTAAATGAGGAAAGGAAATGCTGAAATATTAAAAAGAAATAAGAATAGTTTAATAAATTAATCATATTTTTACTAATATTAATAGTTTACTAATTATTTTTGAATTCTTGCAACTATTTAAAATTTGACAATCAATCAATGACAAAATGAATAATTAACTTCGTGAAGAAACCAAATAATTAAGAAGGCCAACTAAGTGACTAGATAAAGTTGAAGTTAGATAAATTTAAATATAATTTATAATACTACTCTTAATATTTATGTTAATATTTTCTCTCATATTTAATCTACTTACTAAATCTCTCTTATAAAAATATATAAAAAAAACTAATATCATCTAAAATTTTTAAAAAGATAAAAAATAATAAAAAATATTTATAGATCGATACTTTTTTTTTTTTGGTGGGATTTATAGATCGATACTTATTATAAAATATAGGGAGTAATTAGGGAGAAAAAATTGTCCATAAAGGACATGCGTGGTGCACGAGGCAGCTAGGAGATTTTGTTTTGCTCTACGTTCGGTGAAAGGCAATCGAGTTATAATGAACGGCCACGGTAACCGATTATATGTACATGGACAAATCAATGTAAGGCTTGGATCTTATCAAATGATTAGTTGTTCGTTCTCGCAAACTGTGATGTCCTGGTGATGTAGTATATGCTACTGTTGTGCTGAATCGATTTAAAGAGACGCACGTTTTTTTTTTCGTAGACACGCATGTATACCCCAAAGTAAGTTAATAGCAAGGGATTGTTTGGTTAGTGGTAGAAATAAGATATAAATTTATATAGACAAATTTTATATTTAAAATTATATATAAATTTTATTTATAAAAATTTATCTTTTTTATTTTTCCAAATCAAATAAACTGCATAAAAAGATCAGAAATTTTGACCAAAAGAAACTCACTCCAAAAACAATCAATGTCAATTGTCACTATCATAACATGTTGCTAGTACTATCTCCGTTTTGAGATATTTATTCCCTTTCAAAATAATTATCATTTTTAGAGAAATATAAATATTAAAAATAACAATAAATATATTATAAATAAAATATAATATAATAGATAAATTAATACATCTTTATTAAATGAAATAATTTTAAAAAATTAATAGCTAATAAGTAAAATTATTTAAGAATATTATTAAAAATATAAATAAATAATATATTAAAATATAAAATTATTTAAAAGTGAATTACATTTTGTTTTTCACCGTGCAGAGTTCCGTATCCATTATGTTGCCCGATGTGATCGTCGCAGTCGCAGTCGCAGTCGCAGTCGCAGTGGTCTTGTCACTAGCTCAGTGTCCGTTGCAAATACTTAATTTTGAGCAGTGTATTATTATGGCATATACCCAACCATCAGCAAGTGTCACTCATACCGGAAAAAATAAACAATAAATTTTTTTAAAAAAAAGCAGGAAGTGGAATCCTACTTGCACACTCACCAGTACATCTATTTAACATTATACGCCATCTACGATTCAATTGATGACGTAGATAAATATTCATATTAGTAAGCACTGACTTGCTAATAAAAAAAAAATAGAATTCATCTTCACTAAATTAGAGATTCTTTTGTAATAATTTTAGAAGTCTCCTCCCTCACCAAGTGGGGAGCAAAATACGAGACAACAAAGTACAAAATTAATAAGGGGCAAACAATGAGAGAATGACTAAATCATAAATTTTTGCAAACATTTACTCCCCATTCTGTATCATTTTTTTTTTTTGGGGTTAACGGAGTTAAGTAGCAATTTATGTCGCTGTCAATGTTCTGAGTCCCTAATGGTAACGCGGACCCTTCGAACGGCAACACAGAAGAAGACGGTACACAAATGTATATAGAATGTTGATATGTAAATATATTTTTAATAATTAATTTCAAATTTTTAACTCAGCATCTTGCTTGCTGTTTAATGAATTATACATTTAAACATTCAGTGTTCACTATTTTCACGGGAACATTGTAAACTTGACCAGAAGTTATATACTATATTTACTTTTTATCCACACTAAAAAGGAATTTTTGACTAGAGGATGGTATTTTTTTTGTTACAACTAGAGGATGGTATTGGAAGTACACAACTCAAAACACTTCACCGTGAAAGCATGATTTGCAGGCAAAATTGACTTTGAAATGCCACAGGCAAACAACTTTTTTTTTTGCCTTTTTTTAACAAAATCATGGCTGCATGTGGCCAATCATGATTTTAGTAGCCAAAGGCGATCCAAACACAAATTCTATCTTATTTTTCATTAAACACAAAGTCTATCCTTTGGAGACATAATTCTTTGGATTTCCGTTTGAGAGCTTTAAAATTGTTATCTATTTTTTGGAAGATTTTAATGTTGTGTTTATTTTCTAGATGACAAAATCAATTTTCGCAACGAGAAGTGAAAATTTGTTATATTTTATCGAAATTATTTTTAAAGAAATTATTAAATATAAATTCTATTTTAAAGTCAGTTATAACTGAATCAATTTTGGTAGAATTACCTAAAATCACTATAACTACAGAACCAAACAAACAACAAAATATGTTATGTTGACTATTAATATTTTTTTTCCCAAAAAATTGATATATGTACAATATTTTTATACATTATACTTGTAATATTGGGTGGGCGGGGGGAGACATGATAGGTCTATTTCAAGTTTTTATTTGCTTGCACCACCATCTTGTTTGCATTTTTATTTTTTTTGGTCTATATCGTAAATACAGAGTATTGTACAAAGATGTTATCCATACGGAAACATTACATAAAAAGAAAATTGTTGTCCACATACATTTCTGTTTCTTCCTTCTGCATAAACTAGCACTTCTGTGCACGCCTAACCTCACAACTCCAAACCAGCTAGCACAGCAAAATTCATCAGAGAGATGGAGAACACAACCGCAGGTCGCATACCCCACTGTCTGGTCTTATCATACCCAGCTCAAGGTCACATAAATCCGATGATTCAGTTCTCAAAGCTTTTGGTACATGAAGGGGTGAGGGTGACTCTAGCCACTACCCATTTCTACCGCAAGAACTTGCACAAGGTGCCACCTTCCATGTCCCTTGAATCCATCTCTGATGGGTTTGACAATGGAAGGGATGCAGATGTCACCAACACGGCCTATCTGGAGCTTTTCTGGCAGGTGGGGCCTCGAACTCTTGCTGAGCTCCTTGAGAAGCTTGACAGAGCAGGGTGCCCTGTAGACTGCATCATCTATGATTCGTTCTTCCCATGGACACTTGATGTTGCAAAGCAATTTGGGATAGTTGCGGCTCCTTACCTAACTCAAAATATGGCTGTGAATAGCATATACCACCATGCCCATGTGGGAAAGCTGCGAGTTCCACTCACTGAGTGTGAGATTTCCCTTCCTGCCATGCCCAAACTTCAACACGAGGACATGCCTTCTTTTCTTTTCTCATATGAACAAGATCCGGGTTCCTTTAGTTTGGTTGTGGGTCAGTTCTGCAATATCCACAAAGCTGATTGGGTCCTCTGCAATGTGTTCTCCGAGCTGGATAAAGAGGTAAAAAATTATAAATGAATATACCTTCTTCACGTATGAGTTCTGCCTATTTTGTACTTAACATAAATTTTCATAGTAAATACTAACTACTAAATACAACAATTTTCTCACATAATTTAAGTTCTAACAAGTACATTTATCTTATTTTAATATATAGATATTTTAATATTCATCACATTTATGTTAGGATGCATTATGTCTGTGGGAAAAAAAAAATTTATCTGCATTGTATCAGATTTAAATTGTATATGTTCATTTATATTTTTTTTCTCAAAATTTCCAATTCCTAAAGTAAAGGTTGCTCAATGAAATTTCCTTTCAGCTAGCTGACTGGACAACAAAGACTTGGCCAAAATTTAGGACTATAGGTCCAAACATACCATCTACGTTC
This sequence comes from Dalbergia cultrata, assembly GCA_031216105.1. Classification (NCBI taxonomy): domain Eukaryota; kingdom Viridiplantae; phylum Streptophyta; class Magnoliopsida; order Fabales; family Fabaceae; genus Dalbergia; species Dalbergia cultrata. Next base: position 86,221,724 of record CM062353.1, on the reverse strand, counting down.
TTGGACAAGCGAGTTAAAGATGATGAAGATTATGGTGTTGCACAATTCAAGAGTGAAGAATGTATGGAATGGCTCGACGATAAGCCAAAGGGGTCAGTTATATATGTATCATTTGGGAGTTTGGTTCCCCTTGATGAGGAACAAATTGTAGAAATAGCTTATGGTTTGAGAGATTGTAATAGTTACTTCTTGTGGGTGGTTAGAGCATCTGAAGAGACCAAACTCCCAAAAGGTTTTGCAAAGAAGTCAGAAAAGGGTTTAGTAGTAACATGGTGCTCCCAGCTAAAAGTTCTAGATCATGAGGCCGTGGGATGCTTTGTAACACATTGTGGTTGGAACTCTACGTTGGAAACTTTGAGCTTAGGAGTTCCACCTGTTGGAGTGCCACAATGGTCGGACCAAAGCACAAATGCAAAGTACATGGAAGATGTTTGGAAAGTGGGAATTAGGGCTCCAGTTGATGAGAAAAAGATTGTGAGACGAGAAGCATTGAAGCATTGTATAAGGGAAGTAATGGAGAGTGAGAAAGGCAAAGAGATCAAGAAAAATGCCATCCAATTCAAGATTTTGGCTAAAGGAGCTGTTAGCGAGGGTGGAAGCTCTCATAAAAACATTATGGAGTTTGTGAGTAGCTTGTATCAAATACAACCAGCTGCACGCCCTGAAGTAGGAATTACTTCCTAATCGCTACGTAGTTTCTACTTGTATCTTTGCATTTATGATTGTATTGTTGTTAATCACGTTGGTTTAGTTTTATCTGGACCACATTTATTAAGAGTCTACTAGACTCTAATTAATCCGGGTTAACGATCTTATTTTAACACCTAAAAGTGGGTGTCTGTTTCATACACCCACTTTTAGGTGTCAAGATAGTATTTCTCTAAGAATAAAGTGTTTACATTGTTTTTCTTTTTCCCACAAAACTTAAACTTTAATCATTATTTAAAAATAAGCGTCGAACTAATTGAATGAATAAAAATTAGAAGGCTAGTATTTATTTCCTCTGTTTATTCAATATTTAGATTTGTACTCAACTTCTTCAAAAAACCTATTTTAGACCCCAAAAAAAGAATTAAAAAAAAAAAAGCTAAGACGGGGAAGCTGGAGCCATTTGCAAAGGGGCATTGTTGCTCGAAAGAATTTTGATGAGGTTGCTCGTGGTGCATCTCGGTAAGGCTAAGGTCAAAAGCTGCTAGACTGGTGGAAGTGCTGTGACCACATGGATGTCAAAAATAGAGAGATCAAAATCAAAAGAAGTTATATTTGTAAAAGCTTAAAACATATTTATTAAACCCAAAAGATATTATACTAGTGTTAAATTAAATTCATTTTTCATTCAAATTTTCTTTTAAAACTCTTTTGGGTCAGCCATTGTTTTGTGGGTGGGTTCTGGTCAGACTTTTAATTCTTTGTTTTTTGCTGACTCTTTTTTTTTCACTTTAAATGGTTTCGTTTTCTCCTTTTTATTGAATTTTTTGGTTCACTTTCCGTTTGCTCCTCTTTTGCAAGACTGGGGCTACAAGGCCCACAGGGAAGGACAACTAGCTGATTTTCCTTTTTGGGTCAAAAACAATATAGGATTTCGTTTCTCTGAACTTTTCTATGTTGCTAACAAAATGGGCTAAGGCCCAAAACAATAAGTTACAAAGTTATTACTGGGTGTACGTACTGCTAGCCCCTGCAATAAATCATGGAGATGAAGAAGCAAACCCCTGCAATGCAATCCACACATTGATTTTCTTTCTGTATACATGCATGTGTGGGTGTTTCCACTTGCCAAACTCGTTGATCTCGTTTTCTCTCTATTTTTATTTTTATTATGAAAAACTAAGGTGTGTGGGGTCCGGGGACGGATCCACATTGTAAGTTTTGGGGGCAGATGCCCCCACTAAAATCTAAGAATTTTTATTAAATGTCATAGGTTATATATATTTGCCCCATTATTAAATTATGTTTGACGCCATACAAAGGTAACTGTTATGCGAAATTTATTCTTGTGCTTATTTCTATTTTTTTGCCTCCATTATCTTGATTTTCTGGATACGTCATTGGTGGCGTCAAATTCTTTGCTTATCGTATAAAATGTATCACAGATTTTTATGTTAGACGGTTAATCACTTCATCTTCATCTGTATTTAAATAATGACTTACTTTAAAAGTTTTCTTTATTTAGGAATAATTATTTATTTAAAAAATTAAAAAAATATTAATTATTTCTTTTTGATTATATTTTTACTAAATATTATTGACTCATTAATAAAATAGGATAAAGAAAATTAGAGTATTGAAAAATAAACCAAATATTAAAGTAAATTAATCTAGTACATGATAGCAAAGGCTTTCATAGAAGAGAAAATAACTTGATACAAATTAAAATAAGGATTTTTTTAATCAATGTCCTTAGAATACTAATTAAAAAATTTTAAAATTATAAATTTTATAATAAACTCTACACTCGCACAATATTAATAAAAATTTATCATTTTAAAATTCTCAAAAATAGAACTGAAAAAGTATATATCACCACAAATCAGCCAATACCTAGACCTAGCAGATAATAGACCCCAGTGATGAAATTAAAGAGAGCTTCATAGTTTGTCGGCCAATAGCGTCTATTAAATGTTGATATAGATGTTAAAGCAGTTTGAACAATAAAATTACATAATAAATTTATAACACTTATATTAAAAGATAAATAATCTTATGAGTGTTATTGTAATATTATTGTATGATTTTATTATATATAAAATATTATTCTAGATATTATAGAGGACATTGACATGAAATTTTAAGATTCTAATTACTCATTCTCTCTTTGAATAATTATTAATTGTAAACATTTACTTTATTTAAAAGTAATTGCTCATTTTAAAATTTTAAATAGTATTTTTATTTTATATAATAATATCATAATTAAATACTATTAACTCATTGTAAATGAGGAAAGGAAATACTGAAATATTAAAAATAAATAAGAATAGTTTAATAAATTAATCATAATTTTTAGTAATATTAATATTTTATTAATTATTTGCAACTATTTATAATTTGATAATTAATCAATGACAAAATGAGTAATTAAGTTGATGAAGAAATGGAGTAATTAAGAAGGCCAACTAAGTGATTAGAGAAAGTTGAAGTTAAATAAATTTAAATATAATTTACAATACTACTCTTATTACTTATTTTAAAATTCTCTCTCATATTTAATCTGCCTACTAAATCTCTCTTATAAAAATATAAAAAAATTAATATTATTTAAATTTTTTAAAAAGTTAAAAAATAATAAAAAGTATTTATAGATTGACAATTATTATAAAATATGGGGAGTAATCAGGGAGAAAAAATTGTCCATAAAGGACGTGCGTGGTGCACGAGATAGCTAAGAGATTTTATTTTTCCTCTACGTTCGGTGAGAGGCAATTGAGTTATAATGAAAGGCCATCGTGACCGATTATATATACATGGACAAATCAATGTAGCGCTTGGATCTTATCAAATGATTATATATATATATATATCGATTTAAAGAGACGCACGTTTTTTTTTTTTTTTTTTTATCGGAGACACTCATGTATACCCCAAAGTAAGTTAATAGCAAGGGTATATTTGGTTAGTGGTAGAAATAAAGTATAAATTTATATAGATAAATTCTATGCTTAAAATAATACATAAATTTTATTTATAAAAAATTTATTCCTATTTTTATTTTCCTATAAAATAAGCTCTAAACGGGGATAAAAGATCGGAAATTTTAGCCAAAAGAAACTCACTCCAGGGCAATTGATGTCAATCGTCGCTATCACTACATATCATAAAATGTTGCTAGTACTACCTCCGTTTTGAGATATTTATTCCCTTTCAAAATAATTATTATTTTTAGAGAAATATAAGTATTAAGAATAATAATAATAATAATAATAATAAATTTCTATTAAATAAAATATTTTTAAAAAATTAATAGCTAATAAGTAAAATTATTTAAGAATATTATTAAAAATATAAATAAATATTATATTAAAATATAAAATCATTTAAAAGTGAATTACATTTTGTTTTTCTCCGAGTAGAGTTCCGTATCCATTATGTTGCCTGATGTGGTCATCGCGAGCAGTTTTTTCCTCCTCCCGGGACAAAAGAAGTTTTACTCCATATCTCACGCTCACCACTTATTTCAATGGGTCCTACTATCAAGATTCACTCTTCCTCCGGAAGGATGTACGAATTTTTCGGTCATCGCGGGCGCACTGGTCTTGTCAGTAACTCAGTGTCCGTTTCAGATAATTAATTTTGGGCAATGTATTATTATTAATTTATTATTATGGCATACACCTGACCATCGGCATGAGCCACCCACAGCCGGAAAAAATAAATAATAAATTAAAAAAAATCAGGAAGAGGAATCCTGCTTGGCACACTCACCAGTACATGTATTTAACATTATACGCCGAGTTTTACGCACATAAAATTTTAAAAAAAAATTATATTTATATATATATGCCCAATTAAAAAGAATTACACAAATACTTTGTTTCTAATTATATGAAAATCGATTTAAACTGATTTTAATGTTAAATCAAGCCTACTTCACATTTTCATTAAAATTGAGTTAAATCGTTTTGGCTAAAATCGGCTTAAACCAATTACTATTACATGTTAGAGTGTGTAAGAAGCTTTAAAAAATCTATTCAAATCGATTTTGATAGAAAGCAAGTTTGAAACAGATGTAGATACAGGAATGAACAAGTAAACCAAAAATTACTTAACATATTTTTTTGGAAAAAAAGCAAGTGCAAATAATAATAATAATAATAATAATAATAATTGTTTTAAGAGTAAATATATTATGTAGACCCTCAAAAAAAATTTACAACACTATTTAATTCCTCAAAAACTGAAATTAAACTCACAGTCTCTTAAGATTTTAATAATAGGACACATTAGTCCCTCTATACGTATTTGATTATTTAAACACTGATAGAATTACATATTGACCTGCTAACATGATATTAAGTGATGTATATGTCATTTAAAGTAGAATAAAGTTTCAAATGACTTATGTTGGTGGTTAAAATTCACAAAATGAGTTATTTAAATCTCTATTATAAGTTATAAAGAGAATCATTTTATGCAATTTTTGACATTAAACTAAGTATAATAAGTTCCAAAATAGTTTCGTTTAACTTATCTCTAACATTTTAATGATGCGTCATTAATATACTTTATCAAATATGTAAGTCTACTAACAAAAAACTAACAAAGGGACTAATATATCTATTATTTTTAATCTTGAGAAATTATAAAATTAATTTTTTGTCTTGAAGAATGGAATAAAAATCTTAAAAGAATAAATATGATATACACTCTTGTTTTAACTAGCTGTTCTGTTACTGGTATTTATTTATAGTATTTTTTAAAGATTAGTGATTGGACTGAAGGGATGTGTGGGATTGATCAAAAAGAAAGAACAATGGTATGTCCAAGGCAAAAGAAAAAAGAAATGCAGGTGAAGTGTTTTTGACAGGTCACGTGGTTGGATTGTCTCGGTTCTTGTTTGCTTTTGGCTTGAAAATACAACTTTTTTAGAATTTTCGAAAGAAATGCAAATACAAACATATATACTATGTTATTATTATTATGTGTGCAACAATCACATTCTGCATGTTATGGCCGATCAAGCCAGAATTGATTTGAATTGATTTTTCAGAATTTCTGACATGTTACAGTAATTGGTTTAAATCGATTTTAGTCAAAACAATTTAACTCGATTTTAATGAAAATGTAAAGCAGGCTTGATTTAATATTAAAAATGGTTTAAATCGATTTCTATATAATTAAAAACAAGACATATATGTAATTTTTTTCAATTCGAGGCACATATATAATATCACATTTTTTTATTTTATATGTGTAAAAAACTCATAATGATTATCACATCAAAATTTATTATATATATATATATATATTATATCTATTATTATATTTTTTTATTATATTTTTTTACTATATTATTTTTATATAAAAATATTTATTATATATTGTTATATAATATATTTTTATCATAATATAGTATTATATTATATAACATATGATATGATATTATTATATAATAAAGTATATTATATCATTATATTATATTATGTAATTTATTATTATATTTAATATATACTATTATTTTATATTTCATATAATATTATTTATTATATAATATATTTTCATTTTATATTGTATGAGTATATTATATTATATTATTTAATTATATATATATATATATATATATATATATAATTAAATAAATGATTAGACTATTATATATAGATTAGTACCTAGAAGTGTTTGGCTTAACTACTTATTAATGGTAGTATATGATTGGATATTAGTGTAATTTTTTTAATACCAATATCAAGTTGAAATCAATCTCATCTTCTAATTTATAAGTCTCATCAATCATTATTGATATATGTTTCATCTTTTTACACAATAACCAAATCATAGATTGCCACATAATCATGATAATTGAATCCCTTACTGAATAACTGATAAATTATGTAAATAAATTTTTTCAATTACATATTAGTATAAAATATTTTTATATTGTTAGTGCATCAAAATTCAACTCATAATATAAAACAAATACACTAGAATCAAACAATATTCATTATATTAATTGGGTTTAATTTTAACATGTGACTAGTGTGTAAAGATTTTTATATAATTATTTAATCATGTATTATCATATAATAAACGTATTTGACTTAGCAATAATTAATTCAAAAGTCATATATATATATATATATATATATATATAGAGAGAGAGAGAGAGAGAGAAATATGAATGGTTGATAACATAAAGCTCTATATGCACACAATTAAACTCATATTGTGCGAAAAAGATATCAAATTTAGTTTTTTGCACATATAAAATGAAACAAATGTGATATTATATATATGTCCCAAATTGAAAAGAATTACATATATATCTTATTTTTAGTTATATAAAAATTGATTTAAATTGATTTCAGTGTTAAATTATCAAACTTGTTTTACATTTTCATTAAAATTGAGTTAAATTGTTTTGGCTAAAATCAGTTTAAATCAATTATTATAACGTGTCAAAAGCTCTGAAAACCGATCCTAAAATCGAGTTAAATCAATTCTGGCTTGATGGGCCATAACCTGCAGAATGTGATTGCTGCGATGATAATAATAATAATAATAATATACTATAATATTATTATAATAATAACGTAGTATATATGTTAATGTTTGCATTTCTTTCAAAAATTCCGAAAAAGTTGTATTTTCAAGCCAAAAGCAAACAAGAACCGAGACAATCCAACCGCGTGACCTGTCAAAAAACACTTCACCTGCATTTCTTTTTTCTTTTGCTTTAGACAGGCCATTGTTCTTTCTTCCTGATCAATCCCACACATCCCTTCAGTCGAATCGCTGTTCTTTAAAAAATATTATAAATAAATATCAGTAAGGTTGTGTTTGATAAACGGATGGGGATGGAAGCAGAAATATAAGAATAATAGAGACAGAAATATAAAAAATATTATTTTTGTATCATATTTAGTTGTAGAGATGGGAATAGATATTGACTTTTTATTGACTGGCATTGACAATCATTGGAGACCGTTGACCGACCAGCGTGGCCATCGATGGTGGTGTTTGGCCTGACTGACAACTGGAAATTTGTGTCCTATGTTACATTTCCTTTTTAGATGGGCGAAATATAAGAAATTTTTATCTCTCGGACTGAAAAATTTTCTGTCTCTATACCCCATCCTCTTACCAAACAGCATATAGGATAGACTGTATTTGTGTCCTCATTTCCCTTACCAAACACTACTTAACAGAATAGCTATTTAAAACAATTATTATTATTATTTGCACTTGCTTTTTTTCAAAAAAATATTTTAATTAATTTTTTGGTTATTGGTTCATTTCTGTATCTACATCTGTTTCAAACTTACTTTATGCCAAAATCAATTTGAATCAATTTTTCAAAACTTTTGATACACTTTCACACACTATAGTAATTGGTTTAAATCGATTTTTGAGAAAGTGATTTAACTCGATTTTAATGAAAATGTAAAGCAGGCTTGATGATTTAACACTGAAATCAATTTAAATTAATTTTTATATAATTAAAATAAGATATATGTGTAATTATTTTTAATTTGGGGCACATATATAATATCATATTTTTTAAATTTTATATGCGCAAAAAACTCTTATACGCCATCTATGATTCAATTGATGACGCAGATAAATATTCATATTAGTAAGCACTGACGTGCTAACAAAAAAAACTCTGTATCATTTTTTTTTTGGGGTTAGCGGAGTTAAGTAGCAATTTATGTCGCTGTCAATGTTCTGATTCCCTAATGGTAACGCGGGCCGTTCGAACGACAACACAGAAGAAGACGGTACACAAATTGAATTCAAAGTATATTATGTATGTAGAATGCTGATATGTAGCCCCGTTTTCTATCAAAAAACAAAGAATGCTGATATGTATATATATTTTTAGTAATTAATTTCAAATTTTTAACTCAAAATCTTGCTTGCTGTTTAATGAATTATACATTTAAAACCTAAGAGTTATTTTAATATACTGATAATTTAATAATTATTATATTTTCTTTTTTAGGTGTAAATAATCACTATAATTTCTACACAGAGTAATTAAATATTTGAGTAAACAAGGATTTTAATTTTTTGACAGATCTATGATATCAATTTAATCTTTGTATTATTATTTTTTGGTATGTGACCGGCCTCACTATAGTTTCTCAAAAATATTCGAGGTCACTAAAAAATTAAAATGGGATATTGTTTCTTTTTTTGGTACATCACACTGTATACTATTTAAATTTATCACCACCAACCCCAGTGGCTTACATGTGATATTACTTTAGTCCAAAGACTGTTTAAAATCAAACAGATCCATGAAAAACTACTGCTTCAATTTATTATAGAGAAAATCAAATAGATTTTTAGTTATTCTTAAAGTTATTTGGTATAAAATAAATCCTTAAAAATTCATGTTTTATCAAAGACAAGATAAACTATGCTTCTGCAAATAACTAAAATGTTTTCATATTTCCATTTCCAGATATATATTTGATGTAAAAGAATGTTGATGTTATTTTCTTTTCTTTTTATTTTTTTTTTAAGTGGATGTCATTCTTTTTATGTGTGTTTGATTTTTCATTTGTAGAATTGATTTTTTGATAAAATTGATTTTATGAGAACTGATTCTAGTTAAAATTTGATTTGAATTAAGATGATTTATGTTTTGTAATTTGACATAATAAATGATATGTTAAGCGTTATTTTGAAAATAATTGATAAAATCACGTGTTCATTCGTAGTTACTAGAATGGCTATAAGTAATGGTCGTGTTTGCAATGTTTCCCCGGAAATGTGAACATTGAATGGTCAGTATGTTTTAGCAGTTGTAGAAAGATTTTGGAATAAACACTTAGATTAATCTCTAATAATTTTATTAATAGATAAATTAGTTTCTGACAATAAAAAATATTAGCATTGATGTTTTCTATTAGATATATATATATATATATAGATAATTTAATTTTTTAAAATAAATTTCAAAACAAAAATTAAAATAAATAGAGAAAGACAAATATATATGTGTGTGTGTGTTTTTTTTAAGCTATTAAAAGTAAGTGATTATAAAAAAAATCTGAATATAATAAGTTTATTTAACACTTTTCAAATTATATAAATATTGAACATTAAAATTAAATAGTAGCATGTGTATTGTATATTTTGATGCAATATTTATCTTTTTTATCACTCATTATTTTTTTTCTAAAATATTTAGGTAATAAGAAAGTTTTTAACAATAATAAGTTTTGATAAAGTTTTTAACAATAATAAGTTTTGATATCATTATAATGACTAATAAACAATAAATATCAATTATGTATTAGTTTTATTTGATTATTTTCTTTAGACAATGTAAGGGGAAAAAAAACCAAACTAGATAGAGAGATGCGCTCATATTTTATGGTATAAATGCATTTGTTATGCGATGTTAATAATATTTAAAATTAGACATTATATTATAATCATTGCATATATTAGTTTTATTTTATTAAAATAAAAAGGGTAATTTAGTGAAACTAAATAACAATTAATACAAGTAGGAGTGATAATAGCTATTTAAGAATGACTACATATCTAATACATTTTTCACCATCAGATCATTATTTTATTTTATTTTTTCTTGATCAGTGATCTATAATTAATGAACATTCAATGTTCATATTTTCACGGGAGCATTGTAAACTTGACCAGAAGTTATATACTATATTTACTCTTTATCCACACTAAAAAGGATTAATTTGTGAGTAGAGGATGGTATTTTTTCTTTTGTTACAACTAGAGGATGGTATTGGAAGTACACAACTCAAAACACTTCACCGTGAAAGCAAGATTTGCAGGCAAAATTGACTTTGAAATGCCACATGCAAACAAATTTTTTTTTCCTTTTTTTAACAAAATCATGGCTGCATGTGGCCAATCATGATTTTAGTAGCCAAAGGCGATCCAAACACAAATTCTATCTTATTTTTCATTAAACACAAAGTCTATCCTTTGGAGACATAATTCTTTGGATTTCCGTTTGAGAGCTTTAAAATTGTTATCTATTTTTTGGAAGATTTTAATGTGGTGTTTATTTTCAAGATGACAAAATCAATTTTAGCGACGAGAAGTGAAAATTTGTTATATTTTATCAAAATTATTTTTAAAAAAATTATTAAATATAAATTCTATTTTAAAGTCAGTTATAACTGAATCAATTTTGATAGAATTACCTAAAATCACTATAACTACAGAACCAAACAAAGAACAAAATATGTTATGTTGACTATTAATATTTTTTTCCCCAAAAAATTGATATATATACAATATTTTTGTACATGATACTCGTAATATAGGGAAAAAAAAAGATGATAGGTCTATTTCAATTTTTTTTTCCCTTGCACCTACTATCTTGTTTGCATTTTTATTTTTTTGGTCTATACCGTAAATACAGAGTATTGTACAAAGATGTTATCCACACGCAAACATTATAAATATAAAAAGAAAATTGTTGTCCACATACATTTCTGTTTCTTCCTTCTGCATAAACTAGCACTTTTGTGCACGCCTAACCTCACAGCTCCAAACCAGCTAGCACAGCAAAATTCATCACAGAGATGGAGAACAGAACCGCAGGTCGCATACCCCTCTGTCTGGTCTTAGCATACCCAGCTCAAGGTCACATAAATCCCATGATTCAGTTCTCAAAGCTTTTGGTACATGAAGGGTTGAGGGTGACTCTAGCCACTACCCATTTCTATCTCAAGAACTTGCACAAGGTGCCACCTTCCATGTGCCTTGAATCCATCTCTGATGGGTTTGACAATGGAAGGGATGCAGATGTCACCAACAAGGCCTATTTGGAGCTTTTCTGGCAGGTGGGGCCTCCAACTCTTGCTGAGCTCCTTGAGAAGCTTGACCGAGCAGGGTGCCCTGTAGACTGCATCATCTATGATTCGTTCTTGCCATGGACACTTGATGTTGCAAAGCAATTTGGGATAGTTGCGGCTCCTTACCTAACTCAAAATATGGCTGTGAATAGCATATACCACCATCTCCATGTGGGAAAGCTGCGACTTCCACTCACTGAGCGTGAGATTTCGCTTCCTGCCATGCCCAAACTTCAACACGCGGACATGCCTTCTTTTCTTTTCTCATATGAACAAGATCCGGGTTCCTTTGGTTTGGTTGTGGGTCAGTTCTGCAATCTCCACAAAGCTGATTGGGTCCTCTGCAATGTGTTCTCCGAGCTGGATAAAGAGGTAAAAAATTATAAATGAATATACCTTCTTCACGTATGAGTTCTGCCTATTTTGTACTTAACATAAATTTTCATGGTAAATACTAACTACTAAATACAACACTTTTCTCACATAATTTAAGTTCTAACAAGTGTATTTATCTTATTTTAATATATAGATATTTTGATATTCATCACATTTATGTTAGTATGCATTATGTCTGTGGAAAAAAAAAAATTAATCTGCATTGTATCAGATTTAAATTGTATATATTCATTTATATTTTTTTTCTCAAAATTTCCAATTCCTAAAGTAAAGGTTGCTGAATGAAATTTCCTTTCAGGTAGCTGACTGGACAACAAAAACTTGGCCAAAATTCAGGACTATAGGTCCAAACATACCATCTACGTTCTTGGATAAGCGAGTAAAAGGTGATGAAGATTATGGTGTTGCACAATTCAAGAGTGAAGAATGCATGGATTGGCTGGACGATAAGCCAAAGGGTTCAGTTATATATGTATCATTTGGGAGTTTGGTTCCCCTTGATGAGGAACAAATTGTAGAAGTAGCTTATGGTTTGAGAGATTGTAATAGTTACTTCTTGTGGGTGGTTAGAGCATCTGAAGAGACCAAACTCCCAAAAGATTTTGCAAAGAAGTCAGAAAAGGGTTTAGTAGTAACATGGTGCTCCCAGCTAAAAGTTCTAGATCATGAGGCTGTGGGATGCTTTGTAACACATTGTGGCTGGAACTCTACGTTGGAAACTTTGAGCTTAGGAGTTCCAACTGTTGGAGTGCCACAATGGTCAGACCAAAGCACAAATGCAAAGTACATGGAAGATGTTTGGAGAGTGGGAATTAGGGCTCCAGTTGATGAGAAAAAGATTGTGAGACGAGAAGCATTGAAGCATTGTATAATGGAAGTAATGGAGAGTGAGAAAGGCAAAGAGATCAAGAAAAATGCCATCCAATTCAAGATTTTGGCTAAAGGAGCTGTTAGCGAGGGTGGAAGCTCTCATAAAAACATTATGGAGTTTGTGAGTAGCTTGTATCAAATACAACCAGCTGCACGCCCTGAAGCAGGAATTACTTCCTAGTCGCTAAATAGTTTCTACTTGTATCTTTGCATTTATGATTGTATTATTATTAATCACGTTGGTTTAGTTTTATCTGGACCACATTTATTAAGAGTCTACTAGACTCTAATTAATCCGGGTTAACGATCAGCGCACTATAAGAATAAAGTTTTTGCAGTGTTTTTCTTTTTCCCACAAAACTTAAACTTTAAACATTATTTAGAAATCAACGTGGAACTAATTGAATGATTAAAAATTAGAAGGCTAGTATTTATTTCCTCTGTTTATTCAATATTTAGATTTGTACTCAAATTCTTCAAAAAACCAATTTTAGACCCCAAAAAAAAGAATTAAAAAAAAAAAAAAGCTGAGACGGGGAAGCTGGAGCCATTTGCAAAGGGGCATTGTTGCTCAAAAGAATTTTGATGAGGTTGCTCTTGGTGCATCTCGGTAAGGCTAAGGTCAAACGCAACTAGCTTGGTGGAAGTGCTGTGACCACATGGATGTCATATTATTTCGGGTGCAATGTTTTGCTATGTATTTGAATGGAGGATTTTTGTGGCCTTTCTTCTTTGCGTCATTAGGCATGTGTTTTGATGGGAGTAAAGATTTATTTTGACACCTAAAATTCTGTTTTATTTTAGCCTTTAAAATTAAAAAATATTAATTCAATTTTAAAATTATAAAAGATATTTTAAATTAGTTTTTATACTAGTATTTATAAACCCTAATTTTAATTATTAAAATAATTAATTTAAATTATTTTTTATATTTTTAAAAATTAAATTAATATTTTTTTAATTAACTAAAATAGAGCACTTACAAAAGCTTTCATGACATTGTATCTGATACGTGATTAGATTCAATGATAAAAGCCTGTGTTTGTTTTGTGTAAGCACTCTTTTTGCTGCTCACTTCCATGTTGGGGCCTGTGGGTCGAGCCTTTTCCAATAATTGTATGAAAAAATATATTATTAAGGATTGATATTTAATTATAGGATGATATTATGAGAATAATAAAATTATAAAATAAATTTATATTATCTATTTATTTTTATTGAATATGATGAGTGATCTCCACTTATCACATTCACTTATCATATTCAATAATAATAAAATATGTGATATATATTTATTATATAATTTTATTATTTATATAATATTAATTTTAATTATAATGTTTTAAAAAGTGTTGTTTTGAAAGTCTCAATTGGCTCGGAATTTCCAATAAAAAAATATATTGGCTCGGAACGCCAATTGTTGTGACAAAATTGGGCACGGAACTTGGAGCCCACGTAATGCAACGGAAGAATAGAAACTTCAAACTTGAGCCGTTGTCAAACACGTGATTCAAGGATGACACCATGGTGACGTTTCGGTCACTGACAATATTTATATTATAAAATGATAAAATTACTCTTATGTGCTCTATTTTATTTTTCTTCGCATCTGACCTTTACTTCTTTATTTCTTTCAATCACTCTCTCCTCCTTGCCCTCTCCTTATCGACCCACAAATCTCCTATTTTCAATTATAAGCTTCATACGTAGCAATTGGATTCAAACCTTATGTTCTCACTCCTAGTCTTTATTATGTCCATGGTTAGCTGTTTACCCCTTGAGTTAGTTAGTTAGTAAATTGGATCTATAAATAGGTCATTATTCTCATTTGTAAACAGGCAAGAATATTAATGATCAAAGTATATCCCTTCTCTCTTAGTTTTCTATCTCTCTCTCTTAGCTTTCTCTCTTGGAGTTGAAGGTTAACTCGAAAACCTTACAGTCTCCTCAATAAAATTTTAACACGTGTATAATAGTGGTATTATTTATGATTTTTTATTTAATTACTATCTTTTAACTATTTATATTTTATATACATGGTAAAACTTAATTGAAGGAATATGAAAGAAACATATAATTTAACCGGAGATTTGGATCCTATAGCACTTCCCTCACAATAACCACCAATATTTCATGTGGACCACCGCGATTGTACACCATCTAGGTTGTTTAATCCCTAATCATTAGAGATTCCTCCAAGATTGATATAACACGAAAATACGAGAACACTTTCATCAAAGCATTGGAGGGGGAGCTGGGAAGAAATAGTAGCATTCAAATTCAATTAATTTAATAAGTTCTTTTTGCCAAATATTTTTAACTGGAGCGCAACCCAAAAATTTCAAATTCATTAAGAAAGAAAACACTTGGTGCTTGAGCCACACACCACTATCATCCTTACTTCCTGTCTTACTTGGCAAGCTTTGCGCTTCAGATCTTACAGCTTCATCTTGTCGGAGGTGGTGGTTGTTAGAGGCTATTATTGTGCTTCGCTTTGACACATGGAATACGGTATAGAGCTCGACATTTGAGCTGGCGGTGATGATATGTATTCCTCAACAAGGGACTTCAAGCTGATGGTAACGGTAGTGGGGAAAGGAGGGGCAATGGCGTCGTTGGCGAAGGGACAGTGGTCTTCGGAGAATGGATGGTGATGAGGGTAAAATGGATATCGTAACTTTTAACAATATTAAAATATAAATATGGATTATTATGGATTTATTTTTTTATGATAAAATTTTATTTTTATCTCAACCATTAGATTAAATTTTAAAACTATCCTCTTAAACCTAACACTCCACATATAAGAAACCATCAATATTTTATATATTGCTGTTCAAACCACCAATATTCTATATATTGCTGTTCAATAATTGGGAAAAGTACTGGTCAAATATGTTGGATTCGAATATTTTATTTGATCATGCATATAAGATTAGTTCAACTGCGCCATATTCAACTTTTCTTATTGGCGCAAAATGTAAGGATTCCAAGAGAGCCAAGCCCATATTGCTTTGGCCTTTGGAGAGGGTGGACTAAAACTTAGAGGGTGAACTATTTAATGCGGAGAAAGATCGTATACGTATTGAAGTATTTAATAGACGTCTCACGGAAAGACTAGATGGTGAAACATTTTAAAAGGTTATGGACCACATTGTTTTCTCTCTTCGTCCAGTGCAAAAATCAATAAGGTCTACATTAAAAATTTATTCTTAAATTTTTAAATTTAATGCAAAATGACACATTTGTCACGGAACACCCAACAATTACACGAGAATAAATAAAAGTGTTTAGCTCATCTTGTTTGTAAATGAAATAGGCTACTCACAAATTCTGTGATATTTTTATGTGAGCTTCCGTCTTCACCAATAGCTCCAACAGCCAAAGTCTTCCATTGCATAGCACTGATCTTCATCTTTTCGCCCTTCTCTCCCTCCATTATTTCTCTTATACAATGCTTTAATGCTTCTCGTCTCATAATCTTTTTGTCATCAACTAGAGCTCTAATTCCCACTTTCCAAACATGTACAATATGCATAGCATTTGTGCTTTGGTCTGACCATTGTGGCACTGCAATAATTGGAACTCCTAAGCTTAAAGCTTCCAGTGTAGAGTTCCAACCACAGTGTGTTACAAAGCACCCCACGGCTTCATGCGCTAAAACTTTTAGCTGGGAGCACCATGTTACTACTAAGCCGTTTTCGGATTTCTTTGCGAAGTCTTGAGGAAGTTTAGACCCTTCAGAGATTCTAACCACCCACAAGAAGTATTTACCGCTGTCTCTCAAGCCATAAGCTAGCTCTTCCATTTGTTCCTCACCAAGGGGAACCAAACTCCCAAATGATACATAAACAACGGACCCCTTTGGTTTATTGTCTAGCCATTCCATACATTCTTCACTCTGGAATTGTGCAATACCATAGTCTTGATCATCTTTAAGTAGCTTGTCTAAAAACATTGATGGTATGCTTGGTCCTATGGTCCTAAATTTGGACCAGTTCTTCATTGTCCAATCAGCTACCTACGAGCAATTCCTATAGTCAGAAACCATACTTTGTCGAAAAATTTTGTTGAAGGAGAAAACAAGAATAGTGCAACCCACAAGGGATTGGCTCACTCAAGGGTGCGTTTGGGTGTGATTCTCGATTTCTTTTATTACTTTTTTCACAGTTAAAAAAAATAGTTTTCAATTTTTTTTATAGAAATTTAAAAGAATACTTTTTGAAAAAAAATTAATTTTCAACCTTTTTCAGTATACGTAAAATTTAAATTTTATAATTTTTTTAAAATCTAAAAGAAATGCATCCTAAATCAGTTGATAGACTTTTGCAAGGGTTCTAAGACACAAGAAAGCACTAGTAAATGCAGAAAGTCTTCGTATTGCGAGCAATATGAATTATTTCACATTAGAAAGGTCATGTGTAAAAACCTCTATGGAAAAGATTTTTAAAAGCAAAGTAGAATCCCCCTTATCTTTCAAAATTTTTATCAAGTTAAATCAAATATAGATATTGAAAAAGATAATGATATTAATAATAAAATAAAATATAATAAATAAACTAATATAAAATTATCTGAAAATAGATAAATATTCTAAAAGAGAAGAAATAATAAACAAAGCAGTGCTGTGTGTTGCAAAACTTGTTACCTCTTTTTCCAGCTCGTAGAAGGTATTGCAAAGGATCCAATCAGCTTTGTCTATGTTAGAAAACTGGCTCACTAAAAATTCAAGAAAAGATGGATCCTGTTCATAGGTAAAGAAGAAAGAAGGCATGTCCTCAGGCTGAAGTTTGGGCATGGCAGGGAGTGAAATGTCATGTTCAGTGGGGGGAACTCTCAGCTTTCCAAGGTGGACATGGTAGTATATGCTAGAGACAGCCGTATTCTGAGTAAGGAAAGCAGCCCCGACTATCCCAAAACTCTTTGCCACATCCATTGCCCAAGGCAAGAATGAATCATAAATAAGGCAATTGACAGGGTGGCCTAATTTACCAAGCTTGTCAATGAGCTCAGCAAGAGTCTTTGGCCCAACTTGCCGAAAGTGGTCCAAATAGACCTCTAATCTACTCTGTGCTTCTCCATGCCTGCCATTGTCAAAGCCATCTGAAATGGTCTCAAGCTCAATGGAATCAGGCAGCTTCTTCAAGTTCTTGCGGTAGAAAAGGGTGGTCACAAGTGTCACTCTCACCCCATGTTCATGTTGCAAGCGCTTGGAGAACTGAAGCATAGGATTAATGTGACCTTGTGCTGGATATGATAACACCATACAGTGCACTCTGCTCCCTATGCTTTTCTTCTCCATTTAACTCCTTTGTCAAATCTCTCTCTTTTCCCTTCCGTGTCATGTGAATTGGGGCATGCAAGAGGGTTCACCAACAACTTATAATACCAAGCACGAATGACAATTTGTCAGTTGTCACCGACAAACGAATTATTTATGTGAGAACTTGTAAACCAAGACAAGGAAGGCCGTGTGATGACTGATGACTCCAGTTAAATTTGTATGGGGATATAGAATAATTGTATATAAAAAAGACAAATTGTTTTAGGAGAGTTGACAAATTCTATACTCAGTTGCATAGTATATTAAAGGATAAGGTATTTTGTTTTGACGGTAGTATTAAAAGAGAAGGCTGGTAATACTTAAATAAGTACGATAAAGCTTACTAATTTACACCCATTTGCTAACAACAACAAATATTTAACTATATTAATGATATTCTTTTTTCCTTATTTTTTATTTCAGTCTTTAAGGCGTGCGCATCATTTGGCCTTGGGTATAAAAATAACTCTGCGCAAAGCTGGTTAATTTGACTCAAGAATGAGTTTTACTAGCTAGAGAGTTCATTATATGTAGACAGTGTAGTTACAATAATAACTTATTCGATGAACAGTCAAATAAAAGATTAATTAACATAAAATTAAGGATAAAATGAAACAAGCTGAAATAAAATCTTAACTGATGACATACATTGTCATCCTTACTTTATCTCAAACTCTTCTTGCTTTAGCAATCTTATATTATTTGGTTGATCAAGACGTGATTTCTGATGATTCAATTAATCATGTTGCTTGTGAAATTGTAAGCTCTTAGAAAATTCCAAGACATTTTTATGAGAACTCCCGTTCTCACCTACAGCTCTCACAGCTGAAGTCTTCCATTGCATGGCATTGATCTTCATCTGTTTGCCTCCTTCATTCTCCATTATTTCTTTTATACAGCGCTTCAATGCTTCTGCTCTGACAATGTTTTTGTCATCAATTGGAGCTCTAATTCCCATTTTCCAAACATCTGCTGTATGCATAGCATTTGTTGCAATTGATGCTCTGACAATGTTTTTGCAATTGTTGGAACTCCTAAGCTCAAAGCTTCTAATGTTGAGTTCCAACCACAATGTGCTACATAGCACCCCACAGCTTCATGTGCTAGAACTTTCAACTGGGAGCACCATGTCACTACCAAGGCTTTCTCTGACTTCTTTTCAAAGTTTCTGGGGAGCTTACTCTCTTCAGATGCTCTGACCACCCACAAGAAATAGTTTTCACTATCTTTCAAAGCACAAGCTAGTTCCTCTAGTTGCTCTTCATTATGTACTGCTATGCTACCGAAAGAAACATAGACAACAGACCCTTTTGGCTTATTGTCTAACCACTCTATGCATTCTTCACTCTTGAATGCTGCAACACCATACTCTTCGTCATCTTTGATTCTCTTGTCTAAAAACATAGATGGTATGGATGGCCCTATGGTCCTAAATTTGGGCCAAATCTTTATCATCCAATCAGCCACCTACAAGTAATTTTTCAATTTACCAATCATATGGTGAAAAAAATTATTACGACCTTTAAGTGGAAAGACTTTTAGTCAATTTTGTAAGAGACTTTTGTGTCCCTTATTAAATATCTTACTAAATTCACTAATAAACAAAAAAGTTAAATCTTCAGTTATTAACGTACAATTTTTCATAATTCCCAACAGTAGATTTACGATTTATGAGCGTAGCAAAAAATTCCCAGCTATAGATGCATGATTCCCATACATTGACACAAGCTAAGTAAAAAATGTTTTCTTAAACTCACGTAAACATTATTTGTTCTGTGTATAGTACTTCATCAAGCTGCTTACCTCTTTTTCCAGGTCGTAGAAGGAATTGAAAAGGATCCAGTCAGCTTTTTCAATGTTAGAAAACTGATCCGCTAACATGTCAATAAAAGCCGGATCCTGTTCATGGGTAAAGAAGAAAGAAGGCATGTCGGCATGTTGAAGTTTGGGCAGCTTAGGAAGTGAAATCTCATGCTCAGTGAGGGGTACTCTCAGCTTTCCAACGTGGACATGGTAGTATATGCTGGAGACAGCCAGATTTTGAGTGAAGAACACAGCCCCAACTATCCCAAATGCCTTGGCCACATCCAGGGCCCAAGGCAGGAATGAGTTATAAACAAGGCAATCCACAGGGTGGCCTGATCTACTAAGCTTCTCAATAAGCTCAGAAAGAGTCTTAGACCCAACTTGTGAAAAGCGACCCAGATAGGCCCCAAAGCTCTCTGCTTCATCAAGCCCACCAGTGTCAAACCCATCCGAAATGGCCTCAATTGCAATGGAATCAGCTGGCACCTTCTTCAAGTTCTTGCAGTAGAAAAGGGTGGTGGCAAGTGTTACTCTCAACCCTTCATGCTGCAAGCGCTTGCAGAATTGAAGCATAGGATTTATGTGGCCTTGACCTGGATATGATAACACCAGGCAGTGAACAACTCCACTGGCCATGCTTTTGTTGTTCTCCATTTGATTTCTCTCTGGAGCTGGTGTGGTAACAACACGCTCTCTTCCTAGCTATATATATAGCTCGATGTCGCTGTGCTTGTTGGGTTGGGTGGGGGAAGAGGGCTCAGCTTAGAAACAACTTAGAAGAATTAATTTGTGCATTGCAAACCAAGTTAAGACCATGTGATCATTGCTTGAAGAACTCAGATTGAATTTATATCACCACGTGATCATTGATTGAGAAGGTTTGATTAAGGAGGAATTTACTCTGAATTTGTCCAAAGACCATCTGCATAATATACTCTATCATTTTCAAAATGTCTATGAATTTTAACTTAACATAGATATTAAGAGGGATAATAAATGATATAAGTAATAGCGTAAAATATAATAAATGAACTAATATTATCTAAGTATTAATTAATATAATACAATATTCAAGGCTAATATTAGATGAAATGTTTTAAAAATGTGATATTAATTAGAGGTAATATTAGAAAAATAAAACTAATACTTTATTAAAATATAAAATTGATAAATATTTTAAAATATAAAGTTATCCAAATAGAATCTATGAGGGAGAGGGAGTATTATATATGGTGTTGTATCAATAATGGTGATTCTAAAGAGCGCTCCACCATATGACCTTGGGATTGGAGGAAGACTAAAATGATGAAATTTTATAGGGAAATATTATTCTAACATTGATGTCTATTGGGACACTTACTTTATAATCACTGGATATTATCGATGTTAAGGATGAGTGTAACTATCATTATATCCAATATACAGTAATAAAATGAGCATTTTATTAGACACTCATTTTTTGAATATTAAAATAATACTTTTATATTTTATATTTATTTTCAAAATATTATTTTGCATTCATGATTGGCTTTGATATTTAGTCAATGAAAATTAGTGTTTCAAACTCGAGCATAACATGGCTTTTCGCTTGAAATTAAGAGTTATGTAACTTGTGAGCTACTCATCACATGATCCAACAATTTAGAACGTATATTAGCAAAAACAATTTACAATATTACTTTATTATCCGAACGCCGTTTCAAGTTTCAAGTTTCATCCTTACCTCTATTTGAATCATTAATAACAGATTTTATTTATTTGACACTGATTTTTTGGCTAAAATTCATACACTACCCCCATTTTATTATATTGACTATAACTTTTACATAGTTCTGATAACTATGGTGGTATTGCCACATATAACACACATATTGACTTTATATTTGAGTTGTGATATTTGAACTCATTGTGTATGGGGCACCATGTTGACACACACTCTATTCACTGTTGGATAGAGGGTAAACCATATTCAACTATGGTCTACAACTCATTTAATGGTAAATGAAATGTGATTCAACATGATGTCCCACATACAATGATTACAAATAATATTTTTCTTTATATTTTGATATATAGCCTCATAAAAGAACCACATAAAGAGAAAATATATAGAAAGGCACTCAAAATAAGCTCCATTTTGTCAAATTATGTGAACTCTTGTAAAATGATTAAGTTGGACCGTCAAGAATAAGAGGTAAAGTTTCATATTGGTTAAAAATAAAATAAGTGTATAAAATGAAAGAACCCCATAAATTTATTGTCTTAAAATTTAATTTTAAGTCATCACACCATGAAATCATCTTTTTTAAAAGCTTAATTAAGCTAATGGGTAGAGAAATACGTGAATGGTTTTGTTTTTTACAATCATCAACTGATTCACATTTCAAAGCTCTCAAACATATCTCAGATCATGTTTAATTTTTCTAAACACTCATTGCATGCTTCAAACCACTTGATTTAGCGTGTGTTTAGAAAAACTATAAGATTAAAGTTATTTCAATAATTTCAATAATTGCTTATTTATACAATCCTTATATATATATATATAATGAATTATGTGAGAACCATCTTATGTTTGAATTTGTTTTGTTTTGATTGAATGAAAAAAATTGTATTTTATAGTGGATTACTAAAAATGATATGGAATGATTTAGTTATAATAATATTTGATAGTTAAGGTTAATTTAGTATAAGTATTATGATATATATATATATATATATATATATATATATATATATATATATATAAAATGAATTATGTGAGAACCATCTTATGTTTGAATTTGTTTTGTTTTGATTGAATGAAAAAAATTGTATTTTATAGTGGATTACTAAAAATGATATGGAATGATTTAGTTATAATAATATTTGATAGTTAAGGTTAATTTAGTATAAGTATTATGATTCAAAAATAAAAAGCTTCTGGTTATAATCAATATTACTTATGATTATGAACTTTTTTTTATGTAAAGTTATTAACTTTTGATTATAATTTATCCTAAATTTTTATCAATCATCTTTGATTGTTTTAGTTTGAAACTTTTTTCATAGAAAATATGGTAATTAAGATGTTTGTGTGTGTTTCCAAACATACACTCAAGAAACAATCACTCTTTTTATGACTACCTCGAAATTTTATATTATAATTTTGTTCTTTTGTTACTTCAAGGCTTCAAGCCAACCCTATCTCATTCAAGGTCTGTCATCGATTGTTATTGAAAAAGAAAAATGTAAGGCCATCTTGCTGGATGATCAACAAAATCAGTTGCTGAAGAAGCGAAAATTTTGACTATAGAGTGCCAAATGGAAACATTAATAATTGAGTATTTCCTTCTAATTAGACTAGGTGATCTTACTGTTAAGTGTTAAAGCAGGGTTAAAAGCCTAAAATATAACATTTGATGATACAATTAAATTAGAGAAACTGATACTACTTATTAATTAGAAGATGACGAATGCTTAACATGTGGAGAATATTTACACAAGAAGAAAAATATAAGGAAAAGAAAGAGAGAAAAGGGCAAAGGGAGGAGGGTGTTCAGAACCTACTAAGGAAATGGTGATGCAACCAAGGAAAACAGAGAAGGAAAGTCAGGTGATTTAACCTAATAAGAGAAAGGAAAAGGCTAGAGTCTTATGAATCAGCCGAGTGAAAAGAGGACTGCATTTCTGGTGAAACATCCACGATATATAGCGAAATTGTAAGGGATATATGCACAAGTTGAGATCAAGTCAAGAGAAGTGTGATTTGTATGTCTACCATTATAGAATATCATATGCAATACCAAACATACGCATAAATATATACACTATGTACATTCCCAGCTTAAAAAAGAAACTACATTCAAAACATGAATGTCTTGATATTCTATATTGATAATATAGAAAGATTTTATAGAATTATTCAATCATATATTATTACTTAAATAAATATGGTTAACTTCTATTATACTACTACTAAAAAAATTATACAAACAAAAAAATTGAATGGATGATAATGTAAAATTACTTAATTTTATCCTATTAGCTAGTACATCAAAATTTATATAGTCTATTTTTATAGGTTCAATTATTGTTCAAATAACATTTTCCTCGAGTTAAAAAGACCGAGAGTACTTTATGTACATCATATACAAATTCTATGCTCCACAACATTTTAGCAATGATATTCCAAGTTGTGTACTATTTTTTTATATTTTATATTAATGAATTTTAAGACCTAGGACGGGAAAGGAGAGGAATGGTTTAACTAAAGTACGTAGGGGCAAGGCAACTTCAGTGATTGACTATTAGAATTAATAAGTAAAAAATCTTATGTACTATATATATACTCCAAGAAGATATTTATTACTCTAATTACACATGAAGCTCATATATCAAAACTTATCCACATTTTTACCTCCTAATAAACATATACATATACTATAAGGAGGAATATCCACCCTTTTTTTTTTCTCATTTTCTCTCTCTCCTTTTTACTATCAAAAGCGAAAATTTTGAGATGTCCATGAAAGAAATTTTTTTTCTTTAGAGAGTGTGTTTAATTATTAGAGGATGAAAATGAGGATAAATTTTTATGTGTAAAGTTACACGTGAAACTTTTATAAAAAACTTATCTCACATTTCTATTTCTCAATCAAACACACTCCTGGAATATTAAATAAACCACTTAGTGTCACCTTAGCTAAGATTAAGGCAAGGGTTTGATTCTCCACCAGTCTTGCACTTCCTATATAACAAAAAATTAGAAGTGATTGAAGCATACCGTAATATAAATAAATAAAATATAAAAATATTAAATTATATGATTTTTTTTAAGGACTCGGTTAACAAATAAAATTAGTAACTCTTAGTTGATGATACGGGGACTAGCATAGTTGGCAAGAAATGAGTTTATATTCCACAAGGACGCAAATTTAATTCTCACCTCTACTGTGAGGATTTCTTTAATAAACGATTTCGTAAAGATATTTATTACTCTAATGAATAAAATTAGTAGTCTACTCCTTTAGTAGACTATAAGGATATTCCTCCTTATAGTATATACTCCAACAAGAAGTTATTTATTACTCTAATTACACATGAGCTTATATATCAAAACTTACCCACATTTTTCCCTCCTAACCAACATATACTATAAGGAGGAATATCCACCTTTTTTTCTCATTTTTCTCTCTCCCTTTTTTACTATCAAAAGCGAAAATTTTGAGATGTCCATATGAAAGAAATTTCTTGCTTTAGAGTATGTTTAGTTAGGGGATAAAAATAAAAATAAATTTTTATGTGTAAATTTACACATGAAACTTTCATAAAAACTTACCTCACTTTTCAATCTCTCAATCAAACACACTCTTAGAATATTAAGTAAGCCACTTAGACTCTACATCATCACCTTAGCTAAGACTAAGGCAATTTGTCACTTGAGTTATTGTAGGGGTTCGATTCTCCACTAGTCTTGCACTTCCTATATAACAAAAGATTAGAAGTGATTGAAGCATAACGTAACATAAATAAATAAATAAATTATAGAGAGAGATATCAACATGAGGATGATTCCCAACATTAAATTATATATATATTTTTTAATTTTAAGGACTCATTAATGAATAAAATTAATAACTCTTAACTAATGGGGACCAACACATTTGGTAAGAAACAAGCTCATATCCTACAAGGATGCGAGTTCGATTATCGCTTTCGCTGTGAGGACTCCTTTAGTAGATGATTTCATAAGTTTTTTTTCTAAGTACTTGTAGATCCCTAGTACTGTGTTCTAACCTTGGTAAGATGGCCTATGCCAAATCCACCTAAAATTTTATTAATAAGAAAAGGTAACTTTTAAAACTTTCTTAATACATTCACCATAATGAAAACTTCAAAATCTCATTATTCAATCCAAAATTCACCATTCTTGATTCCTTAACGACTGTCTTCATAACACTCATTAGAAAATCTCTAAGGGTATGTTTATGAGTTTGGATTTTAGAGTGGAAATGAGGAAAGGAGAGGGGATGACTTGTAGTATAAAATAATATTATAAGTCCTTCATTTCCCTCCATTTCCCTTTAAAACCCAAACTCACAAGTATACCCTAAATTATATATGGTTATATGGTAGTTATTTGTAAAGTACATGTAGATAATGCACATAGGCAGTATTTGACATTTTGAAATTAATACTTCTGGGATGATGTAACGTTCTATTATTAAATATACGTCTTGGACCAAGTCTGAGGGATACTATTATACTGATGCAATGCACATGCTTAATTAATTCTGAATAATAAATACAGCTTTGGATTGTTTAGTAGAACCTATAATGTATCTACCTTGTTCTTTAAACTCAAATTTGAGTTAACTACTTACCAATAAAAAAAAAATCAAGTTAACAATCTAAATAATCACAGTGCAAGTGGATTTATTGGTTGCGCGATGTGTGAGGCCTTCTTTTATATTATGTTATCATGATAACCAAACATATTAAATTTTTATAAAATTTGATATGGTTGATTATCATGATTATATAACATAATTAATTATTAAATTGATAAAATTCCATGTATACATTAAATGAAGTATTAACTGTTAGACTAATAAAATTTTATATTTAAAACATTTCATGAAATAAATATAAAAGAGATATTTTTAAAGTAAATATATTCCTGTCAGCTGTGGTGTTGAAAAGAAGAATTGAGTAAACAACTTTTATATAAAATCCAGAATCAGAAAGGACAAATCTGAGTCAATGTTGATCTCTTTCTTATTAACATGGCACTAGTGGCCTAGTGGGTACCTAAGAAAAATAACAAATGAAACCGAACTCTACAACTCTGGGATGGGCAACAATTTATCAGGTCGATTTGTCCTAAGGACGTCAAAGTACATAGCAGCTCCTGGAATGGGAAACAACTAAGGTAAAATACGGAAATCAAAACTATATATCACTTAGCTCACTTTCTAATTTTAGGAAATTTGTAGGTGCCCGTAGATTGAGCAAGATAAAATATTTGTTCTATTTCATTTATTGATTAATAAATGAATTACTGCATTAAAAATATAGGAAAAATAAGAAATAATAATGATTCGTAAAACTTATGAGTCAAATAATAAATGGATCAAAGAGGATATTTTCTCTTACTATGCATCTAAGTATTTTTCACCTAGGATAACATATGCAGGAAAGTGCAGAAAACATTGTGATATTAGAGTGGCTAAAACACTATACCTTGTAATTGAAGGTAACGAAAATAAATAGAATGGAAATGAAAGTACTCCAACTATTTTCCTACTTTTCCTTTCATTTTCTTCTCAAATTTGAGATAAATTTGTTCACAGGTAATTGAGTGAAAATAATGCGCTCATCATTTTCATTTTACTGATTCTATAATCTAACTAAGCAGCACATGATCTTGTGTCAAACTTTCCCTGCTTTTGATCCCGCCACTTCCTTCCTTACCAAACAATCTACTCTTTGTTTCTCTATATACCCGGCCCTATCAAGTAAAACCCTAGTTATCTGGAAAGTTTAAGCTTGATGTGCACACAATATTTTAGAGGAAACTTAATATATGTAAAGGCACAAAGTGAGTAATTAGTAAACTGAAAGAGCTAATGAGTAAAATAATAAATTATAAGCAGCACTTCAAAAACACCTAGTAAATGTCTTATTTTATTCGCATTATTTAAAGAAATATATATATATAGTACATTTGTATCACTTAATTGTTTTTATAAAATATAATTTTTATTCATTCAAATGTGAGTCACGACACAAGAGGAAGGTTACATTGATGTCTTGTAATGAAGGTTATAGGTTCAGTACTTTAAATATATGTTCTGTTTATAGGGTGTAAGACTGCGTATATCCATCATTCCCAAGTATTACTAGATGGAAGTCTAGTGCATTTGGCCACCCTTTCTATAATGTTAATAATTCATTAGGGTTTCCTATCAACTAGTCTAGACCCATCTCATTTTCCATTTCTTGATCAACGCCTCACATTTATGACAAATATGATCTCTCAAACCCTCAATAAATATCAGAGCATGAATAGAGATAGATTCATCAAACCCTAGATATTAGATCTTTGCCTCTCTTTATCTCTACTTGATATAGTAATATGTATTGATCTAACTGTTGAATTATATAGCTATCAACTTGATGATCATTTGTATGAAAATTATTTTTTTTTTAAAAAAAGAATAAGATGTTCATACGAAAATGTAATCAAATCATTTATATATATATGAAGCTACTAGCAGCCCATGGTTAAGCTAAACTTAAAGATTGCATCAATGCTTGAGAGAACATTTTAAAGCTTATACAAGCATCGAGAAAAACAAAAAGAAAAGTTGGGAGCAAGCATTTCAAAGCTACAACATGTTATGCTTTTAAGACACATGCTGTGGATATGAATATGCCTATGGTAGGTAAGACAAGCCTGGAATAGGGTGAATCCTATATTTAGGAATATGTGTTTACGTGTAGAAAGTAGAAACGAATGGATTTGTAAGTTCACTCAACCTGGCAATCAAAGTTAGCTTATGTACTGTATGACAAGCTACAAAATATTCCTAGTTTCGTAAAGTAAGTGTTTGCACAGATTTTTGTCGCTTTGATTTATTAAATACATAGTTATGTTGAAGAATTTATTGGACTTCCAACAAGGTTTGTTTTAAACACGTGCATTGTTAAACCAACTGCTACTGAAATACCCTAAAAAATGATTATAGCACACATAACTAGAGCCTCTATTCCCCTCTCTCTCACACTCTATGCGTATAACTTTCTTCCATACGCACTCCTTTCCCTCCATTTGATTCAAATCTAGAATTCATAGTTTAGAAGAGATCTATTTAGATTTTAGATGTATGAAATTGCTCTATTTGAACAAAATTGTACTATATTAGTAAGTCATTGATTAAGTTTATTAGACGACATCTTCACCAGCCCTATTGAACTAACTAATGGAAACAGAAATCAAGAAATATAATTAGTTTTCCTCCCACTTGCTTAGGGTGGGGTTAATTATATGAGAGAGATGTTCAACTTAACTCGGTCAAAACCAATAATGTTAGGATTCCCATAATTAATTATTCTCTATACAACAAAACAAGACAAGTGATCAAATTTTCTTGATTATTTGTTGAGCAATTTGGTTATCGACATAATTTAAGTCAAGATTGTGTTTTTGTTTTGTTTTCACATAGTAAAGTTATCTGTTGTTATTCCGTTCCACCCAAAACAAGACTAAATATAATCATGGAAACAAAGAAATTGTCATGGATATAAGAGAAGAAATAAACATAATCGAGACCCAACTACATATGTAATCCGAAAAGAGTTATGTTATTGAGGCTAGCTATGATTTATTCCACTCAAGGTTAATGCACAACAATCTAGTCGAACTCCAACAACCAAAGAGAAACGTTTTACAATTGTTCCTAAAAACTCAGTCTTGACACAAATCACCTAGCCAAAGACAAATGAGAGACTCTTGGACAAAGAAAATCAGTACTTGTTCACAAACAACTCAAAAGGAAATTAAGGAGGAAACTTTCAGAAAATTAATTAAAACCAATATATTATATGTTGAGGTTCAACTTCTCACCTTTAATGCCCCCAAATCAGGAAGCTTTTCATCAGAAAGATTGCCTTCCACCACTAGAGTTCCCAGCCCAACCATCAACAGGCAACTGAGGCATGTTAAAGGGCAGATTGAAGAATGGTAGCCTGGAAGAAGGGTCAGGAAAGGAGCTATTAACACCGCCACCGCCGCCAGCAGCTGCAGATGATTGCCCTTGCTGCATCTGAAGAGGCTCATCCTCATCCAAGGGCAACCTCTCATAGGCCACATTAGTGAATGATGAGGCAATGACAATAACAGGCCCAGAAGCCACCAAAGGGCCAACAACATTACCTCCAACAACCTGACCTTGACCCCCACCCAGGAACACAGTCAAACTAGTGGCACCCGGTGGAGCCGGGGGTGGCAAGAATGACCCCGAGAGGGAAAGTATCTCGAACCTTCCATGGAGCGTCACGACGGCTTGGGCAGCTGCTGGCTGCCGGAGCGTGACGTTGGTGACGGTTCCGCTGCCGCTAAGGACACAGATCCCTCTTTGGCGCTTCCTTGCATAGGTGGCCACAGAATCAAAGACATCACAACCACTACTGACTTCAAGGATGTGAGCCCTAAGGGTGTTTGCACTCTCCCTTGTGATGATCACTGGTGGCTTTAGCTTGTTCTTGGAACCTGGTGGTCTTCCCCTTGGCCTGCGAGCAACAACATCACCCGGACCTTGATTTGGTGAAACTAGGTCAAGCCCTTCATGGTCGTTGCTGGTGTTGTTTCCATATTGGTCTTGGTTATCATCATCTTCAAGGTCAGGGCGTTGAAGGTGATGAACAAAGTGTGATGCTGAACCCAAGTCTATGCCGGCCATACACACACAAAAGGGGAACACCCCGAAAAATAAATTATAAAAATAAAAAAAACTATAGTAGTAATTAAAATAAGAGAGAAATTATAAGAACAGTGATATGGGGAATTTAAATTATGGGAAGGGGTTTCTTAAAAAAAGGAAAAGAAGTATTAGAAGTGCCCAATGATTCAAACCTCAGTGGGAATAGAAAAACAAAGGGATCAATTGAGTACTGCAGAGAAAATGCAATGAGATGAGGTTGGAAGGGAGAGAGAAATAAAGCGTGAGGAACTTGCAGCCATTCTCACAACTAGAAAAAGTATACGGTAGAATAAAATAATCATAGGATTAAACTATGCAAATTCTTTATTAATTTCGCTGTAAACCACATATTTTTCAACTTTTTAAAATCATGGGGTGAAGTTAAAATGTTGTGTCTATGTCTTTGAAGGTTGTGTGTGTATATGAGAGAGAGAGAGAGAGAGAGAGAGATACGCTAGATGATTATTTAGGAAACCTAGGTTACCTTTCGATAAAGAGAAAACCTAAAATATATAAACCCTTAGCTAATAAGTAATTCAGGCACATGTTGATCATTTACTTTATAAAAAAAATTAGTTTCTCTAACAGGTGTTATTAAGATATTGATTAAGATTTTCATAATAGATAATTTCTAATGAACTTTATATTTTAAAAATGTAATAATCATATTTTTCAATGGAAAAATGATCTCTTTTAAAATCTTAATTAATATAATTAGAGTATTGATTAGAAAAGCCTATAAAATAAAATAGTGGTTTTTTTAATTGCTTTCGGAATTCAATAAACAAATTAAGGCACGCACTTGTAGGAGGCTTGTTGACCTCAGAAACCCTCCTCAATTGTTAGAACATATATGGATCAGTTTATGGAAGTCTTGTGAGTTATTTCAAGGGGTCTTAGACTCTAAGTAATTGAAGCTCTTCTCTTATACTTTCTCTATTTACAAATAAATATTCACTTATAAATGTGTGTATAAATTAAGAAAATGATTGACAGCAGTTTATGGACTACATGAGCTCCCTTACCCTACATGCTTTGTCGTTTTGTTTCGCTCACCAGCTGGCAAAAACATCTACATAAACGAAGGCCCAAGGTTACACATTCTTTATATGCATCTTGCGAAATTTAAATGCATGCACTAATTGTGTACGATTAATTTATTTTTAAAATTCAAAAGTTTAGTGTCTGTCTTAGGCACAAGACACAATCTGTTCAAAATTTAAAGCCTTGCCCTATACAGCTACATGGAAGCTCGCTGCTAAGACCTGAGACCAAAAAGGATAGAGCTTAATATTAATGAGAAATTAGGTTTTTCTCCACCACTAATAACAATATGTGCTTGTCTAATAATGTCCTTGGGGCACTAGTTAAGAATTTTAATAAAAAATAAATTTAAAAATTTTATTTTAAGTGATCTCTACATTTTTTGAAAACTCAAAAATCACATTTTTCTATAAAAATCTTATCTCTTTGAAATCCTTAACTAGTACCCTTAAAACACTGGTCAGATAAATTCAATAGTAAAGGGATGTATTAAGTGAAAATATAAAAATATAGATTTATTTTGATTATGATGAAAGGAATAAATATAACTCCCTCTGATTGAAAGTATCTATTTATTTGAACAGATAGGTATATATATATATTAAAAAATCAATATAGACATAATTTGCATTCGATGTATCCAAATAGATAATTATTTCCAATCGAAGGGAGTAATTCACTATATCATATATAAATAGTCAAAATTGAAAAATGTATTTAAGTTAGATAATTACCATTTAATGCAATCCATAATTTTGGATGCTTCATGATACATGATATCAAAACATCTATAAACAATGGGTTAGATTTCAATCATTGTTAGCTCACATTATTTTTAAAAAATTGTTCATATTTTAAGTACAAAAGAGACTCTTGCTAAGGAATAAAATTATATTTATATTCTTTACACTACCATTTAAAGTTTTAAGAGAGATGTGTTATATATGACAGTTTTAATATGAATAAATTATGAAACATACAATGCTTAGAAGTGTGACAATAAATTACTCTCCATTGATTTGTTTCATATATATTGAACAAATTTTGTTACAATATTTAAAGGGACATGAAAAGCATCTGTAATTATGAAATGGATTGACTTTTCTGTGGATTCATGCTCAATAATCAACAATAAAATTACATCAGATCTCACTCTAGTCAATAAGAATAACTATTTCCATAAATTAAATAGGGGAGTAAAATACCCGAGCAATAAGATTAACTTAGCTCAATCCTAAATTTATTGGATTGGGTTTGGGTTCAAAATTTTGGCGTGATATGTTTTTTGATTTGGGTTATATATCGACATTCCTTATTGGATACTTTTTTAAAAGTTATGTTTTTGTTTCTTCAAATATTGATAAATTATAAGACTGTTATGTTTCAATTAATGCATCTTACACAACATAACATTATTTTTGTATTGATATAATTTATTTCAATCTATGTAATGTAAATTTTATTTCTTACATATAAAATTTTATAATTTTACTATGCATATTGTTAAAATTCTTATAAATTATCACAATGTGTCGCGCCAACCCAATTTGACCTTAACGCTAATTAGGTCATAATCAAGCTTGGTTCAAGTTAAAAAAATAATTAAAAAATCAGATTCGGTGTGGATCCAAATTAACCCGACTCAATTTGTCCCTTGAATGCACTTACCCACTGACGAGTTCTTATACTTTGATTTGTAATACCCTAACTTAAGATAAGAGCGATACTTAAGAGAAAACTTTGACTTGTGTTAGTATATAGTATATCGCCGTAGAATTGATTGGACTATGTAGAATCCTAGGCAGAAAACGAGATGTTACATCAAGTACTTTTCTTTGAAGGCTTGATCCAACAAAGAGATTTAGTAATACATGAATAATGAATATTATTGCTTTTAAGTTTTACTTTAGTTCTTAATAACAAGTCATAACTATTTACCACTCTATGTCAACAATTAACTATTCAATGGGAATCCTTAGCTATTCACAAATTGCTTCCGTCTCCGCTCTATATGATATAGTTAGAAGCTAGTATAAATAATAATCAATAACTTCAATAAAAATAATAATAATCGATAACCATTCCAACACAGTGAAAATAGGTACAGTAAGTCGAAGGTGCGTGACGTTGAGAATGTCGAGAAGTTGAACTTGGAGAATAAAACCGCAGTTAGCTAAGACAATTATGTGTGCGTGACAGAGAGGAGATATAGGGGACTGCTGAAAACTAACGGATGCCAATAAGCATAACAACATTGCTCATATAAGTTCGGTAAATTGACGTGTGACATCGCCAGATATATATATATATATATATATATACACACACGTGTGTGTGTGTGTGTGTGTGTGTGCGCCATGTGTGCTGTCATATATGTGGTGTTTTTGCGATATCAGTCTAGAGGCACCATTCTTCTTTGAGATTTCTTATACCTTCATTAATTAATTTCTTCTTCCTAAAAAGCATTATATGTCATATTGAGAATATCTGTTATTAGTAAATTTATCAGTGATACATTATTAGTATTTTTATCAAGTTATTATATGTGGTGTACATTTGAAAAATCTAAGATTGCATTTGATTAAACATTGAAACATAAATTATCATTCATTGACTATATTATAATATTTGAACAATGATATTGTTTTAAAAAATTTTAAGTTGGATGTCTAATTAAGACTACTACGTCACAAATAAATAAAGGCATCAAATTAAACAGCTAAGCATGGTGATGGGAGTAAAAAATACTACGCGCAGATATCATATCCTTAGACATTTAAGATAATTGTCATTGTTAAAACCCTATTTTCATACACTACTTTTTCAAGATATGGGAGGAAAATCCCCCAAAGAAGTGGTGGAAGGTTTTCTTCTAATTATTTTTGAAGTAAATGCTCAAATTGTTCTCTGACAATTTTGTTAATTTATAAATTGGTCTCTGATAATAAAAAATTAGTATTGAGATTTTTCATAATTGCAAAAATATAACATATAGGTCTCTGATTCACTTGCAAACTGTTAAATATGCTAGTGTGAACTTTAATTATTGATCTATATAGTACTCACTAATTACAGTCAACACTAACTAAAACACACTCTTTTATTTTTTATTTTTTCAGTTTTGCAAATTCCTAACCTAACGTTCCAGTATTTCACCATATCCGTTATTATAAAAAAAGAAACCCTTGGCCCCAAGTTAGTCGTTCGAAAAAATGAATCAAATTTGGAATCGAATTTTTTATGTTTTATCATTACCTTATTTTGAGAAAACTATGGTACTGATATCATAAATTTATAATTATTTTTCCAAAAAAACTGTTTGCTATAGTACAATGATTGCATATTACAAAAAACATAGTGCCATTATGCTTAGTAGGAGATGCTTTATTAAATTTAGAAATATATAGGAAGGGACTTACAAAAATGAAAGGGTGCATTTTAGTAAATTGGAATTAGTAGGTGCCACATAGATCAATAATTAAAATTTACCTTAGTATTTAGTAGGTTTCAATATAGTGAATGACCTATAATATCCTATTTTTACAGTATAAGGGTCTTAACACTAATTTTTTTTATTTATTATAGATCAATTTGTCCATCAATGAAATTGCTAGGAACCTATAGTATCCTATTTTTGTAATTATGAGGGACCTTAATACTAATATTTTTCTAATAGGAATCAGCTTGTCCATCAATAAAATTGTCAGGGATATATAATATCCTATTTTTACAATTATAAAGGACTTCAACACTAATTTTTTATTGTTAAGGACCAATTTGTTCCTCAACAAAATTATCAGGGATCAATTTGGGTGTT
The DNA here is from genome assembly GCA_031216105.1 of Dalbergia cultrata. Lineage (NCBI taxonomy): Eukaryota > Viridiplantae > Streptophyta > Magnoliopsida > Fabales > Fabaceae > Dalbergia > Dalbergia cultrata. The sequence goes on along the minus strand of CM062353.1, from coordinate 86,186,492 downwards.
TACTCTTATTTTTTTTAAAATATTATTGTGACTTGTTAAAGGAGATAAACTCAATTTGAAAGAATTAATTTAAGACTATAGTTCTTGCGAATGGTTTTGTCATTGATGTACTTAAAAAAAACTTTTTGTTACTCTGTTCTTTGCTTCCTATCGCAGTTAAGCCATTCATTATTAAATGTAAAACAAAAATTTTCATGCAGAAAATAATACAACACATTTCTTCAAGAATTTAGAATGTATGTGGCGATTAAGGAAAAATTCGAATATTACAAAGTAATATTTGAGTGCCACATCTAAATATTCAAAATTTGGCTCCTTGCGTGGAAAATATTTAAATACTCTTTAGTGACATTTGAACATATATTTGCTCTCCAGTACGCTAATATCATATCAAATGGCTTGTGGAAATTGAGAACAAAGCAAATCTATGAATACCATCTCGTGTTATTCAAATATTCCCCACAAGGGCATCACATTTCATAACAGATTTCAGCAAATAGTATGGTAGCACACTCAAATATTTTAATATTAGCTCATACAGTCTATACATTTTTTTTTTCAGATCTTAACTAAGATACGTTCACAAATGTAGCTTTAAAATTGATAATTGATTCTTATGATATATTATCTCTACAAAAAATATTATTTCAACACCCACATGAGTGTAGACACCCATAATGGTGTGAGAGGGGTGATGAAGAAAGAATAAGTTAGGAGAAAAAGTATGTGGTGTAATCTATATATTTTATGAGTAAAGTGCTTAAGTGTTTAAGAAAATTGAATGTTGGAATAGCATTGTTCATCTATATATAATATTTTAATGTTTTGTACTTGGGCGATGAATATAATACTTGAGGAGTAGTGCATTGAATTCGTGCATTAACTTGGTTGTGTGCCTTTCTTTAAGATTCTTCATTTTTCTCATTGAGAGATGTTTTTGAAAATTAACAGAATTTCATCTTTCGTCATTTCATAGTGTGAGTTATATCCCTTGAGAATGGAAAAGGGTGAGTTTCTCAAGGCCACTGAAGCAACTCTTCAAAACTGCAATCCGGGTTCCTTGTATAATTCTTGACTTGGCCCAAGCAAAAAGTGAAGGATGTCCCTAGGATCTTGTTTGGATGGATTAAAAAATGCAAGCATTTCTTTCACTCTAAAGAAAATACTACTATGCATGCCAATCCCAAAGAAGATACTCCAAGGCTTCCCCATAACATTCATTGTTTTGCTTATGTTCCAATAGAGGCACTCTGCAAAGTCCTAGAGAAGAAAGAGGAACTAGTGGGTGGCCAAACACCATTTTATAACTCACTCTACATAACATGTACTAGGTTGTATCAGAATCATTTTTCTCCCCTCTTTCTTTGACGGAATTAGATAGATTAACCGACCAACTCATTTTTTTTATTGTTAAATAAATTGACCTGCCATAAAACTAAGGTGATTAACAACTCCTACTCATTTTTTCAGAAACAAGTCAACTAAGCCTATCTTGTCACATTTTCAGGCTAACCCATAATACATCACCACCCATTAACCCATATTGGCATCTACACCCACCATTCTGGATTTTATTTTATTTTGTTGTATTAATATTATCTTTCCTCCCCCCACTCCACCAAGGTTTCGAGTTCTAACTTTGTATATAGAAAAGAACAGCATTGAGAGGGCTTTACTCTCAAAAGGCCGAGCCCGCTCAAGCCAGATTACATTTGTGGCTCAAGAAGGAAAAAAACAAAAAAAAATTGTATATCAATTCACGGTTTTATCAATCTTATTTTCATCCCAAAACTAGTCTGCAGAGGGGGATGCTACCACACCACAATGATATATGCAAACCTATTCACCCACAAATTTTAAGCTTGTTGCACTTATTAATCAAGTAACAGTTAAAAAAAAAAAAATGGCTGTCCGACACAATCATCCTGATTATAAATATACTGAATAATCAAATTACAAGGTAAATCAGATAATGGAACATGAAACATACATGGGAAGGCAGTCTCAACAAAATTCTAACAGCACTGAATATCCCACAATGCAATTAACGCCATCCCAAACTTGTAACATTACTAGTTTCCCCCCAAAGCAAATGCCACATGAAATAATATCGAAGGGGTCTTCATTCTCACTAACTGAGCAAGTAAAAGTATTAGGCACTCAAACATCCTCAAACCTTTATTTTATATATATATATATATATATATAGAAGAAATATGGGCTAGAAAGCTAATAAATAAATCAATTGCCACTGTCATTACATGCTGACTGAGCATGTGATCAAGAAATGAGCATGTTATACCATCAATTACCGGCATCTCGGCTGTAGTACTGATCGAGAGTCTTTGCTGGTATACGATGAAGAAGCTCGCGAGGGAAAATCCGAAGCAAAGTCCATGCGAGATCCAGTGACTGGAAGATATTGCGGGTGTCATAGGCTCCTTGGGTAACAAACTTCCTTTCAAACTTGTCCAAAAATTCCAGATACAGCTGTTAATTAAAAAAGGAACAATATATTAATACCACTTTAAGGAGCATCTTGCTATATCAAATAAAAGTATACGGAGAGAGAATTATTGCAGACCAGGTCCTCAGATGAAAGTGCTTCTTCACCGACCACAGCTTTCATTGCCTGGACATCCTTTCCAATGGCATAATTTGCATAGAGCTGAAAAGAAACAAAATACATCACTAAGACAGTTTATAAACAGAAAAATAGAAATATGATAAGCAAACAAAACCAGACCTGGTTGGACACATCAGCATGATCCCTTCGTGTCATTCCCTCACCAATGGCACTCTGCAGAGGAAAACCATTGATAATGCATGATTAGAATGTGAAACGTATAACTTAGTTCTGTTACTCGGGGGAGCTACATCATAACTTACTCTACAGTTAAGAGTTATGCATAGGAAAAACAAAGCCAGAATTTTGAAAACATCCAACTTGATCAAAGGGTGATTTGATAGATTGGGAAAAGAGGTAAAAACAACTCGTTTATCAAGAATAAAGAAGCTAGCCAAATTTATTATGTCAGAAGTTTTGCATTTTTCAATCAGGAAACTGAAAATTGTATCAGGAAATGGCATCTTGACATCAAAAACAAAAAGATCAACATTACCTTCATCAATCGAGACAATGACGGAAGGACATTGATTGGTGGATATATCTGCCCAACGCAACAATACAAATGTTTAGTTTCAGTCCAATACTAGAATCATCATAAACAGTCAATATATTTCTAACCAATTTAGCAGGTCACTTCAAACTGATTGGATACCTACTTAAATACATAAAAACAGAATAGATTATGGTTTATTTTATGCATTAATGCAAGGATGAACATAATAAAATTTATTATGATCTTGCAGGTGGCCTATAAGTCGCAGTATTCCATCTTAATCTTAACGTGCCAATGAAAACATAAATATTTGTAGCTCCCACAAAAGGACAATAGAAAACTTTAAGTTGGGGAAAAACTTCCAAACCTCTGTATAGATAAAACTAACTTCAATTCAATGATAATCAAACAGTTTTTTTTTCTTGTATTAATATCATGTAATACATGTTTGAATGCAGAAATCTGATACTTAGTTCAGTGACTAACCCAGTGTTCTCTACGATATTTTATTTACAAAAGGTGAAACCAAAAAAGATTCATTATAACCTACCTGCCTGTTATGCAGCTGTCTGTCAATATATATCTGTCCCTCAGTAATATATCCTGTAAGATCAGGAGTGGGATGGGTAATATCTGCACAGAAGTTCAAGAAAGATGAGCAGTCACAATTAAAAGTTCATAAATGCAAGATAGCTCTGAAAAGTTTAATAATATTTCATCACCATCGTTTGGCATAGTTAGAATTGGAATTTGTGTAATAGAGCCTTTTCGCCCCTCAATTCTTCCAGCACGTTCATATATTGTTGCAAGATCTGTATACATGTAACCAGGATACCCACGTCTTCCTGGTACTTCTTCTCGGGCGGCAGATACCTACAAGATCCAGAAATGATCAATAGTCCCACTGTCAAATATTTTTAAGTTGTTTCTCATAGTCATACTCCAAGAACAAGAGAAAAAGTGATAGGAAATGTCAACTAGCAATTACCACACAAAGCTAAAACATTTCTTGGAGACATACAAAGAAATTAAATTCATGAGGCAATGACAATGGCTGTAAAAGGTTTCTCAACTCTCTTCTTTGCTTGCGCAACCACTTTAAAATTACAGTTGAAGGTACGATTAACATTACCTCACGAAGAGCATCGGCATAAGAACTCATATCTGTGAGTATCACAAGAACATGTTTGCCGCATTCATATGCCAGATATTCGGCAGTAGTAAGAGCAATACGAGGAGTAATGATACGCTCAATTGTCGGATCATTTGCCTGTAATAAATCACAGCAGAAAAAGATCAAGCAATTTTTGGATCAGCTCCTTCAGGCTTGTTTTGAAATCAAAATTCAAAAAATATGATCATCCATAAGAAACTACAATATGATCAATGATAATTTAGACTTCATTCTTAATGAACAAAAAATTTTCAATCTCAATGGACAACCTTATGTTCATCAAATTAGAATAAAATCATCCATATGCAAATTTTTAAGGTCACATCAATCAATCAGCACCTCCTCTAAAGTTTGATTTTTCTAAAATTTCACATGTAATTTAGCTTAAGAGTCTCTGTATTAACCATGATGCATATTACCACCACAAATATAAATGCCAAAATGTCAGATTTAAATATAATGAGAAAAGCATAATAACTTTTTCAGAATGTATAGAGAGGAACATAATTGTATCCCAAAGAAAAATGAAAAATAAAAAACAATTTTTATTTCTTTTTGGGTGAATTCCAATAACTATAAAATATTGGTATACTGTCCCCCCAAACACAAAATTACTGAGAAGGAAATTTAAAAGGGGGCAAAGCAATAAACACCGAAGAATTAAAAAAGTCTTGCACACTAGTCTTGAAGATTACCAGATTAAGGAAAAGGGTCACTCTCTCCATTGAGCCATTCTCTTCAAAGTCGCGTTTGAAAAACTGTGCAGTCTCCATGTTAACTCCCATAGCAGCAAAAACAATGGCAAAATTGTCCTCTTCTCCACCCTGTATATTAATAAAATCTGTCAGAAAAACCTTCATTTGACAGTGTAAAAGACTAAAATATTAAATAAATGAATAACAGAAAAATAGCTTCACTAATTTGAAGGCAACAAGGACAACTAGGTCATCTGTAAGGCTTTAAGTGATAAAAATATGAAGCCAGCTTCTTCACAACATGATTTTCACCAGAAATCATAAACTATCTTTCCCATTCAATATTAAAACTTCAATTTTCAAGGACATGTAGATACAAGTAATACACTATTTAGCACAATTTTTTAAAACATACTGTCAACAACCAGAAAATAAGCTGATTCAAAAGCCACATTTTACAGAGTAAAGGATATTAGCTATACCTCAAGAAGATTATCAGACTTCTCCAATCGCTTGACTAAGCCAGCCTGACGGCATATCTGTGCAGCAATTTCATTATGGGGGAGACCAGCAGCTGAGAATAGAGGGATCTTTTGACCTCGAGCAATAGAATTCATGACATCAATAGTAGATATTCCTGTTTGTATCATCTCCTCTGGATAGGTTCTCTCACTAGGATTAATGGAACTTCCTGAAATATTGGGAAAATATTAAGAAATTCAGAGATAAACGTATAGTTGTATGTAGGCCTCCCCAGCAGAAATCTACATACCTGATATGTCCAAGTAAGCCTCAGGCAAAATGGGCGGACCATTATCAATTGGTTTTCCAGAGCCATTAAATATGCGGCCAAGCATATCCAGTGAGACTGGAGTTTTTAGCACCTAGAACATAAACAATACACAAGAAAGATAGGAGTCAACAGCTGAACTATTCAAAACATCCCAAAGATCCAAAATGAAAAGGATTCAATAATCAATACTCATGCATAAATTGATAGGAACATATAAAGCAATCATACAAAGTTAATCAAATTGGAAAGGACTACCAAAGAGAAATTACCCCTATAGAACAAATTTAATACATTAACAGTAATCAGAAGCCGAAAGGGCATAATTTCAGTAAACCATAATTCTTCCACTATTTTCTTATTGAAGTTGGTTTTCTCAAGTACCAGGTTTGCCTGTAGTACAACATTACAAAGTAGAAGTGTCCAATATAACAACTACATAATGTAAAATTCACCAACTAATCAAGTTAATTAAGAAGCAACACAATCCTTAATGATACTAATGAAACCACCCTGCAGTGCACTGTCTTTTCTTTCAATTATATAGTTTATACGTGTTTGTGGGAGGATTATCTTATACTAGGATTTCTATTATTTATTTTTGATAATAATGTAGAAGAAAACATATTAAAGAACTAGCTACTGATTCGTCCCAATCCTACTTTAAATACAGCCAAAATATGTCTCCCAAACTAACAATGAAGAAAACAGGAGATATACTCATGAGAAGTTCACAATAAGTTTGCATAAATAACTTTACATGTACCTTTTGAACCAAAGTAGACAAAAGGAAAAACAAGAGATTATACCTCTCCAGTAAATTGCACAGTCGTAAATTTGTTGTCAATCCCAGAGGTGCCTTCAAAGACCTGGCCAATGTAGCAAAAAGGTGAACGAAGCTTATACCAATGTTTGTGATGGCAGCAGCAGATGATAACACTGAACACTGAAGAAATCATTAGCCAGTAAAGCCAATACAACTACGTGAACAAAGTGCGGCTATGAAGGCTTTCTCTTATCCACTCATAGAGATTAAGAAACAACAGAGGAATCTTACAATACTTGATTACAGGTACAAGATTAAATCCAGACATCATCATCATCTCAAATATAAGGAACAGCTGATAGCAGAAGCATATGCAATTAAGCAGTAAGCACTCACCTGAACAACAGCTTTCTCCCCATCAACTTCTAGAACTTGTCCACGCCGAGTAGTTCCATCTCCTAATCGAATATTAACAATCTCTTGGAATTTGGGTCCCTGATGAAGTTGATCAGTACAAAATTCAGTCACTCCATAAAGAAGAGACCCTCAATGAGAAAAGCTCAAAAATTTAGAATATGCAATAACTATAGCAGAGTAGAACACAATCATTACCTTCACTTTGTCAAGGATAACCAATGGTCCAGCAACTCCAGACACAGTTCTGTATTCTGAAACATTAACAAACAATCCAACAAGTTACAAATGTCAAAACTTGATCAACCCATTAACAACCTATGAAAAATGTGTCATTTTTTTACCCATAAAGATAAGCACGAAACATGGTGATTTGCTTATTCATCAACCAGTGGTAATCAACAATTACAGGGTATAGGGGTACCATACTTACCCATTCCAATCTCCAAGGTTCCCTCCTCCATATCGAGAATGTTCTGAGCCACACCCATCTTTGGAACTAGAAACAAGAACAGTTTACAAAGTGAAAAGAAAAAAGAAAAGAAACACAGTGAACACACACTTCTAAGAATTAAGAGAAAGCAAAAGCAACCAAACAGCTCAAAGAACAAAACTTTGCAGTGACCCTTGATTCGTTTTTCAGTTTGCAAGTGATCAGGTCTGTTTGGTCGGGTGGAAAATGAAAAAACAGAGGAATATAAATATGGGAATGAAGAGAGTAACCAAGCACTACCAGGGATGACGAGTGAGATCCGATAATAGAAGAAGAGAGCGCAGAGAGTGTGTGTGATTGATCTGAATGAATAAATGAATGAAGAGGAAGAGAAGGGAGGATTGTGCAGAGGGCGTTGGTGGCAGGCAGATCTAATGGATGGACCAAACAAATTCAGGAACCAGCATGGAAATAACAATTATTTGTCATCGATGGACAGCCGATAACTAATTGGTAATATGTAGCAATTTTTCTTTTCATTTTTTAAAATCATGGGATTTATTTGAAAAAAAAAAGTTCTTGTATTTTTTTGGCCAAATTATATTTTCGTGATTAATCTAATTCCTTGTAAATTAATTTGGATGTTTTTTTATTTTTAGTTGATAAAAGTATAGAGTTGGGTACACAGGCCACAATTCACGGACCCACTTGTTTAATTATCAATCTGCACGAAAATAGATCAGAAAATTTTTAGTCCGCAAACCTATGGATTTTTCTGGTCCGCATCACTTAACCTGCGGGCTCAACCGGCCTGACCCGTGGGTTTAAGGACCAATCCACTAGTCCATATAAATGAGGGAATGCTTCTATTTTGTTGTATTTGTTTCTGCTTTTGATGGATGGATTTTGATGTGTTGGTTTATTCCATCATTTTTTATATTTGTATTTTGTATTTGATTTTTTTATATTTGGTTTTAAATAGTTAGTAGTTGTTAATTTATATTATTTTGTAGTTTCACTATTTTTTATGATCGGAGGAATTATGAATATTTAATTGATAATATTTTTAATATTGTAATAAAAAGTGTGTATATATATTTTGCGAGATAAAATATATTGTATAAATATAAATATAATATAGTATAGAGTATAAAAAAAAAGCTAAAGAAATATGAATGAAAGAAAAAAGGATTGGTTTGCAGGCTTAGTATGGGTAAAAATCTATGAACAGAAAAAGGGGTTATGCAGACTGGTTTGTGAATTTATGGGCTTATGCGGGATGGATGCGAACCAAACTAAAATCAAGTGTATTTATAAAATGGATTGGCTCATTTAAATGTGGTCCGTCAAGAACCGGGCTAAATGGATACGGCCGTGTGCATACCCACCTCCATGATGGGTGATATCTTTCTTTTTATAATAGTGAATGAACCATGATAGTTATGGATGATATTATTTTATATTTTAAAAATTTAAAATTTTATAAACGATACGGGAATTTAACATTTTGAGAACTTTGTGGCCTTTAGCCTGCCTCTACTTGCATAACTTAATCCTAATATTTAATGACTTTACATATTAAAAAAATTATGATGTAATCATTAGGGGAAAAAAACAGGATCACATTCTATCTAATTGAGACTGTTTGAGTGTATAATAATATATTTTTTTAATACCTTATCTAATATTTAGCATTTTTTACGGCAAACACCTGAGTTCATCCCTCAAATTCTGTGTGTCTCTAAAAGCTAAAAATCATCGTGTGATCCGTCAAGATTGCAATGGATATATTAGTCTCTTAATTTGTTTTATGCTAATGGAGTCACATGTGTCACAATACAACAATAACATCCATGCTATTGTTGGCTTCAATCAAAATGATTTCATTTTGGAGCATTTTTTCCTCACCATAACAACATCATTTTAATCAAGTGGTAGAAGTGAAAATTTTCTTTATTTGAGATTTTATCTAAATCAAATTAAGGCACAATATAAAATTACATCATTTTGCACATGTTTCAAATGATGTTCATTGTCACTCTGTTAACAAGCCATGTGTGCAATCCGTTAAGGTTTTATGGATGAACTTCACAGAGGGATTAATTGTCCTTTAATTTATATTTTAAGGGGTCACAACATAAAATTATATTTTTAAGGGACTCTATTGTTACATGCAATTTTCTTGTAGGATCATTGGATATTTTCTCTACTGTTTAAGACAAGTATGATGTAATTATTTGGGGAAGCATTAAGTGTATGTTTGGATTGGTGAAGCGGAACGAAGCGAAATCGAATGGAGTGGAGTAAAATGAAATAATTTTTCCGCTCCATTGTTTGGGTAACTTGCATTCCATCCATTCCTACCAAATAATAGAGTAACTTAAAATCTTGTTCCACTCCGCCTAACTCCATCAATCCAAACATATCTTAAAACTGAATTAATATGTATCTGATTGTGTATAATTATATAATTATAGTGGTTAAAACAAAAGGTTATGGTTAAGAGATATTATAAATTATGAAATGTAGCGAAGAAAAATAATTTTTTGTTTATATGTTTCAACTAAGTGAAACATTGGATTCTATATCGATCATGATTGGTAGAGGTGCACATACTAATACCATCATTACAATAAAGGATACCTCGACCTAAGAGGTGGGTGTTTTTGAGAGAAATACGTACCCAAATCTAGAGAGTCACTTAGACAAATAATATTTAATAATAAAATAACATTTTAATTGTGATTCACTTTTAGCATATCTTATCTATTTGGTGCTCGAAGAATGAATATGCAAGTGTTAAGTCCTCTACTATGGTCCGTGGGATCAATACCTCGGCGATTGCAAGCAGCCATGCATGGTGATTACAAGTGTTTCGATGGAGACACACTCAAGTCGTGCTTTAGGTAGGTGTACATGCTGGCTGGCTGGCTGGAGTGAGTTTGTGATGACACAGCTGTCCCATGCTACTGTGCATAACATTAATTAACGTGTATCGTATCTATTCCCGTTTGAGCAGAGCAGCAACACTTATGGATAAGATACAACTCAACTCAAATCAAATCAAATCAGGCAGGCAGCACCAGCCTCAACTGTTGGTGTTGTACAAGGTGCCAGCCAAGGCAGTGTTACAAGGCGGGCAGGTTGACACCGCCACCTCTAACACAAACTCCAGGTTGATACTTTAGATGCCATTGCCACGAAATAAGCAATCAGAGCATAAGTATATGCAATTGCATTATCTGAGTTATCCATCCTACGTTTATCAAAGATTATCTAATAGATTTCGATCAAGTAGCTTCAAGGTCAATTTGCATCAGCAAATAGTTCACACAGTTTCAAAGAACGGAGTGAAGAAAATGCTCCAATTCAAGTATGCTGATGTTCAAAACAAAAGAGTTGACCACACTTAAACAGCTTTTTGGATAGGTAAAAGGTCAAACGCTCTTTCATGTAGTCAGGCAGAGAGGTACAATTAAATACCTATAAGAATAGAGATAATCAAGTTGCCACATCCAAAACTAAGAAAACTCAGTTTTCACATAGCCGAATAGAAGGATTAGTAGTAAGGACCAACAGAAGACTTAGATGCGATAATCTCGAGTTCCAATTTTCATGTGAAAAAATAGATTCAAAGGCAATAGTAACTAACATACATTTGCAAGTGTTTGTTTTACACTTAAAACGAAAAGAAAAACATGATTTCCAAGGAGCATTTTTAAAAAGCTTTACACTTGTATCTTCTGGAGAGCACGAGTTTGAGGTATAAAGATCCCCATATAGCATTCATCTTCCTTAAGTTAAATTCTTGTCAAATTATAAACAAAAGAAGTTGCTAGAGAAGAATTTAATGAAGCTGAGGGAATTGAATATTTCAGCACTTATAGCTTTAAGAATTCTATAGTTGTGACTTGTGCAGCAGCAACAACCACAATGACACACAGTCTTTTCATAGTTGGTTGAGTCAACTACATATATCAAATGACACTATTAAGTCATATATCAACTATGTCTATATGTAAGTCATTTAAATCTGAGGCTATAATTTTATCTTGAAAGGGGAAAAAAACTTAATCCCATTTGATGCAGAACCGAGAGATACCAACGAAATTAAGAATAAATTCTGTCATGTACTCATGTTATTAAGGCAACTTAACTCGTCATTCAACAAAAACCATAGTTTTCCGGCCAGAACAATGGTGCTATTAGGTTTAGCTGCATAACAAATGTACTGAAGTTGATAAAAGAAAAAAGACAAGGGACCTACTTCGTTAAATAGATTTGACACCATGACTTTTGTGTCCTACTTTCTTACTCTCCCGAAACCCCCCCCCCCCTCCCCAACCCCAGCCCTTCTTCACATCCTGAAAACTTTAACATGTGTGCTAAATACTGTAAAATTTACTTCAAACATCGAAATGCTATCTTCGAGTTTAGAAGTGAAGTGCTTGTCAATTGGCATGATGAGTATCAACATGTGCTTGTAGCAGCTAGAAAACTAATTTGATTGGTTATAATTGACTTACTTGGATAAGGCCTTTCACACGCCATACATCATGCTTCATAAAACAACAATTTGTGAATCATCTGGGTATGAAGATTGCAGCTCATGCCTTACGGATTCTATTGATGCATTGTGCTCTGTTGACAATTGTACGGCAACCATGTCTTTCATTAAATAATGAAACTTTCGCCAAGTCACTTGTGATGCTCTGTTGACAATTTATTTGATCGAAACAAAAACAAAAGAAAAAGGATTCCTTATTTGGTTTCAAAAGGGAAGAATTATCTGTCTCTTTGATATCAAAACAGGAAGCTTAATGGAAACTCGGAATTCACAAATCTGTCTAGCTCAACAAGGTTTCCCTTGGGTCTATCTTTACACCATAGCTCCTTGTATGCTTTTGCCCTTGTTGAAAAGAAATATCTACAATAGAATGCTTGGCATTGGAAAGTAGATTGAAATACAACAAAGTGACGAGTATAATCAGTGCCAACAAAGAAAACAAACGTTGCGGATTAACTGATGTTGATGTCACATACTCTTGGGATGGGGAACCAGATGATTATTCTGATTCCATTGACGGCAAAAACCAGTGGCGACAGCAGAGGAAATCGATGACGATACTCATGGAAGGCGACAGAATTTGGAGTTAAAGGCATTTTATACTGACATCAGTCATTCTATACCCACAGTTGAAAAATTTATGCAGTTGCTACACAGATTCTGTTTATAGCAACACTTTAAAATCGTTGCCCATTCTTTGGCATCAGTCATTCTATATGCTTAGCTCCAAAGTCTTGTTATTTTGTTTGTAACGATACAAGTGATACTAGCACTAGCCATACTAAAGCGATATTTGCTAATATTATTTTATTGTAAAAAAAATCTTAAATTTGCGAGCCTCTCACGTTAACAAATGGATAATGATATTTTAACACAAAAAGAGTGGGTGTTTGAACTTATAATTATTGAATATAATGAACGTTAAAAATAAGTGAAGACATTTATCACATTCAATAATTATAAAGTAAGTATATATTCAGACACCCATATTTTAGATGTTAAAATAACATTACTCTTCACAAATAACAACTATGCTAGTGCTTGGTGCTTCTATACCTTTGTTTAACCCATCTTCTCTGGTGATTTGAAATTGAACTGTAAAGTCCAATAGTACTTATAAATGAGTAAGAATCCTCTAAAGTGCGGATCTCACTTTAGAAGGTAAAGTGAAGAATTTCACCGTTAGATTAATAAAATTAGAAGTAGGATCCTTTTTACTTTATTGATCTAATAAAATCACTTCTCTAAAGCGAGAATCTAAATTTAAAATCGCTGCCGTCTACCATGACAAATAATGGACTTTTGACAGTCTGTTTAAATTCACCATCAGATGATACCTTTTTAGAGATCCAACGGTGGTTATTTTATCCGTTAAGTTTTATTCAAAAACTGACATAAAATAGATGAAGTTCATAATTTTGCAGAGGAGCCCGTATTATATTATATTGGCAACACCGCCCTAAACGGTGAGAGGAAGAATGGGTTTTCCGATCCCTCACACTCAGTCAGTGACTTCACCGTATGTTGTCCTCCATCACCCCTCCAACCATTGCTGCCGCCTCTTTCTCCTCCTCTCTTCCACTTCACATTCTCTCTCTCTCTGATGTACAAGTCCTACTCGAAAATCCCTTTGTTTCCATCCTTCCCATTCAGTTCCGTTTGTTGAGTTTGTTGCACCTCATGCTCCTTTTTTATTTATTGCCTCCCATTTTTATTTGTTTAAGTGTGCTTTGATTTGTCCTTTTTTTTTTTTTTTGGCAAATTTCTTACAATTATGTGATCCACTATTTATAATCCCTGACTTCTTTTTTTATGCGTGAAATAGGGAAAATGAAATCATGCATTAAATCTGACGTCTACACCTTCACATTGTGTTAACTTTTGTATCGAGTTTTCATGAGCATTGAAGCAGATTTTTGCTTTTTTGTTATTTAAACTCATAGGTAACAGACATTGAAACCCCGATTTCTTCCACAGTAGTGCCATGACTCAAGCTTTCAAAGTTGAAACCTTCCTTGGTCTCCGTCAAGTTGCTGGAGAATTGTATTAATGAAAAGTCCCCATTAGCAATTTCTTTAATTGGGGATTAAAAATTTAAGGATCATTTTGTAGTTTTAAAAAAGGAGCACCAAGGGACCAACATAGAAGCCACTATAAAGATCAGTTCATACTTAATTTGATCTATTTAAGAGATGAGGGAGGAGAAATTACTACTCCATGAAGGACAGAAACAAACGCAATAAACAATTGCAGTAAGGCCTTGTTGATGTAGGTAGTAGGTGTAAAGTTCCCTCGTTCATGTAAGAATAAACAATTGCAACATGAAGTGATAACCTTCCTATTCACTGTAAAGAGGAACAACGAAACGAATGCCACGTTCATTCAAATGGTTCAACCATAGTTTTGAAACCCGGACCTGAACCAAAACAGCCGGTTCAAACTAGAAATCGATAAACTGGCCACTTGATTGGTTCGATTCTTCAATTAGACCAAATATGCATATGACTCGGTCAACACTAATTAAACCCAATGTGATCCGATTGACTAGAGTCAAATTGGTCATTGGCCAGAACGCAGGTGAACCAGCATTGGAGTGTGCATTGAACCAATTGTATGAAAATCCATGTATATATTAAAAAATTTCACATGTGAGAACCAAATACTCATCCTAGCATTGAGGGCGCATGCCTAACCACAAGGCAATGTTCTTGTGTCTTTTTATCTAAATTATTGTACATATTACAAATTTAATATATTTTTATATAATTATTTAATTAAATTCGATTTAACTAGTTAAACTAATGACCTATCAGTGTGAGTATTGATCTGGTACTTTGATCGAGTCGATCACCAAATTAAATCTAAAAACTATGGTTTCAACCAAATTTGCCACCTCTTACTATAATATATTCATGGAACTAATCCACGCTTGTTTGAATATGCTTCTCATAAAATATCTTTTTTTAATTAATATCTCTTGACAAAATAAAATATCAATTTATATTTAGATGTAATATCAATTTATATTTATATGCAATATAAAAATATTTTTATATATTATCAACCATTTTTTTATGTTATAAAAAATATATTTTTTCAGAAGATGAAAATTCAAGCTTCTTTTAAAAGATGTTTCTTTGCTTTTTCTACTGATTTTACTTTTCCTCAAAGAGACTCTTATTTCAGTGGGGGTAGAGGATGATGACCACTGAATAGGGACGTGGTGAACAAAGCATCACATTTCCCAACTTCCACCTCTATTCCTGTTTCAGCAGCAACATTTACACATTATAATTAGACCAACAGAGACACAGCCTTGTGATTGTGAACGTAGTACATACTAAGGCATTGGTTGTGTCAAGTCTAAACATGAAATGAAAACATCTACAGCATTACCTGAATATGTCATTCATTTAATTTCACTTCTTTCACAACATTACCTCTTACAATGATTCTCCTCTCCCTTTTGCACCTCTCCTCACATGCAAATGGAACACTGATGATGGCTTATATTACCTTTACACCCCAAATCACGTAATACCTTCACCGAAACAAAGGGGAAAATGGTGCCAATGCAACTCTTATGATGGTCATCGGGATATATGTATTTTCCTGTTCCACAGAGTTTTGGAAAAGAACCTAAACATGAGTATTAGGATTCTAAATGTTACAGTTCACATTTAAAGAATTGACGTGCAGCTCCTCTCATCGCTCCTTGAAGATACCTGGTATTCACACAAGCAATGATACAGCGAGTGAAAAAGATAAGATACGACTTAAATCAGGCAGCACCAGCACCAGCCTCAGTTGGTGCTGTACAAGGTGCCAATATGTTAGAAGGCAGGTTGACACCGCCACCTCTAACAGAAACGCCAGGGAACTTGACAGAGCTTGCCCTACTCACGAAACTCGAGTCAATAAACACGACAATCACAGTGATATCATCATGGAAATGGCGTCGAACACCACGTTCAATTTTCTTAAGGTCTGAATATCTCATTTCTCTCTTCTTTGCTGCTTCTTGAAGGGCAGCCTTCACCAGCCTCCTTGCAATTCCCTGAAAAAGCGGATACAAGATGAACCATAAATCCGTTTAGTATAGTGCTTGCTGCCTGACATGGTTCGTGAACTTATAACATTGAAAACCCCAGAAAAATGGCTTTTAGGTGTTTCCAACTCCCAAGTCATGCGTACATAAATCGGGATAATATTTTGGATGCCACATAATAAAGCTATCAAAGCATAAGTATATGCAATTGCATTATCTGAGTCAGCCATCCAACGTATATAAAAAATCAGCAAATAGTTCACAGAGTTAAGAGCAGATAATTTATTTTCCAAAAGTAATTCAAGCCCAGGAAATGCTTTATATTTCACCTCTGCAACTGCCCAGGAAAATTATCTCATGTCTTTTCAGCTATGTTTAACGGATAAGATTATGTACCCAAAATGCACTGTGACCATAAAAATAATAAAATAAAAACAGGCCATTAAATGGCTGCAATTTTTATATGGAAACAATTCAGATTGCTTGAATGATTCTGTCTACATAAATCTGACACATGCTCAAACATGTATGAGGGGTGCACACCATTGTGAGAGGTATGTTCCTTCATTTCAGTGAATATTATATAACAAAATTCAACCACATATCTAGGGTCAAAATCAAAAGCATAAGGAAAGGCTAGAATCCAGGTTCCTTTAGAATGTTGTGTGGTTGGCTACAATGGAGCGAAAGATGAAGGTCATAGAAATGTGAATGATGTAATGAATGAGCAAGTAAACCATAGTGTACCAGGTTAGAAATAAATCTGTCAGGGAAAGGGTTGCGGCAGTTTCTATAGAGGGAAAAGGGTTATAGGAACCACTTAAGATGGTTTGCATGTAATACAACATTCTAAACATGCTCCAGTCTGACAAGAAATAACATGGTGGGAGAAGGATTATATATGATGGCTTTATCAATATCTGATTCAATATCGAGCACAACAGCATGCTAGAATCCATGTATCCACTCCACTTAGTAGAAATGAGACTGGATTGGAGTTTTATTGATCCCTACAGGCTGAAATATCACTGGCACAACCAAAACTAACCCCAAACAAATACCGCACATAAGCACCATTCAAGCTATGATCCTTAAATGCAGTAAGCCATGATCAGAAGACTAAGTTAAAGATCTGTGAATTGGCAGCAATATTACAATCACATTCAACAGTATAGCAATTTCATTTTAATAGAAGCACTCAGGACAAACCAGAACAGAAAAAATTCCACGTCCAGTTCTAAGTTTGCAGTATAAAATAGAGATAATTCATTTAGTTTAATCTTGGAGAAAACAGTAAGACAATATATAGTATATTTAAATATATAACTTACACAACGGGGATTATTTTGAACTATATCAACTGCTTCTTGATTGCTAAGGTGCTCCCAGAGCCCATCAGATGCAAATATAATAAACTGATCTTGTGGCTGCAACTGATGTACAGATATCGATGGTTCTGAGCTCAATATTGGCTTCTCAAATGGTTCACGAAGCCGAAACTTTGCATATAAAGGTTCTCTATTGAACTCAGCCTTTTTTAGATAGACATCACCAATAGATCTAGAAACCTGCAAGACAATATTTTTTATGAGCAGTGAAATTCAAGAAAGGAGTGAAGAAAAAGCTCCAATTCAAGCCATGCTGATGTTCATAACACAAGAGTTGACAACTTAAATTGCTTTTTGAATAGGCAAAAGGTCAAATGCTCTTGCATGTAATCAGGCAGAGAGGTATAAATAAATATAAGAATAAAGATAATCAAGTTGCCACATCCAAAACTATGAAAACTCAGATTTCACAAAGCTGAAGAGAAGGATTAGCGGTAAGGACAAACAAAAGACTTAGGTGTAATAATCTCTCAAGTTCCAATTTCCATGTAAGAAAATAGACTCATAGGCTCTAGTAACTAACATTTGCTGCATATTATTAATGTGTTTGTTTTACCCTTAAAACGAAAAAGAAAAACATGATTTCCAAGGAGCACTTTTTAAAAGCTTTACACTTGAATCTTCTGGAAAGCACGAGTTTGAGGCATAGAGATCCCAATATAGCATTCAACTTCGTTAAATTAAGCTCTAATCAAATTATAAACAACAGAAGTTGCTAGAGCAGAATTACATGAAGCCGAGGGAATTGAATATTTCAGCACTTTTAGCTTTAAGAATTCTATAGTTGTGACTTGTACAGAAGCAACAACAGCAACAATGACAAAACAGTCTTTTCTTAGTAGGTGAAGTCAACTACATATAGCAAATGACACTATGGCATTATATCATAAACTATGTCCATAGATAAGTCATTTAGATCTGAGTCCAATAATTTTATCTTGAAAGGGAAAAAACTTAATCCCATTTGATGCAGAACTGAGAGATACCAACCAAATTAAGATTAAATTATGTCATGTACTCATGTTATTAAGGCAACTTAACTCGCTATTAAAAAAAAAAAGAAAGTTTTCTGCTCATAACTATGATGGTATTAGGTTTATCTGCATAAAAAATGTACTGAAGTTGATTAAAACAGGGGAACCTACTTCCATAAATAGATTTGACACCATGACTTTTGTGTCCAACCTTCTGACTCTCCTCAATTAAAAAAAAAAAACTGTCCCACCCATTTTACCACTTGATTGTTCCTTTTTTTTTTTTTGTGATAGTTCCTTTATTTTGAAGTCCTTCTTTAAATCCTGAAAACTTAACATTGTGTCCTAAAAACTGTAAAATTTACCCCAAACATTGAAATGCTATCTTTATGAGTTTAGAAGCGAAGTGTTTGTCAATTGTCATGAGGAGTATCAACATGTGCTTGCAGCAGCTAGAGTAGATAATTGAAACCTAGCAACAACAAAACTAATTTGATTAGTTATAATTGACTTACTTGGATAAGGCCCTTCACACGCCATACATTATGCTTCAGAACAACAATATGTGGATCATCTGGGTGCGACGATTGCAGCTCATGTCTTACGGATTCTATTGATGCATTGTGCTCTGATGACAATTGTACTGCTAAAACCTCCCCAGTTGCCTTGACTGCTCTTCCCATAACAGCCCGGGAATCACCAAGATTTGCTACATACAGGGTTCCATTACATATAACACTAACAAGACAGCATGATCCAACAGCTGCAATTTGTGGATTCATTGGCCACTGTCCACCAACAAGTGACATAAATCCCTCTTCTGTTGCTTGGATTGCCTTGCGAATAACATCCACCGACATTGATTGTTGCTCTGCAGTAAACCCTGAAATTTGAGGAGAAGCATGAATATATTTAATAGACAGTAACGCAGAGAATAACAAATTGAAACACCGAAAACTCATGAATGACAGGCATGCCACTGAACAGGCATTGAAAGCCACAATGTCTGTAGTTTCAACTGAGCGTATATCTTAAAATTTTTAAGCCTTAGCATGCATGGTTGTTATAAGATGAGAAAAAAAAAATATAGAGTGAAAACCATCAATTGCCACCATGTATTTAACCAAATAATGAAACTTCACTAAGTCTAACAATTTATTTGGTTAGGAACAAAAAAAAAAAAGAAAAGAAAAGAAAAGAAATTTCTTGTTCACATATATTTGGTTTCAAAAGGCAAGAATTTTTTGTCCCTTTGATATCAAAACAGGAAGCTGAATGCAAATTCAGAATTCACAATACTTTCTAGCTCAACAAGGTTTCTCTTGGGTCTCTCTTTACACCATAGCTCCTTGTATGCTTTTGCCTTTTTAAAAAAGAAATATCTACAACAAAATGCTTGGAATTGGAAAGCAGATTGAATATACAACAAAGCAACGAGTGTAATCAATATTGCCAACAAAGAACACAAACTCTGCGGATTAACTAATGTTGATGTCACATACGCTTGAGATGATGAACCAGATGATTATTGATAAATCGCGATGTCTCGGGTCCTCCATGCCCATCATAGACACCAACAAAGGTGCCAAAAGGGCCAGATTCACTCGAGCTCAAACTGCCTGATTCGATATAGCTCTGATCCTCCAGCAAGTTGTTGGCTTGGACCACAGCCATTGAAAACTCACCATGCAATTGCTGGCCCGAGTCCTTGTACCACAAGAGTCCATCCTGCTTACCTCCAGCATCTGAACCACCTCGATCTGAGCTTGGCCGAAAGCAGGCCCTCAAAATGTTCATCAACTCCGATAACATCCCTCATCTCACCACACAACCTTCAGGAGTTTCCACATCGACCAATCATCGAAGAAAAATTCACCACCAATAAATTTCAATCACGATATAATAGATTTAGTCCTGCACACACACCAGTCACCGATGAACATGATAAATCCACCACAAACCTCAACAGATGAACAAACTATGGAAGGATAAAATCAAATTAAGGTTCAACCACAAAAACAAACAAGCCACCTCTTGCAATTTTCAAAAGTATGAACCACGCCCAGATAAGAACTTAGCTTTTCCAATCAGAACTATCATCTGTTTTGCTTTTTCAATCACAACCAAAATATAACACAAGTACAGCCCCCAGGTATAAAAATCTCATGAGGAAGAGGTAAAGTTTGTACATTTTGTCATCAAAAGAAGAAGTCAAACAAACTTTTTCCTCAGACAAACTTTTGGTCAGCTCTTTGGAAATCAGTGCTAGCATTCACATTGGAAAATGAAACCCCAATAACACTAATCTCCATAAAAGCCAATAACGACAACAAGCTAGCTTTTTCATATTTTTATTCGGAAAAAACAACATAGTAACTCAAAAAAAAAAAAAAAAAAAAAGGAGAGAGATCTCACCCTTTACAATCAGACCCTTGATTGGAAGCTATGAACGATGCCCCAGTTGAAGAACAGAATGATCGTGAAACAATAGAGAACAGTCAAGCTAAAGCGTGTGAAAGATATTAGATCTGTGGATCCATCAAATCAAACATGAAAGAAAGAACACAAGTTGGTTTGTAACATGAAAGAAGGAAACACAAGTTGGTTTGTTCTTTGTTTTTCCTTTTTACTTTTTTTTTTATTTCTCTTTTTGAGGGGTTCCTCTACTTTCTAGGTAGCAGGCTAAGTACTATGTATGCACCGTGCAGATGATGGAAGGAAAAAGAAAAGGAAAAAGTAATTGTTGAAGAAGAGGTGCATGGAAGAATTTCAAAAATGAAGACTTTGATTATTTTTTTGGATGAAGATTAGGCCAAGTGAAACCCCATCACTTTCCCTTTTCCCTATCTTTCGTCTCACATCACAGCAGACAAGCCCCATAAAGGCCCAACACTGAAGAGCTCCAAGCCAGCCAGGCTATGGGCTCCACACCACTATGCTACAGAGAAAGTGGTGGTGTTTAGAGAGAGAAAGTGAAACATTGACACAGAGAGAGAGAGAGAGAGAAAGTCAATGAACTACTATGCGACCATGTAACTTGGGAGATGATAAGTGAATGGGTTAGTGTCATGGGTATTCAATGAATCGCGGGTACAAATGGTGACACGTGGAATTTGCGGTGTTGTTTTTACAGCGTGTGAAGTTAACTTGCCTATCATTGTGTGATACACGTCTCTCCTTATCAAGTGGATAATGTGAAAGAGTTGTGTGTGACGAGGTGGTCGCAGCAGAAACCAAGACACATGAACTGCTTCCAAGCGCGAAAGGAATGGAAGAAGAAAATCTTGTCAAATGAAATAATAATGGTAATAACAGTAATGGGAATAAAATCCGCATTTAATTTTCGAAAAGTACATATTAGAATATATGTTAATTAGTTCTGGAATTCAATTCAATTTTCGTTTTTCCTAAGAAGATCGAGGTTAAGCTCACAACACAAAATGGGACAAGGAAATCCCAATTCCCAGCTACTAATATCATCAAGTAATAACTGGCCACAGCCGTCAGCGAAGACTACGTAACATGAATACTCACGTACTCTCTAATTCAATATTTGAATACGGACTATGATATGCTTTTTTTTTTTAGATAATATTATTATTTTAACAACTCAAAATCCAAACACGAGACATGTCTCTCACAAAAAAAATATGGGATTCATGATTTTTTTTTCACTTGTTTTCTCTCTCCACTTCTCTATTTCTCTAAGGCTATTGAGTGTTCACCTAAAAAATATTAAAATAATTTTATCTTTTTTTTTTATGCATATATTTTTGTTAATACTCATTTTTTATGCACTTGTGGACTATAATATTGCATGCTAATGTTTGTGCCTTGTACACCATTATATTTATATACTTTATTAATTTTTTCGGTGAAAATGAATATATTTTTCTATTGAAGCTAATACTGCTCGAGTCAGGTACGAAAGACCACTAGAACAACAAAAGTCTCCTTCTTGAATTCAAAAATAGTGTATATTAGAATTTTTTTATTAAAATAAAACGAACCCTACCAAATCTACATGTTCATGTGATTTAATATTCCTCTTTGAAAAATATTTAAAGTTTGCAATAAAATATTTCAATATTAACTAACTTTAAGTGTGAAATGAATTTTGACCCCAAAAAGGGTTAAATGAATGAAATGAAAATGTAAATTATATGCGACTAAATTGACTAAATTATAAAATAGATATATTAATAAATTAAAATATTTTTATATCCAATACTAATATATATTTAAAATCTATTATACTCAAACCAAACTAACTCGCGATGTTTTCTTTATATTTTAATGTGAGTTTAAATTTTATTACAAACACATGTTTAGTCTGTGTGTTTGTCTCTGTTCCATACGTAAACGATTCCTGAGGGGAAAAAAGCGAGCTTATTTCAGACATTTTAACTCTTTAATTTTGATTCACAGTTGTGTTAATCATAAGCAGCTTTCAATGAAATATTTTTGTTCTGTAAGGATTTATAATTCCAAAATTAGAGCATGTGATGTTAGCATATGTGACCAGACTAACTTCAAGCTACAAAGCATCTAATGTGGGTTGCAATCATAATTAGAGTTGAAAACAATTTTGTCAATGATCGAATTATGCACGTGAAAGAGTCATAGAAGCTCCTTTCAAGCACTGTTGCCAAAATAAACCCCCCCCCCCCCCCCCAAAGTCCAATTTTGAAGCAACTTTTAGGTCCATGATAAAAAAGGATCACGTGCAATATCTCACATGTAAAAAGTTGACAATAAATACCAACTAAAATCACAGAAAAAGAAAATGAGTATGGTTCCCACCTTATCAGAATTTTAAACAATGTGGAAATCGTATTTTACACACAATATAAATATAGGGTATATGGTTATCTCTTTCCTAATTTGAACTTTGAAGTGTGAACGTGAATTGCTACTGCCAGTAAAGTTGATGGGATAGAACTTTCCAAAATTTACCCATGTCTGTCTAGGTAGTGAACCAAGTCAATTCTTGGTGCCTTGTGCTTGTTCAAAATAAGGCATTTGATAACAGGCAAACACATAAATCAGCTGGCATCTTAAAAGAGATTTTGTGTTTGAGCCAAAGGTTTGCAGTTGCATTAAAACTTAAATACTTAAAGGATAATAAGAGTGTAGGTTTATTCCAAAAGAAGAATACGGCATTTGATACTGACATAACGTGGTTGGAGTTAATTAGTTATAAGTACATTTCCTTTACAAGTCAAGCATGTGAATAGCAACTTAAGTGACAAGTTGGTTTAAATTACGTATGTAAAGAGCTAATGCAATATAATTAAGGACTTGAGCCTACAAAGTGCACTGTGGAGAAAGACAGTTTCCATATTGGCATATCCCGAGCAAATTAAAGATTAATCGGAGACAACACAGGTACTGTAAAGAAGCTTGTAATACCCAAACAGGAAAAAGAATGTGTGTCAGGCGTTTTATTAGTGCATATAGAGTGGAGAAACAGAAAATTCAGAAAATCAACGCTGCTCTGCTTTATTGATCCGAAATTAATTTGTGTTTCGCTTCTGAAACCAAAGTTTGCTACTGCTTGATCGTAAATGAACTATAAATATTTCTTTAATTATAGAGTACATATTTAAATTAATCCTCTAAAAATATACGCAGCATAATAGTAGTCTCCTAAAGTTTCTATACATTAATTTACTTTTTAAAATATGTTAAATGAAAGTCAATTTAGTCCTGTAGTGTTATATATGTATGTTTTGACATTAATTTGATCCGTAAATTAATCAATATTTTCGATAATAAAAAGAAAATTATTTTTAAAATTTTTTAAAACGAACGTTAAAGTCATTGTTAATCCCTATATTTTTAGGATAGACTTGAGCATTTACTCTTTCTTTGTGTACACATTTATGGGGAAATTCTTATATATTGCACAGAGTAAACTATTTTTTCCCTCTACAACACATATCCACCATCAACTCTTCCTTAATTTTATTAGTTTTGTTCTCTCTCTCTCTCATAAAAAATCAAGAGCCAACATATTGCATGGAGGAAGAATTTCTTACTCTATGGAGCATGAAAGAATGATTCCACATCTATAAAAAAATGCACAACATCCACTTGACACTTTTTCTTTAGCATCGAACTAAACTATACTTCACTTTCCATAGTTATTTGTAAAGGAGTTTGTTATTTGTACTCATAATACATGGAACATCATATCAATTCACATCTCATTCACTATTGGATGAGGTGTGAATCTCATTCAAGTAAAGTCCACATACCATCTAATAGTATATGAGATGTGAGCCAATACGGTGTCTCATACTCAAATTACATTTTTTCTTTCAGAAATTCACAAAGCTTTTAATTTGCTCCAGAAACTGTATGTGCAGTTCAATTGGATGGCAGCGATAGCCAGCAGTACTGGTTGGAAAAGGATAGATAAGGCAGAAAAAGAAGATATGTAACCTAACATATAAAATTAGATGTGCCACACACAGTGACAACCCCATCTCATAACTCACTTAATTCAATATACTTTGTCATCTTGTTCAATGACAAAGAAAGATCCCTGGTCACCACTAGGGCTCCAACAAGTTAAAAAAAACTGAGCTAAAAGTGGTGGGGCAATGCAAACTAGCTACTAGACGCCCTCGGCATTATATATTGGCATTGAATTGAATCCTTGCTAGCTTTTAAAAACAATAACTTTTTTCTTGTGGAGAGAAACACTTATGAGAGTGCTTTTTATCAAAAGTTCTTTGAAAAAAAAAAGTAAAAAAAAAAAGAAGAAAAAATAAATTTTTTAATGTGAAATGCAGCAACGCTTAAAGCTTTGAACAACTTCTAAATGTTAAAACAAGGTCCTTACTCCTTACCTATAAGAGTTCATTGAGATAATAAGCCTACTCGGGGTAAGCAACCTTGACCATGTGACTTGAAGTCTTATAGAGATAAATCTTGTGCTGAAGTTGCAAAATTCTTTGCATCATTAATATATACGTACCTCAAAGAAAAATATGGAGACATTTCAACACTCGTAAGAGAATCCAATATGATTGACTTTGACAGCTCTTGTGATTCGTGATATGGCTTGGATAAAAAGCAATCATGTGAGATAAGCAACATATCTGAAGTTTGTCAAAATTAATTGAGTAATTCGACCGTGATGTGGCTAAATATGGAATATATACTAATTAGTTGATCTAATTTTGATTATAGGGCAACAAATTGGGAGCTAATCAAAATTGGATTTCATAGATTCTCTCACAAAGTAATGAAATGTCCAATTTATCCTATGAAACATGTATCAATAACTTCTTGCTCTCTTCACACCCAGAATCAATTGAATAGAGATTGATTTCGTTTCAATGCATGCAAATAGTCTACGTTGTGCTCTTTTGCATTCATGAAAATGGTCCACCTGCTTGTACACTTTATTATGGTATACTATTAGTGGTCATAAATAGGGGTGGCAATGGGGATCTGTTTGCCAGATATTCACAGGGATTCCTGAATTTGGATCCCCGTGATTGAGGAATTTGTCGCTATGGGTATGGGGATAGGAACAACAGTACAACCCCCACGCAGTTGTTTTGGGGACAAGGACTATACCACCCACCATGGAGATCCCCTACCCTAACATCACGCCCTACTACCTCAGCACCGCACACACTCTAGTTTACTATTCACCCTTGCACTTCATCCTAAATAATTTACTACCGAAAGCTAGAATGACTCTGGCCTTTTCCTAACAACCTCCACTATTTATCTTTTTAGCAATTCAAGCTCCTTGCCCCCAGTTCTACTCCCCCTCTATATTTCTTATTTGGTACTACTAGGCAACTGACAATCCATGGCGCGATGCAATCAACAAAAACTGAAAAAAACTGAAAAACTGAAGTTTTTCTTTCACAAAAAACTAAAAAATTGAAAACTGGAAATAGCAAATCAAATAGGCCCCCAATTTTCAACTTTTCACAAAAATTGAAAATTGAAAATAACAAACATCAAACCAAATAGATTCTGAGTATGCCGGCAACATCCGACACCCAAAAGAGGATTTCTTTTCAAGGGTTGGTAATTTGGAACAAAGTGGCAACAACCCCTTCAAATATTGTGACCAAGTTTCTGTACGCATCATCCAAAGCCAATGCTCCCGAAGCGGTCATCTTGAAATCGCTTT
Source organism: Dalbergia cultrata (assembly GCA_031216105.1). Taxonomy (NCBI): domain Eukaryota; kingdom Viridiplantae; phylum Streptophyta; class Magnoliopsida; order Fabales; family Fabaceae; genus Dalbergia; species Dalbergia cultrata. The sequence goes on along the minus strand of CM062353.1, from coordinate 86,159,957 downwards.
CAAAGGACGATTGGATCACGGAATCAAATTGGATCGGGTACGTTGCTGTCGCCACAGATGAAGGCAAAGCAGCATTAGGGAGGAGGGACACTGTGGTTGCTTGGAGAGGAACCACTCAGGCCTCTGAGTGGGTCAAAGATTTGCATTTCCATTTGGCTCCAGCGCCACAAATATTTGGTGATCATTCTCCTGCCCAAATACACCATGGTTTTTACTCCATTTACACCTCAGATCACACCGCTTCACAATTCACCAATAACAGTGCCAGAAATCAGGTAATAATAATATTTTGTGTCCTAAGAAAATTGTTGAATAAACTATATATGTTTCAAATTTTCTTATGTATATACAGGTGCTGGAGGAGAATAGGAGACTTGTGGAGGAAAACAAGGACGAAGAAATTAGCATTAAGTGTAACTGGGCACAGCTCAGGTGGGGCACTTCCCACAATGAGTGCAGTGGACATAGTGGCTAATGGATTGAACCTATCAAAAGAGCAGCCCCAGAAAGTGTGTCCCGTCACAGCCTTTACATTTGCCTGCCCTCGAGTCGGAAACTCTGATTGTAAGAAGATATTCTGTGGGCACAAAGATTTGCGAGATTATGGGTTTACGTCAAAAAATCAGAATAATCTTTAATCTTTTAAATACAATCATCCTATACAAGCATACGGCACTAGGAAGATTATGGGTCATGATGAGGATAATATTCCCACCTTTCGCGCTACATTATAGGTTGATATTTTCTTTTCTTTTTTCTTTTTTGACGTGTAGATTATAGGATGATTGTACTTACAGGATTAAAGATTATTCTAATTTTGTTTCTCTTATGGAGAATCTTTCTGTCAATAGAAATATATATTTGTAGTCCACAAAAAAAGAAGAAAGAAATATATATTTGTAAGGCGTGACAAGATTTTGTAATAAACTGACTTGCCACGAAGCTTTTTATATCAGTTTTTCTTTCCAACTAGATTTTGCACTCGTTGGATGGACATGTTACTTCATATGTTTTTTATATTAATAATGATTAAGCTTCAACCATTAATTTATTAAATATTGCTTATCGGTTATTAATATCGAATTCAAAACATACTTTAATATTTATTATCATCTCATTAAAATAAGCAAGAACATCACTTCAAAATATATATATAGGTAAGAACATAATTCTTACAATAATGAGATCGAAATGTGACATATTAGAATTAATATCATTAAATATTCATGAAAAAGGAAAATCAATATATACAAAATAATTAATTTCTAGCTATAAGATTAAAAAGAGTCTGAAAGACACAATATATCAACAAATATGGACAAAAAATTTGTTTATTTTTTTTAGTTCAATATGAAACTTAAGCTTTATAACTTTTAAAATAAGAGTTGGAAGAAGCACACCCTTAAAGGCACCCTTAGGTAACATTCCGCCCTATTCCAGGACAAAAAATACAAAAATATTAGACACAAAATTATTTAATTGTGAAGAAAATGACAAATACAGAAATTTTTTCTATCCCAGAACACAAAATACAAAAAATTCCTATACCTCTAAAATGTAAAAACAATGAAGAGAGGATATGAAGACAGGAATTTAATATTTGTGTTCCTAATAATATCCATATATATAGTTAATATTTCCCTCTTTGTCCTCACTATCATGGGTGATCCAGTGACAATTTTGCAACAGTCTATGACAACTGACAGTGGACAGAGGTAAATAATATTTTTATCATATATTTTTTGTCTTGTCCCCATTTTCCAAATAAGATATAGAGACAGATGTTATGTCTTACACTTCACCACCAAATACAATACCAAGACTGTTTTTCATGTCTCCATCTCACGTGTCTATGTGACCAAACACTACTTAAGTCATAAGATGGACATCACCAAATTCATCTACTGGTGAATTTTTTCAAGCATGAACCTTGAATTTGAAGAGACGGGCAAAGGGTTATCAAGTTTTGAATCATCTAGAGAATATAAGAAGACAACGATATCTTTTAGCAGAGAGACGAAAATGTGAACGCAAGTTACCTGCTCATCAAATACTTTTCTTACATTTTGGCAGATATATTCTTCAATTCGACAATGCACAAGCATGGGAACGTCGTCAAGGTCCAATAAAAATTAATCAATGCTGCTAATTAAACTGCAAAAGCATAAATCAGTCATCTCCCCTGAGTGCATGCCAGTTGCGACATATACTACTGGGGATCTCAACAAATTTACTTCGGACTTTAGAGTAGATCAATAAGTTTTCAAACTCAAATTTGCAGACGGCAAAACAGAAAACAAGTGTGTGATTATTCTCTGTGAATATTATATATCGAACATGAATGGTGTCTTCAAAATGTTCCTACGCAGACTACCACAACGAAACTCAATTACAAGGAAATACTAAAATTATGATGGGAAAAAAAAGGTTTCGTGCCAGATGTCAACAAACGATTGGACTAGCAGCGGTAATAGATGTTCACCCAGCCAAATTCAAACCAAATGACTTGACAATTGTGCTCACTCTTTCTGCAAAAGTTCTGGAAGTTATCTTTTTACCTGGCACGTGAAATGGGTTTGACACTGCATCTACATAAGCAGCATGGAACCTCCTGAAAAACTGTATAGCACAATCCACCAGAGTTAGCATGGAGAAAATAACATTAAACAGTACAATACTTCACAGGTGGTCATATCCAGAGCGATATATCACTATGAAGACAGCAGATAGTAGCTAAATCCAAGTGTTCATATCACCTATAAATCTTACTCAGAAGTACTCAACAATCAAGAAAATGTAAATGGAAGAGAGCAATGTCATAACATAGAGGCATTGATGCAAAATTGTAACTGTTAAGAGAGATAAAAGGAGAGGAGAGGGAAGGGGGGGGGGGGGGCTGGGGATGGCTCTTAACTGTATACCATTAACCAAAGCAGAAGCAACTACTTCATCACTGAGAAAATTGACTGCAGGGAAACACAAAATCTTGTATATTCTTAAGTGAAACATCTCTATTAACAACAAAAACAAAACATTTCCCTGACTAAGTAGAATCAATTACATGAATCAAGGACACCATTGTATCCTATTCCTATTATAAACTGTTTCTACATAAAAGCCACTAAAATTGAAGTCCTCTCAAATGGTTTTGCCTTATACTTTTCCTTGATCTCCCTTTACCTCTGTTTATTGAGCTACTCTTCATCTAATCTACTCTTCGTATTAGGACTTCGAAAAATCTTCTCCTTTTATGGTCAAACCACCTAAGGTGGGAAATGTGGGATACTACCATCCTTTTCACAATAGGTGCTACCCCAACTATCTTTATAATGCATTCATTGATTCATTCCTAATACTATCTTGCCTAGTACAATAGCAATAGCTGCTTCCCAATGTAAACATTGGGCCACCTTTGGTTGCTTATGCTTAAAAAAGCACAAGCTTTTCCTTTGTGTGGTAGAGCTTCAGTAGGTGCCCTCATCTCATAAAAATTCATTGGTATTAAGCGGTTACATTATATGCCCTAAGAAATTGCCAAAAGATATCCAAGACCATAACCTAGAAGAATAGCCACAAATCCTGGGATCAAATCAAAGTATCACCAGTACCACTGATCAGTATTGACTTCAATGTATCTTAACGTTATAGCTAAAAGACTTACTTCATGAGTTACAATACTTCATAAATTCAAGAAGAAAAAGGAACTGAACGAAAGCCCTCAATTTCTATTAAGACTCACATTTCTAACATCTGCATCTTTAACATCCAGATCCGTGGTCACCAAGATAAACTTCACCTTTGTATTAGTCAAATATCCATAGCTGCAAATCACATCACATTATGAAACAAAAAAGGAAAACCCATCATTTTTTATTTTTTTTATTTATTGTTGGAATAAAGAGAATGAAACAAAAATTTGCCAAGAGACGGAAAAATGCACTCACACTTTGTAATTTTCAATAGGATAAAGCAAACCCAGAAACGTCTCATTGAGCAAGGGTCCAGATTTCTTAGGATTGTTCACTGCCAATTAAACACATTCCGTGAGATTCAGAGACGCCACAGCTAGCTAAAAATAATCGGGAAAAAAAAATGGATTTTTCTCTAAGCTGAAGGGTCCAAATATCTGCATAAAAAAATAAAAAACTTGCACATAAAATAAAAATAATTCCCAAATCCTTCAAAAAAAAAAAAAGAGGGGGTAGGTTAGAAAAATGAGGATGACTTTTGTTGTTGCTGGTAAAGGGAGGGCGGGGGTGACCTCGCTCATCGACGACATCGAGGGAGCAATGGACGATGTGGTGGAGCTTGAGAGCATCATCGGCCTCCGTGAAGCTCTGTATGTACAGCGGATTGTTCTGCACTCATCCAAGACAAAATAAAACAAAACAAAACAAAACAAAAAAAACTACCATCAAATCAAATAAATCGGTAATTTGAGTTTATTGCTGAGATGGGGATGTTGAAGAGGGAAAGAGTGACCTCACCTGGTGACCGACGACGGCGACGCACACGATCATTTTCTCCGCCGGGAATGCCGACCCCCTACCGTAGCTGCTGTGCATCGGCTTGCTGCTATAGTTTATACTTTATACGGATCAAAATGTTTTTTTTTTTTTTAATAATTTGGACGCCAGCGTTGCTTTCCTTCTTTTTCTTTCCAAATATTTTAGTGAAATTTCCTCGGGCCCGATTCTTTTTTCACTTGTTTGGACAATTAATTCGTTATTTCACAAATTTAGAGAATACTGATACAAAGGCTTTACAAAATTCAAAAGATCTTAGTAAATTTTATAAATGAAAGGGAGTTGGAATAATTTAACCAAACTTCAACTAAGAAGGACCTAATTTATTCTTCATGTATAATAATCTCCTTAATTTTTTTTCTTTTTTTCCTTCACACATGAGCATGGAATATTTTTCACAATTTCCATCCATTGAAGTTTGTCATCCCTCATGGGACTAAGTGTGGGTTCGAATTAGCATTTGCAAACTTAATTCTAGGCAAAATTTGATTTCCCAAACTTACTTCTAACCGTGAAAGTAATTTATATTTGGATAATTTTATCTTTTTTCTTGGTGGACATTTAAATAACTTAGTCTTGATACACCATTATCATAAACAAATTTTACACCATCATTTAACCATATAGTTATATTTATATAACTTTTAAAATAGTGGATAATTAAATTAAATATTTTGTTGATATAATAATACACGATTAGATATTTGTGTAAACTTTGTTTTTACACTAATTTTGTATTTAAATTAAATTCTTAAACATATTTGATTTCATTTAGATAGCATATATTATAATTAATTTTAAATGTTTAATTATTGAAAAGAGTATGCATATGTATTATTTTGTTTATATTATTTTTTCTTTTATTTTTTAAAAATTATTTTAAAAATGAATAAAATTTATTATTATTTTTTATTTCTAGTGCTATTATTATCATTATACCTGTATAAATATGCATAATATTTGTGTTTTTGAACTATTTTAAATTTTAATATATATATATATAATTTAAAATATGCATATATATATATATATATTAAAATTTAAAATAGTTCAAAAACACAAATATTATGCATATATATATATATATATATATATATGTATATCAACCTCAAATATAATTAATTATTCTTATTAATCTGGTTAAAATAAACGAAAATGTACATCAAATAAAATAAGCAATTAAAGTATAAAATGAAAAAAATGCAGAACATTCACATCAAAATAAAATGAAAAAAAAATGCAAAAGAAGACCCAAATACATTTGCATCCTCCTCATGAACAAGGTTAAAACTGTTTAGAAGTTTTTGACACGATATTGGTTGAACGAATATGCTAAGAATAGTTGCTTTAGAGTGAAACTATAGTTTCAGACGAAATTACAGTGAAATGTGATGTGAAAAAAATTTCCAAAACAAGCGAATTCATATGTGAGACGTTTGAGAACACCAAAACGGGGGAAAAAAAAGGTGAAAAATAATCTTGATATTTGATAAAACGCCGAAACAAATATGCACTAATGTTTGTTTAAGTATTGAAGCACAAGGGTTGATTTCCTTTCTTAGGATTTTTTTTCTCAAAAATAGTTTTTTTAATTATAATGAGAAGCAATCGCGCAACGCTTGATGGTAAGTGCATTTATGCTTAATAGTAATCCATTTAGTAGCATATGACAGATAAACTCACGTAACATAAGAGAAGAGGACAGAAGCTCCTGAGGAGGGTTGCAGTACCCTTTGATACTTGCAATATTATTCTTATTGTAATTGTTCATCTAACACCAGCCATTGAGGAGACCCAATGGCTCGTAATGGCCGTTCCTTGTTTGCTGGAGCTTCTTGACACGGATCAATTTGAATGAATGGCTTAAACCCTCTATGGGACTTGACTTACCCAAGGAATGCTACCTTGTGGTCCTTCACATCCTTGTTTATCTCTAATTTTGTCACTCTAGTTTTAGTAAAACCGGCAATGTAATGGCAAATTGTCTATCCAAACTTTGTAAAAATAATTGGTTCACTAGTGTTGATAAACTTTTCGGGCCACTAGAGATAGAGATAACCCTTTCAATAAACAAGTTAAAAGGATAATGACAGGCATCATAAAAGGAGAAAGTACAAAGGGAAGGAACTCAACAAGAATACACTATAGTAGCAGGGTTTGTTATGGTCACCTGGAGGGGCAGTAAGGAATTCTTACATAGTTACATTGCCGATAATGTCCACATCCAGCAACACAAGCTCAAATAAGGCATTCATCGAATGGAATAACAAACAACTGAAACTTTCCCTGAAAGCTTTGGCTGGTGGTTATCCTGCAGCAAAGCCTTCTTTTTTTTTCACTTAGGGATTGTTTCCTACGGACCTGGTCATCTCGAGTGGCACCACTATTACTCAGGTTTGCTGAATAAGGAACAACTCCAACACAAATATTGACCTTAAAATAACCATGCGTAGATTTCCAACAATCAAGGAACATCTTAGGCATTTAGGAAGTATATTCTTTGTTGGCGTGGATTATTTAAGCTTTTGACGAAATCTTCCTGCTCTATTCAACGGTATACACAGAAAAACTCCCCCATTCACTCAAGCAGAGGCAGAACCACAGACATACAAGAGAAGGAAACTCAAGGAATCAAGTGCTGATCTGTTGGGCAAACTAACTTTAAGCATCTCAAAACAAAGGCATATGGTGACTAAAGCTATTCATCCCTTAATCTCTCCAACTCTCTAAAGTTAAGAGTGCATGAATCACCCATTTCTAACCATATGGTATCATACTACCATCCACTAGGAACCAAAAAACAAAGGGCCGCCTTGTTCTAAACAATGCGGGATATGAGACAACCTGGTAGCTAGGAACAATGATCAACAAATAATGCACCACATCAAACTCAAAAGTGAACCAAGGTAACATTACCTTGAAGTAAACAAGTTGGAATCAAATCACCTATCCTCTCTCCAAATCTAGAATCATTTCCACTAAATCACCAACCAATAAAAAGAAAAAATCATATCATATATATACCATATACCATATTGCACTGATCAAAATTCAGCATCTGAACCGAAGAACTATCCAAATATCCTCACAACTAAATCTAGAAACTTGCACAGTCCAAGCTGGTAAGTTGAAACACCGCTTCGTACAGTCCTTTATTAACTTTTCACTGGTTATTCCATTCCCATGTCTAAAATCATAAAAACTAACAAAACAAAAGTGATACATCTACTTGTAATTGTTTACAAATAGTTTTTGTTTTCAATTCTTTTTTTAAACCACATTGCAACAAATCCCATTGAAATGGGTTGAAAAACCCCCAATAAAACCCCAGTTTTCATCCAATTCTCCAAGTCAACAAAATTCAGCTAAAAATCACATACCAACAACAACCAAAACTCTAAAGTCAAACACCACTCTTGATGATGTTCCTCCTGGCCAAGAACCTCGCAATGGGCGGCGTGAGGGCGACGGTGATCGGAACCCTAACAGGCAGGAGGGCCTTGTTGCAGAGAAGTGCGAGGGTGAAGGCGCCGCCGGCGGAGGAGGCGAGCTGGGCGGTCCGGTTCTTGGGCTTGGTTGCAGCGGCGTCGTCATCGTTGACGAGGACGGAGTCAACAGAAGAAGAGGAATTGGGGTTAGGGTTGTTGTTGGGGTGGTCTTTGTCGGAGACGGTGCCCATGTGGAACTTCTCGAGGATGGACTCGACGTCGACGTTGTTCCTGATGGCGACGTAGAGGCCGGTGATGGAACACGCCGACACGCTGAAGTGAACGCCCAGTGCTACTTTCCCGTATTTCCTGATCAGCTCGCGGAACCGACCACCCGCCATTTTTCCCTTTTTTGTTTTGTTTATGATTCGACCAGGTACTACCAGGGAAAATGAAAACAAGTTGTTGGTGCTCTGTGATTGGATGTGTTGTGTTCTGTTGTGCTTCGTTCTTGGTGGTGTGGTGCCAGAAGCTGGGGGAGAGTGTGCTGTGCTGTGCTGTGCTGTGTTGTGCGGGGTTTTGCAGGGATGAGAAGAGGGGAAAGGGGTTTTGCCTTTTTTTTTTTACCCCGGCTCGGGCACCCGGCTGATAGAGGCTTTCTTTATTGTTACGACAGAGCCCAGGCCCAAACATGAAAGGAAAACGACGGAGCAGCTAAAACCGTTTGGACTAAAAGGGGTGGTTAGGTTGACCAAAAAGTCAAAAAATGGAACGGGGATGGAGCCTTTTTTGGATTTTGTGTTCCAATGTTTTTATTCCAAAAAGTCTTTTTTTTTAAGTTACCAATGTCATTTAATTACTTGTGGCTAAAAATTTATACCACTTTTCCCACTTATTTAAATTATTAATATTTCTAAAACTCATAATTAAATTATTGCCGTTGAATTTAAGAGTGTACTAGTATTCATGGGTCCTAAAGAAATTCCTATTTTAGTTTAGAGAATTTCTGTTGCTACAATTCAACTAAGTATTTGAGACATAAATATTCAGCTTTATTTTATCTCAATGTTTTTAATTATATTTACCTATTTTTATTATTTATTATTCTTATAAAAGTTTCATTCACATAATAAATTATTTGACTATCATTCAAGTTTTGCTTACCTTTGTTCAAACTCTTTGTTAATCGAAAATAGCACAAGCATTATACATTAAGCGTAAGAGACGAAAGACTGGAGCAACAATCCCTTTCTAACAAAGCAAATCAAAGTCGAAGAAGAGAAGAGGACCTAGCTACACTACTTTGGGTTATTCGAGATATGAAATTTTGGACTTGACACTTATTATTACAGCAAAAGCTAGTACCTCTATTCCTTATTAATAGCCGCTCTTGAGAAACCATGCAATTTTGATACATTGAAGAGTTAAGGGTCTGTTTGGTTTGAGTTTCCAATTTTTGATCAGTTTTTCACTTTTCCATATTTTGTGAAGGAAATACTGAAAATTCTAAAAACTATAAATTCTAGTTTTCATTTTCAGTATTTCCTTTACAAAATTTTGAAAACTAAAAAACTAAAAATTGAAACCAAATAAGCCTTAATGTATCCAGCCTAATACATTAACTTTTCAATATATCAAAATTGTACCGTTTTCCGAGAACGACTATTAATAATGAATGGAGGTAGTATAGCTTAATAGTTATGGCGTAATTTTACTAATCCACTACCAAACGTCATAGTTCAATCTAACTCTGACTCCATCTAGATCATGCCAAAATAGGATGTTGGTCCCAAAAAACAATCTCCCTCCCAACATTTTCTGTCCACAATTTGTGTCTTTATAGGAATGGGGCTCCAACCTAATTTGGCTTCAATCCACATAGTCTTGCCAAGGCAGAATATTGGCTTGCTGTTAGCATTCACCTCCCAACACTTGTTAGCACCTTGTACCTTCTTCGGAATCACATTTTTGACCTTGGCTCTAATACAAGTTATTTGATCAAACATTTACCACATGATTAGAAGCTATAGTTATTAGTGTTGGAGTTAAGTGTAAAAAGTAAAGTCCCACATTGATTAAGAATAGACTAAATGAGTAGTATATAATAGTAGATAAGTCATTGTAATAATTGAGGGAAAAAAAAGATTTTAAGTGAGGTCCACCCATGGGCTTTAAGTGGCAAGACCACCATAGATGCTCCCCCAACTCTTTTTCTCCTTTTCCCTTCTCTTTATGTACGAGACTTCTTCTTCCTTCCCATTTTCTTTTCTTTTTCTTTCTTCCCTCATTCCCTCCTTATTCCTCCTTCTTCCTTTCATTTTTTTTTCACAACATCATCGCCACCATTTTCACACCACATCAACTATTATCATCATCATCACAACAATGGTTCCTTGGGAGCCATTGTTGTGCGTAGATTTAGTATTTATAGTTAATTTTTTAATCTGTATATCATTTATGAATGTTATTAAATCTCTATTGTTCCTTGTTTACAAAATATATATGATTTAAGTATCTAAGAAAATTTATTTATTGGTGTTAATTGAAAATAAAAATGTTTTAATGACCACATGAGACAAATAAAATATTTTACATAATATTTCCAGAAGAATGATCTACATATAATGGATAGGCTAAGCCGCAATTAAATTGATGGATTGAAAAGTGACTAGAACTTGAATAGTTTATGGAAATGCTTATATTTAGTATCCTGTATAGAATATTTAGAGAAAGGTATTGATTAATGAAAATGATTGACTCTTAATAAATTGTTTTGGGAATGCCTGAGATAGGAACTACAGCTAACAGTAGGTAGCATTAGCCATGGTACATCTTGACTGATTAAAGTGTTACATGACCATATGAGAATAGTACATGATGGATGAGTGTAGGTCCATGTGTTCATGGTTCCTAATGGAAGCTGGGATCACATGAGGGAATGGCTACCCAAATGTGTGATCATGTTGGAATTTCCTGTCCAAGGCCACTTCCTCATAGTTATTTATGTTGATTTATAAATATGTTTTTCCTATATTATTTATATAGCTTTCTAATATTATTGATTTGTTTTTGATATTGTCTTATGTGGGTTATAGATGCTTTATCTACTCATTGAGTTATAAAACTCATTCTATTTCCTTCCCTCTTTTTCAAATTCAGGTGTCAGTCCTAGTTCAAATCCCCTCCAGCCTAGTAGTTTTTGGACCCTTTATTTTGGTAAGCCCACTTGCCACATTGAGGGAAGTGTCCATTGTTTTTAATGATAGATGTTGCTCTTTTTTGTCACAGGCAGGATTAGAAATGAGTTATGTTTTAAACTTATTTTAATAGATACTTCAATGTGATAGCTAAGTATTTTGTTATGTTTTTCTATATAGGAACTTTGATAGGATAATACCGTATTTTTTTATTTTCTAAATCTAATTGTTGTGGATTGATAAGTTTTATGGTAACTTATGCCTTGAAATTAAAATGATGAAGTTGATGAGAAAAATCTTATTTTGAGACTTATAAATATACATATAATTATAGTAATCTGGCTGTGTTGTGGTATTTGTTATTGTAATAATGTATTCTTACAGGTTTTGTATTTGGAAAATGTCCAAAAAATAAAGGAAACTCTATCTATTTTTATGAGAAATTGTGTCTTAAGGCTAGCTAGGAAACAGGCTCCCTATGCACTGGTCACGGTCCGGATTGGGTCGTGATAGTCATGACTCATTGCCATGAGATTTTCAATCAAAATATGGCATTCATCCTGATAGTATGGTGCTTTCACTTAGTCCATTAGTTGTATTTCCCTCTACTGGTCTGACTCTTATCTCATTTGGCTATGCCAAGTTAGAATATGGGTCATAAATCAACATGAAACAAAACTTGTTCCTTCCCCTCTATGTGCATCCTTAAAAACTATTTGACAAATAATAAAGAGAGAACATAGAAATTTGTATTTCCTTTGTTGACAAATATTAATTATGGGATGGGATTAAAGATGCTAGATTTGAATCTAGCCACTATAGCCTATAGCCCATGTTGTGCATATCATAAAGAGAAATGATATATGCACACCACTACAAAGCCATCATATACTTACATCTCACTACAAGACAAAAAGGAATATGAAATACGAAGGGGTAAAATAGGAAGAGGAAAAAGAGAAGAAAAAGCAACATCTTTTCCTTTTAGAACTTGTTCTCTCAATCAATCTCTCTCCGTGTGTGTGTGTGTGTGTCTTGTTTCTTTCTCTCATCTATTATCCCTCTAAAAACTTTCATTCTCTCTCTCTCTCTCTCTCTCTCTCTCTCATGTTTCTCTATCTCATTCTTCATTGTTCATAGGAAGATGAAGAAAAGAATCAAGATATGTTGACAGCGCACAAAACTAATCCTCACGCATGAAGGCTTAGCTCATTCTATTTGATTTTTCATGTGTTTGTGGTTTACGTCCCAAGATATGAATATTTTTTTTTTCTCAGTTTTTTCAACAACAAAATGAATTGAGAATGACTCTATTAGAAGTTGAGATTTATTATTATTGTTAGAAATTGGAGTTAAAAAATTGTAAATGCGTGTTACAAAAAGTTATAAATCAATACGCAAAAAGTTATAAACAAATTAGTGTTGGAGTTAAATGTGAAAGGAAGTCTAATATTGGTTGAGAATAGAGTAAGTGAGTAGTATATAATATGAGAGGAACCATGACTCATTGTCATGAGGTTTTGAGTCACAATGTGACATCTATCTTGATGGTATGATGCTCTCACTTAATCTGTTAGTTATATCTCCCTCTATTAGTCTTACTCTTATCTCATTTAGGCTATGGCAAGTTAGAATATTGTTCATAAACCAACACGAAAGAAATAACTTGTCCCTTCCTCTCTATGTGCGTCCTTAAAAACTATTTGACAAATAATAAAGAGGGAACATAGAGATTTGTATTTACTTTGTTGACAAATATTAATTATGGGATGGGATTGGAGACACTAGATTTGAATCTAGCCACTATAGCCTATAGGCCATGTTGTGCAGATCGGAAATCAATTTGCCAATCTATGAAATATCTAACACTCCCCTAACAAATAAATCTACAAGCTTAGGATCCATTACAAGAAAAGGCACAAAACAAAACTATAAGCTTAGGTGTTATAGTTTGCTCGGTCGAAAACTGCTAGCAGGGTAACATTAAAGAAGCAGGCTTGATCTCTGTAATTATTAATTCAATCCAACCAAAGATTTCCGTGGTTCTCTCATTCAATTTTCATGTCTAAAGCATTTGCTCTTCATGTCTAATGCATGATCACAATTAAAATATAATATTGTCTCCAATATTTCTTTTTATATGATCTTGTCATCGTGTAAAAAAGATAAACATCTTAAATAGATTAAGTCTGTTTGTTTTTTTCGCTTGAGATGATGAATAGTGATAATATGAAATAAACAACGAAAAGATCCATTAACCTTGCATATATAATTTTCCTATCCTTTGGGATGCCACAAACGCAAAGGTGGAACTAAAACCAACAGAAAAAGTCAGGGGCTCTTCAATTTTAGAACCACATAATGCAATAGCTTGAAAGTTAAACCGTAAACAAAATAAGGGACAATCCTTTTAATTTCTTGGTTCGGACCACATGAGAATTTATCCCTAAACCAATTCCACGAGAAACCAACAACAATACAGTTCTTATTAATTACTGAATAAACTAAACAGGGGACGCATATTCATATTCAATAAACTCAAGCACCAGTCTTGAAGATGTTCTTCCTCCTCGCCAGGAACCTCGCAACAGGGGGTGTGAGTACCATGGTGATAGGAACTCGAACCGGGAGCAGTGCCTTGTTGCATAGCAGAGCAAGTGCCAAGGCCCCACCAGCAGAAGTCGCAGCTTCAGCAATTCGGGTCCTCGTACTATCCTCCCTCTTGTCTTCATCACCATCATTACAAGGAGATGGGTTCCCCGTACCCATTGTTGGGAACTTGTCGAGAATGGACTCAACATTTACGTTGTTCCTTATGGCAATGTACAGGACAGTGGCGGAAGCTCCCGAGACACTGAAATGAACCCCGATCGCTACTTTACCATATTTCTTGATGAGCCCGCGGATACCTCCACCTACACTTGAAGCCATTATTGCTAGGAAAAGCCAATTAGTGATGATATATGAATTGAAACTGGTATTATTCTATTGGTTTATATTGTGTTTGTGTTCGGACGTCGGAGTTGAGAACTTGGAAGTTTTGAGGGCACTTCCGTCTTCGGACTTATTAGGGATTTAATTTACATAATTTTCGGACCTATCTCTACCCAACTAAATAGAGAAAGAGTTTTGGTACAAATAATTGCTTCCTAATGGATGTCCAAAAGTGTCTAATAATACTTCCTAGAATTCTTTGATACCCTTTCATATCTCATTTAAGAGCATCCATTGCATTATATATTCTGATATTCATGCACCTTGACTAGAAAAGCACTAATGCATCCATCAATCGGATGCATATTCATTATGCTACATATAAAGGGAAATCCATTTCTACCTCCGATTCAGAATAAGTATATATATATTTTTTACTTTTTTGTTTTAAAATATGTATATATCCATCTATAATATTTAGCTGGTATTAATTTTTTTCTTCTATTTATATATTTAATATAAATATATTGGTTAAGTATTTAAAACATTTACCAAGATAAGTAAAATAATGACTATCCAAAAATAATTGTCAACTTGTATAACTTTTTACATTTACCGAGATGTTTTCTATTTTCCTTAATATATATGTTATTTAATTTTTCACATTTATTCTTAAATGAATGGAATATTATATATGAAAATGTACCTTTCTTATGTGAGCCTCCTCCTCTCATGCTAGTGCTACTCAATCTCCTGAGGGAGTATATTTTTTAACTTGTACCACACAATTAGGGATGGAAATAGATCGAGTTGAGCTAGGCTTTAGTTTAAATAGGTTAAATCTGTATTTTCAAAATGGAGCCTGAGCCTGAGTTTATTACCTAACATGAGTCTTTTTTATAGCCTTAGTATGGCCTTCTTAAGAGCTTGACTTGGCCTGAAAGCCTATCTAGAAACCTATTTGATTATAAAATATTTTTAAAAAATTAAAACACCTATTCTTAAATAAGTCTAAATACTATTAAAAATATGAAAAAATATATTTTAAAATAGATTAAAATATTTCTATTATCATTAGATATCTAAATAATAATGATGATGATGATGATAATAATAATAATAATAATAGGCCAGTCTATTAGGCCCGATAGACTATTTTTACAATCTGAAGCCTGACTTGATTAATTAAAAATGCTTTTTGAAAAACCTTAGTATAGTTTGTTTACTAAATAGATTAGGCCTAACTAAACCGAACGTAGGCTAGGTCAAAGGCCCCTAACGAATAGTCTGACCTACTTCCACCCCTACACACAATCACCACCGTCTCTTTCATGAGCACTCCTATTTAGACCCCCCAAAGTGAGGTGCTCATCATCACTGTAACATTCACCCAAATTCAAGGTTGAAAATAAAAACTTTTTGTTTCAAGTAAGATCCACACATAATTTAATTAAGGGTGGTAGATTCATTGTTGGCCTGGAGTGCAAAAAGCGCTGGATGTTAAAAAAAAAAAAGTATTTCTCTTCTTTCGTTTAAGGCACCACAAATACGTGCCAATTTTTTTTGTTTAAATTAATCTGTACATATTTTTGCCTTTTGAAAAAAATTCAAACAGATCCATATAAAAATTCAAATAGATTAGAGTCAAAAGATCTAATTACAAATGTTTTATTAAGTCTAAGGATCCAATTATAAATTTTTAAAGTATAGGGATCTATTTAAATTTTCCCAAAAAATTCAAAGGCCACACAATAATTTAACCATTTTTTCATGTTCAAAAGAAAAAAATGGCTTTCCTCATGATATTCTCTCACTTAACGTGTGTTTGGTATCAAGGTAAAAACGGAGATAAAAAATTTTATGGATGTGACTTGTGAGTAAAATTATATACAAATTTTATCTATGAAAAATTTACCCTTATTTAATAAACCCCTTTGCCAAATGAGCCCATTCTTTCCTTCTTCTTTTTTTTTTTTTAATAAAAATGTGTTACAAAATTCATCAAGAGCAAAAAGGAAGAAAAATTACATAATAGCGAAGTTCGGAATGGATTGATCGAGACCGTAGCACAATGGCAAGATTCATGGCCTTGAGTAACCATATAGTAAAAAGGCGCAAATTCGAACTTGCAAATATGATTTGAGACCATTGGTCCTCTTAACTCCCCACATACGTTCGTGACTAAAGAAAAAATCGCCAAGTGAGTGTAGCGGGGGGTCTAGTTATTTATTCATTTGTTGGTTTTCTTTTCATTTATTTTGTTATAGGTGTGCCACTTTTAGTTAAGGATCCTTCCAAGTGAGTGTAGCGTTTTCTACAAGAGTTAGAATATAAGTTCATTTTTAAAGAATAAAATTATTTTTTTTATTTAGTTAATTTTTTAATCGACAAAAAAGATTAAAAACTAAAGTCTTAATTTAGTCCCTCATATTTATAGTAGGAAACAAAATAGTCTCTCAAATTTAAAAAGTCTCATTGTGGTTCCTCAAATTTTAGAAATAGGGAATAAATTAGTTCATTCATAAAATTGTTATTTGATGTTAACAAAAATGTTCATATGTCTTGTTAACTTACTTATGTATATTATTAATTTTCACAATGGATATTAACTTATTGCTTGACTTCTCTAAACTGGATAGTTTAGATTTTTTTCCTTCATTTTTCTCTCATTGTAACTCTCTTCCCAGAAAAAAGATCTTGACCATAATCTTCTTTTTATTCCGCAAAGAACAAGGGTTTTTAAAGTTTTTAACGTTTTCTTGGAAACGTAGATTGATGAGATGGGACTCGTTATGTTGAGCTAGTGCTAAAGGTCTATCTAGGTGGATGCATGACTGAGTATTAAAGGCTTTGGTCGGTTTACTATTCCCCACATTTGACAATACGGAGTGATAAGCTAGAGAGGCGATGACTTACTTTCGTTGGTTGTAATCTGTATGTATAGTATAGAGCTCAGCGATTGAATCCATTTCATGCAACCTGTGGATGTGATAGATTTCCCCATGCAGTGTTATAAATCTCCCATGATGAAAAATTTGATATGCAAGGGTTGATAATGTAGCTGCAATATAACATGGGGACCATTTGTTGAGAGTCAAATTGCCTCTAATATGAGATTGAGTAATGACTTCCCTTCCAAGGTGCGGTCGTAATATTGCTGTTACGGTCCATAACTACATCAAAATACAATTGCGATGTGATGCACTTTCATGTAAAGTGAACACAATGTAATCGCAATGCACTTTCAAATCACAATTGAATCAGGACTGCAATAAACTATAATGAGTTCTTTTTTAATTTGTAGACATGCAAAAATTTCATACTACATCAGCTACAATGCGCATTATGATGGCCTCATCTCCCGCAACCACATCCCGACTGCAACTTCGAACACATCCACGAGGAAACCACAATTTAAAACGTGAGTTAATGCATTCCAAGAATGCAAAGGGTCATGTGATGCCAAGGCATATCCCTTTAATTTATCCATGTATGTGAATATCATCAATAGTAAATCAATGTCAATCTAAATCTAGAGAGCCATAGTAATCCCAAGATTGTTCTGCTCTAAAGATCCAATCCAAAATGTAGGAACCGCCATCAAAGTCAAACAGAGGGGGAATTCAAGTTTGGTGTTCCTCACCGGAAGGGCCTCGCGCGGAGTTTGTGGCTGACCACGGTTTTAATTTAAGAGAGTTAATATTTTGGTTGCATTAAAGCTTCCAATACTCGATTGATATAGCCTCGATATATATGGATAATAAAAGCATTGAATTGTAACAAAGTGTCCTCGATCAACTCAATCGAGAAAATTAAAAAACGACAAATAACAGCCAATTCCAGTGAAACAGCACAAATTCAGAAAACAAGCAGTGTCTCATCACTGGACAAGTAATAATAAAGCGAAAGGAAAGGAAATTATTCAATCAACCAGCATATGTAGTACACTTGTAGACGGCAACATTGCTTCACTTCACCCTGCAATGTGAAACATCGTTCTGGATAAGTTAGGATCAGCAAGAAGTGTTGCGAATAATGAGATCAATTCTTGAATTAAGGAAGGAGAAAGAAATATGCATCTGAGGGGACAGAGAATTTCATAAGATACATACCATGTGGATTCCTCGCATGGCCTTCGAATTATACTGCGCCTTTCGGTTGAAACATGTCCAAAGTCCTCAGCCGACCCTACTTTTATATTATCCTCCTTATGCTTTCCCACAAACATAACTTCAGCCTCCAACTTGGGCTCCCCAACTGTTACAAAATCACAAGCTAAGTAATTACGGTGTCTAATAACTGAAGAGCTCAACATTTAGTAATTAATTTCCTAGCAACCATCAGTGGAGTTTCAATTTTTCCTGTATGTTGTTTGAATTTTTTAAGGGTGAATTTAAATACTTATTCAAAAAATCTAAAAAACAAAACTGCTAGAGAAGAAAGAAACTCGGAGAGACATACATTAATTGTTTAATTATTCTACGGGTTTCTATAATTTTACTCAATTTGCAATTAAATCTTGTAGTTTTAAATTTTTTAAATAGATCTCTATAGTGTATGAGAATTTTCAATCAGGCCGCTGCCATTAAAAAAAATAT
Organism: Dalbergia cultrata; assembly: GCA_031216105.1. Taxonomy (NCBI): domain Eukaryota; kingdom Viridiplantae; phylum Streptophyta; class Magnoliopsida; order Fabales; family Fabaceae; genus Dalbergia; species Dalbergia cultrata. The sequence continues at coordinate 86,141,274 of CM062353.1, read as the reverse complement.
AATTCTGTTTTCATGAAAGGACAAAGAGGGAGATGAACAACATGGAATGTTCATTAAATATTCTATTTTTTATAATGATAAGGACTTAATTGAAAAATCTCATATACTATAGAGATATACTTATAAACTTTTAAATTATAATAAGCTAATTAAAAATTGAATAAAACTATAGGAATTTACAAAGTAATTAAAATTAATAACTGAAATCATGTACTACTATTTACGATGTTCGTCCTCTCTAAACCTTGCTGCATGAGGTATTTATACATTGAGGAAAAAGACATTTTTATACTTGAAACATAGGGGGTAACAAATTCGTCCTTGAATTGTTAGAAAACACATATAATTTGGTCTTTAAATTTATTCATTTTGGAACAAGTTAATCCCTTTAGGGGATCATTCTTCTAGACTCAGGGACCAAACTTCTGTCCTATTTCTTGTAGCGAGATTATCACAACTCCCCTAACAATAAATCTAGAATCTCGGATACCGTACTAGTACTAGTTAATTTGCAAGGTGGGAAACTATATACTTGCCGGATAAATTTAAAGAAGCAGGCTTTTCACTATTAATTCAATCCAACCCATAGATTTATGTGGTTATCTTATTCAATTTGCACATGTCTAAAGCGTGATCAAAATTAAAATTAATATCATATGTGTGAAAGAGAATATATATTTTTAATATGACTACGACATTGTGTGAAAGAGATAAATGTAAATATTTTATATAAATTAAATCTTCTTTTTTTTTTTTCATGATATGATCATATTTAGCTATGAACCGAAGATCCATTTTCAACCTCGCATAGTTTTCCTATACTTGAATTGACACAAATATGTAAACGTGGAATTGAAATTGAGGGAATTTATCAAGAATTCCTAGAGTACTTTAAAAAAAAATAGTGCTTCATTTCATTTATAGTCAAACACTTTAGAATTGCAAATACGAATTATTACAGTTTCTCATCACTTTCACTATTTTTAAAAGCAATTACCGAGATATATATTGAACTGTGTAGAATCATAGCACCGTTTTCTGCATACTCTAAAAACATATAAGATATTCGATCTACGAAAACCAATTCCCATGTAAAACCAACAAAACAATCTGGTCTAGTTACCGAATAAACTAGTAAGCAGATGAAACATATTCATTCATTCATTCATTCAGTACACCTGATTAATCAATAAAGTCAAGTAGATACGTACGAGTGTTGGAGTAGTTCCTCCTTTCGAAGTAGAGGTATGTCACAACACGGGGTGCGACTACCACCATGACTGGAATCCTCCAGGGGAACGGTTTCATATTGATTAGCAAACGATATGTCAAGATCCCACTAGCGGTACTCGCAAGATGATTCACTGTTTTCCTCGTAGCATAGTGCAGGACACCCTCATCATCTTCATCATCAACACCATTCCTATGCCTTGTTTGGTACTTGTCGAGGAAGTAGTCAACGCTTAGCTTGTGCTTTACCGCGACGTAGAGGGCGGCGAGGGTTGCAGGGACTGAAGCCATTGCTCCTAGTGTTCTATTGGTTTATGCTGTTTCTTTGCGTTCTGAGTTGAGAACATCAAGTTTTGATGCAAATATTTAACCTATATAGTCAAAATTTTCGTACTTATCCTCCATCTAACTAAATAGGGAAAAATTTTAGTGACGAGTTAAGAAATTTCTCATTAACAGATGTCCAAAAGTATCTAATGTCTAAATTGCTTTGATACCTTTCATATATATGTCATGTTATTAAGAGCATTGGTTGCATTGGATATTCATGCACTATGATTAAAAAACATAAACGCGTCTACTCATTGTATGCATATCCATTATGCTAGATATAAGGGGAAATTCATTTTTGTTTACGAATATGCACCTTCCTTGAATGAAATAAAGGAAAAATACTAGCATGGTATCAATTTATTATAGAGGCAAATTATCATAGTAACATTATTTTTTTATACGATATCATACTTTTTTTATACGATATCATATCGATACACTCCTATCTACTAGTGAATAGTATGTGAATCTTAAATAAGAGTGTGTCAACACATTATTCTACAAATTATATATAATATTGTTATTGAAATTGTTATGAGTGGATGGTGAACCAATGGTGAAAGTCGATCATAACTTTCATGAAGTTATGAAGTTATAGGTTCATATCTCAAACTCATTGATATTACAACAAAAATTTATTATAAAAGGTGTTCTTTGTCTGATGGGGATGAACACAACATGGCGAGTCCGGTGGGGTTCAACCAAATATAAGCCCAACATAATTCTTTTATCAAGCCATTTATTTGAGCCTAGACTTGACTCGATAAAAATTTGATAATAGTTGGGTCAATTTTTATACACTAATAATGTAAAAATAATTTTACGCAATCATTCAACCATATATTGTTATATAAATTATTATAATTGACTTTTTCATTTACTACTTGAAATGTCATGTAAATAAAAAAAAATTTGGATGACAATGTAAAAGTGTTTTATATAATCATCAATATATCAAAATTAATTTTTTATATCAATAAAAAAATATGATATGAGGGTGGTAGGTTCATTGTTGGCCTGGAGTCCAAAAAGAGTTGGATGTTAACAAAAAAATTTCTCTTCTTTCGTTTAAGGCACCACAAATAAGTGCCAATTTTATTTTTTTTTGTTTATATTAATCTGTACATTTCTATGCCTTTCAAAAAGATTCAAATAGATCCATATATTTTAAAAATTCAAATAGATTAGAGTCAAGAGATCTAATTACAAACATTTTATTAAGTATAAGGATCTTTATAAATTTTTAAAGTACAGAAATCTATTTGAATTTTCTCAAAAAATTCAAAGGCCACACAATAATTTAACCAATTTTTCATGTTCAAAAGAAAAAAAAAAATGGCTTTCCTCATGACATTCTCTCACTTAATGTGTGTTTGGTATTAAGGTAAAAGCAGAGATAAAAAAATTTATGAATGTGACTCGTGAGTAAAAATTATATATGAATTTCATCTATGAAAAATTTACCCTTATTTAACCCCTTTGCCAAATGAGCCTATTCTTTCAATTTATTTTTATAAAAAATGTGTTACAAATTCATCGACTGCAAAAGGAAAGAAAAATTACATAATAGCAAAATTAGGTATGGATTGATTGAGATCATAGCACAATGGCAAAATTCATGACTTTGAGTAACCATATAGTAAAAAGGCGAGAATTCAAACTTGCTGAATATGATTTGAAACCACTTGTCCTCTTCCCTCCCCTGGGCAGGTGCGTGACAAAAGAAAAAAATGCCCAAATGCACACATGACAAAAGAAAGGGGATATGGACAAAGTGGCCGGGGGTGTAGCTATATAGGCTTATTTATTTATCTATTTATTTCTTCATTGGTTTTCTTTTAATTTAATTTGTGATAGGTGTGCCATACATGCACCTTTGGTTAAGGATCCTTCCAAGTGAGTGTAGCGCTTTGTACAAGAATTAGAACATATGTTCATATTTAAAGAATAAAAATTATTTTTTTATTTAGTTAATTTTTTAATAGACAAAAAAAATTAAAAATTAAAATCCTAATTTAGTTCCTCAGATTTATAGCAAGAATAAATTAGTCTCTTAAATTTGAAAAATCTTATTATGGTTCCTCAAATTTTAGAAATGAGAATAAGTTAGTCTATATCTATCAAATTGTCATCTGACATTAACAAAAATGTCTATATGTCTTGTTAATTTACTTGTGTATACCGTTAATTTTCATGGTGGATCTTAACTTGTTGCCTCACTTCTCTAAATAAAATAGTGTAGACTTTTTTCTTTATCTTTTCTCTCACTTTAGCTATTTGTTTAGAAGAAATATTTTGATTTTAAGCTTTTTTTTATTCCGCAAAGAGCAAGAGTTTCTAAAGTTTTTAACTTTTTCTTGGAAACATAGATTGATGAGATGAGGAGAGACTCGTCATGTTGAGCTAGTGCTTAAGGGCGCTAGCTATCTAGGTGGATGCATGACTGAGTATTAGAGGCTTTGGTCGGTTTACTATTCCCCACATTTGACAACACGGAGTGATAAGCTAGAGAGGGGATGACTTACTTTCAATGGTTGTAATCTGTATGTATAGTATAGCTCAGCGATTGAATCCATTTCATGCAACCTGTGGATGTGATAGATTTCCCCAATGCAGTTATATAAAGCTCCCATGATGAAAAATTTGATATGCAAGGGTTGATAATTTTAGCTGCAACGTAACGTGGGGACCATTTGTTGAGAGTCTAGCAGACTCTAATATTAAGCGAGCACCCATAAGATGGGGAGGAAATAATGAACGGTGGAATTATTGTTTTGGTGGCTGGTGTTTTGTTCTGAGTGATTTGGTTGGCAGTATAAGGTTTGTGTGATGGTTCGGGGCAAAGGATGTTTTGAAATAGGTGGAACACTTTTCCCCCATTCAACTTGGCAAGTGTCTATGATGCAAATAGGAGATTGAGCAATGACTTCCCTTCTAAGGTCATGAGCCATGGTTTCAAATTGCGGACTGCATCACATGATGCAGCTGTAATACTGCTGTTGCAATACATAACTGCATTGGACTGCAATTGCAATGTGATGGACTCTCATGTAAAGTGACTGCGATATAATCATAACACAACTGCATCATGACCGCAACAAGTAGCAATCGATTCTTTTTTAATTTGCTGACATGCAAAAATTTCATGTTGCATCAGCTGCAATGCGCATCGTGATGTCCGCATCACCCGCGAACACATCTAAACCACAATTTAACACACTAGCTAATGCATTCCAAGAATGCAAAGGGTCATGTGATGCCAAGGCATTTCTCTTTAATTTATCCATGTATGTGAACATCATCAATAGTAAGTCAGTAGAGAGCCATAGCAATCCCAAGATTGTTCTGCTCTAAAGATCCAATCCAAAATATTAGAACCGCCATCAAAGTCAAACAGAGGGAATTCAAGTTTGGTGTTCCTCACCTGAAAGGCCTCGCGCTGAGTTTGTCGCTGACCATGGCTTAATTTAGGAGAGTTAATATGTTGGTTGCATTAAAGCTTCCAATACTCGATTGATATAGCCTCGCTATGGCTAATAAAAGCATTGAATTGTAACAAAGTGTCCTCGATCAACTCAATCGAGAAAATTAAAAAAAAAAAAACGACAAATAACAGCCAATTCCAATGAAACAGTACAAATTCAGAAACAAGCAGTGTCTCATCACTGGACAAGTAAAAATAAAGCGGAACGAAATTATTCAATCAACCAACATATGTAGCACTTTTGTAGACGGTAACATTGCTTCACTTCACCCTGCACGGTGAAACATGGTTCTGGGTAAGTTAGGATCAGCAAGAAGTGCTGCGAATAATGAGATCAATTCTAGAATTAAGGAGGGAGAAAGAAATATACATCTGAGGGGAGAGAGAATTTCATAAGATACATACCATGTGGATTCCTGGCATGGCCTTCGAATTATACTACGCCTTTCGGTTGAAACATGTCCAAAGCCCTCAGCCGACCCTACTTTTATATTATCCTCCTTATGCTTTCCCACAAGCATAACTTCAGCTTCCAACTTGGGCTCCCCAACTGTTACAAAATCACAAGCTAAGTAAGTACGGTGTCTAATAACTGAAGAGCTCAACATTTAGTAATTAATTTCATAGCAACCATCAGTGGAGTTTCAATTTTTCCTGTATGTTGTTTAAATTTTTTAAAGGTTAATTTAAATATTTATTCAAAAAATCTGAAAAACAAAACTATTGGTGAAGAAAGAAACTTGGAGAGACATATATTATAGTTTAATTATTTTAACGGTTCCTATAATTTCACTCAGTTTTTAAATATATCCTGTAGTTTAAAAGCTTTTTAATAAGTCACTATAATGTATAAGAATTAAGCCTCTGCCATTAAGAAAATAAAATATTTTGTTTTTATGAAGGGACAAAGAGGAAGATGAAGACAATGGAATATTTATGAAACGTTCTATTTTTTATAACGACAATGACTTAATTGAAAAATCTCATATACTATAACGACTTACTTATAAACTTTTAAACTATAATGATCTAATTAAAAATTGATTGAAACTATAGGGATCAGCAAAATAATTAAATTTAATAACTGAAAGCATGTTCTACTCTTCACGACGTTCATCCTCTCTAAACCTTGCTACATGAGGTATTTATACATGGAGGAAAATGACATTTTTATACTTGAAACATAGGGGTTAACAAATTCGTCCTTGAGTTATTAGAAAACACATATAATTTGGTCTTTAAATGTATTCATTTTAGAACAAGTTAAGGGATCATTCTTCTAGATTCAGGGACCAAACTTCTGCCCTATATTTTATAGCGAAATTATCCAACTTCCCTAACAATAAATCTAGAATCTCAGATACTGTACTATTACTAGTTAATTTGCTAGGTGGGAAACTATATACTTGCCGGATAAAATTTAAAGAAGCAGGCTTTTCACTATTAATTCAATCCAACCATAGATTTCCGTGGTTATCTTATTCAATTTCCACATGTCTAAAGCATGATCACAATTAAAATTAATATCATATGAGAATATATATTCTCCTGTATTTAGTTTTAATATGACTACGACATTGCGTGAAAGATATAAATACAAATATTTTATTCAAATCAAGTCTTCTTCTTTTTTCTTTTTTTTCTCATGTTAGATCATATAAGACCTGATTGGTTTGAGTTTTCAATTTTCAGTTTTTCAATTTCTAGATTTTATAAAGAGAATATTGAAAATTATGAAAATCACAAATTTTAATTTTCAATTTTTATTTTTAATTTTCAGTATTTTCTTCACAAAATTCTAAAAATAAAAAAAATTAAAAATAAAAATTAAAAACTGAAACAAAACAGACCCTTAGTGTTGCAAATACGAATTATTAAAGTTTTTCTTCATACTCAAAACATATATCATAAGATATTCGATCTACGAAAACCAATTCCCATGCAAAACCAACAAAACAATCCAGTCCAATTACCGAATAAACTAATAAGCAGAGGAAACATATTCATTCATTCATTCAGTACACCTGATTAATCAATAAAGTCAAGTAGATACATACGAGTGTTGGAGTAGTTCCTCCTTTCGAAGAAGTGGTATGTCGCAACACGGGGTGCGACTACCACCATGACTGGAATCCGCCACGGGAACGGTTTCTTATTGATTAGCAAACGATATGTCAAGATCCCACTAGCGGTACTCGCAAGATGATTCACTGCTTTCCTCGTAGCATAGTGCAGGACACCCTCATCATCTTCATCATCAACACCATTCCTATGCCTTGTTTGGTACTTGTCGAGGAAGTAGTCAACGCTTAGCTTGTGCTTTACCGCGACGTAGAGGGCGGCGAGGGTTGCAGGGATTGAAGCCATTGCTCCTAGTGTTCTATTGGTTTATGCTGTTTCTTTGCGTTCTGAGTTGAGAACATCAAGTTGTGATGCAAATATTTAACCTATATAGTCAAAATTTTCGTACTTATCCTCCATCTAACTAAATAGGGAAAAGTTTTGGTGACGAGTTAAGAAATTTCTCATTAACAGATGTCCAAAAGTATCTAATGTCTAAATTGCTTTCATACCTTTCATGTACATGTCATGCTATTAAGAGCATTGGTTGCATTGGATATTCATGCACTTTGATTAAAAAACATGAACGCATCTATTCATTGTATGCATATCCATTACGCTAGATATAAGGGGAAATTCATTTCTGTTTACGAATCTGCACATTCCTTGAATGAAATAAAGAAAAATATGCACCTTCCCTGAATGAAATAATGCACCTTCCTTGAATGAAATAAAGGAAAATACTAGTATGGTATATCAATTTACTACAGAGTCAAATTATCAGAGTAACGTTATTTGTATATATAATTTTTATGTGATATCATACCAAGATACTCATATCTACTAGTAAATAGAGTGTGGATCTTAAATAAGAGTGTGTTAATGCAGTATTTTATAAATTATATATAATATTGTTGCTCAAATTGTTATGAGTGGATGGTAGGCCAACAGCGAAAGTCATAATTTTTATGAAGTTATAGGTTAATATCTCGAATTCATTGATATTACAACAAAAGTTTATTATAAAAGGCATTCTTTGTTTGATGGGGATGAACACAACATGATGAGTTTGGTGGGGTTCAACCAAATAGAAGCCCAACATAATTCTTTTATCCAGTCATTTATTTGAACCTGGACTTGACTCGATAAAAATCTTATTAATAGTCAAGTCAATTAGATCAATATTTGAGTCGATCCAATAAGTATACAACATATATAGATTTGGATATTATACGTAGTTAAATTCTAAAATCTTAGAAGCAAGAATAACCGATTCAAGAGATATTTTATAATAACATTTCAAAATAAATTATATCGAAGACTTAATTTCTATACACTAATAATGTAGAAAAAAAAAATCTATACAATCATGTAATCATATATTGTCATATCAACTATTATAGTTGACTCTTTCATTTACTACTTGAAATGTTATGCAAATAAAAACTTTTGTTGGATGACAATGTAAAAGTGTTTTATATTGTTATATCAATAAAAAAAATAATTATGTTAAAATAAATTAATTAAAATATATGTACCAAAAATTAACTAAAAGATAACAATATTATAAATTATAATTTTTTATTACAAAATTTCTTTAAAAATAAATTATAATTAAAGAATTATCTACATTGAGGTGGAGTCGGACCGAGATAAGTATGACTTGAACACAACCCAAAAATATATTGAGTTGAGACTTTAGAATCCAAACCACCTAGTAACAAATTTTAGGCATAAATGAGTTATCTAATCAAATGACATTGAGAAGTTCTTGCATAAACATAATTTTAATATATTATCTTTTCATGCACTCACAATCAAAATGAGATCTATTGTAATAACTAGAGGGAAAAAAAAAAGAGTATAGTGTACCATACACTTTAAGTGGTCGTGTAGACCACCTTAGCATACCACCTCCCCTCTTTTTCTCTTCTTTTTCTTTCCTGCCTTCCTTATTCTCGTAACTCCTTCCCTTCCCACTTCTCTCTCTCTCTCTTCTCCACTCCCTTGATTCTTTCTTATTCTTCTTCCTCCCACTTTCACCAATCACCACCACCACCCCCATTTTCCTCTCCTCATCCTCGTCATCACATATCCATTCTCTCTCTCTCCCCCTCCCTTTATCTCCATTTTCTCTCTCTAACCTCCATTAGAGAGCTTGAAGCTTTGAGAAGATGTGGAAGTGATTTTCTTTATCATTTCTACTCTTCAAGTGGTAAATAAATTTCTAAACTACTTAATTTAAATTATTAAAGCTTCTAGTTAATTTAGGGCTACTATCTAATTTATGTAAATGGTGATATTATTAGCTCACAAATATTAATGTTGTCTTATTCCTATAGTAATATAGCAATAAGGCATCAACATTTGAATTAGTGACATCAGTGGAGTTGTGCTTTGGTTCTTGAAATCACTAGTTGTGAGTAGATAGCATATCTATAGTTTACTTTTTTCATAATAAATTTCAATTATAAATATAAAATTATACTAAGAACTGAAGGGTATGTTGGCCTATGAGAAAATAATTATTCTTAGTTGAACTATGATATGTAGGTGAAATTTTGCTTTAGAATATCTAATATTAATTATTAAATTTGATTTTTTTTTCTTATGCTAATTGTATCTCGTCTAACCTTGAAAGTGAATTTTATATGGTAAGAATATCATGGAATTGGAATGTGCTTGGTTTTTATTTAATTTGGGAAATAAAATTCCATAGTTAAAACTTGTAGCTAATGGCAATGGCATTAGCCTCGATACACTGTGAGAAATTCCAATTAGCAGGTAACGTACTAACCCACACATAGCTGGAGCTATGTCTAGATATATATTTGGCCATGGACCAACTCTAGTTAGCAGATAAGGTGTTAATCCGCACATGACTTTTGTCATATATAGGCATGTATATGGCCATAGGTCAACTCCAATTAGCAAGTGTGGTGCTAACCTGCATATTTTCTTGGGTCATGTCTGAAGTTATTATTGTTTCGCTTTGGATAACTACCCATTATGTTTGGTTTTATGTGATTAGGTAAAGCTATGTTTTTAAGAATTCTCATGTTATAACTAGAACCATATTTTTATGAGTACGCTTACATTGATATGTTTATATTGTTTTATGCTTGCATTTAATAAACTATATATAGATATGGTATCTCTTGCTAAGTTACAAAACTCACCTTGTTGTCCTTCATTCCTTTTCAGATACAGGTGCTGGTGTTGGTTTTGGTTCCGTTCTTCTAGCACAACTTTAGTTGATTCCAAGTAAGTGAGTTTTTCGTGAAGGCCCTTTTTATTGGAACCCTCATTTTGTTTTAGCTAGTCAGTTTGTCAGTTGTTCCATATGTCACATGCAGTGTCCTTTATTGGACTTATATTATGCTTTGCTTGAAGACTTATGATCTAGCGCGATATAAATTATGTTATAAAAAGGATTTATAAACTGAATTCAGTTTTATGCTTGAACTATATTTTGTACTATATTTTTTAGATTCTGGAAACTAATTTAGTATTATGGTTGGGCTAATAATTTGGATTATGATTAAATACATGTTGGACTATGTTGAAATATCGTTATATGCGGGAAGGATATATTATGAGAATGCTTGATGCTCAAGTGCTATGAATTTATTTGGAAATATTACATGTAGGATTGGTATTTGGGAAATATTCGAGAAATAGAAGAAACTCTATCTATTGTTGGGCTTGCTTGTCACAATTCATGGTGGTGGTGGGACCCACTTGTCACTATTCATAGTGGGGCATGCTGGTCATTGTTCACGAAATAGTATTATTCATGGGACAGTACTATTAATATCAGATTAAGAAATTTGCACACTGAATTTTTAATGTGGAAACCCCCAAATATCGAAAGAAAAACCACGGGACAAACTTTGAAAAATATTCCACTAAATTTAAGATAATTACAAAATATCATTTTCACACTTTCTAACCCAAGAGGTAAATATATTGTATCTTGGTGAGAATCCTCCTATTCAAACACTACAATTTTGCAGTACTAAGGAGTAATAGAGATAATACCTAAAATATTTTAGATGTATTTACTCATACTCTATTTTTCCCTCTCACTCTCAGAAAAATAATTCACTCTCTGTATATTTTTCTCTCTTTGCAGCTTGTTATGTGCTGTTGTGCTACTTCTTCACCTCTATTTATAAAAGCTCCTGTTGTGTAAACGCGATCTGCGTATTACAGTTGCAGGGGAAAATTTCATTGCGCAATTCTCGGCATCGAAATTACTTCACGCGTCTACAATAATTTTTACTGTTTATGTGTGGAAAAATTCTCTTTTCTCCCCCATTTTCTTTCAATTTCACATTTGTGGGGCCTAGCGGCTGGACCCCACATCTATTTTCCTAAAAAATTGTGCATTAAGGCTTGTTGGAAAAGATGTTTTCTATATGTCGGTTATGATCTATATATGTTGGGTCCTATCATCCGGAAGTTTGCTTCTTCAATATTTACCAAGTGCACAAAACTAGGATATAATGATACAATTCTTACTAAAGATTAGCTTTATTAAAAGTTCATAATTTTTTTATGGATGATGATGATCTAGTTTGGGGAATTTTGGTTGTGATATATATGGAGTTGAAGTATTTTTTGATAAAATTTTAATCACATTGATCGGGCGGGGATTTGTGTATAAAATTATTTTGGGACTTATAATTAGTTCAAGAATTGATAGGGTTTTTCAATTAAAAACATGTTCAAATATGTATATGCTCAAATATAAATTATTGGTGTAATGAAAATTCATGTATAAAACTTTGGGAGTTTAAGAGTGAGAAATACATGGTCGGATTCAAGCTTATCTATTAAATCTCTATTGCATAAATAATTTCCCAAAAAATTGAATATTAAACCTCATTGTATCACTTTAAAGTTTTCTTTCTATATTCTATGACTGATTTCTTCTAAAATTTGAATATGTATAATCATTCATTACATTTAGCCTTATATTTAAAATAAATTTAGTAAGACTTGAATCTTCCAAAAGATTTTGGCATGGATCCAGACAAACCCCACTGAAAGCTATATATTGTAAGCATTCAGATCCGTCTGCTGGTCTCTATTTACTATTGTGCCAACCTCTTCTTGATGAATGTACGGAGGAATTAATAGGTTACTATTTGTCCATGAGACACAAGTGCCTAAGCATTTGTTTGGTTATGTGGAAAAAGAGTGAATAGAAAAGCATAAGAGAGAAAATAGGATAAAAAGGGTTTTCTCTTCCTTTGGATTAAGAGAAAATTAGGAGAGAAAACACAAAAGTATATGTGGAACCCGCATCAACATTGCATTTTATGATATTGCAAAAAAATTATATGTAATACATCAAAATTAAAGTCTTACACTTATATGAGGAGCTAGACATACATATATATTTGACCGGGTCTGAGCTTCAGTTGTTGACTCTGGATGCTCTCTTGACATATCTACAAGCAATATGAGTCAATATTAGAAATTTACCTGGCCGCTGTACGTACATGGTCCTATATATATTTCGAATTTGAATAACAAATAAAGACATTTCAACAAGGCATTTCTTCAATGACCAACTCAAAATTGGATACTACCTGTTTTTACTTTTCAGCCTCACTTTTTGTGTTGAAATTTTGTATATAAAGGCACCCAATTGATCAACAACACTACCAGTTTTGATGAGATTAATAAAAAAAGAAAAGATGGTTATGGGTCTTCCAATTGGTACAAGGAAGAATTGGTTTAGATATTTTCAGTTTGAAGAAGGAAGGGACACAACAAGTGACATCAGAAACATTCTTCTGATAATCTTCACTTTGGTTGCAGCAGTGACATTTCAAGCTGGGGTGAACCCTCCTGGTGGGGTTTGGCAAGAAGATAGTGCGGATGGGCGCAAAGTAGCAGGGAGAGCCATATATGCTTCTCAGAAGACACCTTACTATGTCTTCCTCATCTTCAACACTTTGGCTTTCTCCAATTCCATCTTGGTCATTTTGTCCCTCACACACAAGTTCCCTTTCAATTTTGAGATTTGGGTTGCCACCATTTCCATGGCTGTCACTTATGCGTCAGCCATTTTTGCTGTGTCCCCAGGGGAATCCGTCAAGTTTCGTTATGTCCTTATCACTGCTGCCGGCCCATTTGCTTTGAGACTTTGGGTTATCTTCAACTCATTCTTGAGGAAACCCGTCTCTCAGAATCTGCATGCTGAATCTGATGATGCAGAACATGGTTGATCGATGTTTGTACAACTATATATATATATATATACACACACACACATACATAGGATATTGAATTAATTTTGGGTAGAATATGTTGTATCGGTTCTAGGAAAATTATACTGTGAAAATCTCATGAATTTTAATTTATTTGTAATTATTTAGGAAAAAGTTACTTCTAATTTGTAGCCATAACTGAATTGAAGTTGACTTGGAGGGCCGGTGAGCTTGTCTTTGTTATCATCACGTTGCCTTCACATTCATATTTTGAGGTCATGATGATTAAGAAAGGATGGAGGGTCACTTAATTGATATAATAAGCACGCATGCACTTGTGGCTAGTGATTGGAAAGTTGTACAAGAAGGAAAAAAAAATGTTGTACTATTGCATTGATGTTTTAATCACACCGACATCAATGGAGAAAGAGAGAAAACGAGAAATAGTGAATTGGGATGAGTGGGCGTTTGTGATGAAAATTTACCATGTAAAATATTATCGCTGCTCTGAGAAAAATGACAGTTCAAAAATTAGTGAAACTCTTGGCACCTGTTGGATCGAGTTCTTAATATTGAGTTTAAAGTTATAGTGGTTAGTAAGGATTAAGGAAGGAAACTTACAACTTTTCATAACTGCATCAAATTTAACATGCTGCATCCATTACAGGGGTTATAATCTGAGATGTTAAGCACGTTAAATCGTAAAGGTAATACTGACCAAATAAAATAAATAATAATACATTAATAAAAATACGAAGATACATGATAATAAAAATAATGAGAGTTGACTTGACTCATATTTTATAAATATAGGGATTAAAAAATAAATTTTAAATTTCATATATCAAAATATCTCATGTGTGCAACTTCAAAAATGAAAGTTAACATTTATTCCGAAAAGAATTGAAATCGTATATGAGATAAGCTTCATTGGTCATGCAGAGTGCTTGTTGAGCTGTTATAGTCATATGTATAAAATTTCTTTTGGTTAATTGAGAAATATATTTTTTTGCCTATATAAAAATATTTTTATTTATTTAAGAATAGACTTTTATATGCTATTTAGAGGTTTAATTTTTTAAAAAAAGTCTCTTTAGAAGTTTTATTGTACAACGTCTCCAATTAAGCTTTTACGCTAAACCAGACTTCTAGAAAAGTCACACCAGACCTAAATTAATGATCTATGCCAAATAATAAGCCAGGCTCAGAAAATTTGAAAAGGAGACTCTCACATTTCTTTATTCTATGTCATTTGTAATAAATTTTATATAAATAATTTATCTGACTTTTGGTAACTTCCTTCTCAAAGTATTCATATACGTTTCATGTTCGCTTGTCCTTTATGGAGCTCTTTCCTTTGGTCAATTATCTATGGCTACGCCAATGTTTGATTAATGAGTGAGAATCGGAAAGCTTTAATTGATGGTTGTTTCAACCACCATCATCATAGCCGGAGCACTTTCTGATATATTGGCCATGATAGATGAGAGCAACAACATCAACTTTGAGGATGAAAAGAAACCAAAAATGACTTCCACATCAGAAAAGGAAAGCCGTTTTCCACCAACTGAATTCTACCTTCCATCCATCGCCTAAAATTCAACTTTCTATGGTGTAGTTATTATATATATATATTTGTATCACTCCCAACATGTGAAAGTCAAGCAAGGATTTTCTAACAATTCATCATGTTCCAACGCACAAATCTACCAATTGCCGCAAACAATTGCTACCCAATATGGCAATTGAGATTTTTTTAATGAATATCGAGGAACATTAATATATTTAACCATACTTATATAGGCTATAATAAGAATATAGGACAACATCGTGTGTGGGGATACGTGTACATCACTACATATATCGTTACGCAATTGTAATTAAGAGTCCTTTTAGCAATTATTTCAGATTTGAATTTTGTTCTAACTTGCTTACTATTGCATGCAATTTTTATGATGTGTCGTCATAATTAATTTGATCTGGAACATATTCAATAGTAGTTATGTAATCAGCAATCAATAATTAATAAAATGAAATTTTTTGCCCCTTGATTTATTAGTTGGTTGTACTTATTTTATCCAGTACTATTTTGGTAACTTTCTGCATATAATATAATAATCAGGCACGGCACCATGATTTTGTTCTTGAATATAGCTTACGGATCCAGCAAATTAGAAGACCAAATATTCTGGAAGGAGGAAAGAGGCAGAGAAGTGGGTAATTAAGGTGCAGTTATTATGGAGTGGTAGGCGGAACTGCAAGACCAGCATAGGATTAAGACAGCAGGACATGATAGATCATTTTTTTAATTATATTTTTAAATACAATTTTTTGATAGAAAAAAGCAAAGGTTAAAACACATAATGTCCGGAACGATAATTAGTTAATTGGCAAGAATGAAAATATATTCTTTTAAAATATTTTTAGGATTTAGCCTACGGCTATCGAATAGTCTCTTCTGTCGTACCAGAAAAATATAAATGATTTAAATTATATAGTTTTAAATTTGCAAAAAGAGTCAATAGTCAACTCACAACGTTTTCTTTACCTTTTTTTTTTTTGGGGGTAAAGAGAGACGGCTCAATTCGCAACGTTATGTGCTTGCACACCTCACTTTGTGCCGTGATAACCTTAAGCGTTCGTTTGGTTCAACCGATTTTGAGAGGAAAGTAAGTCGGAGGAAGAGAAAATGGAATCTGTCAATTTTCTCTCGTTTGAAACAAAGGAAAAAGGATGAGAGAAGAAAGTTCAGCTATGTTTGGTTTAGGTTTTTATTTTTCATTTTTTAGTGTTTTAGATTTTATGAAAAAAATATCGAAAATTATTAAAACTATAAAATTTAATTTTTAATTTTCATTTATAATTTTTAATTTTTTTTAATAAAATTTTAAAAATTAAAGAGCTAAAAATGAAAACTGAAAATTAAAAATTAAAATTAAACATACCTTTACAATTTAGACCATGGGTCCCACCAGCTGAATTTTCTTCACTGAAGAGAGCAGAAAATGAAGCAATGAGGCAGCATTTTATTTCTATCCTATATCAGAAAATACAAAGATATTAGATATATAAAACTATTTGATTATGGAAACAAGAATTTAATATTTTTTCTTCTAATAATATTCTTATATATATTTAATATTTTTCTATTTATTCTCATTGCCATGGGTGGTCTGGCGACGGTGACAATATGGAGCTGGTGACAGTGTATAATATCTTTTATCATATATTTGTTATTTTACCCCGTGTTTCCAAACAAGATATAGAGACAGTTGGCATATTTTATACTCTACAACCAAACACCATAAAAAGATACTAATTTTTATGTTTGTGTTTCTATTGTCTCTACTATCTTTGTCTCTATTGTCCTGAGACAAAAACCAAATGATACTTAAGAGTTTAACTCATGCAATTACCATTTTATCCCTATAATTCCTTTTGATAATGATAAAGATAATTACATAAATGCCATTTACATGTTATTCTATTTTCTTTCCCGTCATTTTTCTACTCAACCAAACCACTTGAGAGAAAAATATATTTTTCTCTTTATTTTATTTCCTTTCATTTTCTCCTCCCATCCAAATATTGGATAAAGGTGTCGGCGCGTTAACCATGCATTCCAGACCTTGAAAACAATAATCACACTGAACTATAATTATTTTAAGTTTGTGATATACGCAGTAATTTATTTATTTTTTGTTTCAAAGAATTGTTCATATAATTTTAAATCGACTAATCGAGAGTAATTAATAGTTACTTGAAATCTTTTTCCAAGTGGCAGCTTCAATCAAGTGGCAGCTTCAATCCAGACCCTATCGTTGAAGATAAAATATGTTTATGATCACAAGTTGTTTTCACTATAACCAATCGCTTTGTGGTAATTTACTAGAAAGATAGAAGTCTAATGACGAACACAAAATATATTAACACAATACTTTTCATGAAATTTGACTTGATGATGTTTGAACATGACTTATTAAATTTATTTTTATAATAAATTATTTGTAAGTAATCATATAACCTATATTAGCAGCGAACAAAATCATATAAGCTATACTCTCAACGAACATAAGCACATATTGTGGCTATGGACTAAACCCGACCTAAATTTTTACTACCAATACTATATAACGAAAAAAAATTATTTAATTGTCAAAATTTCCACAACAAAAAGTAAACATAATTGCTAAAGAAGGATTTTACCCACATCATTAAATTTTATAGGAATACTGAATAAATTTCCAACAAATTATGATTCACTTGTCTATTTAAAAAAGATAACTCCAAGGAATGGCTGAGTGGGCATAATAGGATCCCATATCTGGCCCTAGATTTTTCTATATTAGAAAAAAAAAACAAAAAAAAAATTACACAAGGATGATTTTTCAGGAAGACCGAAAAGGAGCCGACCAAACAGTCAAGTTTTGTGCTTCATGCCGGCACAAGCGCAGTTGTATTCTTTAGTCACACTCTTCCTCTCTCTTTCTCAATCCAAACATCTCCACCACCAACAAATTCTGGTTGTCTATTATGGCACATGTTCCTTCCTTCTTCACGTCTGAAGAATCAGCGCACACAACTGTCAATTAGCACAACTGTCCTCCGTAGAGCAAAAAATATCCTATATAGAAACAAAAATACATTTCACATAGTACCTCCTAATGTACTGTGTACATCACTCTTTTGTCCCCTTACGGCTAAACTGGCCCTGTGCCTGACCACGCTGCACATAATTTTGTACCGATATTAAGCAGCTTAATACAATGTTTTCCCTCCCTCTTCATTTACATGACAATGCATTTGCAATTGCAAATCGTCTAGAAAATCCAAAAGTGGATAAGAAGAAGCGAACAACTAGTCTAGTCTTGTCTCAACCAAACTAAGGAATATATAACAATAAATTATTATATTTATATTATTAGAACTAGAGTATCACCAGACTTTTCTTGCCAGACTGTAAAGAAGAGACAATTATCTGTACAAGGCCAAATAATTTAACCAGAATTCAGAATTGGAAAAAGGGTTGTAAAATACTGAAGTTTGGTAAAAGAAAAAGAAAATTAGAAAAAAGAATGGGAGACAGAAAGAAAGAAAGTAAGCCGGATCCACAAGTGAAAAGTAAAATTAATTTGCCAGTCTGTAATTGGTTCACTACATCTTCAACTACAACTAGGACTACACACGCATTGAGAAAATGCATGGAAATCAAACAGCTAATTGTTGTTGTTGTTGCTGCTTTTGATGGGAAGAAGATTCATCATCGTTGAAGCACAAATGGGCCTTTAGAGATTTTCCTACACTTAGGGGGGAAGAATCAGCAAAATCCAGCTCTGGTTGCATCGTCAGCATTTCTCTTTGGAGATGGGCACAGTAGGCTTGGAAGGTGCCAGGGGTTACATTTAAACGGAATCCCAACCCAAATAGGAAGTCCACCTCAAGAAAGTTCATCTCTACTGTGGTGATTCCTCCTACTTTTGCATAGTAAGCATTGTTGTAGTACCTGAGGATTCACAGAACATTTAATGTTAGCAACTGCTGAATAGCAGCATGTAGTAATTTTTTCAGGAAGTTTTTTCAAGTGAAGTTAAGCAAGTCAATCATCAACTGAATTTGTCTTGCTTCCTTTTGATGTCTCTTTGCTAAATTCAACCCCAAAATTATATAAGAGTATAATTCTTAGGGACTTGATAATCAGTGTACATGAAAGTTAGCTGCTGGGTGCATGAAATAAACTTGTGGGGTCACATGGGTGGGTTGTCTCTGTCTGATGGTAAGCCAGCCTGGACATAGTATTATTCACAAGCAAGACTATATTCTTTAAAGAAGTAAGGTCATTATCATTTTACAAGTTTGTGTCAGAAAATTATTGTAGAAAATAAAAACCAATAAATTTTAACAGGGAAACTAAAAATGCAAGATCTGGGTTTCTTCAGAATTTCTAATATTCTTTTTTTAAAAAAGAAATTCTTAGTGGTGACATACTTCAAAATCAACATGGAAAAACAAGGATCTCCAAACGGTTGAATGGCAGAGCAATTGAAACATCCTTTTGCTTTTCTCTGATTAGGTGTATCTAACAACCGCAATTTCTTAAGAAGGAATTCAAGAATCCACTGAATTGTCTGAATTATACTCTTACCCAAGTCAATTGACTTCATCAAAGGAACATTTCACAGAAACTCCAAAGAAAGGACTAATTAAACTTTACAATTCATCACTAACTATCATAAACTTCCAAACAACTGGACGAAAAGCATCCAAAATTTAACAGTGTCCTAATAAGAGCATTAAGATAAATACTTACATGTCATCCATGAATTTAGCAGCTACCATAACACTGGTAATGAGTAACCGATGCACGTTGAAGGAGTTGATGGGCAAGGAGGGTTGCCTTTGAGTGAAACGATCAAGATAGACATATGCAACAATGTAGCAGGATGGACTGCAGTTTGCATATTTGAAAATTCTCTCGAGGTAGCTCTGAACTGATATGGTGGGGCGTGTCAAGCCATGGAACACAGAGATCTTCTGGTGTAGGAGTTGCTGGTTAAGATCATTAGATTCAGCTACCCTTTTGAGCAGAGAAGAGAGAAAAACTATAACCTTTGGCATCACACTAGGATTCTCTAGCTCTGCCATGGGTAGCGATGAGCAATTTTTAGGTAAAAGAATGCTTGGTTAATTCTGATGTCAGGTAGTGTGGGTTATATATAAGGTTTGTGTAAAACTAGTGATGTAGGTTGTTAAGGGTAGGTACTTTTCTTGGCCAAAATGCCCCTCTGGAATTTAAATTATGACATGCAAGTTGGCATTTGTGATGGCTTGTGTCCTTTTCGGCTTAAAAAGTTTTTGGTTCTTGAATTGGGTAATGATTTTCTTTTTTCCTTTCCTCTTTTCAATTTCAAAACTTGACTTGCAAAAGAGGGAAGGGAGGGGTTACGTTGTGTTTATTGTGGATTCACGTCTCTTTCTTCCAAAAGAAATTGTGGTTTTCCGGTGATTTATTTGTGACAATGGAGATGTATTCCATACCCATCATGTGGTTACATGTGGGAAATTCGCGACTGTAATGTAAGGGTCCCACGTTTTCAGGGGACCTTAGCATGTGTTTTGATTCTGTACAAGTGGGTGACATAACATGGATTTGCTATGTTGGTCCATAGCATTAGTATATGCTGCTTTTGTTCCTACTTCCTTGCATACCCCATAAAACAAAAGCAGATAAAGTTGGTGCTTTGGGTTCAAAGATTGGTTCATGTGACCCAAATCAATTTAAGAGTTTCAATAATAGGGTAGTCACTATTAATTTTGTAGGGCTCTCGTACAGATCCAAGTTTGATTAGATTAAGATACTTGGCATCTAAAAGTTAAGGCAGTAAGAGTTTACTTATTTGTCTACTGATAGGTGAAAATTTTGGGTACTTGTTTAGCACGCACACAATCACTGAGATCTTGCAATACTGAGAATTTGTACGTGTTCTATGACGTGAAGTTAATTGTTTAAAGATCATACTCCAGGAATAGCAAATAATTTCACGTGTTTAATAGACTTCAGTTTGAATGAGTCTTAATTTGATACTTAAGAAAAAAAATCAAATAATACACTTCCTGTGGTCAATGTGCAATTACACGGAAACAACTGGGTGTCACAAGAAGTACAGCTAGAATGAGATGGATTTTGTTTACAAAGATACACAGCCCAGTTGGAACAATTGGCTGTAATTGCAAATAGAAAATGAAGACATTAACTTTTTTGCATGTTCTTTATGTGTATCTAGCGTGCCATATAAAGAAAAATAGCAGAAGATTTCTGACCCACATCCTCATGCTTGCTGCCACTCAGCCTTCTTGGGAAATAATTGTTTTGGATATTTGCCAAGAAATAATTGAATAATTTTTAGCACAAATATGATGACAAAACTTGGCTTTGGGTAACAGCTATCCATATCTATTCTTTGGCAAAATAAATCCATCAAATAATTATTACGAGATCTTCTACTAGTATGTAAACTGTTAGTTGCTTGGAGTCATCAAATCTGAACAGCTAGATTAAGTTGTACGTGGTGCTGGAAGAGAATGGATACATACATTTGAACTAACCACTATTTCCATAGAACCAAGGACACATTAGGGTGTCCGAGAGACAGAACAAGATTCTACAACCATTAACTTGCAAAGTGGAGCCAATTGGAGAAAAGTTAGCACAACATGTAAATGCACATTATTTATTTATACTGCTATTCTTCAAGAGGGGCAAATACCTAAACCCGATGAGTTGAAATTAAGAGAGTAAAATTATATAGCCATCATATATAATTATAATCCAAGCATTTAATAATCAAGCATACAAAATTTGGTACCCAATCCAACCATTATGTAGCACACCTTTAAATTACAAACCACAAGACTAGAACAACAAACACTCTCTCATGTACACATGAGAAATTTATTTATATTATTAGATCGTATTTCTGACCCAAGCCAACAAGGGACAAGGAGTGGCTGCGTTAAAGCTGTAGCCTACTGACCTTTGCCCTTTCAAGATACGTTGGTGCTTTCTGATGAGTGAAGAGAAACCTCTTACTCGGAAAGATATAATGCTACATATGAGGTGTAAAATGCATCAAAATGGCCCAAAAGAGGAGTATGCCACTGTGCAAGCGAGTGAATAGTGCACCAAGAAGAATGATCATAGCAACAGGCCAAACAACCACCATGAAGCCGAACAACCAGAGCAAAGGACCCCATATGGAGGACACTTGTTTGTGCTGTGGCTGGACATGGATCGATGATGGCCCCAAATGTGGCTCGCTAGCTGCATGCCGAGAACAAAAACCATAGACACATAATGGTGAAAATTGAGAAGGATGAAATAAGTTGTGCGGTTTCCTTACGCTTGTGCTGATTCAAGGTACCATCAAGCTGAGACATGGGGTCTTTTGGCATGGTTTCCTTGTGCTTGTTTAGATTACAACAGGTGCAGCAGTCAAGCCAATGTAAACTCGTTTTGCCATCCCACCTCACCTCTTCCATCAAATCAATGCCGATAGCAGCACATGATTCTGTGTTGTCCAGGGATAAAGAGCATTCTCTATTGGTACTAATTAGCTTCTCTTGGTTCACAGAAGACAGGATGTTCGTCTTCTGCCACATATTACTTAGTGTGTGTTGTAATGGAGAACAGTTCTGTCCGCGCCTGGGAACAATCAATAAGGTACAAAGTTAGGAGCAGAACCCAGAGAGATTGTAAAAGCAAACAAGTTCCACAATCATGTTGAAACACTTTGTTAGCATAGATATCAATTTGTATGATATCTAGCAAAGATCGTTAGCAAATTAAGATCAGACTATGATGCTTGGTAATAGTTAAATGAACTTAATAAGAGTGTTCCCTTAATAACATATATAACTTTAATTTGACCTTAAGTAAAGTGCTCGACCCATCATTTAGTATCAAGCCACTTAGTGATAAGTCCTCAACCATAGGCAAGAGATTGAAGAGTCCTTGCCTTTGTTCAAACTTCAAAATGCCCCATGTATGTAAAATTAGGATGAATTTTGACATTGGTCTTTTGTTTGGCCTATATTTGATTAACAAGGAAAGGAAGACGGCCTAGTAAATTGAAGCGAAGAAATAAGGCAAAACTAATGGCAATTGAGTGATAGATTTGGCAAACCCGCAGCTCTAGGTCCAATTGCGTCAGGCAGAATCGTTGTCCTATGAAATCCTTGCCAATCAAAGAAATTGATTTGCAAAGCTCCTGAGCTTCCCTTTCCCTGCAAATCCGAACCATCACAAAAGACGAATGGCTCACTTGTCATCGAGCAGAATCACATTTTGTATGGTCCAAGAACTGTAATTGTTTTTTTTTTTTTTCCTTTCCATTTTGGTACATAGAAACTGTAACTGTTATGTCTAGCCAAGACACTGTCAAAATAATGACTGAAAGTCTGAGAATGAAAGGTTAGTGACTATAACGACCATACATAATTCCTTGTATAGTAACAACCTAAATTTTCCTATTAAAATTACCACAATTTAGTGATATACAAGAACAAAATGAATGATCATGCCAAATAAAAAATTTAGAATAAAAACAAAGAGAAGACCAATAAAGACGAATAGCCGTGCACCTAAGATTACCATTAATGCAACAACAATAATCTTACCTTTCTGTCAAGAATCATCCTCTTGGTTGAGTGATATATAACAAAAATCAGCAAACAAAAAGCAAAAACAGAGAAAAAATAGCAATAATATAATTCACAAAGCGACAACTTTACCAACTTACTCCGTTCTTGATCAGCCCTGTCTTGTAGTTTTCTTGATGATCATCAACTCTTCTGAAGTATACAAACTTAAACATATCTTCCCTGTCCAAACTAAACTGCTTTTCAGCTTTCATGCTACAGGCCATCATTTTTTCAAGTTCCTCCAAACTAGGACGAACATAATAACTGTTATCTTCGGTAGAGGGCAACTAGGTTGCTGGGGCGGCGCAAGATGGCGATCTCCTAGCTCCAGCGGCGGGAGGTGCCTGCAAAAACACTCCGACACCCAAGTTAGGATATATAGATTATTGTGGAGGGTGGTGGAACGAACATACCTTATATAGCTCCCTTCATATATTTATGTCTACTCTCTTTTTCAGTGTATTGCTTTTAGGGCTGAGGTGTACCGTACGGGTTTACGAGCCCGTACGATACGGGAGGGATACCAATCGTTACGAGGCATCTTCTAGAAGTTTGACCTTTCCGATGTCTTCTGTCGATCCGTCCTCGTTCCGACATGGGAGAACTCAACACCGGAAGGCGCCCTTTTCCCGTTGTAGCCGGTCCGGAGTTGTTGTACGTCGCGCAGGCGGTCCGTCGGTCTATTGTGAATCGTGACTCTGATCTGGCTACCAGTCACTCCGCCATTCGGACTCCGCGTCCGTAATAGTTGCCCCCAACTCGGTGGACGGGACGAATTTCGTCCTCCGAGTTTCGAGGGACCTTCCCTACGTGTGGCTTGCCCGCGCTGTCCTTGCCTAATCAGGCGGTCCGGGGTCCGAATCCAACATGAATTCGTTTCGAATGCTGCTGCGCTCCTCCCGGGATCGTTTCGTATCTTCTTTTTAAGTCGATGGCATTCAAACGTCGCGTCGCCCCTCATTCCACGGATGAGACCATGCCACGTGTTGGTTTCGACGGTTACCAAGGCGATGTGGGCCCCCCAGTTCTCTTGGGTATTTTAAATGCCTTTTTTGGGTTCTTCTTTCCATCTTTTATCTTCAGAATTTCCTTTCTCTCCTCTCTCGTCGCCGACTCCTGTACTTTTCCTCAGTGCTTCCAGATGCCGAACGCCGCTGCGCCTTCTCTGTTTTCCAGTTCTTTTTCCGGTGAGTTCTTCTTTCCTTTCTTTGGTCTATAGAAAAAATGCCTTGTGTTGACAGTTTTTTAGTTTCCATTCTTGGTATTTTCTGGCTTTTTCCTTCTGATCTGGGTTTCTGCGGGCGGTGCCAGGGCGGTTTCGACGCTCCGCCCCTTTCTCTAGGGTGGCGCCGCCTCTATCGGTAGTGGGGGACCACCCTTGGGCCATTTTTTCCTTTTATTTTTGAAATATGTATTCCTCTTTCCGCTTTTCTTTTCACGCCCAAATATTAGGTATTTCCCGTGGTGGTTCCCTTGTAGGACTCTTCTATGGAGGTTAAGATCGTGATTCCTGATTCCCTGGATAGCAACCTCATGACCCATTTCTCTTCCGAGGTGGTTGGGGTACGAAGTCTTATGAATGACAGGATGCTGGAGAGATATGGGGATTCGCCCATATTTCGTGATGCCGAACTTTCTAGTAGTTATGAGATAGTTCTTCCAGGAAGGGAAGAGAGAATCTGTGGGAGGCCAGGGGAGGGGGAAGATGACTTTCTGTTTATGTATGACACCGTATTGTCCCGTTTGAAGGTGACTCTTCCCTTCTCGGCTTTCGAGGTAGCCGTTTTCAGAAGGATGAACGTGGCCCCCTCTCAGCTTCATCCGAACTCGTGGGCCGTCCTCCGAGGCTTCGAGATGGTTTGTGAGGTCTTGGGGATTCCGTTGTCACAACGGGTTTTTTTCTCCCTTTTCTTCCTCATGACTTATCACAACTTCAAAACCCAGTACTTTAAGGTGAAAGCCAAGTCTGGTTCTTCACCCTTTTTCCTCTCGGAGGGGAAGCCCCTGTTTCCCCTTTACTGGGAGACGTCGTATTCATCTCCTACCTACCGACCTCGGAATCTCACATCCGAGGAAGCCGCGATCGTTAAATTTTTCGTTGACACTTGGGGCCGGAAGCGGGATTACATAAATTTGAAAAGAGTGATAGATGTGCCTTTGGCGGATGCCAAGTCATACATAGGTTAGGTTTTACTCTTGCTTTTACTCCTCCATATGTACGTTTCCCATGACTAACTGCTTTTTGTTCTTTGCAGAGATGTCTTCGAAGAAGAATATTGCCCTCCTCCGATCACTGACTAGGAGTGCTACACCTTCGCAATCTGAGAAGGAGGGGAGTTCCGCCTTGGGGGGTTCGGGGTCGTCCCTCCAGGGTGCTGGGAAAAAGCGTAAGCCTTCCGAGGATCTGGAGGTTTTTGTTGGGGATTCACCAGTGAGCGAGTCTGAGGTCCCTGCCCCCGACACGACCGTTGTCCGCTCTTGGGGAGGTTTTCCTTCGTTATCCCTTCTGGCTCCGAACTTCTGCTTTAAGGAGTTCATCTCAGGGATTTGCAACACGGCCTTCCGCCGTCATGTCCGCCAGCACGACCCCTCCGCCTATCTCTCCCGCCTCCAGGAAGATTTGGTTAAGGCCGCCGGCTTCCTTCACTGCTATGAGGAGGCCATTGCTGAGGTTCCTGGCCTCCGAGGTCGCATAGAGACTTTGGAGTCTGAGAAAGCGGTCTTAGAGAAGCGGCTGGAGGAGAGGGAGAAGGAATTGGGAAAGGAAATCTCTGATCTCAAACAGAGGTTGGAGGGTTTGGAGGAGAAGGAGAAAGCTTGGGAAGAGGAGAGGGACAAGCTTGCTTATGCCAAGGCTAAGGTGGACAGCATGCTGCTCGAGTCCGAGGATGAGCAGGCCAAGGTGATCAAGGCTTGGCAGGCGAGCTCAAATGATATTTTTGAGAATGTGCTGGCTCAAGTCTGTGTTCTCATTGGTCCTGATGTGGATCTCTCCTCAGTAGGAATTTTCCGCCATGTAGTGGATGGCCGGATTAAGGACCTCCCCTTTTTGTTTTTCATTTTGTAAGTCCCCTCGGGGCCCCATATGTATATACTTTTCTTTGTTAATGAAAGTTAGTTTTACTTCAATGCTATTGTCCTTGTTTTTGTATCTCCAATATTTTTACTGTTATTGTTTTTGTTTCGGTATTTGCTTGCCTAGCTTATTGCTTATTGCCCCCAGAGAAGTCGGATAACGGAGAGCAGGTCGTGGTTTGTTATGAGATTTGTCTTTACTTAGTATTTGGTGTCTTGGGTTCGAGCGCGACCCTAGACTGATGTCTGGATTTGTGTGGTTATTGTGAGTTTGTTTGGAGTTCGGGTGCGACTCCGTATTCGCAAGTATGTTTGGGGCTCGAGCACGACCCTAAGTGTGGTACCAGACGGATACCAAGATATGAGTTGTTCGAGTCGTTAAAGTAAAGAAGCAAATAACGTGTGATGAAGAGGCTTTTTATTAGGTATGAACTAGTTGTATGTGACCAACTAGCCCATGTCATCCGGGGCCTCATTAAAACCTTCCCGGAAAAACCCATTGGGAAAAACCCGGGTAAGGAAAGAGAGTGCCCCGTCCTCTGTGGTTGAGTACATAGCTCTACAAATAATATTTCTTCAAGTTTACAGCGTTCCATGTTCGGCGGACTTGTTTCCCCTCTAAAGTTGCCAGCCCATATGCTCCTTTTCTGAGAACTTCAATGACCCTGTAGGGTCCTTCCCAGTTTTCGGCTAACTTCCCTTGGCCCGACTTGAGGGGTCCGATGTTGGCTCTCCTCAGTACCAAATCTCCAAGATCAAAACATCTCGGCTGTACCTTCTTGTTGTACCTCAGTGTTACTCTTCTTTTCAGTTCTACTCCCCGGAGACGTGCATCTTCTCGGACTTCAGGGAGTAGGTCGAGGTCTTCCTTTCTTCGGCGTGTGTTATCTTGCTCAGAGTAGAGGATGGTTCGCAGCGTTGGTTCTCCGATTTCGACGGGAATTACAGCTTCGGAGCCGTATACTAGTCGGAAAGGAGTTTCCCCCGTGGTGGAATGCAAGGTCGTTCGTGACGCCCAGAGCACGCTTCCGAGCTCGTTGGCCCATCGTCCTTTTGCCTCGTCTAGCTTTTTCTTCAATCCTTGGAGTATGACTTTGTTGGCTGCTTCTGCTTGCCCATTGGCTTGGGGATGCTCTACCGAGGTGAAGTGGTGTGCAATACCAAAATTTTCCAATAGCTGTCTGAATTTGGTGTCGGAGAACTGAGTGCCGTTGTCGGTGATTATTTTCCGCGGGATACCGAATCGGGTGAGGATGTTCTTCCAGACGAACCTCCGGCATTGTGCCGAAGTAATGGTGGCGAGCGGTTCCGCTTCAATCCATTTTGTGAAATAATCAACCCCCACGATCAGGTACCTGAGCTGTCCTGGTGCAGTGGGGAATGGTCCGAGGAGGTCCAATCCCCACTGATCGAAAGGCCACGGGGCTGTAATGGTTGTCATCTTTTCAGCGGGGGCGATGTGAAACTTGGCGTTCTTCTGGCACTTGTCACATTTCCTGGTGTATTCTTTGGCGTCTTTCTTCATTGTGGGCCAATAATACCCTGCCTGCATGATTTTTAGGGCGAGAGCTTGTCCTCCTAGGTGTTGGCTTCCCACTCCATTATGGACCTCTTCTAGGACGTATTGACTTTGCACAGGTCCCAGGCATTTCAACATTGGCTGGGAATGGCTCCTTCGATAGAGGACTCCTTCGAGCAAGGTGTAATACGGGGCTTCTCGCTGTACTTTCTTCGCCTCCTGCAGTCATTCCGGTAACATTCCGTGTTCAAGGAAGCACCGAATATCCAACATCCAATTTGTGCCTTAGTCAATTGCTTGTATTTGCTTTCCGCTTGCAATTGTGGGCGCTGTAAGAGTGGTTACGATGAAGCTGCAATTGTTTCCTCCGGGTTTGGTGCTGGCGAGTTTGGACAGGATGTCAGCTCGGGAATTCTTCTCCCGAGGTATGTGTTGTATTTGCACCGTCCCGATGTCCGCCATGTGGCTCCTGACGAGCTCTAAGTACCGTTTGAGGCGAGGTTCTTTGGCTGCGTACTCTCCGGATACCTGGGAAGCCACAATCTGAGAGTCAGTGAGTACTTCTAATGCCGTGACGTTCAATTCTTTTGCCAAGCCCAACCCTGCGATGAGGGCTTCGTATTCCGCCTGATTGTTTGAGGTCAGAAATTCGAAGGTGATGGACATTTCAGCCATGGCGTTTCCTTCATTTTCTAGCAATACTCCTGCCCCGCTCCCTTTGTCGTTGTAGTATAGTGGTGAGTATTCCCGCCTGTCATACGGCGCCAATGTTACCTTCGGTAGAGGGCAACTAGGTTGCTGGGGCGGCGCAAGATGGCGATCTCCTAGCTCCGGCGGCGGGGGGTGCCTGCAAAAACACTCCGACGCCCAAGTTAGGATATATAGATTACTGTGGAGGGTGGTGGAATGAACATACCTTATACAGCTCCCTTCATATATTTATATCTACTCTCTTTTTCAGTGTATTGCTTTTAGGGCTGAGGTATACCGTACGGGTTTACGAGCCCATATGGTACGGGAGGGATACCAATCGTTACGAGGCACCTTCTAGAAGTTTGACCTTTCCGATGTCTTCTATCGATCCATCCTCATTCCGACATGGGAGGACTCAACACCGGAAGGCGCCCTCTTCCCGTCGTAGCCGGTCCGGAGTTGTTGTACGTCGCGCAGGCGGTCCGTCGGTCTATTGTGAATAGCGACTCTGATCTGGCTACCAGTCACTCCGCCATTCGGACTCCGCGTCCGTAACAATAACCCTCTTGTCCATAGTGGAAAAACAAAGAGGAGTTATTATTATAATTATTATTAGACTATAAAACCATTTAAAGCTTCCATAACCAAGCCATCAGTGGCTGATCCTTATTGTTCTCTATTATGGTGAATTTTTCACACTTAAGTCCAAAAGAAGCATTTGCATAAAGTGGTGTGGTAAAGTATAAAACCATGCCTCCATTAGATATAAAATTATTAATGTATGATAACTCCCTTAGGAGTTATGTTTTTCTTTAGTTTTCTTGAAACTTTTAGTTTGTTGATAATTTGTTTTAGTTTTCATTGGTGCCTCTTTTACATCATTTAGTTCAAATTCTTGCATGATTACACTGACGTTAATGTCGCAACCGGGATCACGACGGGGACGGCGAGAAAGAATTAAATAATTGGGAGTCGCCACCAAGTTTATTTAATTTGGAAAATCTTGGAAAAACCAATTCTATTTTTTTTAATGAAAATAGTGTTTGAAAATCAGATATGAGTTCGGGAGTCGGTTATGCATAGGGAAGGGTAGGAACTTAATCCCACGCACCCCTAATACACCCGCCCTTAGACGGTACCTTAGTAAATTATGCAGATTAAATAATAACCCCTTTAAAATTCAAATAAGGAAGATAAAAATTATAATGTTAGCACATTAAGAAAAATTAATTTACCAAGAATATTTACAATTTAAACACATTAATTAAGAAGATTTAATTTTGGCTTGACAGGGATAGCCTGCTCCTACATATCCTCCGGTACAATGAGGAACTCAAAGTCACGTAGTTCTATTAAAAATGCTTGTGTGTTCGATTGATTTTAGTTAAAAGAGAAAATAAAAGTGTGTTGATTGATTTTAATTTTGAAAATGATATTTGATTGATGAAGGATTTAAAAGGAAATCCGCTTTTGCACGAGATTCAAGGCCGCACTAGATTGCTCAGTGAATCTCTAGGATTCAATAATGTATGAAGGAGGAATCCACCTCTCAGTCATGGTTATCGACCGTTGCACGGATAAAATAATATTTTTTGTTATTTATTATTTTTGTTACTTTTTATTTTTCTATATATTATTTTTCTTTTCTTTTTTTTATTTTTTATATTTTTCTTTTTGTATTTTTTTTTAAAGTAGTCCTAAACTCTAATGAAAAAAAAACCTTTCAGAATGTTTTTTTTTTTTTTGTTTTTTGTTCTGAACCTCAAGGAAGGCCCATTTAAACAAAAACAAAAAATAACTTAAAAAAAAAAAAAAAAAACGAAAACAGCACAAAGACAGTCCTAATATTACCCCAACCCCAACTAACCCAATAAGCCCAAATGAAATAAAATAAAAAGAAGCAAAAACCAAACCCAAACCCAAACCCAAGCCTAAGTAAATTTGACCAAATAAATGCTAGCCCAAAATTTACCCAAGCTAAAAAACTAATTCTGACAAAAACAACTTGCCCAAAAATCGTACAGCACCCCACTAATTCTAACCCAAAAATATGTTGACCCAAAAAGAAAACAAGTGACAAAACGAAACCTAACTCTCATTTCATCGCAAGAAAAGGAAATAATGCAGGAACAGAAGGGGGAGCGGCGCTGACACACAGAGAAGGAGGGAGGCTTTACGGTAGGGAGTTCCGGCGCGATTGCGGGCCGGGTGTTGTCTTGTGGAGAGGCTGACGGTGAGGTGAGTTGCGTGCGGTGGCTGGGCTAAGGAGAGGAACTCGTGCAGTGGTGCGGTCCAGGAGCGGCCTGGGTTCAGCGGGCTCGTGAGCGGATGGAGGTAGCGATCTTCTTTCCTTTGGGTTAGCGGTATCCCCGGCGATGCGGACTGACAGCGTCGCGAACGAGGGTACAGGGGCTGTGATGGTGCGGTTTACAGAGGTAAGGAGAGAGAGCGTCGTGTGGGGAGAGGGGCGCAGTTGCGGCGATTCCGCGATGGGTTCGCGGAGAAAGGTGGCGGCTGTGCCCACGAACAGCAGAGGCAGAAAGGTTGATGACGGAAGGGCTCTGCTGACACTGCTCCCACGTGCTCACGGCTGGGGTGTGCAGACGGGCGTGCGGAAGCGTGGGTGCGGGCGGTGCCTGATGCACGAACGGAGGCTGGCCGGCGATTTCGCAGCTGCTGCTCTCTCCCTTCTTGATGATCTTGGATTGGAATTTTGTTTTACTTTTAGCTGCAATGATGGCACTATGAGTATGGATTTGGACTGATTGTGAATGGGCAGTGATGTGTGTTGTGGTCACGTTAGTGATGGGTAAGAGGAGGAAGAGGCCACGGTAATTGGAAAGGATGATGATGTTGTGGTCAGAGTCCTTTGTTGGCTAAGTGAAAGTGATGATAGAGGTTGAAGATGGTCTCTTTGATAGGAGGGTTGTGATGGTGAGTTAGAAGTTGTGGTGTAGGGTCTGATGGCGTACCCTGTTGTGGTAGTGATGATTATGGTTAGAGTTGTTGTTATAACAATGATAGTGATAGGCTTTGATTGTGATAGTTAAAGGTTAATGAGATGATCTAATCAGCGTTTTGGGAATGGAGGGGTGCTTAGATATGAGAATGATGATGGATAGGAATGAAAAGTGAGGTTGAAGGTGATTGTCAATGGGTCGCCACTATCTCTGTCTGAATGATTCTTATTGCCCTGCCTGTTTTTGCTCTTGTTTTTTTTCTTTCTTTTTTTGATCCCCCCCCTTTGTCTGTCGATGGCCCCCCTTATATTGAGTTCATTTGGATAATTAACATTTGACTCCATGCTTTCTCTGGCATACAGGGGAACCATGTGAACTTGTCTCTCATGCTTTCTTCCTCGGACCGAGCAAGTGCGGGGATGGAGAAAACTGTCCAAGTCAGAACCGAGGCATTTTGTGCTGCATTTCCCTTTGTTACTGACAAGTGTATTTTTTATTTTATTTGCCATCAATTCTTGTATCAAGTTCACGCGTGTGCCCTGAGTGTGTCATGGGACGGGACCCTTTTTTCACGCACAGCATTGTGTCCATTTTCTATTTTTTTTTTTCTTTTATTAGAGAATGGGTATATATATTTTTAGAAGCGTGGGGCTCCTATATGTATTTTATTAGAGAATGGGTATGGCAACAAGGAAGTGGAGGGGAGCTCCACGAGGGAGTGTCTGCCATTTCCCTTTTCAATTATTATTATTATTATTATTTTTGTATTTTCACCTTTTTTTTTTATTTTATTTGATTTGAAATGAAAGTGACTGAAACATTAGAGATGAATCTAGGAAGCTTTTTAAAAGACTTTAAAAGAAACTGCAAAATGTGCAAATTTTTGGAATTTTCTTATTCAAGAGACCGTACAAAATTGGGTGTTCACAGTTGCCCCTCTTTGCTTATTTCTTACAAAATAAGATAATAAACTTAAGGTTTACATATTATTTTGCAAGGAAGGAGTAAAGATATGAACACTGATTTTGTTCGGCAATGCAGAATATGCTGACTTCAAATAATGAAAGAAACTAAATGCTCATGAGTGGCATATGCAGTGCAGTGATGCAATTCAGAAACCAATGTATGAGTGACAAGAAATATGAAATTCGAGCAAGAGATGACAGAACTAATAAAAATTAAAGATTCGTGTGATCAACTGGTTACGGATCAACAAGTGACAGAAAATTAGAAGCAATGGCAATCTGAGGCCGACTGAAAACTTAAAACGGCATTCTGAGGCCGAAAAACGGTAATTTGAGGTCGACCGTAAAATAAATTTGGCAATCTGAGGCCGACTGAAAAATAAATTTGGCAATCTGAGGCCGACTGAAAGTAAAGTGGCAATCTGGGGCCGACTGAAAAATAAATTTGGCAATTTGAGGCCGATCGTAAAATAAATTTGGCAATCTGAGGCCGATTGAAAAATAAATTTGGCAATCTGAGGCCGACTGAAAAATAAATTTGGCAATCTGAGGCCAACTGAAAGTAAAGTGGCAATCTAAGGCCAACCGTAAAATAAATTTGGCAATCTGAGGCCGACTGAAAAATAAATTTGGTAATCTGAGGCCGACTGAAAAATAAATTTGGCAATCTGAGGCCAACTGAAAGTAAAGTTGGCAATCTGAGGCCAACTGAAAGTAAAGTGGCAATCTGAGGCCGACTGAAAAATGAATTTGGCAATCTGAGGCCAACTGAAAGTAAATTGGCAATCTAAGGCCAACAGGAAAGTAAATTGGCCATTTGAGGCCGACTGAAATGTAAATTTGTAATAGTGGAAAACAATGATTTTCACCTTATCTCTCTTTTTCTTTTAGGTTATGTGCATAAGTCATCAATTTTCAGTTTATTTTCAGAAAAACTAACCGTAACCAAATCGAACATCAAGGAGGACTATAACCGATCAAACTCGTAATTCACCCACTGGACCTTCTAGCATAAGTTCTCCTTTCTTCTGCAACTCTGCTTACTTCTTTCCCCTTTTCCTTTTTAGGGTGATGATTGCTTTTCTGCCAAGTTTGACTGAAACTTCTAAATTTTCTTGGTGTGATGCTAGTCACGGATGCATCGCTATGAGAATTATTAGGATTGTATAACTTTAAACTTAAATTTATGCTTACTTGAGACATCATAATTAAACATGCATTTAAAGAGAAAATAAAAAGAGTGGCCGAATAGACATCTTTATTGCTTGGTGTATTGGATGACAAAAGGTGGGAACAATCATAAAAGTGAAAGACAAGATTGTGAAAAATATGAAATTTTGCCCCAGTTCCGGTTCTTTGTGGCTCATTCAATCGATTTCTTACAGCAGTTGAATACCATAGCCCTGATCTATGAAGATGTCTTCAACCATTTTTCTGAAAAATTGCCCCAGTCTTACTCTTGGGCTATTTGATTCACTGGACAAATTCAACACTAAAAATTGCCCCAGTATAGGTTGCTTGAGATGATGCTTATCTTTTTGCTCTAACTTTTGCCTAGGTTGCTCTTTCGAGTTTTCAACCTAACGAGCTTTTCTTTCTTTTGTTTTTCTTTTTCTTTTTCTCTCATTTTACCCTAACTTTTGCTTAGGTTGCTCTTTCGAGTTTTCAACCTAACGGGCTTTTTCACCATCTTTTCAAGCATAGAACCTTTTAACTGCATCGGCATTGATTGGTTTAGGCAATTCTTGTCCATCCATGTTTTGCAAAATCAACGCCCCACCTGAGAATGCCTGCTTGACAATGTAAGGACCTTCATAACTTGGAGCCCACTTGCCCCGTGCGTCCTCTTGATTAGGGAGAATTTTCTTCAAAACTAAATCCCCTGGATGAAAATCTCTAGGGCGAACTTTCTTGTTGAAAGCCTTAGCCATTCTGTTTTGGTATAACTGGCCATGACAAATAGCCGCCAGTCTTTTCTCTTCTATCATGTTGAGCTGTTCATATCGAGCCCTCACCCATTCAGATTCCTCCAAGTCAGATTCCATCAAAATCCTTAAGGACGGGATTACCACTTCTATGGGAGATACACTTAGTTCCATATACTAATGAGAAGGAGTTGCCCTGTGCTTGACCGTATGTTGGTTCGATATGCGTGTAATGCATATGGTAGCACTTCATGCCTGCCCTTGTAATTCATCACCATCTTGGCAACGATTTTCTTGATGTTCTTATTTGCGGCCTCAACTGCGCCATTCATTTGAGGTCTATAAGGAGCTGAATTGTGATGCTTGATCTTGAAAGTTTCAAAGAACTTTTGAACTTCGGCACCATTGAGGTTAGGAGCATTATCTGTGATAATTCTTTCTGGAATCCCATATCTGCAGATAATATCCTTTTGATAAATCGAGAAACACCTTCTGTGATGTTGGCATATGAAGCGACCTCCACCCACTTTGTGAAATAGTCAATTGCGACCAAAATGAAACGATGGCGTTGGATGCTTTGGGATTAATCGGGCGATGACATCCATGCCCCACATTGAGAAAGGCCAAGGAGATACCATGTTGTGTAATGGAACTGGAGGAGCATTGATTCGATCTGCATATGTTTGACATTTGTGACACTTTCGAACATAACCGATGCAGTCATTTTCTATGGTAGACCAATAATATCCACTTCTTAGGATCTTGCGCGCCATCATGTGCCCATTAGCGTGAGTTCCACAGATTCCTTCGTGGATCTCGATCATGATCATTCGAGCTTCATGAGCATCCACACATCTAAGGAGAGTGGTGTCATGATTCCGCTTGTAAAGGACTTCGCCATTTAGGAAAAAGGTCATGGACAACCTTCGAATTGTTTTTCTTTGCACTTCATTTGCTCCAATCGGGTATTCTCCTCTTTGAACATATTGTTTGATGTCATGATACCATGGTTGGCCGTCTGGTTCAATCTCTCTGTTGTCACAGTATATCGGTTCATCTTGCACCTCTACGCGAATAGGTTGTACATTTGCATGGATCTCCAACTTAGTCATCACAGCCAAAGTGGCTAAAGCATCCGCAAACTGATTTTTGTCTCGAGTTAAGTGAGAAAATGATATATCATCAAAGTGCTCAATTAGTCGAGATAAATACTTCTGATAAGGTATCAATTTTGGATCTTTTGTGCGCCATTCTCCAATAACTTGGTAGATTATGAGCGCAGAGTCTCCAAACACCTTTAATTCTTTGATCCCTAAGTCAATTGCAACTTGCAAACCATTCGCACAAGCCTCATATTCTGCGATGTTGTTGGTGCACTCAAAATCCAACTTGATGGAAATTGGGTACTGCTTCCCGGCTGGTGATACCACTACAGCTCCTATTCCACATCCATTCATATTAACAGCCCCATCAAAGTACATTTTCCATACATTCTCCTTTTCTATTTCGTCTTTTTCCACTGTTAACACTTCACCATCGGGGAATTCAGGCACGATAGGTCAGTATATCCTCAAGAGGGTTTTCAGCTAGATGATCAGCAATTGTACTTCCCTTGATAGACTTCTGAGTCACATATTTGATATCAAATTCGGACAGTATCACTTGCCATTTTGACATTCTCAACGACACATGAGGACTATCAAATATGTATTTTAATGGATCCATTCGAGAGATTAACCAGGTAGTGTAGTATAACATGTACTGCCTCAACCTCTTGGATGCCCACACTAATGCACAACAAGTCTTTTCAATCGCCAGATAACGGGATTCACAGTCATTAAATTTCTTGCTCAGATAATAAATTGCCTGTTCCTTCTTACCAGACTCATCATATTGACCCAACATTGCCCCAAGTGACGTGGGCAACACCGTGAGGTATAATATTAAAGGACGGTCTGGTACAGGTGGAGCTAGAATTGGAGGCTTCATTAGATAAGCCTTTATCTTATCAAAGGCTTCTTGGCATTCATCATTCCACTCCCCAGGTTGATGTTTTCGCAGCAGCTTGAATATAGGCTCACATGTACTAGTCAAATTGGCAATGAATCTAGCAATGTAGTTAAGCCTTCCAAGAAAACTTCTCACTTCTCGTTCAGTTCAGGGGCGACATTCCTTGTATCGCCTTTACTTTGTCAGGATCCACTTTTATCCCTTCTCTACTGACAATGAACCCGAGTAACTTCCCTGTAGAAGCCCCAAAAATGCATTTATTAGGGTTCAATCGTAGCTTATACTTTCTGAGCCTCTTGAACAGTTTTCGCAGAACTGCCATGTGGCTTTCTTCCTCTTTAGACTTGGCGACCATATCATCTACATACACTTCAATCTCTTTGTGCATCATGTCATGGAACAATGTGACCATAGCACGTTGGTAGGTGGCACCAGCATTCTTCAATCCAAATGGCATGGATCAGTATAGCAAAATGTTCCCCACGGCGTTATGAAAGTAGTTTTTCCTTTGTCATGAACATCCATAGGGATCTGATTATACCCAGAATATCCATCCATAAAGGAAAATCGGTGACTTCTAGCTGTATTATCAACAAGGACATCAATGTGAGGGAGAGGAAAATCGTCTTTTGGACTAGCTTTATTCAAATCCCGATAATCTACACACATCCTGACTTTTCCGTCCTTTTTAGGAACGGGCACAACATTAGCCACCCAATCAAAATGTCTTGGAACCTCCAGAACCCAAATTTCAAGCTGTTTAGTCACTTCTTCCTTTATCTTCAATGACATATCAGGCCGTATCCTCCTCAACTTTTGCTTCTTCGGTTCAGCTTCAGGATACAAAGGGATCTTGTGTGAAGCAATCTCTGGGTCTAATCCTGGCATATCACGATAGGACCATGCAAATACATCCAGGAATTCCTTAAACAACGCAATCATCTCTATACGTTCAGGATTTGCCACTATTTTCAACTCCTTTTTCTCTTCTTCAGTGCCCATGTTAATCACCTCGATCACCTCATTGTCCAGATCAAATCCTTTTTCTGTATGTTCTAATAAGCTTGAAAACTGCTCAATATCTCCCTCATCCTCTTCAGATTCATGGTTATCGCAATCAAATGCAGCAAGAGAATCAATTGATAAGTTTCCAAATTCCTTTTCTTGTGGCAAAATTTCTATGTCATTCATGTTCCTGGAAAGTAATTATGGTAGGTTGGAATGCTAAAATGGATCACAAACAACATAGGACAAACACGAATTAACAAGCTGGGAATGGAAAAGTAAAGAAATAAGGGAAAGGAGAAAACAAAAGAAAGGGAAAAGGAATGAAGCAAAACGGAAAACATAAAGGAAGGCTATTGAAAAATCATGTAAGCTTATTTAAACGATGTCTCACAGTAGCATAAACAAAAGCATAAATCTTAATTAATACAAACCCAACAAATTACTTTGCAGCAATAACATCAATCACCGGTTCAAGATCCAGTTCATCAAAGATCTCATCATTGTCAACAAAGATGAGCATTGTTGAGTTCTTTTGCCTTCTCAAAGATCCACCATGTTGATGGTAGTATAATGGCAAGAGGAGTGAACTATTCCAGCTGTAATTACTTCAACCGGGCCATGAAACGTCTCTCTTAAGTGAGGGATTTGCTTCATTTTTCCACTTTGTTCTTTCCGCTCCAGACTCAAAGTTCTCATCTCCTCGTTCAACGAGTCCTTGTACCCTAGACCAAACCGGTTGAACCTTTCAGGGACCGATATAGGGGTTTGGGTGCCTTGCAAACACGATCCCAGTCCTTTGCCTTCCAAATATCCGTTCTTAGCCATGATGTGGGCCACTACCTGACTTTGTATTGGGGGTTTAGCTTGCTCTTGTTTCAATCCTACTACTTCTAAATTATGCCATAAACTACTCTCCACCAGCTCTACATTCTCCACATATGGCAATGCCACTGGTTTGGACACTAAGATTTCTTTTTCTCCATGAATTGTAACGACCATTCCATTCTCCACATATTTCACCTTTTGATGCAAGGTTGAGGGGACAGCTCCGGCGTTGTTAATCCATGGTCTTCCCAGTAGCATATTATAATCCGACTCAATCTCCATCACTTGGAATAATACTTCAAATCTGCTTGGGCCCATCTCAAGTAACAGTGTTATTTCTCCAAGGATGCTCTTCTTAGCTCCGTCAAATGCTTTCACTACCATTAACTGTGGCAGGATATCATCCTTACTCATTGACAAATAGTGCAGGGTTGATACTGGCAAGACATTTAGCCCTGACCCTCCATCAATAAGGACTCTGGGCACAATGTAACCCTTGCATTTAAGAGTTATGTATAGTGCTGTCGGGTTTTTCTGAGATATAATCTCGTTATCTGAAAATGTGTTCATGTTAACACGCTTCCCAGTCCACCATGTTTACTACATTCTCCAATGATGCATCTGGCTTGACATAGGCCTCCTTTAACACCTTCAACACTGCTTTTTGGTGGAGTTCAGATGACAAGATTAGTGACAAGAGTGATATTCTAGCGGGAGTCTTCTTTAGTTGATCTAGAATATCATACTCGCTTTGCTTCATAATCTTCAGAAACTCCTCCTCCTCCTCTTCTCTTTCTTTTCTCTCTGAGCCTAAGCTTTTGTCAATGTTACCTTCATCAACAAACTTCCCCTTCTCCAACTCTTTGGGCCCATAAACTCTTCCACTCCTTGTTATTCCCTTTACTTCCATGACACCTGTCACTTCCTCGTTTTCTCGGGTCTTCGAGGTTTCTCCTATGTCTCCACTTGTCTTGACCTGAGTCTCATAATTCCAAGGAACAGCACGTGTGTCCTCATAACTGAAAGGTGTTGGCTTCTTCACAGTGATCACTACCTTTTCAGATTTTGGAGTTTGATTAAGTGGAGGCACTTTGAGTACAAAACGCTCAATCACATTCACCTCTTCAATGCACTCGCTTCTTTTGCCTCAGATCACACCTAAAGTGAGTAGTTCTTGTACACGCACTTTGAAATCCCAACAATTCTCAATATCATGTCCAAGACTTCCACAATGGTATGCACATCTTGATTCCATATCACATTTCTCCTCTTCTTTCATCATAGAAGCAGGTGCTATGATGTTATAATTAGCTTCCTTCAAAGCAATAAACACTTTCTCCATGGGTGTTCGGAGACTCAAAACCTTTTTGATCAATTGTTTCTCCACTTCCAAGGCATTCACACGACTTCCTCTTTCATGATTTGGGATTGGGTTATTAACAATATCGGGCTTTGGATCTTCTTGGAGATCCAGTCTTCCACAAGCAATTAATTTTCTCACTGCCGTCTTAAAGCCTTCACAATCTTCAATCGAATGTCCTGCGACATCCATATGGTATTTGCAAGTCAGGTTTGGATTGTACCAAGTCGGAAACGGAGGTTGTAATGGGTGCACAGGGTATGGTGAAATCAAATGAGCATCAAACAACCGTTGATAAAGGTCGGCATTGGAAATGGCTAACTTTGGAAAAGGTGGTAGGTTTGGGAAACGATTGCGATTTTGGTTTTGAGAATTGGGTCTAGGTGCTGTGTTTAGGAAGTTCTGAGCATGTATGGTTGGATATGTTGACTAAGTGTTGGTATGGCCGTATGTGGATGTTGTTGACTTGAGGCTGGTGGTATGGGGTGGGATTTGTGGTTTGGTAGTGTGGGTAAGGAGGGATGGATGACATTTGGGGTCCTGAATATGTGGATACATGTCTTGGGGTGAACGGTCAGACCTTGCACATAATTTACTTCGCTTTTCTTTCTTTACGGGTGGGAATCCTCTTGGTGTCTTCATTGCTCATCGGGAGCTTTCCAAAGCCTTTAGTCAAGCTCTCAATTCTTTCTCCAGCCAGCTATTAACTCGTAAAAATCTCGGTATGCTGCTCCCGCCATTGCCCCGATGTAAGGAGACCCTAGAGTTGCTAGGAAGTATGAACACATCTCAGATGGGATGAGTGGTGGTTGCACTTGAGCGGCCAAAGCTCTCCATCTCTGAGCATATTGTTTAAAGGATTCATCTTTCTTCTTTTGCATTGTACTCAGCTGTTCACGACTGGGCGCTATTTCCAAGTTAAACTTATCTTGGTTCATGAATTGGTCACCACCTCTCCCAACAGGAAATCTTTGCATGATCTAACTGGATGTACCATTCTAGAGCCGGTCCGGTCAAACTCTCGTGGAAAAAGCTAATGAGAAATTTTTCATCTTTGGACCAGATTGACATCTTGGTACAATAACTCTTTAAATGGAAGAGTGGGTTGCCGCCCATCATATTTCGAAAAATCAGGAATTTTAAAATCTTTAGGGACAACCGTGCTAATGGGAGGGCAAAGTTGCTCAATCTCCATGTAGCCATAATTGTTTGGCCTTTGGATTGCCTTAATTTGTTCCTGAATTTTTTCCATCCATTCTTCTCTCGACTTGTCCTTCTCTGCTTTACGCACGATTATTCCCCGAGGAAGATAGTTGCCTTGGGATGACATTCTGAGGTCGCTCCCAAATGTGGGTAGCGTGCCCATGCCCTTCAAAGATGTGTATTCTCTACCGCGTGATATCCTTCTCCAACTAGGAATAGTAATAGGCATTGTCGGTGGTGGTTGTTCGTGGGGATTATCATTCACCCCTTGCGTGACATTCAGAGTCGCATCCGATACCACGTGTATGGTTATCGTTGTAGCACTTGGTTGTACCCTCCCGAAGTTTTGGTGGGCTCTCAATAAGTCGAGTGACTCCATCATAGCCCGCATCATCTCCTCCATTCTTCCCTGGTTATTTGACAACTCGTTCAGTCTTCCTCTCACTGCATCAACTTCCATGCTTAAGTTTCTTCCGGGTTCAGAAGTAATTATAGCCGAGGTGGTTACAGCTGGAATAGTTCTTCCCGCTTCAGAAGTAATTGCAGACGGGATGGTCCTTCCTGGTTCCGTGTTTCCGCCGGTCATCTTGGTTCGAGCTCTAGTGTTATGAACACGAGTTAGATCGGTATCCTCTTTCCTCGGGCGACCAATGGTTACGAATCTTGCGCTTTCACAAACTGTTTCAGTCGCAAAGTTAAAATCTTGTTTTATGTTTTTTTTTATATATATATATACAAGAAACAAACGAAAGAGGTCAAAAAGTTCTTTTTTTTTATTATTTTTAAAAGGAAGGATGCCCTGCACCCATTCTTATGGATATATCACCCTATAAGTCGAGGTACAGTTGATAGCAAATCTAAGGGAGGATTCACTCCTCTATAGGTACTATCTAATGAACACTAGCAATGTGGTTCCTTTTCATATGTCTGAGCATTCTCACACTTTTACACAAGGACGAACTATCTCAAGGTAAAAATGTGATTGATTACTTTCTAAGGGAACATCTATTCCTCTATAGAGAGCATCCGCGAGCTTGAGAAGTCACAATTGATGCTGAAAGTACAAACATTAAAGTTTCATTCATTCTTGGGTGAAGTTCTGAGTACAAATCGTTTCAAGATACATTTCATGAGTTTCAATCTTTTTTTTTTTTCTTAACAAGGAAATTCAACAATCCTTGACTCATGACAGATGATTACGTCAAAGCTTTCATTTTCTTCCTCTTGAGGCCTTTAGTGATCCTTTCGCATGAATCCATGAATTCTGTCACCTCTTGAGGCAATCTAAATGGTGGCAACTTATTAATTTGCTTCTTGGCTTGCTCGAAACGGTAAATAAAATTTGGAATGTAATGACTCAATTCACTGGTGAGCTTTCCACATTTTTCTTCCCATTCTAACGCCTTTTCTCTCCATGACTTCCCGAATTCTATTGCATCAACAAACAAATCATGATATTGGTTTGCTGATGCCCATCCTTGAGTAGCCTTCTGCTCAGTCTGTGTCAACATGGTTGATAGGTGCTTCACTTGTCCCTCCAGTTTTTCTCTCATACCTTTCTCTTTCTTGACCTCCATTCTCAAGCTCCAAATGTCTTTATCTCGTTGGCTGACTTCCAGTTCTACTCTTTCCACCATGCGATTTTTCTTACTAACCTCTCTCTCCAGCTGATTCTTTTCCTTCACAAGCTTGTGGAGTCCTCCCTCTAGTTCTTGGATTTTGGCCAGATGCATGCTTGAGATTTTCTCTTTGCCCTTCCTGGACTTGGTGATTTCTGTTACCTCAATACATTCATCTTTTAGGGCCTCAATTTCTTTGGCCATTTTCTTGCATTGATCTTGAAGGATGTCGACCTTTAGGTCTGCCGCTTCCTTTTTCTCCTCCAGAAACCGCATTTGGGCTTTCATCATTTCCATCTGTTGGGCCGACTCTGGAGTTTGCGTGGGAGCTAGGTTGTTGGGAATATCCTTTGGGATATTATCTTTCCCGACTCTTGCTTTCCTCCAGTCTTTGTATTCTTGAGAAGCGGTTAAACGCTGTTGGCCGAGTTCTGTTTTCCCTAAGATTTTGACATCATTCCATGCCATTTTGATCTTCCTTTCTTGCTCCAGGGTACTCTTGTCTTTCTGGTATAGGAAACTGAATACTTTAAGTTGTTCTTCTTGTGGCTTTGTCTGAGTCCAGTGGAGTTGTCTAAGCACTAAAGCAGTGTATAGGAAATACATCCCCTTGGACCCATCAATGAACATTATGGAAGTCACCACAATTGTAGATAACCACGGTCTCCATGATACCAAGGACATACCCATTTGAAAGTGTTTGATTGGATCTGTGAGAATTCTTTTTCCATGCCCGAGCTTCTTGACACTTTATCTCAGATGCGATGGAAGTCCCCTAAAGGATTAGGAAGAAGGCCCATGCGGCTATTAGCATATACATGAGTCATGAACCACACGTATAGCATTGGTAAACAACAATATGAGCCTTCCCCTCTCTTTTGAGTACAAACCCCCAAAGAAAGGAATGTATCGCTAGCATGGCGGGATAGGATTCATGCCACACGTTTCGAATTTGAAAAACACATCCATGGCAGCTTGGTCAATGACATCGAGCGTGAATGGAAACAAAACCAACCCATAGATAGTCAGTGCCATGGTTCGTTTGAAGAAGTCCCAATCTCCTTGTTGAGCCAAAGTTTGCATATGAGTCTCCAGCAAACTTCTCCTGATTCCTTGAGTAGACCCCCTTACTTCCATTATCATCTGGTTTGAATCAACTCCGATTATCCTGGCAACGTTCTCCTTATTAACATAATGCCCTTGGTATAGATATACACCTGATTTTTCTTGGATCGGTAGTCTCATTATAACCACATATTCTTCTATGGTTGGCACAGCATCAAGATCGGGCAACTCAAAGCAACAAAGAGAAGGGTTCCAGAATTGTGAGAGAGCACTCAATGCTGGCGCTTCCACCAGAATGGACAACAAATCCAATATGCACCCGTAAGTATTCTTGAAAGAGGATCGGACTTCACGAGGCATCAGCTGAACTATTTCTTTTACTTTCTCTAGCTCATTGCTCGTCACTGTAACCTTGATATTTCTTTTCCAGTCATGTACATTGCTAGTGTTCATCGGTATTGCATCCATTTGCTTTGAACTGATGATGAATCAAAAACTACACACTGTGCACAAGAATGAAATAATTGAGTAGAATTAAAAAGATAAGAAAAAAAATCTTGATACTTCCTTGAGAATTTGATGATGCACAAACCTATGTAAGTGAACACAACTAAAGAAAAGAAACATTTCATGTAAAAAAACAAGTTATGTTATGAGATACGAATGGAATGAATGCATGTGATAATGAACAAAATGCCTAAACATCTGAGAATGAATATCAACATTAAGTTATGAGAGAAGGAACTAGCTAACCTAAATGCAATGTAACAATGTTTGGTGTAGAAACAACTAAAATAAAGCATAAAGGAGTGTAGTGTAAAAGGATGAAAGAAGCATGCTCCCATTGTCCTAGTCGGGTAAAACCTAATGGGTGGGATGTTCTAAGGCCAAAATCCCTAACGTGGTAGCTACTAGGTTTGACTATACGTGTACACATTAATGGTGGGTCTAGACTTCTAATGACCATGGTCCCCAG
Organism: Dalbergia cultrata; assembly: GCA_031216105.1. Lineage (NCBI taxonomy): Eukaryota > Viridiplantae > Streptophyta > Magnoliopsida > Fabales > Fabaceae > Dalbergia > Dalbergia cultrata. Next base: position 86,096,542 of record CM062353.1, on the reverse strand, counting down.
ATTGCCCTTATCCACAGGACAAGGATCCGACCTTTGAACCAACCATAAGTAGGGATAAACCCTCTCAATATGATTGACTCACAAGGTCAAGAATAACTGAGTGGTGTCCCAACAACTACCAAGTGAGCATGAAGCCCCTCATGGCAATGTCAAGAAACCCCCTAATCCTAAGCTCGTATGGCTCTCTGCATAGAGTCCAAGAACACAGTGTGTGAATTAAGTGATCGTGAAGTGTGTGCTGGGAGCATACAAACCTTCCGATCCTATCACTACAGACACTCCTGCAAAACAAGATACAAACAACACATATATACAAAATAGTCATCTATCCTAAGATTTTAATAAATAAAGAAAATTTTACACAATTCAAACCACAGGTATATACAGAATAACAATAGTCGTCTATCCTAGAGTTTTAACAAATATTATATATAAACATCAAGAAAATTAAGCTATACAAAAGAGAATTAAAGAAATACTGTACAAAATAAAGTGAAGGAAAAAAAAGAATAAATGGGGTTTATATTTAATTTGCACAACTAACTATAATAGGCCTGACTCTCTTACTGAAGTCCCCAGTGGAGTCGCCATCTGTCGCAACCGGGATCACGACGGGGACGGCGAGAAAGAATTAAATAATTGGGAGTCGCCACCAAGTTTATTTAATTTGGAAAATCTTGGAAAAACCAATTCTATTTTTTTTAATGAAAATAGTGTTTGAAAATCATATATGAGTTCGGGAGTCGGTTATGCATAGGGAAGGGTAGGAACTTAATCCCACGCACCCCTAATACACCCGCCCTTAGACGGTACCTTAGTAAATTATGCAGATTAAATAATAACCCCTTTAAAATTCAAATAAGGAAGATAAAAATTATAATGTTAGCACATTAAGAAAAATTAATTTACCAAGAATATTTACAATTTAAACACATTAATTAAGAAGATTTAATTTTGGCTTGACAGGGATAGCCTGCTCCTACGTATCCTCCGGTACAATGAGGAACTCAAAGTCACGTAGTTCTATTAAAAATGCTTGTGTGTTCGATTGATTTTAGTTAAAAGAGAAAATAAAAGTGTGTTGATTGATTTTAATTTTGAAAATGATATTTGATTGATGAAGGATTTAAAAGGAAATCCGCTTTTGCACGAGATTCAAGGCCGCACTAGATTGCTCAGGGAATCTCTAGGATTCAATAATGTATGAAGGAGGAATCCACCTCTCAGTCATGGTTATCGACCGTTGCACGGATAAAATAATATTTTTTGTTTTTTATTATTTTTGCTTCTTTTTATTTTATTTCATTTGGGCTTATTGGGTTAGTTGGGGTTGGGGTAATATTAGGACTGTCTTTGTGCTGTTTTCGTTTTTTTTTTTTTTTTTTTTTTTTAAGTTATTTTTTGTTTTTGTTTAAATGGGCCTTCCTTGAGGTTCAGAACAAAAAACAAAAAAAAAAAACATTCTGAAAGGTTTTTTTTTCATTAGAGTTTAGGACTACTTTAAAAAAAATACAAAAAGAAAAATATAAAAAATAAAAAAAAAAAGAAAAATAATATATAGAAAAATAAAAAGTAACAAAAATAATAAATAACAAAAAATATTATTTTATCCGTGCAACGGTTGATAACCATGACTGAGAGGTGGATTCCTCCTTCATACATTATTGAATCCTAGAGATTCCCTGAGCAATCTAGTGCGGCCTTGAATCTCGTGCAAAAGCGGATTTCCTTTTAAATCCTTCATCAATCAAATATCATTTTCAAAATTAAAATCAATCAACACACTTTTATTTTCTCTTTTAACTAAAATCAATCGAACACACAAGCATTTTTAATAGAACTACGTGACTTTGAGTTCCTCATTGTACCGGAGGATACGTAGGAGCAGGCTATCCCTGTCAAGCCAAAATTAAATCTTCTTAATTAATGTGTTTAAATTGTAAATATTCTTGGTAAATTAATTTTTCTTAATGTGCTAACATTATAATTTTTATCTTCCTTATTTGAATTTTAAAGGGGTTATTATTTAATCTGCATAATTTACTAAGGTACCGTCTAAGGGCGGGTGTATTAGGGGTGCGTGGGATTAAGTTCCTACCCTTCCCTATGCATAACCGACTCCCGAACTCATATCTGATTTTCAAACACTATTTTCATTAAAAAAAATAGAATTGGTTTTTCCAAGATTTTCCAAATTAAATAAACTTGGTGGCGACTCCCAATTATTTAATTCTTTCTCGCCGTCCCCGTCGTGATCCCGGTTGTGACAGTTAACCTTGCATTCTAGTTGTGTTTTCCATTGGATTATAGTTTTTTTTTTTGAAGAAGAATTAGAGAAGCATTTGAGCTAGGCATGCAAAAGAGCAAGAAGTAGAGCTGAAGGGATGTCAGAAATCTATGCTGGAGCATTGAAATCCATGCTGGAGCATGGGTCCTGAAACTGAAGCCATGCTATAGCATGGGTGAGTTGCTGTCATAGTTCTGGTATTTTCACTTAAGCTATGCTCCAGTGTAGCCATATCCACGCTACAACGTGGGTGCACGAACCTGCCATGTGAATTGGGCCTCACTACTGACTTTGGCAGCCCACAATTGATATAAAAACACATTGCAGTAGAGAATAAGAAAGAATAATACGAAATTTGGGGATGAAGGAGGCTAGAGGAAGCTTAGAGCTTGGGAGCAAGGGTTTTGGAGCTTCAAGAGCTTGAGAAAGAGACCTCTCTTGGTTTTGTTCTTCAATTCTTAGTGTATTTTCTTGTTCATGGCTTCTTCCTTCCTTTTGTCATCCATTTTATTTTCATATCATTTGCTCATGACTTGTAACTAAACCCTTTGCTAAGGGTGATTTATGGATGCTATGTGTTTGACAATATGCTAATATGAATGAATGTGTGTCTTATTCTCATTTGATAGTAAGCATTGTATTTGATCTTATTTATCTTGAATTGCTTGATCACCAATTTAGGATTATAGGGGTTTTTACAAATTTGAGAGAATGAGTAAGAGTCATGCCTATGAATGCAATGTCATGAGTTGAATGACACCTAGAGATAGGCAAACATGATTCATGTGATATTTAAGGACTTGATAATTAAATCACTTAGTTAGAGTTAGGCATGCTAAGAGATTAGGTGTTCAACTCTAATTAAGTAGCATTAGATGATCTTGAGAAAGACTTTTAATGAACATAGAGATCCCACCATCACTCAATAAAATGTGGACAAGGCATATTGATGTTCATGTTGTATATTAATCACATATAGTTGAAGTAAATCACCCTAGCATTTAATTCCATCAATTCTTAAATAGCTTTTACATTGCTTTAGCACTTTAGTCTTCAAATTCCTTTGATATCATTTCATTTCAATTGTTCAACTTGTTATCTAATTAGCTAGAATCGGTACTTGAATTATCCCTGTGGGTACGACAACCCCTTCTTTTACTTTATTACTTGACGACCTAGTATACTTGCTAGTGTCACTCTCCCTTTGGGAGCGACCTAGTTTTTGGCGCCGTTTCCGGGGATATTTCAATATCATCTTTGGTTAATTAGAAACTAGATTGAACCTTTCTTTTATTGTTTGTTTACTTACTTTGTTATTTCTTGTTTTTGTAGTTTACTTATCAGATTAGAATACTTTTAATTTTCTTATCTTAGCATTCTCTTGCATTTATATTATTATTTGTTTTTACACTCATAGAATCTCATATTTGTCTTCGTAGTTCTTTTCTTTTTGTTTCTTTCTGTTTATGCGTAGGAGTAGGTCCACAGGTGAGTTGCTATTCGATCTTGAGATTGAAAGAACTTGCAGACAGAACAACGCTGCACGAAGGGCACAACTAGCAACTCGCAATACTGTGGTAGTTGTAGATAATCAAGGTCCAGAGATGGGTGACATCAACAACAATCGTAGAGTGTTAATGGACTATAACACTCCTAACTTGGAAGGATATTCACCTGGAATAGTGAGACCTTCCGTCCAAGCCAATAACTTTGAGTTGAAGACCTCCTTGATACAGTTTGTTCAGGGCAACTGTCAATTCTCCGGGTTGCCAAGTGAGGACCCCAATGCTCACATTAGCAACTTCTTGGAGATTTGTGACATTATCAAGATCAATGGAGCATTAAATGACGCCATCCGATTGAAGTTGTTCCCATTCTCTTTGAGGGACAAAGCCAAGGCATGGATGAAGAATCTACCACAAGGGACCTTGGCTACATGGGAGCAAGTTGCTGCAAAGTTCCTAGAGAAGTACTTTCCTCCTGGAAAGTCTGTGAAGTTAAGGAATGATATTACCTCATTCTCTCAACATGAAGGGGAAACTTTCTATGAGGCTTGGGAGAGGTATAAGGATATGTTAGCAAGATGTCCACATCATGGCATTCCGGATTGGATACAAATCCAAACTTTCTACAATGGTTTGGATTTCAATACAAAAGTGATGTTGGATGCAGCTGCAGGTGGTTCTCTTCATAACAAAACACCTGAAGAGTCTCAAGAACTCTTTGAGCTTATTGCAAGCAATGACTATCAAAAGCCTATTGATAGAGTGCAGAAGGCTAAGAGTGTTTTTGAGGTTGATACTACAGCTACTCTCATAGCAAAGATGCAGGCTCTTTCAGTTCAGAATGCAGCTATTCAGAAACAGTTGGGAATGATAAATGCTTCATCTTTTGCTGTTGTGTTAAGATGTGACTTTTGTCAAGGTAATCATCTCAGTGGAGAGTGCTCAGCTGACCCACCTGTTGAAGAACAAGTCAACTACATGGGGCAAGCTCCTAGGAACAATCCTTATTCCAACACATACAATCCAGGGTGGAGGAATCACCCTAATTTCTCTTGGAGCAACCAAGGCCCTCATCCTCAAGAAGAAAAGAAGCCTAGCTTGGAAGGTATGTTCCAACAATTCATGAAGACTCACACTGCTCATGTGGAGATGAATGAAGCTCAATTCAAGCATTATGATGCTCTATTCAAGAATCAAGAAGCTTCCATCCACAACATGGAAAATCAAGTGGGGCAAATTTCTCAGCTACTAGCTCAAAGGCCACAAGGTTTATCGCCAAGCAATAGAGTTGAGAATCCTAGAGAAGATGTGATGGCTATTACTCTTAGGAATGGAAGAGAACTAGGTGAGCTCAAGAGCAAGGATGAAGAGGTGGAGAAAGAGGCCAATGATAAAAGAAAGAAGAAATATGAAATTCCCATGAGAAGAGAGGTATGCGATGATAAAGATGTGAAGACTTCCATTTATGTGGCACCACCTCCCTATGACCCTCCTATTCCCTATCCACAAAGGGTGGAGATCAATATTGTCACAAAAGTTGGAGATCAATATTCCATTTGTGGAAGCTCTCACCCCAATGCCTGGTTATGTGAAGTTTATGAAGGAAATCTTGTCACAAAAGAGGAAAATCAAGGATGATGAGACTATCATGCTCATAGAGGAGTGCAGTGCAATCTTGCAAAACAAATTGCCTCCTAAGCTAAAAGATCCAGGGAGCTTCACTATACCTTGTGTTATTGGTGATTTATATTTTAATAAAGCTCTCTGTGATTTGGGTGCTGGTATTAATCTCATGCCTCTTTCTGTTTTCAAGAAGCTTGGGACTGGAGAAGTGAGGCCTACGTTGATGTCTCTGCAATTGGCAGATAGATCTATTAAGCATCCTTTTGGTATCTTGGAGAATGTTTTGGTGAAAGTGGATAAGTTCATATTTCCAGTGGACTTTGTTGTTTTAGACATGGAAGAGGACAAGCAAGTTCCTCTTATCTTGGGCAGGCCTTTTCTTGCAACTAGTAGAGCTTTGATTGATGTAGAAAAGGGTCAATTGGAGCTTCGGGTTCAAGAAGAAATGATAACATTTAATGTGTTTGAGGTAATTACACCTCCTTGCGATACGCAAGTTTGTTTTAGAGCGGAGGTTGTGAAACCCAAAATATCTTGCTCAATTCTGATCACAAAGGCTGATGAAAAGGAGAAAAAGAAGAAAAAGAGGAAAAAGAAAGTGAAAAATAAGGAGTTGAAGCTTCTCCTTGAGCCCCCTAAGGATAATCATTGGAACTACAAGTTACATTGTCCTACTGTATGCTTTGGAGAGAAAATGAAAAGTCTTGCTACAAGTTGGAGTTTGAAGAAGCCACCTTGAAGGGTACATCAATGTCTAACTTAGGGACACTAAATCAAAGTGCTCTAGGGAGACAACCCAAGTTCTTTTTACCTTTTTGCTCATCTTTTCTTTTCTTTACAATTTACATTTGAATTCATTTCATTTCGTTTTGCATTTAGTTATTTTGCCTTGATTTGATCTAACCAATTCTATTTGAGTATCTTGTTTGATTGTCATATAGAATCTGGAGTCTCTAAGTTGCTGGAACAGGAAACAAAGGTCAGCAGCATTGCAGAAGCAATTTGCTGCAGAGTTCTGAAGAAGAATCCACGCTACAGCATGAAAACTCACGCTACAGCATGGGTAGTAGGCCACCAAACAGTATGCTGCAGCATGACACCTCATGCTACAGCATGGTGATCCGCGCTCTAGCATGAGTTGTGCTAAAATGTTCCAGCATGCTACAGCATAGGAATCCACGCTCTAGCATGAGTTTTGCAAAAAAAAAAAAAAAAAAAATCCACGCTACAGCATGGGAATCCATGCTACAGCGTGACTGCTCGAACATTCTATGCTATAAGACCCTTAATAGCATCAGCTTTCACTTAATAACCCATCCTATTTTGCATGTATGTGCTTGGGGACAAGCACATTTTAAGTTGGGGGTAAGGGATTGAGAATTTGGTTAGATTAGGTTTTATTTTAAACTTTTTAACTGTTTTTAGTTTTCTTTAATTGTTGCTTTAATTTTTCTTTTTAAGTGCATTCAAAAAACTAAAAAAGAATGAAAAATGCTAGAAATTGTTGTTATTGTGGCCCATTCCAATGATATGATTGGTTGTTTCTTTTGTTAATTCTTTAGTAGCTGGGATTGGCCATTTGAGTGTTGAAAATCTTCTTGTGTATTATTCTTTTTAGGAAACATTGACCATGTTGCATGCACTATCATGAGTGACTTAGGGTTAGTAATCATCATGTTTCATTGTCATAGTTAAATTGTGACATGCATTCTTTGCATTTGATGCTCTCTAGATAAGCATGAGTAGGAACTAGCCTTAGAAGTGATCTAGGCCATTTTTGGAAGCCATAAAGAAACCGTTAGCCCACCTTTTGACACCAACCCTTGTCACCCCTTTTAAGCCTTTGAACTTTTGTTTCTTGATTTAGCCACATTACAAGCCTAGAAAACCCTTTTGTTTCATTTCCCAATTTTGAACCTAGTTTAACCTCAAGCCTAAAGCTTCTAAGTTCATAAGAAAAGGGTAACTCCTAACTTGATCCCTATGTGTCAATAACTACAGGGAAGTTGAAAAAAAAAAAAAGAGCACCAAAAAGAGAAATGTGTATTCCCATAAAAAAAAAAAGGAGAAGAATAAAGGAAAATGGCTTACGATTGGTTGGATTTGATTGGTGCTAAATTGAGAATTGAAAATAGGTTGTAAAAAGAAAATGAAATGAAAAAAATGAAATAGGGGTAACAGTAGTATAAGTTGGGGGTTGCTTCAAGGTAATAGACTAGAAGTGAATGGTTTCTTAAGTTGAGGGTAATTAATGAGCCTAAATGACTTGTCATCATACCTCAACCTTGGCCTAAAATTACAAGCTTAATTAAAGTCCTTTTGATCTTTGGCTAGTTGTTACTTGTGTGGATGTATAAAGAGTGATTTTGCTTTGTTTTGGCTTTGTCTCTTTTTAACTATTGGCATTGGCATGATGACAATTAGTTCTTTGTCACTTTTTGCACACACATAGAGGTTTGATGTTCTCATAAAAGGTTTTGCACAATTAGATGGTCAATTGCTTGAATTGTGGATTTTGGTAACTTTTGAATTAACTCTTGGAACAATAATGAGGTGTTTGTGGACCAACAACTTGGAAATGTTTTGAAATGTAAATATCTTCTTGCTTGTGTAGTTTTGTCTTGAGACTTGCTTAGGGACAAGCAAGTTCTTAAGTTGGGGGTTGTGATAACTCCCTAAGGAGTTATGTTTTTCTTTAGTTTTCTTGAAACTTTTAGTTTGTTGATAATTTGTTTTAGTTTTCATTGGTGTCTCTTTTACATCATTTAGTTCAAATTCTTGCATGATTACACTGACGTTAACCTTGCATTCTAGTTGTGTTTTCCATTGGATTATAGTTTTTTTTTTTTGAAGAAGAATTAGGGAAGCATTTGAGCTAGGCATGCAAAAGAGCAAGAAGTAGAGCTGAAGGGATGTTAGAAATCTATGCTGAAGCATAAAAATCCATGCTGGAGCATGGGTCTTGAAACTGAAGCCATGCTATAGCGTGGGTGAGTTACTGTCATAGTTCTAGTATTTTCACTTAAGCTATGCTCCAGTGTAGCCATATCCACACTACAGCGTGGGTGCACGAACCTGCCATGTGAATTGGGCCTCACTACTGACTTTGGCAGCCCACAATTGATATAAAAACACATTGCAGTAGAGAATCAGAAAGAATAATATGAAATTTGGGGATGAAGGAGGCTAGAGGAAGCTTAGAGCTTGGGAGCAAGGGTTTTGGAGCTTCAAGAGCTTGAGAGAGAGACCTCTCTTGGTTTTGTTCTTCAATTCTTAGTGTATTTTCTTGTTCATGGCTTCTTCCTTCCTTTTGTCATCCATTTTATTTTCATATCATTTGCTCATGACTTATAACTAAACCCTTTGCTAAGGGTGATTTATGGATGCTATGTGTTTGACAATATGCTAATATGAATGAATGTATGTCTTGTTCTCATTTGATAGTGAGCATTGTATTTGATCTTATTTATCTTGAATTGCTTGATCACCAATTTAGGATTATAGGGGTTTTTACAAATTTGAGAGAATGAGTAAAAGTCATGCCTATGAATGCAATGTCATGAGTTAAATGACACCTAGAGATAGGCAAACATGATTCATGTAGTATTTAAGGACTTGATAATTAAATCACTTAGTTAGAGTTAGGCATGCTAAGAGATTAGGTGTTCAACTCTAATTGAGTAGTATTAGATGATCTTGAGAAAGACTTTTAATGAACATAGAGATCCCACCATCACTCAATGAAATGTGGGCAAGGCATATTGATGTTCATGTTGCATATTAATCACATATAGTTGAAGTAAATCACCCTAGCATTTAATTCCATCAATTCTTAAATAGCTTTTATATTGCTTTAGCACTTTAGTCTTCAAATTCCTTTGATATCATTTCATTTTAATTGTTCAACTTGTTATCTAATTAGCTAGAATCGGTACTTGAATTATCCATGTGGGTATGACAACCCTTCCTTTTACTCTATTACTTGACGACCTAGTATATTTGCTAGTGTCACTCTTCCTTTGGGAGCGACCAATGTATCATAATCCAACAACTTAAATTTGTAGGTGAAATGATTTCATGATAGCTTCTACCATTAGCTTAAGCTTTTAGTTTGGTATTTTCCAAATTAAATTATACTAAGTTTCTGGTGCTTGAAAGTAGCTTCTTATGCAAAGAGAATTGAAGAATGAGCACTCAAGTCTAATGAAAAATTCATTTGTTTATATACCTTTTCTTTACCATACAGGAATAACACAAATATTAAATGATTAATTTACAGATATTTCCAGTGTGTAAATTATTATATACTAAACTATACATCCATTGAACCGTACCATTTTATAATCATTGCAGTAAACCTATTTCCATTATATGTAATGACAAATACATGAATGTTGAGATCATCTGCAGGAATTGTAACACCTCCTCATTCTAAAGATATTACTAAAAATTTAGACAGTCAAATACGGCATATAACATTATACTAGTTAGGTACAAATAAAATGTTCTGATAAAAGTACTTAACTATAAAGTTTATAGCCAAACTATCATATAACACATAATAAACTTGAACACTATTTATAACTTCAAATGCTCACAGAATCTAAAATAGACTGCCTTCGTCTCGGGTATTACTTGGTTAATCTGAAACTACCAGAAAATAGAAATGACATTTGAAAATAATTCTCAGTAGGGAATGAATATCTCTATAACATTTTGAACTATGGTGGTTCTAGCCACATCTACACAGAAAATACACATGGCTACATCTCTTTATAAGAACATAATCATATATCATAGCATAAATAGACTGTACATGCAAAACTTATTAAGATTATCATATTTTTACATTAATCTTTCACTTTCCCCCATCTGCTTGTCCCACATATAGTCGAAGGCCTTCTCTTAGGGAATTCCCACTCTCTGTCCCTCTGCCTTCTTGCGATTAGGGGTAAAGTTTTAAATGTCTTCTTTTTCATTATTTTCTTGTATAGTTGCATAAAATATGAGATGCAAAATCTTCAAGTAATAAATAGAAATAGAACTTAAGAGCCAACATGAATATTTGAATATTATAAATAAATTATTTAAAATAAAACATAAAATTTAGTAGTGAAATATATGGAACATAGTGCATAAAATTTAGGTTAATGCATAATTAAACTTAATAAATAAAATATAAGTGGTATAAACTTGACAAGTCAAAGTAACATAGAAGATAGCTAATGTAACCATAAATTTACTCATAAGACTATGTAAAATAAATAAATTATTCCTTGAAATCTCCTAAACTTTTATGAGATTTATCTATAAAATCTCATAAACTTTTATGTGATTTCTCTGGAAAATCTCCTAAACTTTTATAAGATTTATCTGTAAAATCTTCTAAACTTTTATAAAATTTCTATATAAAATCTCCTAATCTTTTATGGGATTTCTATGTAAAATCTCTTAAACCTTTATGAGATTTCTCTGTAAAATCTTCTAAACTTTTATGAGATTTTTCTATAAAATCTTTTAAACTTTTATATACATAAAACAAAAACTTTGAAAAGAATTGGACAATGTAACCATGATTTAAAGAGATTTTCTTCCCTACCTTAAATTTATCAAAGAGATGACATTAAAATCTCATTATCACGTCTTCTTCTCTTTCCTTTTCTTCCTTCCTTTTAATTTTTTTCAAGAATGCTCTAATCTTTCTTTCAAGAATGCTCTAAATTCTACTCTACACTTGCGATGCTCACCTCTCATATACTCATCTCCTTATATAGAGGTTCTTATCTTGGGCAACAAACTTAAGACTTGAGCATCAAGTTAAGGAACTTGAGCTCCAAGTTTAGAAACTTGTGCACTAAGTAAGATTGGCTAATAAGTTTTAAAACTTGATCACCAAGTAAATCTTGGCCACCTTGACTTGCACTCCAAGTTCATACATACATGTGTACTAATATTATAAATTATTACATTACTATATAATATTTATTATATCATGACATAGACATCACATTTATATATGTATACGTGCTACTAATATGTGTGTGTGTGTGTGTGTTGAAATGTCACTATAAAATATGGGTGATAATTTAATTTATAAATCTTTATTTAATTCTTTGATAAATTTCTATTAGGCTATTCTGTAATAATAAACTCAAACAACTAACAAGAATAAGATAAATTATTTTATAAAATATTTTATGAAAAAAAAAGGAGGATGTTACAGGAATAAGGGTAAACATGCAAGATGCATGTAACATTAATGTGGTTGTTGAAAGGTTATTTTTTTCACATTAAATATACCCTAAAAAATCAAGGTGTGATATCAAATTATTCCTTGAATGTTTTTTATATCAAATAATTAATCTTTGAAAAATTAAAATGTAATATCACTTTAATTGCTAAAAGATGCATGTGACATTAAATAGGTTATCTCCATTTTGATAAAGTATAAGTTTTCAATAACTTATTTGATGTTATATGCATTTTTTAAGAACCAAAATGATGCCACATTTTCATTTTTAAGAACTATTTAACATTAAAAAAATTGGAAAACTAATCGTGTGATGTCATATTTTAAGCTCCATAAATATATTTGATTTAAAAAAATTGTTCAAGACCAAGTTGATGTCATCATATGTAATTTTTAATTAAGGACTAAACTAAGGGAGTGGCTATTGCCAATCCTAGATGGCTATTGTCACTCCCACTTGCATTAATTGTTATCTAGTTTCACTAAATTACCCTTTTTTATTTTAATCAAATAAAACTAATATATGCAATGATTATAATGTCTAGTTCTAAATGTTATTATCATGGCATGACAAACATATTTACACCATATAGAATATGAGCACAATCCTCTATCTAATTTCATTTTTTTCCTTCACATTATTTAAAGAAAATAATCAAATAAAACTAATACATAATTGATATTTGTTGTTTATTAGTCATTATAATGATGTCAAAACTTATTATTATAAATTTAATTAAAAATAATTTAATTATTAAAATATTTAATATTATTTTCATTAGTTTAGTTACAAGTATTTTACAAAAACTTATTTGATGCAATAATTAATATTTTATATATTGAATTATTTTGTTTAAAAATTTTTTAAGGTAATAATTACCTAAATATTTTAGAAAAATGAAAAATAATGAATAATGAGTAATAAAAAGATAAATACTAAATAAAACTATACAATGCACATGTTATTATTTAATTTTAGCATCCAAATTTTATATAATTTTAAAAATATTAAATAAAATTATTATATTAAAATTTTTTTTACAATCACTTATTTTTAATGGCTTAAAGACACATATATACATGTCCTTCTCCAGTTTTTTTAATTTTTCTTTTTAAATTTATTTTAAAAATGTAAATTATATATATGTTATCTAATAGAAAATATATAGTATAGCCTTTATATTATTCATGCATAAAAAAAATTAACCCTTTTAAACTTTTTTTTTATGTAAATAAGCAATTAATTTAACTTACAAAATTAACTCAATTTTTTAATAATATGAATAAATAAAAACTGTAATAAAAATTGTCAATCCAATAGAAATAAACTATAGCATCATTTTGTTTATTTACTAGTTTTTTTTATTTATATAAACGCTGGATGTTACAAAATATGTAAGTAATTATATACCATAATTTACTATCATGTTTTTATTATTACTTATTTTTATTTATTATTTTCTTAAAAATATTTAACATTATATTATTTAGATATTTTTGTATATAAAATTTAAAGCAATTTAATATTTGAATTAAACCATTATAACAAATAAATTATTAATACTTATAATATCCAGTATTACATGCATATTAAAAATAAGATAGATAATAAATATTTTTATGTAGTTAAACTAATTTTTAATTAGATTTATAATAATAACTTTTAATAGTATTATGAATTATCTTATGTTAGGTATGCTTTTAGTTAAAATAGAGAAGGGATAATTTGGTAAAACTAAATAACAATTAATATAAGTGGGAGCGACAATAGCCACTCCTCTAAACTAAATGTTTACTCTAGTAATAATTAAGTAATTAATGTATCAAAGCTTATTTATTCGTTCAACACTTGATTTAATTTATTGGGAGGTAACAAACTTCTTATATCTAACTCTCTTCTTATGAAAAACCAATTATTTTAATACAATTCTTTCGCATTATATATATATATATATATGCTTATGTAATTAAGAATTGTTCTACGTCTCTACATCTCTCACATGTAAAGCGATGGTAATGGGGAACTTTTCTTGGAGATATTTATGGGATCCCCGTCTTCGAAATTTTTTTTTCCTGCAGAGTTGGAGATGGAAATTATGCCCCCTTGTCCCATAAGGGATCTCTATCATAAGGGTGAAATTCTACTGCCATTCTTCCAAAGGGGCAAGTATTTATATCAGATCAATAGAGATTAAGAGAGTGAAATTCTACAGCCACCATATATAACATAATCCAAGCATTTGTTAATCAAGCATCCAAAGTTTGGTACCAAATCCAACTATGGAATGAAACGTACCAACAGCAATACATCACAGAACTAGCAAAAGTAGCACACTTAAAAATTACAGCCATAAGACTTGAAGCGTAGACGCTCAAAGATGAGAAATTTATCTACATGGTAGTGTATATATAAACATTTCGTTTTCAAGACAATGTTACATGCTTCATATAATGCTGGCACGTTCGGCTAAAGAGAAATATCCAACTCTAGGAAAAAAATTCCGAGCATTGGTGAGTACTTGGTCTGACATGCATCAAAATGGCCAAAAAGATTAACACAGCACTGTGCAAGCGAGTGAATTGTGCCCCAACAAGAATCATCATAGCAGCAGCCCAAACAAAAGCCATGACACCGAACAACCCAATCAAGGGGACTCCTATAGAGACAGGGCCACGTTCTTTGTGCAGTGGCTGGACATGGATCAACGTTGGCACCGAATATTTGTGGAGTGTCTGGCTGCATGTCTCCAGCAAAAACCAAATGCATACAATGGCCAAAATTACAAAAGCTGAGGCACGTTTTGTTGTCTCCTTACGCTTTTGCTGATTGAAGGTATCATGAGGCTGAAACATCTGGTCTTTTGGCATGGTTTCCATGTGCTTGTTCAGATTACAACCACTGGAGAAGTCAAGTTTTTCTGAAGTCATTTTGCCATCCAACTTCTTCGATTCCATCTTGAAACCAATGCCAACAGCAACACTTGATTCTTCATTTTCCAGTGAAAAATGATTCTCCAAAGGTAGGATGTTCAGCTTCTTCCACAGATTAGTTTCAGTTTGTAATGATGGAGAGTAGTTCTGTGCATGCTTCAGGAGATCACGCTTGGGAAAAATAGGTAGGGTAGGAAGTTAGGAGCAGAATCCAGAAAGATTGTAAAAGCAAACAACTGAACAACTTTCACAAGGATGTTCACATAGGTCTAAACTAAATAAATGCATAGCTTCTTCAGCATATTCTGCTAGGAGGATTCAATGCATATTTACTCACCGTACATCAATGATTCTATGTAATTAAAAGTTCTTTACTTTGAAAGAAAATATATTACGTACTATAGTTAACATAAAACTCAACAGAAAATGAAAGCAAGTGAATATAATGACCACATATAACTCTTAAAAACTTTAGAACAGAAACAAATTGACAGTGAGAATGAGATCAAGTGGCCACGGAAACAGAATAGTTCCAGAACATGGGAATATAAACCCAGCAGTCTGTAACATTATTTTTTTCTTTGTGTGTCAAGAACAGCAACAGAAAGAAGAATAGCAATAATTCCCAAAGCAACAATTTTTTACCCCTTTCAGCAACTTAGAGTCTTGTCGATGGTCACCAGCTCTTCCGAAGTCCATCATATCTTCCCCGTCAGAACGAAACTGCGGTACAACTCTCACATGGCAGGCTAAAGCATTTCGAAGAGCATTCAAACTCCAGCCAGTAACATAATCAAAAGATCTCTGTTGTCCTCAGTGAGAAAACAAAGAGAATATTATCCTACTCTGTCTGTTCAGTGGTTAACTAGATTGTGCTATACTTGGTTGTTTTATTTTCAAGCATTCACTTATCATATAGTTTGCTTTCATTGCAGCACTCTTCTCAAGGATTCTAACTGAATTCCAATGAATGGAATGGCAAATCTCCTATATCAGTTTCATAAATTTCTGCAATGAAGATTTTGTTATACACACACATACGTCGTCAATATATACTTTCGGTTGAATTCTTAAACTTCACACCAAAAAAGGTAGCAAACAATTTGAAACCAAGGAGACTGCTAACTTTCAGAAATTTAGGACTAAAATTCTCACAATATCTGCACAAAATTAAGAATAAAAGAAAAATGAAAATATGATCCCCTCCAATTTCGAAGAAAACTCTAAGAAGTGCAGTTAATCGATCATGTGACCATCTTTAACAAAAATTACCAGGAAAAAAGGAAACTAGACAAAAAAAATAATGATAATAATAATCAATGTTGGCCTACCGGATCATACACAGCAACCGATATTCTCGAATATTCCGATGCATCTAGGAGCACTTGAGGCTTTTCTTCTCCTTGGTTTTGAACATCAGGATCTGCATTTTCTTGACCCATCCCACAACTAAAGTGTGTACAAGATAAAGAAGAAAAAGCAGGAGGGTATGAGAGCTCAATCAACAACAAATATCAAAGTGATATTCCAAATGAACACAGCACAAACTGTGTTGTTACAATTCAAAACTTTAATATTTGACAATTGAAAGGGAATTAAAGAAAACAGTGTAAGAAGGTACCCTGTGAAATGATAGCCAGACAAATTACCCACTTTACTCAGAGCGGCCTTCCATTTCTTCATTTTATCCATATCATGCTTGAACCTCTCCTCATGCTTAGCAAATGCTTCTTCAAAACTACCTCTTTCGTGTCGCAAATGAGAAGGATCCACCTCATAGAAAACAGGCAAAACCAACCGATCATTTGCCTCAGAGCGCTCAATGATCTTGGCAAGTTCATCTAAGCAAAAACGAGAAGAAGCATAGTCGGGGGAAAACACATGGATGATATCCCAAGTCTCTTGAATTGCCTTGACAAGTGAGGGTGTGATTTCCTCTCCTCGCTGAAGCTCCTCATCATCGAAGAAAGCGTTGATTCCCCTCTCAGATAGAGCTTCGTAGAGAAAGCAGGCGAAACCGTGGCGAGTATCAGCGAACCTGAAGCAGAGGTCCATTAGAACTGAGAAGGAAGCCGAGTGTGAGAATGGATCTTCGTTGCAGTGTTGGGTCTCAGAAAACCAAACAATAAACTAAGTCCGATACAGCGCGTAATATTAGTAGTTAACGTACCAAATAGTAAAGTAAGTGGGCATGAGAGCTCAATCAACAACAAACATCAAAGTGATATTCCAAACGAACACAACACAAGCACTGCTCACATTCTAGTCTTCCCGACCAATTACCAAAAATGTCAAACCAATTTCAAAGAAAAATGGCGCAACCTTCGTTGTGGTCCCACCAAAAAGCTGAATAACCATGAATTTAAAGTAAGAGACGCGTTGGTGTGCACTTTGTTCAGATCAGAGAAACTTCTTGGTAAGCTAGGTAGCTGAGGGATGAACCAAGACGTGTGCGAAGGGTGTGTACGAACCAAGACGTTTGCGATGAGTGGTTGGCAGTTGCATCTTTGTAATGAGTGCTGCTATTCAAACCGTGTCTATTCCACTTAAATTCAAAGTAAGAGACGCGTTGGCGTGCACTTAGCTTAGGTCAGATATACTTTTTGGTAAGCTAGGTAGGTGAAGGAGTCATGTGTAATAGATAGAATGTGTAGGATTCACCGTCACAGAACTCTTACTTTTTGAATGTCCCACTCCTTTGTAATTTGTTTAGTCAAACTTCCTGTTTTTTGTCTAGTGCCTGTCGGAGGGTCTTTTTCCTGGACATTGCTGAAGACAGATACAACAAGCTAAACCAAAAGGAAAAAAACATACCGGAGAGTTTCTAACTACAACATATAGAGATCGAAATGGAGACACTGTCTGATTCAGGGGAAAAGATGGGGGAACTGGTCAAGCAAGAGGAGAAGGAGTTTCAGTTGCAGAACCATGGTCATGGCAAGGACTTCACTGACAAGGTAACTAGTCCTACTCGATCTCCTCATCTTGGTCTTCATCATGATCAAGGTTTTAAATTGCAGTTACTGTGCGATGACAGAAAGAAAATGCAGCTGATAAATATTTATTTATTGCTGCTCGTATGCAATACGTATTGCCATATTTATTGTTACTTACTTCCATTTACTTATTTAATTTTCATTTTAGTGTCTGTCTATGATATGTGGGTGCTTTCTTTGCTGAACAATTCTTTTCCAAAACTAACGACTACAATATTTGTGCGTGAATGCTTCAGATTTTGTCCGAAGAGCCATCCATTCAGGTAATAAATGAAAAATGTATGACTGAATCTATTTCAAATGTTTGTGTGCGCATTAATTCACTTGTTCGTTGCCACTAATTCGGGGAAGGGTACACTTAGACAATTAGAAGTTATAATTAATGGCACTCCCATGCGCAAAATTGCTATTTCTATTCATGATTTTCTAATGTTAATGTACATCCTAAATACTTACCGCATTCCAACTTCGTTTCTATGTTCTTATACTTTGTTGGGTGACATTTTGAACACGTTGTAACTCGAGCTTTTTCAGATTTCAATATAGGAATCTACCTCTAATATAGTTATTTAATTCAAACTAGAATACTAGTAACTTTTTAGAGTTAAGCTTGTTGCCTGGCAGATCTACGTTAACCCGCATCTAATATTTTCAGGTTATACAGCGGCTGCTTGGACAATCAGATGAACTGCCAACTTGCAATAACAACGCAGAGATAGAGAATAATGATGATAAGTTTTACCAAATTATTGTTATTGTAAGTAACTATATATAATGCCTTTCTATCAATTAGAAAACTAGTGTTATAGGCAAATACGCCACATCTAAAGAAATGTATAATTATTGGAGCATCTTAATTGAAGACCGATTTGGGATATCACAGGATTTGTATGCTAAAAAATACTTTTAAAGTTTTTTACTTTATGATTTTTTATTTTATTTGTTTCTTACCCAATCGTATGATGCTAGAAATGGTATCCAATAATGATGTAAAGAAAAACGTTTGTGAGATTTAAATTACATCCATTTAACTTGCAACACGCAGTGGACAGTATTGCATGGGCTACGAAATATTTTCAAGAAGAAAGAGCAAATGAAAGGCGAAGGCGGTAATGAGGTAAGTCATCTTCATATTTTGATTACCCACCATTTTCATCGTATAATTGTCCGTTGTTCTGGGAGGATCAATTATCAATAGTATTTAGTTTCGTACTTCAATTTTCAAATTAAATTTCGCTAGCTATCTAGTTTAAGGCTTTGTTTGGGAGTTTGGAGGGGACGGGAAGGAAAGACATTGAAGGGGAAGGAAAGGTGAGGGAAGGAAGGAGTTTAGAGGATTGATCCTCTTTTCGTTTGGGAGTGTAAAATATATAGAGGGAAGGGAATTGGAGGATTTTTGGTCTAGTTTTACAATTTTACCCTTTCTTATAAGATTTAATTGCTTTATTTTTATAGAATTATTTTTTTAGTTAAAAACACATATTTCTTTTGATAAAAAAAGAAATAAAAAAATTAATTTTTTTTAAACTTTTATCCCTTAATAATATATTAAATTATTTTATTTTTTAAATAATTAATTATTTTGAAAAAAAATTGAAAAACTATTTCTCTCTCAAATTTTGTACTATACAAAATAGATCATTTTAAAAAAATATCTATTTATTTTTATCTCTAAAAATGACTTTCCTCATCAATATTTTTAAAAATTTTATCAAAATATTTTTATAAATTTTTTTAAAAATTCATATTTATTAAAGAAATAATAATACCATGCAAAAGTTTTATATTTACAAAAAAAAATTATAACTAACAAAAAAAAAAAACTATACAATTGCATCTTGCAAAAAGAAAAAAAAGTAATAAATACTATCGATCCAACACTTTGGCAATTTTTTCATAACAATACATAAGGAAAAAAAAAACTATTAATTGAAACTCAAATAGTTCAACAATGTCAAGTATTAAATCAACCTAAATACTAAATAGTCCAACAATTGGTTCAGAGTCCATTTAAAAGTTATATCAAGAAGGGCCACTAGGACCAAACACCATCTCAAATAACAACCTCTTACGTTTGTCCTGAGGACAACCGAGTACTCCTCTAATGCACTCAGGATGACCAAGAAGATACATGTATACTCGGTTGATCAGGTGGTCCTCAATGTGCAAATCTTCAAGCATCTTCCAGACTTCACTTTCTGGAATTGGAGCCTTCTGCTTAGCTCTTTCATATGCAGCAGTGCTCTCCCTAAAAGCTCCAACAAGATCTTGAAGAACCATCTTTATCCCTTCAGCTTCAGTTTCATCCCTAGACGTTCTAGGCCTTTTACCTCTAGGCCCTTGGCTGCGAGATACAGGTACTTCTGGAGAAGTGACTTCATTACCTACAGTGTCTTGAGCACTATCCAAATTGAACTCACTGGTTTCAAGAGACTCTGATTCACCAGACACTGCCCTCTTGTTTCTAATCTCCCTGGCAGTCTCAGCATGCTCTCCAGTAGCTCTGTCTTCGCCACACAATACCATCATCTTATCATAATTTGGGATGGGCTTTTTCATCCACTCTTCTGCTTCAGGTTTAGTCTATCAAACCAACAATAATAACTTCAAGTTTAGAAAGATATTAAGCATTAATAACTTCAAGTTTACTCATATCATAGACTACAGATACATCAAAAAGTCAAAATGAAAAACAAGAAAAGCTAAATTATTACCTCAATTAACTTTTGCCAAACTTCAGGTTCAGCACACCAACGCTTTGTAACTGGGTCCCAAGCAAACCCGCTAAGTCCATTTTTGAATAAATCATAACATTTTGAGAAACTTCTCTTAATTAGCTTCCACCGACTTTTCACCTTTTCCTTTGCAAAAGGCCTTTGAAATTTTTCTTGTAGTTCATTTGTTATTGCTTCATAGGCTTTTGAGGTAAAACTCCCACCCACTTTATTTCCCATGTTTAGCTGATTTAGGAAAGCATCAACAAGAGCATTATCCATCTCTTGTGTCCATGTCTCTCTTTCTGACTTAGACATGATTATCTCAATCTGCAACATTCCCAATTATATATATTTTTCAGAATTGAAAACAAGTAGATTATATGAGGATAAGAGATTCAGAATGTTATAATGTAATTGTTACAAATAGGAAATCAATACCAATACCAGCAGCTCAACGATTACAAACAAAAAATGTAGCATTATGACATAAAAGAAACTAGTATCAAATGCAACCAACAGTAGAAGCATGTAGCATTATGACACAAAAGAAACTAGTACCAAATTTCTCACTTTCAACTAAGTATACCAAAAGAAAAAGAGATCAGTTAGTATAATCTCTCCACATAGCTTCTGCTATAAAATTTCTAAAATTCTCCCCTAAACGAGTATTTTCTTCATCCTCATCATCTACCGGGTCATGAACATATTGGTGAGGTGCAACTTGATTGTTAATTTCATCATCCACCTCAGCAACCAAATCTTCATCAGGATCTACCATCATCAAGTAATTGTGCAAAATACAACAAGCAACAATGATCCTATTTTGAGTTTTGATTCCATAGGTAGGTTAAGTTCCACTTGCAATAATAGGAAATCTTTTTTTCAAAACTCCAAAAGCCCTTTCAACAGCATTACGCAAGGATGAATGCCGGTGGTTGAATAATTCTTGAGGCGTTCGAGGTGGATTTCTAAGAGAGAATTCTTTCAAATGATAACGTGTTGTTCTATAGGGTGTAATTAATCCCTTTCTCAACATGAATCCAAAGATCAAGGACATAGTATTTACCTAATAAAAGGAAAATATTCCATCACTATGATATATCTAATAGAAAGAAAATGAAAATGAAGAACAATTATATCAATTACCTCTAGGTATTCTAAGATTGTCTGTTCTATGTAATGCATTTTTTAGTATCCTTGAGTCAGATGCGGTGCCTTCCCATCCAGGTAGAACATAAGTAAATTTGAGGTCAAAAGAGCATGCAACCAACACATTTTGTGTTGGAAAATCTTTCCTGCCTCGATACTTTGAAGCTTCAGCTTACGGCACTTTTACACGAACGTGTGTCAAATAATTGCCCCAACACAATCCTAGCGTAGATTTTTTTTAATATAATTTCTTTTATAATGTTTTTGAATTATAAGTTAAAATAAATTTACCTTAAAGAATGGGTTAAACCGGTTGCTTCTCAAAATTTCCATAGGAATTTGTGAGCCATCTGGTTGTTTGAGATATTTATCTTCTAGCTCAATTATTGATCGAAGCACACGATGAAGATGACGACTAGTGGATTCCCCAGAGCGTCGAAACGAGCTGGACCTCTCGATTTCTAACATTATGTGTTAAAATGTAGAGTGTTTTGGCAACTTGTTCCTCTAAGGTTACCCGTTGTGTTGGTTGGAGACCACCTTCTCGTTTTAAGATATCACACAAGTCTAAGAAAGCTTTGGGACCCATTCTTATTATCTTACGACCTTCACTGCTAGCAATTTGTTTCATTATTTTTGCTCGTACCCTCTCCTTCTCTAAAGTTAAAGTACGCTCAATCATCCTATCTTGAGAACGTTTCCTAATTATGTAATAATAAACTGTAAGACATACAACTTGGACAACAATCATCCTATATTTTTGTCTCCAACTTAATAGTGTAAGGTTTATGTTTCCTCCTTGATCATCCATCTATAAATTATCAAGAAACAAATTTCTGCAATCAATAAATTATCACATACAAATTGCAAACAAACTAATCAAGTACAACAAAACTAAATATTTTACAGCAAACTCACCTGAATGGGAAGAGGGGATGACAACAATTGATATTGATAAAGTGATGGAACTACACAAAAATGATAGAATGATATTGTCAAATTTTTAACCTACATAAAGCTAAATATTAGGAAGTTAATCAGTTTCCATTTAGATCCTATCAGGACAGCACAAGCATGGTACAAAAAGATACATGGTAAACGATAACAACTACCTGGATGCGTGCACTAGATTTTGTCTGCAAGCCTTTAATTGTTTCGCCACCTCTCCCTATGATTAATCCTAGCTGTATAAAACAAAATTAGGAATGTTTCGTGAAGTACACCTTAATATTAGATAAAAACACCATTATGTAACTTGAACAAAGCAGATGACTAAAGTTCTTATCTTCTGCAACATATTAGCTTTAACACAAATTTAATCAATATATGACTTTAGATAGAAAAAGGTGACGACCAAATAAACTTATTCTGAAGTTTTAAACCAAATAGAAAATTGAACTTGGTCTTGACACATTTCTATTATGAGGAAAAGTACACAGTGGCAACAACACTCTAGTGAAAATGAACTTGGTCTTGACACATTTCTATTATGATACCAGCAATAATTTCAGATTCTCCTGCATTATACATTATCAGCACATTGTTCTTCAATTGGTGAGGGATGTTTGTATTTTGTTTAGGTGAATAATGCAGCAATTCGTGG
The DNA here is from genome assembly GCA_031216105.1 of Dalbergia cultrata. Lineage (NCBI taxonomy): Eukaryota > Viridiplantae > Streptophyta > Magnoliopsida > Fabales > Fabaceae > Dalbergia > Dalbergia cultrata. Next base: position 86,073,481 of record CM062353.1, on the reverse strand, counting down.
AGCAGATCTTGACCGCAATGCTTTGTTAGCTTCAATTGTTGCTGTGGTATGTTTTCCTTTTGTAAATCATATAGATCATTTCATTCATTTTCTCATCCCAAGAATAAATGCATTTTCACTTTATGAGCATTGGTTTTAGGTAATTTGGCTTGTAGGTCAAGAACTAATAAGAAAATTTTCAAATTGTGCCAAAAAGAGCAGGGAAAGAAACAAAACTGGAAAAAAAAACAGGGATTAACAGTATTGCTATAAATGCAGAGTTGACAGTAAAAAAATTGTCATAAATTCTCACAAGTGATTCCAAGTTCCACAAAGAAAGAATAAATGACAACACCCAACACAAGTTAGCATGAGAACTAAGGATAAGAAGCCTTCTCATAAAGCAATCATGAATGACAATAGCTATTAGCAAATACTAGTAATAGCTATAAGCTAATGCAAATAACAAATAAGATAATCAAGAGAAAATCAGATTCAGAAGTAGATTTTTATAAAACCTGTTCTCTAATTACTGGTACTTCATTCTGAAAAACTTGGAATACACAAACGAACAAACAAAGAGAACCAACAAACAAGAGTATCACAAATTTCCTAATCTTTAACCAAATCAACTATCACAAACAAGATATTGAAAACTTATATTAGTTCTAACAATCAACCAGTTTCATTTGTGCACTTGAGTACCCATTTCCATTTGTGCACTTGAGTTTAATGTAAACTATCAACTAATCTACACTTATCACTTCCATTTGACATCATATCACCAAGTTATAAAATATAATTTATAAGATAGAACCAACAAGAATTTCAGAATCACTTGCATGGTTGTGATTCCAAAAGAGAAGCTCTTGAAGCCATATGCTTGCTATTACAAATGGCAACAAACTGCAGAAGCCCCAAATTTTCAACTTTCAAGGGCAAAAAAGCACAAGATTCCAAGAGCTATTACAAGCAATACAAATGGAGAAAATTAACTCAGAATTCAGATGAGAAAAGGACTAATAAATAAATGAACTTCACTATATAGTAAAGTGAAAGGTAAGGAAACAACAAGATGACCAATGAAACTCGAGTACACTTCAAAACTTAACTATCAAAGCAGGTAATTCATGAGTTCAACAAGAAAAATAAAGTTGCAGAAGAAATAAAAAAGAACTTGCAATTAAATTAGCAAGCCAGAACTTGTAAGTTTTATAAAATTGAAACATGCTCCCCCCTCAAGAATGTGTCATTTTTGTAGACGAAGAAATAACCACTTGTAGCAATCATTTGTAGTATTCATTAGAATGAATCAAAATACAGGGTCTAAGGTGCATTCAGTACACCACTTGTAGCAGCCAAATGAAATATAATCATATTGCAAAACATTCCAGATCCATCACAAAGAGGAGACGTGAAGAAACTAGCAGCTAGAAGCTAGAAAATGAAGAAACCTTTGCAGAGGAAGGAGAGGACCTAGTTGCGATGGTGGCTACTCAGGCCGATGGCGGCGTAACTAACGGCGGTGGCTGCTCAAGTAGACGAAGTCACGAACAGTAGTCACTGCTCGGGCAAGCGAAGTTGCGAATGGCGATGGCTGCGAAATAGACAACAACTGTCGGTCTTAATCAGCAAAGGACAAGCGGCGCAAGCGGGCGGTGAGCGGCGCTACGGGCGGCGATGCGAGCGGTGATGGACGACCATTGTGATTAGGGTTCTTTGGACTCAGATGCAAGAGATGAGAGAGTGGCTAATTCGATGTGGTGTGATTTTGGCTAATTGGAAATTGAAAATATGAGTAAGGGTAAGAAGGGAATTTCATTCTATGTCCCACTGAAAATACCCCAAATCGGGGGAACTGGAAATCAAGGGCTTCAAAGGATTTAGGAGGGCTTTAAAACTCCCTCAAACTCCTCCCTCCATCAATATAAAAACTCCCAAACAAAGATCAATCCTACAATGCCTTCCCCTCCCTTTCCTTTCCCCTCTAAATCCATCTCACAAACAGACCCTAAAGGAGCTTCTTTGTGCTCCCATAAATGAAAAGTGAACACTCAACTACTCTCTCATAGAAAACTTATTTAATTTGTATTTAATTTCTTTACCCTATTATTTTTTTATTGTCATTACAATAAACCTCATTTCATTATATTTACTGCTTTTATCGACTTGCGTGGACTAACAATAATGTCACGACCCAACCTAGGCCATGACCGGCGCATAGAGAACATTTTCCCTAGTCAGCCTTAACACACAATATTTTATAGAAAAACGGACAGAGTCTCCTTTGTTTTTCGGACATTCCCCAAATACAATATAACCTGCAACATTTTCAATTAAAATTCCAGCAAATGGGCATCAAGCATTCTCAGAATGCGCCCTTCCAATATATAACAACATTTAACGTAGTTCAAAACATAATATCAATTTAAGTTTACAAATCATTTACATAACATAATCTATATGGCTAAGTCATAAATTCTCAATCATATCATAATATAAGTCCGAGAACCCTGCCTGTGACATATGGAGCAACTAATAGACTAGACAACATAAAGCTCTAACATAAAGGCCTTCTCAAGAAGGCTCACTAACTTGAAACGCACTTATGGTCGAGTAGGAGGAATAGAATTAGAACCAAGACCAAGACTGTATCTGAAAAAAATGGATAACAACAGGGTGAGTTTTGCAACTCAGCGAGAGATAGGATATCCGTAGTTTACTAAATACAATCATAAAACAATATAAACATAATAATGTACGTATACTCATAGAACATATATATATAGCTATAACATGAGATATCTTGAAAACATAACTTTACATAATCACATAATTCCAAGTATAATGGGCAGATTATCCTAAGTAGAACAATAACAAGTCCAGACATGACTCAAGGTCATGTGCGGGTTAGCACCACACCTACTAACTGGAGTTGGCCCGTAGCCATACAAGTCCAGACACGACAAAAGTCATGTGCGGGTTAGCACCTCACCTGCTAACTGGAGTTGGCCCGTAGCCATATACAAGTTCACACATAGCTGCAGACTATATGTGGGTTAGCACCACTCACGCTTCGGGATTTCTCATGGTGCACCGAGGCTAACGTCCCTGCCGTTAACTACAGGTTCTAACTATGGAATTTCCCCAAATTACTCTAAATCATGCATATTCCACTTCTAAGATATTTTACAACATAAAAACCATCCTCATGTATAATATGCATAATAGACATAAAATAACTTAATTTTAGTAATTAACATAATATGCTCTAAAAATATAAAATTTGTTGCAATTCAACTAAAAGTATTTAAATAAGCATAATAATCATATTATGGCATCCAAATACAGATTTTTCATTTTAAACATAAAGCCTCATTTTCACTAAATAATTATTTTCTTCTATGTCAATATACTTTCAGCTCTTCATATAATTTTATATTGTTTATCATGCATAAAGTAACCTCTGAGATACACTATCTACTCACAAATACTGGTTCAAAGAACCGAAGATCAACGCCTTTAATGTCACCAACGCAAGTGTTGTTGTCCGATTGCTCTATCGCTTTAGGAATAAGACAATATGAATATTTGTGAGCTAACTACACTATCAATTAACATCAATTTACGCTAATTCACTAAAAACCCCAATTCAAGGGTTCTAAAAACCTAAATTAATCCTAAAAATTTAGAAATTTCAATAATAAAAATGGAGTATGATAGAAGCTTACTTACCACTTGGAGAGTATAATTGGTGAAGAAAATCACTTCCAAAGCTTCTAAAATATCCAACTCTCTAATGGAGTTTAGAGAGAGAAAGTGAATTTGAGGAGAGGGAGAGAGAGAGGGGGGCGGTTATGGTGTGGGGAAGGAAGAGGAGATAATGTTGATGGAAGTGGTGATGATATTTGTTGAAGAACAAAGCAAAGGGGAGGAAGAAGAATGGAAGAAAGTGAGAGGGAAGGAAAGAAATGTGAAGAAGAAGAAGAGAGGGAGAGTGTTACGGGAGGTTCTGTAAGGGGAAGGGGAGGAAGAGAAATAAAAAGACAAGGGGGATTCTATGGTAGTCTCTATCACTTAATGTCCACCATGGTCCTCTCCCTTTTTTTTTTTCTCTCGGTTATGACATTCTTCCCCCCTTAAGAAATTCGGTCCCCGAATTTTCAAATAAACTTGGGTGTAAGATATGTATCTCAAGAAGCAAACAGATGTGGATATCTGGCTCGCATAACCTCCTCCACTTCCCGTGTCGCTTCTTCTCTAGAATGGTTATTCCAAATCACCTTCACTAATACCACCTCCTTTGATCGAAGCTTTTTCACCTGGCGGTCCACAATGGCTACCGGTTCCTCCTCGTAGGACAATTTCTCATCAAGTTGAATCACTTGAGGAGAAATCACATGAGACGGATCAGGAATGTATTTTCGAAGCATAAAGATATGAAACACTGGATGAACCATGGATAACTCCGGGGGTAATGCTAAATGATATGCCACTGCACCAACTCTATCCAAAACTTCAAAAGGACCAATATAACGAGGGTTGAGCTTTCCTCGCTTGCCAAATCTTATAACTCCTTTTATGGGGGAAACTCGAAGAAAGACATGTTCTCCCACAAAGAACTCTAAGGCACGCCTTCTATGATCCGCATAGGATTTCTGCCTACTCTGAGCAGTTAAGAGTCGTTCTCGGATCAAACGAACCTTATCAAGAGACTCTTGCACAAGATCGGGACCTAGCATCTTAGCTTCACCAACTTCAAACCAACCTATGGGAGATCTACAACGCCTCCCATACAAGGCCTCAAAAGGTGTCATCTGAATACTGGCTTGATAGCTATTGTTATATGAAAACTGTATAAGAGGTAGATAACTACTCCAATTTCCACCAAAGTCCAATACACATGATCGGAGCATATCCTCCAAAATCTGGATGGTTCTTTCAGATTGTCCATCCGTTTGAGGATGAAAAGCTGTACTAAGATCAAGTCGAGTTCCTAAAGCTTCTTGAAAAGCTCTCCAGAATCGAGCCATAAATTGGGCCCCACGATCAGATATAATGGAAATCAGAATTCCATGGAGTCTAACAATTTCATCAATATACAACTGAGCATACTGAGGAGCCTGATAGGTGGTCTTCACTGGAAGAAAATGAGCTAATTTGGTCATACGGTCCACTATGACCCATATAGAGTCAAACCCTTTTATGGTGCGAGGTAACCCTGTCACAAAGTCCATAGTGATCCGTTCCCACTTCCATTCAGGTATTTCTATCTGTTGAAGCAATCCTGCAGGTCTTTGATGTTCAGCTTTAACTTGCTGACACACCAAACAACGGGACACAAAATCACCAATATCTCTTTTCATGCCTTCCCACCAATATAATTGCTGCAGATCCTGATACATCTTAGCTAAGCCAGGATGTATAGAGTATCGAGAATTATGGGCTTCCTCCAAAATGGTCTTTCTAAGATTTCCAACATCGGGTACACACAATCTATTTCCAAATCGAAGCACTCCTTCTTGATCCATCACAAACTCAGTGGTTGCCCCACTTCTAACATCATCCTGTAGCTTGAGTAATCTAGGATCTTCATTCTGAAGCTTCTTAATTTGCTCCATGAGGGATGACTGGGCCCTTATATGAGCCAAGAGTATCCCAGACTCCCCCATATCAAACTGAATACCATTCGCCTCAAGCTTATGAACTTCATCCACTAATGGTCTCCTTACAGGAGCAATATGAGCCAAACTACCCATAGACTTCCTACTCAAGGCATCTGCCACAACATTAGCTTTTCCAGGATGGTACAAGATAGTGCAATCATAATCCTTAGGCAACTCTATCCACCTTCGTTGTCTCAGATTTAAGTCCCTTTGTTGGAATATATACTTTAGACTTTTATGGTCGGTGTAAATCTCACATGTTTCACTATAAAGATAGTGCCTCCAAATCTTCAAAGCAAAAATTACTGTCGCCATCTCCAGATCATGAGTGGGATAGTTTTGTTCATGCTTCTTAAGCTGCCGAGAAGCATAAGCAATGACTCGGCCGTGTTGCATCAAAACACAACCAAGTCCTATTCGAGAAGCATCACAATAGACTGAGAAACCTCCGAACTGTAAGGTAAGACAAGCACAAAAAGTCTTTGAGGTTGGGTGATCTTTGAGTTTTTGGAAGCTTTCCTCACATGCATCTGACCATTGAAACTTCACATTCTTTTGAGTCAACTTAGTCCATGGCGCAGAAATTCTCGAGAAACTTTAACAAACCGACGGTAGTAACCTGCCAATCCTAGAAAACTTCGAATCTCTGTAACTGAAGTAGGTCATGGCCATCGTTGGATAGCTTCAATCTTTTTCGGATCCACCATAATTCCATCCTTGGATACGATGTGACCAAGAAAAGCCACTTGATCAAGCCAAAATTCACATTTAGAGAACTTGGCATAAAGCTTGTGATCTCTCAAAGTTTGTAGCACAATTCTTAGATGGCACTCATGCTCTTCCATACTCTTGGAATATACCAAGATATCATCGATAAAGACAATCACAAAGTGATCCAGGAAGGGTTTAAACACACGGTTCATCAAGTCCATGAAAGCAGCTGGAGCATTCGTCAACCCGAAGGACATCACCAAAAATTCATAATGCCCATAGCGGGTACGAAAGGCTGTCTTAAGAATATCCTCATCTTTGACTCTCAATTGATGATACCCAGAACGGAGATCAATTTTAGAAAAATAAGAAGCTCCTTGAAGTTGATCTAACAAATCATCAATTCGTGGTAATGGGTACTTATTACGCACAGTGAGTTTATTGAGTTGCCGATAGTCCACACATAGTCGCATTGAACCATCTTTCTTCTTCACGAAAAGTACCGGAGCTCCCCACGGGGATGTGCTCGGACGGATGAAACCTTTCTCTAACATATCTTGTAATTGATCCTTTAACTCCTTTAATTCTGCAAGGGCCAAACGGTAAGGAGGAATGGATACGGGTTGAACTTCTGGAACCAAGTCTATACTAAATTCTATCTCTCTTTCAGGAGGCAATCCTGGTAATTCATCAGGAAATACATCTGGGAACTCTCTGACCACAGAGACTTGATCAATGTTAGGCATTTCAGCCTCAACATCCTTAACCACCGCAAGGAAGGCCTGATTGCCTTTATTTATCAAGTGTAAAGCACTCATGGATGAGATCAATGCAGCTGGAGTAAGATAATTATTCCCTTAAACACAAAAGATGGACCATCTGAAATATTAAACCTCACTACCTTGGAATAACAATCGACATTGGCATGATAAGGAGATAACCAATCCATGCCTAAAATAACATCAAAGTCAACCATCTCCAGTAATTTCAGATCAGCTAAGGTATCTACACCATTCACACTAACAACACAAGATCGAAATACCAATTGGATCCACAAAAATTCGCCCGTTGGAGTACTAACCCAAAATGGATTTTCCAACAACCCAGGTTGCTCGCCAAAGCGAGATGCAAAATACGAAGATACATATGAATGTGTAGAACCTGAATCAATTAAAACATGTGCATCAAAAGAGCAAACTTTGAGTATACCTGTAACCACTGCATTAGATGCCTGAGCATCCTGTCGTGTCATAGCAAATACACGTGCTTGACCTCTGCCTCTTTGACCTGTCCCTCGGCCATGTGGGCCTCTACCACCTGTTGCTCTACCACCCGGACCAAAAGAAACTCTCTTGAGAATGGGCTGAATGAGATGATGTTGGCACAGCCTGATAAGTTGAATTCTGACTTTGGAATTCCTTTGAGCGTGGGCAATCTCTCAAGAAGTGGCCTATTTGTCCACACCCATAACATGCCCTTCTATCCTCATGACAAACTCCAAAATGATGCTTCCCGCATGTTCTGCACAGTGGCCTCATAGGGCCTGATTGCCCGGATCCCTACATATTCCCTTGAGTCTGGCTAACCGAATAAGCTCTAGAGCCCGATGCACTCACAGGAGTAGGCCCATAGGAAGTGGCCCTACCTGAGTGCTCCTGATGTTGCCTTGGAGTCGTGTAGCCTCCTCCTGAGCTAGAACCTCCAAAGAAAGTTCCTTTTACCTTAGGTTTCTTAATCATTTCCCTTGTAGCTCTATTTTCTTCTCTTATAGTCTCCATAGCACATGCGACATCTACCACTTTAGGAAAAGACATCCTTCCTACTTCAGGAAGCAAGTTAGTGCATAGTGGTTCTCTCAACCCTTTGATGAATCTCCGTACTTTCATTACTTCATTCATAATTAAATGTGGTGCAAATCTAGATAGTCTGGTGAACTTGGCAGAATATTCTGTTACTAACATTCCCGTAGTTTGTTTCAAATTCTCAAATTCACTAGCAAGTCTCTCTTTTCTATTGTCTGGAAAGAATCTATCCTTAAAGGCTTGAGAAAATTCTTCCCATACTGGGGGCGGTCTCCTATCAACGGTACATTCTTCTAATAAAGATTCATACCAGTGTGCTGCGGTACCTTGAAGATTATATGATACAAAATCCACTGCTTTGGCACCTTCACATCTAAGGACCCTAAGGGCTCTTTTTGATCTATCCAAAAACTCCTGCGGATCTTCATCTATAGAGTCCCCTGTGAAAGTAGGTGGGTTTAGCCGGAGATATGCTTCAATAGTCACTTGCTCATGTCCAAAAGGCTGGGCATTTCTTTGAGTGACAGGGGCAGGTTCAGCTTGTGGTTAAGCCCTATCCCTTGCCTGTTGGGTTAAGGCTGCCACCAAATTGTCAATGGATTGTTGCATACCCAACATTCTTGCATCAAGATCAATCGGTTGCCCTTGTGGGCCTGCTGCATCACCCTGCTCGGATTCGGGTTCGGGTTCAAGTTCTGGTTCAGGTTCAGGTCTGGTAGTCCTTCTACGACTTGCACCCCAGCCACTACCAATTCGTCCAGCACCCCGGCTTTGACCTCTACGGCCTCCAGCCTGGCCTTGCCCTCTCTGTCTAGGTGGAAGAGAAAGAGCTTGGTTAGATTCCGCACCATAGGTATCATAATCTACTAGCCTTACATTGCGCCTTACATTGCGCCTTACATTGCGTTGGCGTTTTTTAGGAGGCATTGTACCTGAATAGTTGAACTAAGGATCAGATACATGTAAAGTTTGAAAAGAGAATACATAAGACCAGACAACTCAAGACAATACTCAAGAAGACATTCCTAAAGGCCTCTTGTAGGGTCACGCTTTGTGAAAATGGGCCGGCAACCATTTACACAATCGAGACTCTACTAAAGGACACTTGCTCCGCAATACACAGGGAAACCTAAAGCTCTGATACCAACTTTGTCACGACCCAACCTAGGCCATGACCGGTGCATAGAGAACATTTTCCCTAGTCAGCCTTAACACACAATATTTTATAGAAAAACGGACAGAGTCTCCTCTGTTTTTCGGACATTCCCCAAATACAATATAACCTGCAACATTTTCAATTAAAATTCCAGCAAAAAGGCATCAAGCATTCTCAGAATGCGCCCTTCCAATATATAACAACATTTAACGTAGTTCAAAACATAATGTCAATTTAAGTTTACAAATCATTTACATAACATAATCTATATAGCTAAGTCATAAATTCTCAATCATATCATAATATAAGTCCGAGAACCTTGCCTGTGACATATGGAGCAACTAATAGACTAGACAACATAAAGCTCTAACATAAAAGCCTTCTCAAGAAGGCTCACCAACTTGAAACGCACTTATGGCTGAGCCAGAGGAATAGAATTAGAACCAGCACCAGCACCTGTATCTGAAAAAAAAATGGATAACAACAGGGTGAGTTTTACAACTCAGCGAGAGATAGGATATCCGTAGTTTACTAAATACAATCATAAAACAATATAAACATAATAATGTACGTATACTCATAGAACATATATATATAGCTATAACATGAGATATCTTGAAAACATAACTTTACATAATCACATAATTCCAAGTATAATGGGGAGATTATCCTAAGTAGAACAATAACAAGTCCAGACATGACTCAAGGTCATGTGCGGGTTAGCACCACACCTGCTAACTGGAGTTGGCCCGTAGCCATACAAGTCCAGACACGACAAAAGTCATGTGCGAGTTAGCACCTCACCTGCTAATTGGAGTTGGCCCGTAGCCATATACAAGTCCAGACATAGCTGCAGACTATGTGTGGGTTAGCACCACTCCTGCTAACTGGGATTTCTCATGGTGCACCGAGACTAACGTCCCTGCCGTTAACTACAGGTTCTAACTATGGAATTTCCCCAAATTACTCTAAATCATGCATATTCCACTTATAAGATATTTTACAACATAAAAACCATCCTCATGTATAATATGCATAATAGACATAAAATAACTCAATTTTAGTAATTAACATAATATGTTCTAAAAATATAAAATTTGTTGCAATTCAACTAAAAGTATTTAAATAAGCATAATAATCATATTATGTCATCCAAATACAGATTTTTCATTTTAAACATAAAGCCTCATTTTCACTAAATAATTATTTTCTTCTATGTCAATATACTTTCAGCTCTTCATATAATTTTATATTGTTTATCATGCATAAAGTAACCTACAGATACACTATCTACTCACAAATACTGGTTCAAAGAACCGAAGATCAATGCCTTTAATGTCACCAACGCAAGTGTTGTTGTCCGATTGCTCTATCGCTTTAGGAATAAGACAATATGAATATTTGTGAGCTAACTACACTATCAATTAACATCAATTTACGCTAATTCACTAAAAACCCCAATTCAAGGGTTCTAAAAACCTAAATTAATCCTAAAAATTTAGAAATTTCAATAATTAAAATGGAGTATGATAGAAGCTTACTTACCACTTGGAGAGTATAATTGGTGAAGAAAATCACTTCCAAAGCTTCTAAAATATTCAACTCTCTAATGGAGTTTAGAGAGAGAAAGTGAATTTGAGGAGAGGGAGAGAGAGAGGGGGGGCGGTTATGGTGTGGGGAAGGAAGAGGAGATAATATTGATGGAAGTGGTGATGATATTTGTTGAAGTACAAAGCAAAGGGGAGGAAAAAGAATGGAAGAAAGTGAGAGGGAAGGAAAGAAATGTGAAGAAGAAGAAGAGAGGGAGAGTGTTACGGGAGGTTCTGTAAGGGGAAGGGGAGGAAGAGAAATAAAAAGACAAGGGGGAGTTCTATGGTAGTCTCTATCACTTAATGTCCACCATGGTCCTCTCCCTTTTTATTCTCTCGGTTATGACAAATAAAGTACATTAATGTACAAATATAACAGTAACAATTAATTAATTAATGTATCAAAGTTTGTGTGCTTGTTCAACACTATTTATCGGGATCTATGAGTTCTTATACCTAACAATGATTGGTATCTAACTAATGAAACATTACTTGTATGCAGTTAGAGTAAGAAAAGATATTCATTCGCTTTATCATTTATAATTCAACGTATATAAGTTATTATATTAAAAAAATGTGATAGTTATTTTGTGATAGTTTAACTTTGTTGTGTTTGTTTTGTTGTTTTGATGTCTTCTCGACGGGGCTTATGGTTGTTCAGGGGTGTTCATGACCTGATCCGGTCCAACTTGAAATTTATTGAGACGGATTTGAATCTTAAATTTTGACCCATTGTACGTTTTAGGCTGGGTCTGGTTATACTTCGAGTTAGCTTGAACTGTCCCGAATTTAAAAAAGCTGAGATATACTTTTTTGTAATAATTAATGATAAATTATAAGATACTACAATTTAATTTATATATTTGATATAACTTGATGTTATTTTCATATGGGTAAATTACACTCACTTTTTTTGAAAATTGTCGAAATTTAACACACCTTCCCTCTGCCTACAATAACCCCCTTGATTTATCCATTTTTAAGATCAATTGCCAAAATTGCCACTCACTCACTCTCATCCTCTCTCTCACTCATCACACTCCTCTTCTCTGTCCTCTCTCCATCCGCTTTCTTGGCCCCAATCACTGAAAATGGAACTTAGATTTGTGGTGTGGAGAGGGATTGTTCTTTTTTACTTTTCTATTTTTTTTTTCGATTTTTATCTAGGCTACTTTTTCTCCCATTGTAACAAATTGCAGGTTCTATAATTAATAACTAGTTTGTTTGGAATGGGAACCTCTGCTTTGCCTTCATTTAGTGCATCATATTTTGTTGTCCTGTGTTTTCGCAATTAGGGAAAAACAATTCAAACAATTAATAACTAGTATGTCTGTGACTCTCTTTGTGCTTTCTCTATCAGACAAAGAAAGCTAAAGAAAGGTAAAGTTTTTTAAAGGGTCATGTTTTGGTCACTTTCTGTACAACCTTCGTGTGTGCCACCAATACTTGTGGCTATGGAGAAAGGGGAGAAGAAAACAAAGAGAAGAGGAGTGTGTTAGTGAAAATGGATGATGGTGAGGATGGCAGTAATTTTGGCAATTCATCCTAAGAATGGATAAATAAGGGGAAGTTAGTGTTGGCCGAACAAGTAGAGGGGAGGTGTGTGATGTGGCTCGAACAAGTGTACTGGGTCATATAAGTAATAAAAAAGTGAGTAGAATATCATTCCCATAGAGATTGATTCAACCAATTACCACTTCCTTAATCTAGAAGTTATTTAGACTTGCCGAACGGAGTGAATATTATATAAAAAAATAAAATAAAATGCAAGAGAAATATGAAAGATCAAAAGAAAAGAGAATTAGGGATTAGATTTCACAAAGTTGTTTCTATAATGATTAAACTCCTAGTCTAATGAATATCAAGCTTATCAATTGATGGAGAGAGATTCCTAATCTAATGGATACCCAATTCCTTGGCATAACAATCCTCCCTAGATTTTAGACCAATTGATTCCTCAAATTGAGCCCTAAAACTAAAGGCATTATTGACTTGTGAATCCTCTTTCAAAGCCCCACCAAATTTCTAATATCTATCCCTAGACAATTAGGCACTAAGATTTCTATTTCATTGTCTCAATTGTGTACATAGATTCCTTTATGATACATAACTCTGTAATCAATCTATGGATTGTGAATTTATAAATATCAATAAGTATATAGAATAGAAACTCAATTGAATAAAAAAGAATTCATAAAGATTGGGAATCTTATACAATCATATAGTCACAACATAAGTTACATCATCACCCTAGCATAAGATATTTAGACATATTTAACAAATACAAATCCATAGACAGAATGTATACACTATACAAAATAGAAAAGAGAAGAATGGATCCCAACCATGCGCTCCTTCATCCTTGATGTAGTTGCCAAAACCATAGCTCCCCCCTGATATCTTCCAAATTGCCAAGAGAGGCCAACGGGCCAAAGATCCCGAGGCCACCAAAAGACCCCTCTTTCATTATTAAGATGATGTATTTATAGCTCTCATTCTATTTTAGGATTTCATTAATCCTTAATGATATAGATTGGGCCCAAAACATTTTAATTTCGTGCTCCATTGGGCCAAAAATTGGGCCAAATCGCGTTCTGGTGTAGGAGAAAATCTAGACTATCACTTTACGAGCTCTATAGCAGTCTATACAGTTGGAATTAGCCTTCAACTATTGCACACAAAATTGTGGAGAATTGAATTAGCTTTCCAACGCCACAAGAATTACCATAGTTGGACTTTTGTAGCTCAATATATTGGTAAAATGAGGTAAAAATCAGGCTGAACAACATCAGAAAAATATTGTCCTTCAATCTTGTAATTGGATTTTCATAAACCAAATCTTAGAATTAGGTTTTGAGACAAACATCAAAGTTGTAGAGCACGTCTTGAACTTTCCAAAACATTTTTATTTGTCTAAATCTGATCTCTATAAAGAGAGATATGAATTTTCTACTAGAGCATTCGCTAGAAATTTTCTCACATTGGCTCCAAAACATTTCTTTTTAGCTCCAAAAATATCTCTTGCAAAATTGATTAAAAGTAAGTTTTCAAGCCATCAAAATAATCTAAAAATCACCAAATTAAAATTAATTCCAAAAATTTCACAAAAGTCCAAATTCCATATAAAAGTAGCTAATTTCACTAAATAAATCACTAAAACCTATATCAAAACAAACACTAGATGTGTCTCTTCTACACACACATCAGTGTGTTGAATTTTAATAAAACTCAGGATGTGAGTGTATTTTACCCCTTTTATATTGATATAGTTTGTTTTGAAATATATATGACAAAATATCTCTTAAATTCTATTTCGTACTTGTAAAATTTCATAACTTTAATATGTATAATGTTCAAATCATCATATATTATTTGAAGGTCAGGTTGACCTGATTTGACTTGTTCAGTAGTCAGGTCATTTATGGGGTTGGGTTCGAGTTTCAAAAATTTACCGGGTCTTAAAATCAAACCAGATTTGGATTTGATCCAACTCAACCCAACCTGTCATATGTATACCCATACCTTGTTTATTATCATCTCATGAAAAATCTTTGCTACTCTCTATGCGAGTTTAGTGTTTATAATTATATAAAAAAAAAAGACGTGATAAAAAAGAGAGAAAATGATAACACGTAAAACTTACACTACACTAGTTAATCACAATGCCTAACACAGTTAATAGCTAACTAGCTCACTAAACATCTTGTCAGTGATTTGATTGGCAGTGTGTGTAGAGAAGATATAGTGGCCAGAGGTAAGAGCTCTACTTCTTGAGGGATTATTCATTGCTTCCAGCAATAGAAACCCAAGGTTAAAAAAGAAAAAGAAAAGGAAAAACTTGCACTGGTTATTAATTATGAAGCACTATTTTTTTTTATACCTATTTTGAAAGTATTTGAGTTATATAGATGCTCAACAATTTTTTACGTCTCTGACATGTAGGCTACACTATAGTTCATTGAGTTGCCCTTGTTCTGAAAATATATTGATTTGGAGTCCTTGATTTTTTTGTCAGGCAAACAACGAAGATTTTCTTCCAGTTTACGCTCAGGATTTGGCAAACAGCTCATTGGATAAAGCCCTGAACTGGAAAGCATTTCTACGTTTCGCAAGTTTGAGTGTGATTAGTATTCCTCCTGAACATCATGGTGCTTTGTTGTTATTGTGTGGTAGCTTCCTTGGTTATCAACTGAAAAACTTAAGCACCCCATTTGATATCCCATCCGGAAACTCATCACACTCAATGCTAACTTTGGGGGAAGCGTTTCCTATGTTCCTTCCAGAGATGGCACATATCACCAAGTTCATTCTTTGTTACTTGCTGACTTTGATTCTGGTTTGGCCACTGCAACCTGGAGTGCAATTTATTCTCATGTTCCTCTTGATATCTGCACCACTTTATTATTTCCCTGAACTGGCACGTAAAGCCTCTGGGGTCCAGGTGGATTGTGGTTCATTCAAGCTGCCCCTCATCTGGTTTGCTACTTTTGGGGCTCTTGGGCTTTCCTTGACTACTGGTCTAGTGACATTGCTGATGATTTATTTCAGCTGGCGACACATGTATGAAAAAGGCCCGAAAATGAAAGAAGTTAACGTTGGTGTGGATGCCTTATCAGGGGTTGTGGCTGGATGAACAACTCATTTGTCCCATTTAATTATACTGTAGTTGTATAGGCTGCGAATCAAATGACATAAAATTAAGTATTTTATGATAGACCAGCGCAATAGCGTGGGTTTGATGCTAATCAAAAAGAGTGGGTTTGATATTTCCCCTCTGAGGATCTTGGCAGAGCTGGGGGCTTTGACCGGATCTTAATTTGCACTGACATGTGGCTTTGATAAATTACTATATTTTTTTGTCCTTGTCTGTGCATTTGTGGCTTTAATTATATATATAATGTCCTAATCGAGAAAGGGCAAAAAAAAAAAGGATGAGGTGCATTATGCACTTTAAGTGGTATATATCACTGTAATTCCCCTCATTCTTTTTATTTTCCCTTCCCCTTTGCAGAAACGTGATTTCTTCTCCTCTCTCATTTTTTTTTTCCCGTAAGTCTCTCCCTCTCATCACTTCCTCCAATTCTTTTTCATCTTCTTTGTTTTCTTCTTCAATAAATATCACCACCTCCTCCATTATCATCATCTTCTCTTTCATTCCAACACCATAACCGCGCCTCTCTCTCTCCCCTCCTCCTCTACTCCACTTTCTCTCTCTAACTCCATTAGAGAGAGCTTGGAGCTTGGAAGCTGTTGGAGTGATTTTCTTCATCAATTTTACTCTCCAAGTAGTAAATAAGCTTCTAAACTGCTCTATTTAAATTATTAAAGTTTCTTTTTATTTTAAGGATGTTGTAAGGTTTCTTGAACCCTTGAATTTGGGATTTTTGGTGATTTAGGGCTAATTGATGTTAATTGATGACGTAGTAGCTCACAAATATTAATATTGTCTTGTTCCTAGAACAGTAGAACAATTAGGCGTCAACATTTGAATTGGTGGCATCAAATGAGTTGTTCTTGGATAGTGTATCTGTAGGTTACTTTATGCATCATAATTATTTATTATAAATTTAGAATTATATGAAGAGTTTAAAGTATATTGATATATGAGAAAATAATTTAATTATCAAAAAGAGTGCTTTATGTTTGAAATGAGGAGTTTTCAATTGGAGACCAGAATTTGGTTGTCATACTTATTTAAATGTTTTCAGTTAAACTGTAACAAATATTAAATTTTAGAGCATATATGTAAATCATTAAATTTGAGTTAATTTGGGCAAATTCCTTAGTGTAAACACCCAATTTTATCCAGTCAATTAAACAAGAAAATCCAAAAATTTCATTTTATTTATTTTATTTCACACCCTTTTTCATTTATTCCATTTGGACAAAAAAAAAAGAAGGAAAAATATGCCATTAGTTATTGGGTTCATTTTTTACATTTTCGTTCATGTGCATAAAAAAAAAAAGTCCAAATCATATTTTAGCCCATATCAGTTAAAAATAATAATAAAGTAAAATCAACCCTTCTATGCCCATGTGTTCTTACTAGCCCATTCCACTCATCATCCTCATTCTTCTGTCACTATGTGATACACAAAATAAAAACAAAGGAAAAAATTCAAAAAAGTGGAGAAGGCAATTATATCATCCAGCCCATGCTTCCGCTGATCCATGAATTGAAGGATCAAAAGCAACCACTGTATCAGCAAAATCATTACGATTGGGGAACAAAAATCTCTCAACCATTGACTATCATAGCTGGAAAGATCAGTTACAGATCAAGGCATTTAATGGTCATGGTGTATAAATAAAAAATTCAGAGGGGGGGGAGAAAGAAAAAAGAGAGCACACTGACAGAGCTAATTTTAGCGAAAGGCATACATTGATAGGGGCGAAATTCCAACAAGAGACACAGAGAGAACGAAGGAGAATCACCAATCACAGCCATTAACCGACATCACTCCCTCACCACTATCATCAAAACCATCTTCATCCTAGCCATCATGCTCCTCCATTCCCATTATCACAGTCTCCTCCTTGAAAGAACAAAATCATAGCCATCATTCCCAGGTTGCTAGCTTTCACCATCCCTTTCACAGCAAACACAACATTTCCCACGCAACCTGCAAAATAACAAAGCTAACCTTGCCTTCAATCCCAACATCATCACCATTGTCCTCATACTTGAGCCACCCATCATCACCCACAAGCCAAAAATCAGAACCATATCCAAATCAATAACAAAACCATACACCAAAATCAAATTTCAATATCAGAAAATAAAAAAAAGGAAGAACACAGAAGCAAAAACAACCAACAGTCATATTGGACTCACCACTCTCTCCCATTGCTGCCATTTTGATAAAAATAATAACTTATTAACTCATATGTTCTTGCAATAATTCTCTTAGAGTTGAACATAAAACATTTTCATAACATACAATCTATCAATCATGGTCCCATGGTTTTCTAAATTTCATTTTCATGCTATATATTCAAAGTCATAGCTTTACAAAATCATATATATTCATATTTTTATCTCTAATATCATATTTACAATTATCATACATAAAATATAATTATAATGATGAAACTGAGGTCATGAGTTTGAACCTACTCACCTAGAGGGGAGGAAGAAATGGCTTCAACATCAATTAAGCTCCGAGGAGCTAGGATGACATCAACGTCGACTATAACAATCATAAAACTCAAGATCAAGTTCTATCAACCTCTAAATAATTCTAATAACATTAGGGGAGCACCCCCACTTGACAACAATGAGAGAAAATAAATACCCATACCAAGAATGTGAAAGAATGGGAAGAACGGAGACAAAATCTATCAACATAAACATACCTTCATGATTTAGGGAGCTAGATTGGAATGGGGTTGAAGAAAAAGTGAGAAAATGGTGGAGAGGGGTTTCTGGTTTGGGGGAAAATGGGGGAGGAAGAGTGGGGAAGGGTTTTATAAGGTTGGAGGGCATCAGCAAGTGAAACATCATTATTTCTCATTATTTGGGTTTCTGGGGGATTGCTATAGTGGTGTCGTCATTAGTCATTGCGTGTCCCCGACCATCACCAACTATTTCACTTATGACCACTATAGCAGTCCTCATAATGCCCAAAGGCATGAATTTCCTTCCTGTGACTGCTATAGTAGTCCTAGACCGCTATAGTGATGACATAAACACCCAGTTGCTGCATTTTTACTGTCATGGCATATGGGTTACCTCTATACTCACTTACTTACATTAACTTTAAAATACAAATGCAAATAAGGAAATACCCTCATTTGGATTCAAATAAAATATCTAAAAATCAAAACTCCAACCAATCAAAATCTAATTTTTGAGTTCTAGCTCAAATTCCAGAATTCTCATGATTTTCTAAACTTGAAGGCTAAAAACGAAACATCTAGAGGTTTCCTAAAGATTATTAAAAATCACTTTTCATTTTGTTTTCCTTTGGAGAGCAATTATCAGGACTTTTGGTCCCAAGAATGTGGCTCTAACATATAGCCTTTCAAGAATGTATAGGGTCCAGACTTAGCGAAATCCAAGACCAGACAGCATGGGGCATCCCAGAGGACCTTGAGGCCTTACTGAGCTAATCTACTGACACGTGTACACCGAGTATTACAAAATCCTCCCTCCATTTTATTTTCCCTTGGCCGAAATCATCCTTGGCTTCAAGAGAAGATTTTTCTTCTCTTTTCTTTATAAAAGACCAAGCTTTCACTCTTGCAAACAAGAAACACCCTTGGTAGGGATTTTATTTTATGTTCTTTCTCTTGTTCTTCTTTTTTCTTTTCTTTTTCGATTTTGAGATTTAGATGATGGTCAAGACCATAGCTTGATGATGAGGGTTCTTGATGGTGGTTGTAAAACCATAATGTATTTTACCTCTAAAGCTCGAGGATTGCATTACCAGTAAAATGCGAAATATACCAATAGTTTTGGACCCATCGGTATTTACTGAGGGTATTTCCGATGGGTTGATGCAAATTGGGAAACAATTATTTTTGTTACACATACCCATCGGTAAAACCGTCAGTAAATGATGGCGCCAAAACCCGCCATGTGGTGCACATAATATCCGACTAGTAAATTGGCAGGTGAATTCAATAATTTGTTTTATGTATGAAGTTATTGACAGAATTACCGACGCCTATATATTATAATTAATGATTATATTTATTAATTACATTACCAACGATTAAACCGACAGGTGTATTTATCAATATATTATTTTTTATAATTTATCGTAGCAACCGACGGGTTTATCGATGATTATTAATTATAATTATATTTATTAGCTGATTTACTGACGGTGTAACTAATAGATATATATTTTTTAATTGTTATTTTTTTTAATTTATTATCGATGTTATTACCAACGGGTTTTTTGAAAATTCACAAGTTGCCACACAAATGATTACTGTTATATCTTTTTTGTCGGTAAAACCGTTAGTAATTACTTGTTAATGAAACGCATCTTTTCACTAAACGTGTACCCATTAGTAAACCTGTAGGTAATCCGTGAATTTTTCCCCACCGTGACCCTTCTTCCTCCTCATTCACTACAGTCCCTCTCTCTCTCTCTAAAACCTCCCTCTCTCTATCTAAGCTTACCATGCCGCTGCCATTTTTGCTACCGTTCACTGCCATTGGAGATCCGTTTGAGAAACAAAGGCCACCATTACGATCTTAGGGCTTTGGTGAGCATTTTAATTGGTTTAGTTTTTTTTTAATTCAGATTGCTTTTTCTGTTCGTTTACGGATGCCCATAAGTTGTGTTTGGTTGCATTGGAGAGTAATTATTTTTGTTAATTTGTTAACATAGGAGTTATTCTTGAGGGTGACAATGATTATTGACTATTGGATCGATTTGTCATTTTTTTGTTTATGTTATTTTACGTTATTTCATGTATATAATTGTATTACTTTAAACTTATCATATTGGATTTTCATAATTGGATTTGGTTGGATGTCGAGAGTTTTACTACAGTTTGTATTTTTTTTTTTACTGTTATAGAGATTAGTAATTCAATCCTTGTTATTTATATAATTTAATATATAGGTAGGATATATAGAGACTTATGTTTTCCAGGGTAGAGTGGCAAGAAATGGGGATTGCATGACTAGGGGAAGGGCATAGAGGTCCTTCCTCGACTTATTTGATTTGTTTGTTGTGGGATTCTTTATGTCTGCTGAGATTGCAGGATGCATATTTTGGAGTTATAAGGTGATGCACAATAGAATAGTTTTTAGGATTATGTGAATTGTATGTAATTATTAACATGTAACTGTTTCACTATATCTATTTTGTTGTTGATCTTTATAATAATATATATAATTGTTGAATTGACTGCTATATCTAATGATGAAAGCTCCCAATTTAAGGGGAGATACTGTCGAAATTTGTTATAATTTTTTGTAAGAATAATAGATTAAAAAAAGGAACAACATTTTAAAAAAACTTAAAAGCCAATTTAGTTTGGTTAAAAATAATAATTTAAATAAAAATTAAAAACCAATTGAATGTGTTTTAAAGACCAAATACAATAAATATCTTATGACGGAAGCTCCTAATTTAAAGGGGATGCTGTCAAAATTTTGTTAACTTTGGTATTTGAAATAGCAATTGAATTTGTATTTGAAAGTAATAACTTACGATCTTTACAAAATTGTAGGGTCTAGGGTTAAACCCAAACACAATGTTACCTTTAAATCGATCATGGATGTATGATAGATTATATCCTAATAGAGGGGGGGATTAAACTGGAATTTTATAGTGCTGTTGAAGAATTTATGAGTGTGGCATGTAAAACACAACAGTTCATTAATGAAGCAAAAGTTAGGTTTCCATGCAATAGGTGGAAATGTAGGAAGTATTTGGATGATGATACAATAAAGGTTCGTTTGTATAAGTGGGGATTCATGCCTGACTATTGGGTTTGGACCGAGCATAGGGAGGTAGTTAATGCATGGAATCAAGTGAGTATGTTTCAAATTGAAAGTAGTTTTGGTAGGATCCATGTACCTCAGCACGACGTGGGTAATGTGTTATGGAAGGATAACCTAGTTAGGCATCAAGAGATTGTGCTTAATGTTGCTAGTCCTGAATTTGCTACTCGTTATTCGCAGCCTTCAATCGAGGAGGCAAACCAAGATACCGCTCGGTTTTATAGTGTCCTAGAAGTTGCCAATCAGCCCTTATGGGAGGATTGTGCAGACTCTGAATTGTCATTAATAGTTCGAATGTTAAGCATTAAGTCTGAAGAGAATCAAAGCCAAGGATTTTTTGATCAGTGGGCTGCACTGACGAGTGAGCAAAGTCTGAACCCTGATGTCATTCCAAAAGATTTTTATCAATCTTAAAAATTAGTTTCTAAACTTGGGTTGAAGGAAATAAAGATTGATTGCTATTTGAAAGGTTGCATGCTTTATTATGAAGATGATATTTCATTGACTGAGTATAAGTTCTACCAAGAGCCTAGGTTTAAAGCCAAGAGATGTGGAAGTGGGAGGTATAAGAATGTCCCTCATAAAAGAATGCATTATCTGCCCTTAATCCATAGACTCACAAGACTCTATGCGTCAATGAGCTCGACTTCTCATATAAGGTGGTACAGTGAAAATTAGAGGGATGGTGGTGTTATGACGCATCCATCGCATGGTGAGGCGTGGAAAAAGTTTAATCAACAATATCCTGATTTTCCTTGTGGCCCTCAAAATGTTAGATTGGGACTCTGTTCAAATGGATTTACTCTGAATAACAAATTTAGCAAACCCTATTCCTATTGGCCCATAGTTGTTGCACTCTATAATCTCCCTCCTGAAATATGCATGAAAGATCCCTACATGTTCTTAACATATATAAACCCTGGCCCTGATAATCCAAAAGCTAAGATTGATGTGTATCTTCAAACCCTAATTGATGAACTGAATGAGTTGTGGTGCCAACGGGTTCTTACTTATGATAATTCAACAAAGCAGAATTTCATGATGAGATTTGCATTAATATGGACCATTAATGATTTTCTAGTTTATGGAATGCTGTCTAGATGGATGACCCAAGGCAAATTAGCATGCCCGATTTGTATGGAGGATGCTAAAGCATTCACCTTGAAACATGGAGGAAAGAACTCTTGGTTTGATTGTCATAGAAGGTTCTTAGATTCTGATCATCTATATAGGCGAAGTAGATATGGCTTTAAAAGTAATTGTGTTGAGCATGATAAGCCTCCAGTTAGGCTAAGTGGCCGCAAAATGTGGGATCGAGTTAAGGATTTCCCAAAAATAACAGAAGTCGGAAAGGTAGTGCGAATGCCAGGGTATGAGGTATACCACAATTGGACCAAACAAAGTATTTTCTGGGAGTTACCGTATTGGAAGGATAATTTGGTACGTCATTATTTAGATGGCATGCATATTGAGAAAAATGTGTTTGACAACATTATAAATATTGTATTGGATACAGATCGAACCAAAGACAACGACAAGGCAAGGCATGATCTAGCTAAGTATTACACGCGGCCTAATTTGCATTTAAAAGAATTAAGAAAGGGTCATTTCTATATACGAAAGGCCAAATATGCTCTGTGTTCCAATAAGAAACAAGCTGTTTGTAAGTGGTTGAAAGAATTATGAATGCCCAATGGTTACGCTTCTAACTTAAGTAGGTGCGTGAATGTTGCACAGGGTAAGCTTATTGGCACAAAAAGTCACGATTGTCACGTTTTCATGGAGTGGTTGTTTCCAATTACATTCAAAGAGCTACTTGATGTTGTCTGGAAGCCCCTAACCAAACTGAGTTAATATTTTAGGGATATATGCTCTTCTACTCTTAGGGTTGATGATCTGCTTGTCATGGAAAAAAATATTCCCATAATTCTCTACAAATTAGAGAGAATTTTTCCTCCTGGGTTCTTTGACTCAATGGAACACTTACCCATATATTTGGCATATAAAGCACAGGTGTGTGGACCGGTTCAATATAGGTGGATGAATCCATTTGAAAAGGAAATAAAAGGATTTAAAAGAACTGTGAAGAATAGGTCTCAAATGGAAGAATCAATATGTCAAGCTTATTTAACGAAAGAGACTTCAAATTTATGCTCATTTTACTTTCAGCCAGATTTTCAATCTAGGAGAACTCAGGTTAGTCGTAACGACGATGGATAGGAGTGTTCTATTCCACTAATGTTGTCTATATTCAATCAACATGGTCGAGGAGTTGGAAAGAGTGTGGCTTAATAGCTTACTTCCCAGTAGTGGAATTCTGCACAATTACATAGTTTGATAAATTGTGATGAGGTGTAGCCATTCAGATTGTAAGTCAACAATCCCTTTTATTATGTGAAAGTGTTATGTTATGTATCTTTGAAATAACGTAAAATAGATTTTCAACAACAGATACTTTGAGCAACTGCATGGTCAAGATTCTCTTCAAAAATTTTCGGATTAATTTAGATTACATGTAAGTCCACTTATTTAAGATTATGTAACACAATATATTCTTATCTGTTTATTTTGTTTGATACAAGTTTGTTTGATATTTCAAACTTCATGTACGTAGATTCATAACAAAAATAATGGTGTAAAATGTACCCATTTGTTTAATTTAGATTGGGGTCCAAAAACTAAAGTAGTAAGTTGGCCTATGTACTATGTTAATGGGTACAAGTTTCACACAGTAGATTGGGGTGTGGGGGAAAAAATCGACAACACAGGTTTTGTGTTAAAGAAGATACTGGGATAGAGAATGTGATTGATATGGGGTCATTAAGGAAATATTTAAATTTGAGTACATGGGTGAGCTCGCAAATAAATGTGTCATATTCAAATGTGAATGGTATGATCCTACCCGACTTACTGGGAGATGAAACCACAACAATTACAAAATCATTGAAATCAATCACACCAAATATCGCAAACGGGATCGCAACGGGGACGGCGAGAAATAGTAATTGAAAATTGGAGTCGCCACCAAATTTATTTAAATTGGGAAAACATGGAAAACCCCTTTAATTTAAAGAAAATGATCATTGAAACCAGATTTGAGTTCAGGAGTCAATTATGCACAGGGAAAGGCAAAAAAGTTCTTTTTACAGCACCCCTGATACATCCGTATTGCTGCAGTTACCTTAATTGATTGTACTAATTATTAATAACCTTTCAAAATATTTATTTGCATTTTTTATTATAAGAAAATTACAAAAAGAAATCTTTCTTAAAAGAAATAAATTTTGAAGCACCAAACTGTCACAACTCAAGTGTCCAAAATACTAAGTTAACAAGCTGTCATGGCTAAGTTAACTTCTTTATTTGAAATGAAATATTTGACCAATAAGTCACCAATTTAAATCAAATATACTAAAACAAAAGATTTTCTATAATTTTTGGAATTAATTTTCTATAAATCAAATGAAAATGATACTTCATATTTTATGAGAATTAATTTTCAGAACACCTACTGCGAGAAGCAGCCACAAATCCAGCACCTATCATTTTCATGTTTGATATCACTTCTTTCAACATAGGGATTACACATTATCTTTTAAGCAATAGTTGAGGATGAAAACACCATAAAATCACCCAGAAAACAGAAAGGAACATGGGGGTTCACAAAATATTTATACAACATCCACTTGAAACATTTTTATCAACAAACATAAGGTTGATGGCATGTTAACCATGAGCAAGGTTAGATGCCATCAAGGCTTACACGACCAAAGAAAGGGCTCCTACCTCTTGGTGTAGAGGCTTAAATGAGTCCTTCTCTCCACTCTTAGAACTCGAACAAAAAGCTTGATATAGGGTGACCCTTCTTGAACCTTTACTTGAAAACTAGTGTCTTTAAGACAATATGTTTCACAAGAGTTAAAAAATATAACTCTTGCAAGGCTTGTGAAGTATTTGGGTTGATTCAAGTGTTTATGTAAGGTTTGATGATGGAGGAGCTTTCTTTGAAGTAAGGAGTAGAAGAAGAACTAGAAGAGGAAGAACAAGAATAAGCGAGAATGCTAGAAGTCTTGGAAACTTAGCAAATGAGTAAAGGAACACAATGGAACACAACTTGGTCCCTTATATAGGCCTCAAGGCCGCTGCTGGCTGTGTTTGGAGATGATTTTTGTCTCTAAAAACTCATTTAGTTAGATAATATAGTTGGAGTAACCACTAGTTAGGATTTAGTTGAGGTTACTACTTAGTTTTTATGCCAAACAATATGCCTAATGTAGCTTAGCCCACACCTATTTTTGTTGAAAATGAAAAGTTGTCACAACTTTGACATCTATCAAGCTTTTCATTAAGATGTGCAAGTTAAGATCAAATCAAAATTTTTCCTTCCGACAATGATGATGCAATCGTAGGGTATCATGAGGATCATGGAATGATTTTTCATTCTTTCATGCATGCATGTATCATATATTTGATGTCAAGAGACTCTAGGATTACTACATGATTTAATTCCCAAGCTTATGCGTGTATAGATGCATGTATATATATGGCTGAAAATATGCATGTGATTATGATGCATGTGATGTATTTTCTTATCTTGTCATAGCATTTAAATAATTTACTTTTGATAGTATTTCACTCATACTGTTAAACAAGTTGTAAATGCAGAAACTTACATTGATAAATTAATATTCTATGCTAGAGATTTGCTATTTTAGGTTGGTTTAGCTTTTAACCATTCTTAGTATTAATCCAATAGCTTATATTCATTCTTGCTTAAATACAAGTCTAGGGATTTGTGCAATGGCATTGTTGTAATTATTAAAGTAGTGGCATGTGGTAATTTCCTAATCCAAGACAAGGGTATTTTAGTAATTAGACAAGGTTAGTGGCATTCTTGTAATTCTATTTATAAAGTAAGGGTATCTTTGTCATTTACTATACATCAAGGGTATACTTGTAATTTCTTTTGCATAGTAAGGGTATTTTCATAATTTCTACTAAGTAATGGCAATTTTGTAATTCTCTGCAACTTTCTCTAGACACACTTGATTATTCTAATATTATTTGTTATATTTCTTGACACTTGTCCAATTTTTACTTTTTTTTTTCATCCTAATCATGAATTAGGATTAACTAATCTTTCTAATTAACTCCTTACCATTTATTTGACTTTTTTATTTAATATAAATTTTATACTATCTCCTTGATTAATGGAATTTAGTAATTAAAATATTGATTAGGAATTTAATCTCACAATTAAATTGTCCTTGTCTAATATGTTTAATTTAGAGTTTTTGTCTTAATACTACTTATTATTGATCATTCTTTTGTGTTTTCTAAGTATAACATAATTCAACAATAAATCATCAATGTTGTCCATTCCCGCTATGAGGCCAAGATCAACTATCTAGTCGGTAGATTAATTACTCGGGTTCATCGAGTCAATTAGCCTAGATGAAATTTGGGATGTTACAAGATGCATGATTGATATGTTTTATGGTATGAAGCAAATTTGGGGAAACTCCATTTCCAGCCATTATGATGTCGGATTTTGGCCAAATTTGTGGATTTGGATAAATTATGAAGTTTATGAGCATGAAATGTTAAATGATAAGTCATGATATTAGCTGTGATAATATGCTCATGTTTGCATCCCTAAATGACATGCTAAGATTAAAGTTGACACAAGACACATGGAAATAATCATCTAGACTCAAAGAATTAATGGTTAGGAGAAGTAATCCAATACGGGGATCTTTTAGATTATAGGAATTAATGGTTACAAAAGGTGATCCTATGCCCTTATCCTGCACTCTAGGAGTCAGGAATTAGCTTATCGAGAGGCTAAGTGTAGACTAGTGATAACTAGTTAGGTATAAGCTTGTAACCTATAGCTCTCAAGAGGAGGGAGTATTAGGCTGGCCCTCATAGAAGAGAATAAGAAATTTAAGTCACCTAAAGGAATAAAGAGAAAAAGACCAAGCTATGATAATTATGTTCTTTATGCCTTGTCTATTTAATATGATTCTTATGATATGTTGCATTTGACATTGACATACATTTATGATATAGTATGATGCATTCATGACAACAACATTCATACTAAAAGATACGGGCCTCAGCTAATGGTATTTGGAACTTAATAAATGAACCTTATAAATGCTCATTATTTTCATAATGAAACCCGAGGTTTCTAAGGACGAAGATGATGACACATGTTAGGAAGCGAAAGCCTTATTGAGATTCTTGTATGAGTTTCTCATTTCCTCTTTCTTTCTTTTCGTCTCGTTTTCAGAGGTTGATGACGACTTTCATGATTATGTTGATGCCCCTATACGGGAAATGCACTTTGACCCGATTAACCGGTCATACCATTTTGTGGATCACTGTGCCGTTTGTTTGTTCATTTTCCTGGATTGTCCTTTCACGCATCCCATCACTAGTGTTTGGTTCTCCCCTGCTGCTCTATTTATGGATGACTTGGCCTTTGAGTGCGCGTTCGCATACTCAGTAGGTACCTCGTGCCCATTCTGTCGCATCAGCCATTTAGGATTTCCCTGTCTACATACCCCGGTCACCACCTCGCCCTGCCGAGCTATTAGTGAACTCATCAGAGGAATTACCCCCTCTGCACTCTTCCGGCAATTCTGACCCCGTCTTGCCTATGGAGGTTAGAGATGGTAGTGATGGAGAGGCTACTATCACGCAGCCATTGAGAGGAGCTATATCCATTTTATAGAGGAGCTACCCATCCTCGTCGACGTGCCCATGTCCTGCCTGTACGTCATCTTGCCAAGCCTGATGACTTAGCCCGTGTGATCAATTACCTCCCTTTTTCTTAGGAGTGACAATAGTAGGAGTCGACAGTGGACCTCTTGGAGTGCCTATGCATATTTCATTGAGATGATAGCCTTCTTTTGTTATTTTTTATTAGAGGTTATACACTCTAGGCGCACCTCAGTAGGAGTAGTGGGAAGAGAGGTCTTTACTAGCTTATGTTTATTTTACCTCTGCAGACTATTCATGTCTCTATCTTGGATTACTGTACTTAGCCTAACCTTTGTTGGTGGGTATGATGCTACTATACATGTATATTTTGGCGTGTGATACTGAATGATTAATATAGATGATATATATAAATATATGATGAGATGATTATGTTCATGATATTGTGGCGTTTGTATATTGTGTATGCCTGTGATATGTTTTAGCTTTGGCACTTGTACGTAAGACGAACAACGTGTTTTACTCAATATGCGCAGCTCATGTTTTGTTTTTAAAATTCAAAAAAAAAAAAAATTTACCCGTATTTTTACTAAAGTATTTCCAAGAGTTTAAGATAAGAATTGGAACAAAAGAGTAATAACTAATAATTAACTTAAATGCGTCCTAGGTAGGTTAGGTTAAATGTTAGGGTGTTATAAGATTAACTAGAAAGAATCATTTTTTTGAATGGAACTTATCTTATGAAGCTAGTTTTCAAGAGTTAAAGAATAAACTGTAACACCCTAATTTTAAATAAAAATGTTAGAAAACTTTTTTGAATTAGGAAGGGTGCTAGTTACCCTCATCGATCATTTCGGGTTCTGAATTTCCCTAAGTTTGGATCCTATACTCCTTGGAGGGCTATATGATAGAACCATATTCTTGGGATCAAAAGTCTGAGTAATTGTTCCCAAGAGGAAAACAAGTTAAAGAGTGATTTTTAATAAATTTATGAAACCTTTAAGCAGTCCGCTTTTACCCCACAAGTTTAGAAAATCTTAAAAATTCTTGAATTTGAATTGAAACCCAAGATTTGGGTTTTGATTTGTTGGGATTCTAATTTTTCTAATATTTTATTTGAATCCAAATGGAGGGTATTTTCTTATTTACATTCATGTTTTAAAGTTAATGAAGATTAACTTAAAATTAAGAAATGTAAATAAATGAGTATTAAGATAACCCAGCCCAATACACACCAACACCTGAATTATAGCATGAAAAAAAAAATGAAAAAACCACTTTGGTGAGCGCTGCAACACTCATCATGGAATAGTAAGGCGGCATAAGTGGGAAAAGCACTCAAAATTTCAATAAAAACCCCATTTCGAGGTCCAAACCATAAAACCATGACCCTTTGCCCTAAAAACATGAGAAACTTTGCCCTACATCTCAAATTCACTCCCAAACTCCATTTTATCTTAAAATCAACTTCAATCTTTCACTCCTAAGCCTTTAAGGTATGTTGTTCTTCTAATTTTACTCTTTTTTACCTTCAATTTCTTCTTGTTCTTATGGGTTTGATAAGGTTTTCATTATAGATATGCCATAGTGTTCTGTTTGTAGGATTGAAGTTATATTTAAGTGTTTAGAGGTTAATCTAGAATCTTATTGCTGCAATGGTAGAGACTGGTGTCATTCCTGTTTCCCAGAACTCTATTGGTGTTGTTCTTGTGTCTTCTACCACTCTAGGTGAGTGGGTACATTTGCAACTTCTATGTGAATTATTGTATCTATTTTCATTACAATATGAAAATTATATATGTTTTTAGAGTTTATTTCATGAACTATTGAGATTTCTGTTAGATACTGTGTTATTACCTATTTGTTTTATCGTGAGAATGTGTTTTCTTGAAAACAATGGAAGCATTGCTCGATAAATGAATTTATAAAGCATTAAATTGAGATTTTTATTGTTTAGAGTTGATTTGAAGATTATATGACTACAAGCGCTGAATATTTGACATTAAAAAGCTTGAACCCTAGGGTAGGAGACTTTATGAAATATAGAGAAAATATTGAGATTCTGATTAAGCTGGAAGTAGCTATAGAGAAACAAGCTGCGTGTCAATGGCAATTAATCTATTAACCTTGGTACCAAGTAGCCCATGCCAAAGATAATAGATATTTATTATCACACTAAGGATAGATACCCAGATGTGACTAGAAATCTAAACTTAGAATTTGTTACGTCATGTATGATCAGTGTAACCAGAGCAGAGACTTCTGTTTCCCTATTAGGGTACTGTTGGGTTAGTTTACAAAAAACTATGATTTTGATTATCTGGCTATAATTACAAATATTTTACAAGCTTTATCAATGTTAATGTTATTTCGGTGTTGTGTAGCTTCCCTTAGTATCCCATAAAAAAATGGTTTTAGGTGAGTATTCACTCACTGAGTTTTGGTGACAAAACTCACCCCTCTCTCTTTTCTTTAATTTTTACAGATAGAGCAGCTGTTGTGGATACTTCCACACCATCTTCCTCCAAGCAGTGTTAGATTTCAGTTGTTGAGCTTACTAGGTGAGGTGTTTGGTATTTTTGCTCTAGACTCTAGTGTAGATGCAGCACTACACCAAAAAGGGTGTTTCACGGCGGTTATTCAACTGCTACCAATTGCATGCATTCTGCAGCGGTTCTATTGTAACTGTCGCAGAGTTGTTGTACATAGCAGCGGATTTTGCGGCGGTTATGTATATGTGTCAACATATGGCTACGATTTGGCAGAATTGCCGCAAAAATTTGTTTGTCGTGGCAGTTGTAGATTAATTTAGCACATAGCGGCAGTTTTGTAACCGCCATAAAAGACAAAGTTTAATACTTTTTTCCTTATTTGATATGAAAAAAGTTTAAAAAAAAGATTTAATTGACACAAATGAGATTAAATTTTTTATTTCTTTTTATTTTCATTTATTGTTTGTTTATTTTATTTTTTGAACTAATAGATTAAAAGAAGTTATGAATTACGGACTATAAGAGAATTATTTTTTTTAATCCAAACAAGGAAGTGAACTTTTTAGTTAGACTTGATAAAAAATATGTGTTTTCATATTTTGTTAGTATTATATTTCGCATAATGTTTGGAATTGAGCATAGAATTGAAATTGGATATAGAATTTAAATTTGGAATTGAAATTTTAGGACTCAATTCCAATTTTTATATTTGGTGAAAAGTTTTTTTTTTTAATTTTTAAAATATAATTACATGTGAAAAATTTCATTTACTAATATTATTGAGAAATGATTAATATTTACTTAAGATACTAAATTATTACTTAACTAAACCCTTACCACTAGATCAATTCTAGTAGCTTCAATATGTAAAATAATAAATATTGAAGATTTGATTAAAAAAATAGGAAAACAATTAAAAATGATTTGATTAACACTAAATTAAAAAAATCTAATGAAAATTTGATTAAAAAGTAAAAAAATAATTAAGAAATATTTGATCTAAACAGCGATTAGAAAATGATTTGGTTGATAAAAATGAGATTCATCAATTTTGGTTTCTTTTTATTTTTATTTTTTATTTTTATTTTTTAAACTGATGGACTAAGATAACTTATGAATCATGGACTATAAAAGATTTTTTTTTAATTCAAAAAAGGAAATGAACTTCTTCTTCCTTTTAATCCAAAATAAGACAAATTGGGATTTTTATTTTTACCCTTTTTTTAAATATTGCAAACACATTCTTTAACTAATTTGAGTGAAGCTCTAGTGTCCTACACACTTGCTACATATTATTCATTCTTTAATGGATGGAGAAGCATTCGTAGTAAAGCCCCTCCACGATGCTACAACCAACATAAGCAGCCCTCTCTGCAAACTCACAACTAGTGTGAGCAACTTTCTTCGTGATCTCATGACTAACCATTAACTATCCCCTTAGCGATGCTATAGTATTATATATATATATATATATTCCCCCTTTCTTGATCTATTCTCTACATAATATTATGAGAAATATAATCAATGTATTTTAAATTAATTTCCCTTTTATATTTAAATAAATAAAGCAGTTAGTTTCATCTTTCTCTAATTAAAAATATTAATTAAATTATCATACATATAAAAAAATTACTAATATTATTAATGATCAATATTTAATAAAATATTAAAATACTTAAATGATTAAATAATTAATTTTTCTATCCATTAATTTGATTACTTACAAATTTCTAAAATCTTAAAAGTTATCATTTTAAAAATAGTTTTTTGTTAACAATTTGGATTTCTTTTTTATTTTTTGACATAACAGTTAAATTTAAATTATAATTCTTTATTGTCATATTTTTTTTAAATGAAAATAAAAATAAAAATTTGAAGTATTGTAGTGGCGGGAAGAAGATGAAAGATGTGTTCTCACGCAAACCTAACAGACCCTTCCCCACTCTCTGCTCTCACCTAAACCAAAGAGACCCTCGCGCCCTGATCAGTCCTTGTTTTCCTTCAAAACCTCTTTGCTCATTTTCCTCCAGACCCTCACACCCTAACATTTCCTTCCTCCATTACGGTTCATCGTCGATGCCCTCTAGCTGCATCCTCTGGCTTTTGAGCTGCGTCCTCTAGCTTTCGAGCTGCGTCGCCGTCTCAGCTGCTGCTCCTCTGCTTCGGCTTCTGCGGTGGCATTTGCACCCTAGTGCTTCCTCCATTTCAGGTTTGATTTTGCCCTCTTTTCTGTTTAAGCCTTTTTTTTCCTGCCTTGTTCAGCTTCAATTTACTCCGTGAGATTAAAAAGGCATTCCCCATCTTTTCATCTAGCTTTGGGTGAATGTAATTATCTAATTTCCTGTGGAACTATCATCATAATAAAGCATACTGCCCTGTGGAATATAGCTTCGCTGCATTGGGGGAGGTGAACCTTTTCGCTAGAGAATCCGAAAGAGATGTCTTGTTGATGATACCAAGCAGCTGCTTAATGAAATGATGGGAAATTTCAGAAGCCATTCTTTG
The DNA here is from genome assembly GCA_031216105.1 of Dalbergia cultrata. NCBI lineage: Eukaryota > Viridiplantae > Streptophyta > Magnoliopsida > Fabales > Fabaceae > Dalbergia > Dalbergia cultrata. Next base: position 86,040,387 of record CM062353.1, on the reverse strand, counting down.
GGTATGACCATTATTATTATTATTTCATTTCTAATCGCTTTCATTAATCCCTCCCTCCCTCCCTCCTATTCTCACATTCCCTATTCTTCTTCTTATTATTATTATCCTTCTCAAGCACCAATTCGATTCGATTTAATTTGTGGTTAATCGAACAACCATCTCTGGTGCCCGTGCATTGATTTCGTATTTGATGTAATGGTGTTTATTTTCAACACAAGCAGACTATATCTTCCCACCAAGATAATCGAGGCATCTCCTTCTTTTGGAGCTAGTCATATTGGAGCACGTTCTTGCTTACTTGGTAAAATTTTTACTTTCTCTTTCACAGTTCTTTAGTTCTCTTGTTTAATCAACCAGTTTTGATTGAGCTCATTTTGTTTTATCATGTCACTGCTGAATTCATTTGCTCTCTATTTGCTTGGATCAGTGGAATGAGATTAAGCTGAAATAATTGATGCTAGAAGTGTAACCAAGTTCAAGAACCCAATCACTGTGTTGCTGAATCTATACATATCTCTAGTTTGTATCAAGTAGTATAGCTTCTTGTGATACTTGTGTGGTGCCTTCAGCTTTCTGTCTATTTAAAAAGAAAGAGTGGCACACATTTTGCTTTGTCTATGCTGTCATATCTTGCTGTCATAATTTGTTGCTGCAAAATTTTCCCTTTTAATATTGGTGAAGATGAAAATCATTTGAGCGCAAATCTTGTCTTGATTCTGGTTGATTTAGAGGACAGATTTATTTCAGAAATTTCCTTTACCAATTGGCATGATTCTTTTATAAAATGGGATATTTGGTGTGATTATGCTTTAAACTCTTTTGCTGCAACAGGCTCCCTTTTTTCACTTGGTGCAATCTTCTCATTTTGGCAAGCACACACTGTTTTCAATCAAGAATACTCTCCTCTCTCTTGACTATATTTGAGTTCTTTACCTTTGTGATTAATGTGGCCATTAGCACTTGATTTCTTTTCTTTTTTATATATATGTGCACCATTTGATTGAAAAGTATTCTGCATATATATTTTTATGACAAAGATTAAATGAATATACCAAAGTTATTTATAGCTATAATTATTTTTAAGTAAATGATAATATTATATATTTTTAATAAATTTGAATAATTAACAAAAATTATTATTTTAGTTTTATTTAATATTTATATATAATTAGAGTTATTTGTAAATTAACCTTGATATGCTTTCTGGATATACATGGCAAAAAGACAAACCATTTTGCACAATGTCAATTACTCATGTGTATATTTATGTTATCATCCTACTCGTCTTATTTGTGTGTATGAAAGATTATACTATTTTGTGATTAAATTTGTATTTTTTCACTTCCTAAATTCAATTTTTTTGAGTGAAACCATTTCAGATATGCCTAGCACAAAAAGACATCCTCCTAGGTGTCACTCAACACCAACTCAAGATGGGTCTTATTCTAGTGGCATACTTAAAAAGGCATCTCAAATTTCTGTACAAAGTGAACCTGTAGCTCACATTAGTTCATCCACTAAGAATGGAGCTTTTTCTCATCTATTGAAGCAGTCCAATGCCCAAAGTCTCTCAAACACTACATCAAGAGATCTTGAGGAAGAAGCTTTAAGAGATATTGAAGAGGAAGAAGCTTTAAGGGATCTTGAAGAGGAAGAAATTGAAGGTCCATTATCCACAATCGCATCCAGTAAGACCAAAACTGTGTAGACAGTTGATGTGATTGGTATGCAATTTTTTACTCACTAAATTTTATTTATTTTTTTGTCCTTTTTTATTGGTATATTTTTTGCCAACTTTGTATTTGATTTTATATTTAGATGAGTAAGGTAATAAAGAGGAATGCCAACTCAAAGTGCAAGATGTAGTTGCACTTGCAACAGGCAAACAGATAGTTACTGAATAAACATCAGCTAGTTGCAGATTCTGGTCACCTATTAGGAGGTTATTTGGGGCATATTGGTAGTAATTTTAACAACTTCCCCATAATATACCAAAATTGGAAAAAAGTCCCTCTGGATTATAAGAAAAACATATATAAACATAATATCCAGGTATGAATAATACTTAATTGCATGGATTTGATCTTATTGGTATTGTTTACTAATTATATTTTTATCGTGTTTGATTTGAAGGAAAAATATATTGGTGACGATGGTCACCAAAAGAAGTATATCCTTGTAAATCTTTCAAAGAAATGGAGAGATACCAAATGCAAAGTGCTTCAAAGTCATTACAAACTAGAGTGTAGATGGGAAGAAAATGTCAACTTGCACCCAAATGAAATTCCTAAAGATCATTGGGCCTCTTTTTTGGAAAATAAATTAAGTGCTGAAGGAAAGGTGGCACCATCAGACACCAGCATTATTCCCAAATTCTGATTGGTAATTTATCAATGCTTAGTTATGTCCATTAGTTTGTTAAAATTTATATATATTGATGTGTAGGCAACAAGTGAAAAGAATTCTGCTAATAGAAAGCGGCAAATAATTCCTCACACACTTAGGTCAAAGACATTCAATAGAAAGCAACATGAACTAGTACATATATTTTATCCTCTTAATGTTTATGTTGTTAATTGTAGAACATTAATTAGTAGGTTTTAAATCTAATTAATTTTGTGGGACAATGTAAGCAAACTTAAACAAAAAGAAAATATAGTAGAAGGGAAATGTATTTTGTTGCTCACACGAGGAAAGATGGATCTTTTGTCAGTGAGGAGACCCAAAAAAGAAATGTAAGTCTTAAATATGTTTTGGATGCTTTGTATGTTTATATTGTTTGTAAATATGTAACTTATATGTGAAATTCTTGATTTTCATTGTTTATTGTTTATAGGAAGATTCAGAAAGGGAGATTAATCAAGGATCCTCTGAAAATTAAGCATATGTATAAGTCTTTGGGAAAGAGCATATGGGATATGTTCGAGGCATGGGGTTTGGTGTCTGTCCATCCCAACTTGGGTCATCATCTCAGGCGGGAGGTTTAGTTCAATCTGATAGTCCATCAAGAGCTGAACATGAGAGCTTGAAGCTACAGTTAAAATTGTTGCAGGATCAAATGACTTTTTTTGAGTCAACAAGGAGGTCAATTTCCTACTGGTTTTACTACCAATCAGGTATAGTTTTGAAAATTTGATGTATAAGTCTTGAGACCAATTTCTGTTGTTATGGTTTACTTAGAGATAAGACAGACACTATTCCTTGTGGTTTGCGGTTATAAACTATTGTTATATGCTAGATATCAAATCTTTTTTTTTTTTCTCTTTTGGGTATTAGCGTACTTTTTGGATGATGATTTTACTATTGGATGGCATATGTTAAGTTAAAGCTTATGTGTCATAGGTCTAATATTAAGCTTCTTTCTAATTTCAGGCAATAGACTTAGGTTCACCATTGGAAGCAAGGCGCTCTTTGGAGGCTAGTCATGAACTCCAAAATGAAGGACCATCACCATCTTCTAATCCTTAGTATTTTTTATTTAGATTATAAGTCAATAGATGTTTAAGAAATTTTTTTGTATTAAGAATTTATGTTTACTTAGCACCTTTAGCAAAGTAGACTTGCGTTTTATGTATTGGTTTGTACTTAATCTCTTTTGGATTATACACTCGGAACAATTTGTTTGAATATTTTTTACGTATATTAATGAATTTGATTTTAAGTTATATAAATGTGATGTGGAACCCCGTGGATACTAAGACCCAGAAACTCCAACACACAATTGATAAAGATGATAGGATCGAAAATTAAATAATACTACAAGGGAATCACTCTACCTTATAATCCTCAATTCAGCTTCCTGATACAACAAGCTAAGGGAATCATTCTACCTCACTTGTATGCACAAAGTTTCTTAAAAGAAACCAAAAAATTTCATTCAATCAGAAGCTAAACCTTGTGTCTGCCAAGTTTGGAGGAATTTATACCTCTTATTTAGGTTAAACCTATCTTCTAACCCTACCAGACTAAGTCCAAATTATTACACTACCAATTGGGCTTAACAAACATAAAAATAAAATAAGTCTTGAACATTTTTTTTAAATAAAAAAAAAACTAATAAACTAAATAAATCGACTTAGCACAACATGATTAAAACATTTTGTCAATGTCAATTCACTAACAATAATATTTTGGGCTGTCCATAATTACCAATAGGAGTCTTGGCTAATTCTTGATGCATCTCTTCAACAAATGGTTTAGCCAAGTTTCCAAAATTGTTTTGAATCCTTTTAGCTGAAGCCCTTGTGATAGGTCACATGAGCATGCTACAATTCTCATCTATTCTTCCAGTGCTAAAATGTCCAATTTGCCCTTCTGAGCATGTATCATTCCCTCCCTCCTCAAAAAGATTCATCTTCGAATCTGCATCCATATGAAATGGAGAAAGGTCAGAAACATTAAAAGTAGCAGACACATTGTCTCACCAGGAAGGTCAATCTTATAAGCATTATCATTGATCCTCTCGAGCACTTGAAAAGGACCATCTCCCCTTGGACCAAGTTTAGATTTCCTTTGACAAGGAAACCCCTCCTTCCTCAAATGAACCCAAACCCAATCACCAAGTTGAAAGATAACTTGTGTTCGTCCCTTGTTAACTCTTGCAGCTGTCACTTGGTTCTTCCTTTCAATCAACTCATGTGCTTTTAAGTGCATTGCTTTAACCTTCTCAGCCTTGCTTTCAGCATCTAAGCTAACAAGATCACTCAAGGGTAAAGGCATTAAATCCAAAACAGTTAAAGGATTAAAACCATACACAAGCTTAAAAGGAGAAAACCTTGTAGAAGAATGAATAGTCCTGTTATAAGCAAACTCAATAAAAGGCAAACAATCTTCCCAAGTTTTCAAATTCTTATCAACAACAGCACGCAATAAAGTCCCCAATGTTCTATTTACCACCTCAGTTTGACCATCAGTTTGTGGGTGACAAGTAGTAGAATATAACAGTTTAGTCCCTAACTTGCCCCACAATACTTTCCAAAAATGACTCAAAAATTTGACATCACGGTCAGAAACAATGGTCCTAGGTACACCATGCAAACGCACAACTTCCTTAAAGAACAAATCAACAATGCTTGTGGCATCATCAGTTTTATGGCATGCAATAAAGTGAGCCATCTTAGTAAATCTGTCCACCACAACAAAAATGCTATCTCTGCCTTTCCTAGTTCTAGGTAAACCAAGAAAAAATCTATAGATATATCAACCCACGGATGGGTAGGAATAGGCAATGGTGTGTACAACCCATGTGGCATAGACATAGATTTAGCCTGCTTACATGCAATACATTTAGCACAAATCTTTTCAACATCTCTACGCATGTGTGGCCAATAAAAATGCTCATATAACACATCCAAAGTCTTATGCACACCAAAATGACCCATTAAACCACCACAATGTGACTCCTTGACAAGCAATTCCTTAACAGAACAAACAGGCACACAAATCCTATTGCCACGAAATAGAAAGCCTTCATGCCTATAGTATTTGTTAAATGCACCATGCTCACATGAGGCATAAATACCAGAAAAATCATAATCAGTGGCATACAATTCCTTCAAATGCTCAAATCCTAATAGCTTAGATGTACGAGTAGTGATCAAAGTATACCTACAAGACAAAGCATTAGCAACCACATTCTCTTTACCTTGCTTATAGGAAATCACATATGGAAAAGTCTCAATGAATTCCACCCATTTAGCATGTCTTTTATTCAACTTTTCTTGCCCCTTCAAGTGCTTCAAAGATTCATGATCTGTGTAAATCACAAACTCTTTAGGAAGCAAGTAATGTTGCTAGACCTCCAAAGCTCTAACCAAAGCATATAACTCCTTATCATAGGTGGAATACTTGAGGTGAGCTCCAGTTAACTTTTCACTAAAGAAAGCAATGGGTTGTTTTTCCTGCATCAAAATAGCACCTATACCAATCCCAGAAGCATCACATTCAATCTCAAAAGTCTTATCAAAACTAGGCAAAATAAGAATAGGAGCAGATCACAAATAATCTTTTAAAGTATTAAATGCAAGTTCTTGTTCCTTTTCCCATTTAAACCCAACATTCTTTTTAATGACTTCTGTGAGAAAAGCAGCAATGGTAGAAAATTTTTTCACAAATCTACGATAAAATCCAGCTAAACCATGAAAACTCCTTACCTTAGAAGCACTCTTAGGCATTGGTCATTCTCGAATAGCCTTCACCTTATCATCATCAATCTCAATTCCACGTGCACTCACAACAAAACCAAGAAAGACAACTTTATCAATGCAAAATGCGCACCTTTTAAGGTTGGCAAACAACTTCTCTTTCCTTAACACCTCTAAGACAGCCTTAACATGCAAAATGTGATCATCTAGGTAAGTGCTATAAATGAGAATATCATCAAAATAAACAACAACAAACTTGCCTAAGAAATCTCTCAAAACATGGTTCATCAAATGCATGAAAGTACTTGGTGCATTTGTTAGCCCAAAAGGCATAACCAACCACTCATAAAGACCATAATTTGTTTTAAAGGCAGTCTTCCATTCATCCCCTGGTTTCATTCGAATATGATGATATCCACTTTTTAAATCAATTTTAGTGAATATGCATGCACCATGAAGCTTATCAAGCATGTCATCTAACCTAGGGATAGGATGACAATACTTTACCGTGATTTTATTGACTGCACAACAGTCAACACATATCTGCCGAGTGTCATCTTTCTTTGGAACCAACAACACTGGCACTGCACAGGGACTCATGCCCTCCCTCACGTGCCCTTTGGCTAGTAGCTCATCTACTTGCCTTTGAAGTTCTTTTGTCTCCTCAAGATTACTTCTATAGGCAGGTCGATTCGGAATGCTAGCACCAGGTACAAAATCAATTTGGTGCTCAATTCCACGCAATGGTGGCAAACCACTTGGTACCTCAGTAGGAAACACATCTGCAAACTCCTGTAATAAAGAAACAAAATAACTAGGCAAATTTGGGTTAAGTTTGGTGTCAGATAGTAAAACTTCCCTAAACCGAATCATGATTAAAGCTCTCTTGCCTAACCAAGCACTCTTTAAATCTCTCTCTCTTGCATAGAAACATGATTTGCTCTCAACTCTATCACTCTTTTCTTTTCTTTCACCTTTTTCTTGTTTTTCACTCACCAGTAGGCCTTTGTCTTTACTTTTGTCCTTCATGGCCTCTTTTCTCTCTACTTTTTCAGTGACCTCACTTCCCATATTTCCCAAAGTAGTTTGGTGAAGCTTCACTTGATCAAGATACACCTCCTTGGGCGACAACGGTCCAAGAGTGATTTTGTGACTATTATGCTCAAATGAGTATCGATTCTTGAAGCCATCATGTAGCACCTGTCGATCATATTGCCAAGGTCTCCCCAACAGCATGTGACTGGGTTCCATAGGTACTACATCACACAACACCTCATCAACATCCCAATAGAGAAAGCAACCCTCACTTGTCTATTGACCTTCAACTCACCACTATCATTCAACCACTGCAACCTATAGGGATTAGGATGCTTAACACATTTCAACCCCAATTTCTCCACCATAATAGTACTAGCAACATTAGTACAACTCTCTCCATCAATAATCAAACTGCACACCTTGCCACCAACTAGACATCTAATATGGAAGATATTTTCTCTTTGCTCTAGGCTATCCTTCTTTACCTGCAAATTTAAAGCACACCTAGCAACAAGAGATTCACCTTGCACAGCATACTCCACATCATCATCAAAACAATCCTCTAAAGGCGGCATACTATCATGATCAGAATCATCACCATGATCAGATTCAGACACAACATCACCTTCCCTAATAACTATCATTCTCTTGTTTGGGCAATCAGCAGCATAATGACCCAAACCATGACACCGAAAGCATTTAATATCTCTATGTCTAGTAGTAGAAGAAGATGAAGAGGAAGGAGGAATACCTTTCTTCTTTGTTGAATCCGGAACCAACTCCTTGGAATTAGAGCCATTGGCTTTCTTTTTCTCATCATTATAATACCATCTTGAACCCTATTTTGAGGTAGAATTTGAAAATGATTTTGATGCCTGCCGTTTTTGTTGCTTCTCCACCTTCATGGCCATGCTTACCAAATCTTCCATCTCCACATAATGGTGCAATTCAACCACATTAGCTATCTCTCTATTAAGACCACCAAGAAACCTTGCCATAGTTACCTCTGGATCTTCCTCTATATTGGCCTTGATCATAAGCATCTCCATCTCTTTATGATAATCTTCAACTGATTGTGAACCTTGAGTTAGCTTGTGCAATTTGTGATGCACCTCCCTATAGTAATAAGAAGGCACAAATCTCTTCCTCATGACACACTTCATCGCATTCCAAGTTTCAATAGGAGGCTTTCCATTTCTTCGCCTGGACTTCACTGACTCATCCCACCAAATTAGAGAATAATCAGAAAACTTTTCTGCAACCAAACGAACCTTCTTCTCCTTAGAATAATTGTGGTAAGCAAAGATCATCTCTATCTTCCTTTCCCACTGTAAATATGCTTCAGCATCATTGCTTCCTTTAAATGGTGGTATCTGCATCTTGATAGCATTCATATTGTTGTCCAGCTGCCCTTTATTCCCAAACTTCATATTTCCAACTGAATCATCATCATCAAACTCCTCCTCAGAATGATCATGGTAGGAATCATGGTGACAATGTCTATGTCTTGTAAAAGATTTGCCACCACCCTTGGCCTTAGTTTGTGACACCTCATTCAGCCGTATATCCATATCATCCAATCTATGTTGTATTTGCTAAAGAGTCTTCTGCATGAGTTGCATGTCAGAAAATGTATTATCCTCAGTGTCACTCTTTGATGTGTTGCGAGCCATTCAAACAACCTACAAAGTGATAAAATAGACAACCTCACAAAGCACTCACTCATGTGTTTCACTCAAAAGGACTAACAAAATAACAAAACCAAATAAAAAGAAAAAAATGACCCAAAAAGAGATAAAATAAAAGAAAATAAAATTGGAAGGACAAAAATAAAATAAAAGAAAACAAATGAATCAAAGAATTTTTTTTTTGGTTTTTTTTTTGGTCAGCGCTACTTTTTTTTTTTTGCGTCGCTTGGACGCTGAAGCGTAGCACCTTTTGTTTTTTTGTTTTTGGTTTGGAGCGTTGTTGCTCTTTTTTTTTAAAATAAAGGAAATGAATAAAAGAAACAGAGTGAACAATAAAGGGAAAAAAAATAAGGATAAGCCAAAAAGGAAGGTAACGTGACCTTGATGTACAAGGACTTATGAGTAAAGAAACTAAAAAATGAAAGAAGCTGATATTCACGAAAAACGAATCGAAAAGACTGAGATTGAAGGGAACTGGAGTTTTTTTTTTTGTCAAGGAAACAATTAACTGAGAAGCAGATAAAATTCAAACCCAGAACAGGAATACAAAGGATGAAATCGATGACAAAACCGAGAAAGAGATAATTGAAAATAGATAAATGGGAATTTACCTAACGCCTGAAACTAATATCAAATGATGTGGAACCCCGTGGATATTAAGACCCAGAAACCCCAACACACAATTGATAAAGATGATAGGATTGAAAACCAAATAAAAATACTACAAGGGAATCACTCTAACTTGTAATCCTCTATTCAGCTTTCTGATGCAACAAGCCAAGGGAATCACTCCATCTCACTTGTACGCACAAAGTTTCTTAAAAGAAACCAAGAAATTTCATTCAATCAGAAGCTAAACCTTGTGTCTACCAAGTTTAGAGGTATTTATACCTCTTATTTAGGTTAAACCTATTTCCTAACCCTACCAGACTAAGCCCAAATTACTGCACTACCAATTGGGCTTAACAAACATAAAAATAAAATAAGTTTTGAACATTTTTTTTAAAATAAAAAAAACTAATAAACTGAATAAACCGACTTGGCACAACATGACCAAAATATTTTATCAATGCTGATTCACTAATAATAATATTTTGGGCTGTCCATAATTGCCAATAGGAGTCTTGGCTAATTCTTGATACATCTCTTCAGCAAATGGTTTGACCAAGTTTCTAAAATTATTTTGAATCCTTTTAGCTGACCCCCTTGTGATAGGTCTCATGGGCATGCTACAATTCTCATATGTTCTTCCAGTGCTAAAATGTCCAATTTGCCCTGCTGAGCATATATCAAAATGGATTCAAAGAAAGATTATACAAGTAGAGGTATTTTGAAAAATGTTACCGAGATTTAAAAAAAAAATATATGCACCGATTTAATATATAGATGTAATTCAATATACATATATAGTGGCATTTGCACAAAACACCGTGAAAGCCTCACTAAGTTTTTTATAAATAAATATCGTGGCAGTTCTTAACTGCTGCAAACTAAAGTGAAAAAAAGTGGCACTAATTTGCGGCGTCCACCAAAGTGCCGCTAAATTGTTAACCAATCTTTTAAAAAACTAATTCACGGTTGTTTAATCGTCGCCGAAACCACCACAATTGCAGCGGTTGTTCAAAATCGTCGTAAGATGGCTGACAACGCTCAAGATAGTGATAGTTTCCGAATCGTTGCAAATAGTTTAACAACCGTCACAGAACTTGAAATGAACCGCCGCAAAACACCTTTTTTGGTGTAGTGCAAGCAGAATCCTAGCATAGTGAGCATGTTTTCATGTTTTTCATAATGGAATGTAATTTGGGACTGTATTTACTTAAATTTACTTCCATGGATGTTTTGTACGCCATAGACTTTATTCATATTTTGTAATAATATGATATTAGACTTTGAAATAAACTATAAGATCTCAATTTAATGATGATGATTTAAAGAACAGGTGAATTGAATGGAAAAAGAGGATTGTATTTTATGGATTTTCATGGTTCAAATGTGCATATAGGGATTATATAGGTCCCAAGACTTACATGGGAAAGGGATTTCTCAAGTGCCAGTCATGGGACCAAAGCTAGTTATGAGATAAACTCACCTCTACCCCAATCGTAATAATTCCAGACCCTAGGAAAAACTTGCTAGCATACTGTATGCACCTAAGAAAGGATTAGATTGTGTGTTTATGCAAGAAGAGAGAGTCATGGCTTATGCCTCCAGGAAACTCAAGTCTCATGAAGAAAACTACCCGACTCATGACCTAGAGTTAGCAACCGTAGTGTTTGCCTTGAAAATTTGCAGACATTATTTGTATGGGGTAAAATTCGAAGTATATAGTGATCATGAGTTTGAGATATTTTATATTAAAAAGAACTAAATATGAGGCAGCATAGACAGATGGAATTTTTGAAGGATTATGATTTTGAATTGAAGTATCATGCAGGCAAGGTTAATGTGGTAGCTAATGCACTAAGTAGAAAATCATATCCCTTCACATGTCTTTGATGATAGTAACGGAGCATCAGTTATTGGAGAAATTTAGGGATTTGAATACTTCAGTATCCTTGTAACCCCATTGTACATATGCAAGTGAACTTAGAATTAAGTGTGAATTGAGCGACCAAAATAAGACAAGCCCAAGAAAGCGATGTATTTTTTAAGTCCATAAAGAGTAGGATTAAAAAACAACACCTTGAGCATTTCCATGTCGATGAAAGAGGAGTTGTGACATGTAAGGGAAGGCCATGTGTGCCTAACAATGAAGAACTAAGAAAGAAGATATTATTTGAGGCACATTGTCGTAAGTTCACTACAAGAAATTAGCTCAAAGGCAACGTTTTAAAAACGTTGCCTCAACATATAAAAAACGTTGCCTTTTCTCAAAGGCAACACTTTCCAACCAAAGGCAACGTTTTTCTGGGGGTTGCTTATACTGGCGTTACCTTTTCTCTAAGGCAACGGTTGACATAAAAAAGGCAACGGTCTATGAAAAAAAGCGTTGCCTTTATTGCATAAAAGGCAACGCTTTTGTTGTCAATCAAAGGCAACGGTTTTTTCACTCTCTGCGTGTTGCATTTTATTCCCACTTAAGGCAACGCTTATAAAGCATTGTCTTTTCTCTGGTTAAAGGCAACGGTTTATCTCGCTGCCTTTTCTCTAGTTAAAGGCAACTTATGAAAAACGTTGCCTTTTCTAATACTTTAGGCAACAGATTCAAAACGTTGCCTTTTGTAATATTTGCCTCTAACATTAGCTTCAGCCTTCAAAGCTTGGTGACTGACCCCACTTTTATAATATTCTATTAAATGTCCAATAAACTTCAACTTGCACTAACAACAAGTTTGTAAATAATCTGATTAAAATTAACCACAAGAAAAGTAAAATTTATGATTCAAGGCTAATTCCAGCTTATGATCACTTAGTTTTTTCATTAAAAATGGCAACTAAAGGGAATAAAATTCAGGGAAAAGGATAAACTATTAAGATTGGTAATTTTAAGTATTGATCCCATTTAAACTATATAGATCACACGTGAAAGCATATAGATACCAATTTGCAACAATTATGGCAAGGTAACCTCTTAAGATAGATCACACGTGAACTACTGAAACCAATATACTACTGTCAAAAGCAATTTCTCCTAAATTTCTATTAAAACTCAGCAAACCATCCTTTATAAGGATGAAATTACTCTATAATTTTCTCGGTTAACAATCAAATGGATTGCTTCAGGCAAATTTCAAACAACACCAAGCAAATTCAAGGAAGAATAGAAAGGCAATCAACTAATAGTTGATCACTAGAAACATTATATGTACTTGCAATGGCCTTTTCAGCGACTTGGGCATGCATGCTGCTTAACCAAGTTTTCTTTGGGACTGACATTCATAAGGGCTGCAGATAGCTTCTCAGAAATATTCCTCAATCCATTAGTTTCATCTCCATCCTTTATATTCATTATACCATCTTTGAAAGTTCAAGATCAAACTATCAGTACAATCAACCTCCACAAGAACAACTTAAAATATTTGATATTTATGCATAATTTAAACTAATTTCCAACAAATGAGGTGGTTACATACATCCTATACATAACATAGATGGCTTATACCTTATTGCATTAAAAAAAATTGTGCTTGCTAGATATTATCATGTATAATAGCAAGACCAAGAGTTTTTCAGCAAAGTTTGAATAAGTCCTAATCTCAACTATTTTGGTAGAATGATTTTGAAAAGAAATGTGCTAGGCTTCTGAAGGTAATTTTTGTTTCAGTTATGCCTCATGACATTGGAGTGCTTACCTGTTCATCTGAGTGCCTCTCAGAATCAGACTCTAAATGTTCAGTTTGGATGGAATTCATCTTCAAATACTAACAAATGTTGAGAAGCTCACTCAAATGCATACTATAAGTGTAATATCCCCTGTTGCTTTATGGATTGATGGCTGTCCCCACAAACCAATACGGGTCTTTTCAGCATGCTTTGTCCTCACTTGCACGCTTCCTGGGAAAACTTCCCAGGAGGTCACCCATCCCAAAATTACCCCAGGTCAAGCACGCTTAACTGTGAAGTTCTTTTAGTTTGGGCTACCGAAAAGAAGATGCATTTTGTTGGTATAGGTAGTGCAAATCAATTCATATAAGCTCTCCTCAACTGTATAGTCCCATACCTTTACAATCTTAGGATCCCTCTCATTCGGATGTGTAATCGGTTCATTCATGTACCCCTCCACTTAGAGGACCTTGCGAGGAGCCGCACCTTGTCCGTGCCCTCTTTGCACCGGTGATCACTCCTCGTCCTCGTCCCCGGGCGTTACATGCCCACCAGCTTCCGCCTGGTTCGTCCCTGAACCACACCGTACTGGGAGAGGTGCAGGCTCTGATACCATTTGTAACATCCCTTGTTGCTTTATTCACCTTATTACTTAGAAAGTATCCATCCATTAATGCACCATAAGTGGTAACATTAAGCCTATATCCTCTTTCCGCCATAATATCAAACATGTGTTGGGCTTCATGGATTCTTCCTTCTTTACATAACGCATCAATTAGTATGGTATAAGTATAAAGGCTTGGCTTGATGTTGTTATGAACCATATCATTCAGCAAGTGAATTGCTTCTTCTAATTTATCCACACAGCAGAAACCATGAATTAAAGAATTGTACGTGACAACATTAGGAGAAATTCCCTTGGCAACCATCTTAGAAAACAAATCACTCGCCTCAGTTGCAAGCCCATCTTTGCATAATCCATCAATGACTGTGCTGCACATTATTACATTAGGCTTAATTGGTTGTCTCTCCAGCTTTTGGAGCAACTCAAGGGCAGCTCCTGTTTGCCCTATTCTACATAGCCCCTTGATCAAGGTTGCATAAGTAACCTCATCAAGCTGATACCCCTGTGATCTGACCATGTCATGAAATTCCAGTGCTTTCTTAACCTCGCCACAAATACATAATCCTTTCATGAGTGTATTGAAAGTAATGACACCTGGTTCATATCCTCTCTTGATGATCTTTCCCAACACAGAAAAGAAGATGCATTTTGTTGGTATAGGTAGTGCAAATCAATTCATATAAGCTCTCCTCAACTGTATAGTCCCATACCTATACAATCTTAGGATCCCTCTCATTCGGGTGTGTAATCGGTTCATTCATGTACCCCTCCACTTAGAGGACCTTGCGAGGAGCCACACCTTGTCCGTGCCCTCTTTGTACCGGTGATCACTCCTCGTCCTCGTCCCCGGGCGTTACAATAAGTTATAGAGTAGGACCCTTACAAAAGCTACCAGAATAGGATAAAAGCATCAATAATTGTTTCAGTTTGTTATTTTGTTTTAACAACTGAAATGTTACAAAAATCTATGTTTTTAGGAACCATTTATCATGTCAGATATTATCAAACCATAAAATATGTGTCAGACAAACCTCTCAATGAAAAGAACTACTAGTTATCAAAATACAACTGGACCTGCATAATAATATTATAATAATAATACCAACTACAATCAGGTTTGCAAAATTTCCAGGGGCATGTATCCTTCGTCTTCAAATTAGTATCAAACAAAAGAGTTCTCAAATTTTATTCATCAAGCAAATATCTAGTAATAGGCATCACAACCCACAACTAGCTCAATAGATAGGGAAAATATATCACCTACCACCAATGGAAAAGCAGTACTATAATCCAAATCCGTAGAAATATCAATAACAATAGAAAGATTGCACATTTTCAAAATGCTGGGCAGCAAGAAGAAATTGTCTTATATCCATAATAAAGTTTCCTGGATTTAACTGTGAATCAATTAAACAACTCAGAAGAAGCTTTTGATTGTATGAAAACAATTTCAATGTTCTAAATGTAGACTCATACAAATCTTATACCAATATAAATGCATTGAAATAATCATATCTCTAATAAAATTAGCTAGGAGTATCTTCATTCCACAGTTGCACTCAGTTTGAAATAGCAACAACCAACATTTTCTTGATGAAGCTAACTCACCTGAAGCTCAAGCTTCTCCCCAGTTTGTATTTTGATAGTAACAAGGTAAAAGTGAAGATCACCTACACTATCAAGCTCAGAAGAATATTAGTTATGAAATAAAGTTTAAATGCTATTAAATCCGTGTCAACAAGAAAGAGAATAATTTGACAAGATTGCCATTTTTTTTTTCATTGCATAGCATAGCTACCTATACATGAACATAAGCCAAAAAACAAAAGTGTAAGGAAGGAATCAAAAAGGTCAAATACCTTTGAAACCTTCAGGCTAGCTGGAAAGCTAATAAATAAAGAAAATTGGAAACAAAGAATGGGCTAAAACTTTAGCGTGTAGACTCAAGGTATAAAACAAGAGAATGGAAAGGAAACAAAAGTCAATGACACAAACCATAGTGTTATCCAACAAAAATCAAGCCCGTGCAAGTGTGAAAGTAAACATTCATATAAAGATACCATGTACTGACAAACAAGTAGAAATGTAGAAGATAATGGGGTTTTCTATTTCTCACATTTTTGCTTGGCTTTTTCTTTTCTTTGTAGGTAGTGTCCTTGGCTAGTTAAACTTCAATTGTGCACTTACTCTAAAGTGAATAATGGGGTTTTCTATTTCTTACATTTTTGCTTGGCTTTTTCTTTTCTTTGTAGGTAGTGTCCTTGGCTAGTTAAACTTCAATTGCTACAATGATGCATTACAATAAACCAATAGAGATGTCTGTGCATCACCACAAAGCAAGCTCTGTTCCCAAGAAAGACCGAATAGTAAAGAGAAAAATAAAAAAAATAAAGAAAAGAATTGACAAGAATTCACTAATCTACAAAAGTTACATTTCATTTGTTTCTCTATAAAAATAAACATATTTGAATTATTGACATGATTAAAAGTATAGAACCAATTCATGCAAACTACAAAAGGGTTCTATTCTAAAGATAAGATTTGATTTTCCAGTAGTCAAGAGTAGCTCAGTAGTAGCATCTTATCTTACTTGATTGAACAAACACACTTTCTAATGCATGAGTTAACTAAAAACATTGATTAAATAGGTTCCTTTAATCCGTTCATCCAAGCAGCTCATTGGTACATCGATGAGTAAATACAACGTAGTAAAGCCAGATATGCATGTGAATAGATAAAATCATAGAAAGTAACTACAAACATCAAAATCCCCCTACAACCAAACCCAATCTCAAGGATACAACAAAATAAAGTAACAACAATGACAAGTAAGCCTTATTCCACTATGTGAGATTCACTACATGAATCAGACATCATCATAGTATTATGTCATAAATCATGATTACATTCACACTATTAACTATTTATATTGCTTCATTCTACACAATAAAGTAACACAAAAATTATTTGGAAGTCCAAAACTAAGAGATCTACAACAAAAAGGACATCAAATTTCCAATCTTTGGATTTGCAACCAACACCATAATGTTTCATTAAGTCACATGATTTTCATTTGATTTTTTTTAATTTTGCTTTTAATTAATAGTTTGGTTGGCTATCACAGGCTGCAATGCATAAGAAAAGAGCCTGTGAAACAAAGGGAGTGCATGATTAGCAATGAATAAAAGTAAACTGAACAGAAAAAAAAGGCTCAGTCACAACATTAAGGAATTATACCAATAGTTAGGCAGTTCATCTCCAATCACTTAAAGTGCATGAATACCAAAATATTTTTAATATGAGAAGGGAAAATGACTTTTGAAATATCAAACTCTGAATGAACTCATTAAAAAACCTCTAATTCACCTACCATATATGATCCAATATTTGTCTTATAATAACAAGGCTTAAATACTCACCATCAATTTTCAATAAATTGGAAAGATAGCTCAACCAGTTCTGTGAACATAAAAACAAATGCTTATTCTAGACATTGTCCAATGAAAACAACAAATGAGTTAACATATCCTTATGACATGCATATATATTTACAGAACTAAAAATAATTAACAAAAAAAAAAATCACATAACCCAGTACCTTAAGAATGAAAAAGCCACAAAGGGCCTCAAATTGTGTCATTAACAAAGCCATCACTAGCTTGTGATTGCCATCCTCATACACATCAGGCTGCAGCTTATGCAGAGTCTTCGATCACCATTGTCTTCGCCATGGTTTTCCCCGTCAGGCCCTTAGTACAGGCCAAAATGAAAAAAAAAAAAAAGAAGATCAACTCCCAAAAATGATGGAATCAGCATATCAGAAATGCACACAAATCAAAAGGAGCTGAACTTAAAGAAAGGCAAACAGTTTTGACGAAAAATAAAAAAAGGGAAAGGCAAACAGTGGATTAGGGATTGCATTTGAAAAGACAAGCATGGATCAAAAATAGAGAGAGACAGTGGCTGAGGGAAACTGAGGGGGCCACGGGAAGTCGGTAACGGCGGCGTAGCGGGTGGTCCTCACCGAGCGGCAATCGCGACGACGATGCAATGGCGGGTTTAAGCGCAAAGTGGCTACCAATGACGAAAGAGGAGACGATAGTGTGGCGGCTGAGTGACGATAATGGAGGAACTCGCGACAGAGCTCGCGGCAGTTGAGTGACGATAATGGAGGAAGTCGCTACAGAGCTCGCGGCGGCTGAGCGATGACAACGGAGCCAACCCAAGGAAAGTAACTCGAACCTGTGCTTGAAGGACAAGGTAGTGTCCGCGGCGTGCTCGGAGGATGATGTGGTGGTTGAGGCGGACAATGTTGGACGGTGGCCAAGGATGAAAGGGTTTTCATTGTTTTCATTTGGTTTGTGGCAGAGATTTTAGTTTTTCGAAGAGATTGAAAAATGTTTGGTGGGAATAGAAATTTTAATGGGAAAACACATTTTGAATGGCCTCAATTAGTTTAGGCAACGATTTACTTGTGGTGCCTCTTAGAAATTAAATGGCAACGGTTTTAAAATGTTAGCAATTTATTAAAAATTGTTACCTGTGTGCACAAGATACAACAACGGTTTTAACATGTTGTCTTTTTATTTTAAGACAACATTTTTTAAGCGTTGCCTTAAAACCCGTTGCCAAAGCTCTATAACCAGAAAAACGTTGCCTATGCTGACCTAATGCAACGGTTCTGAAGCGTTGCCTTTAAAAAGTGTTGCCTTAGACCTAAAATGTTGTAGTGGTTTACAATATACCCAAGTGCAACCAAATTGTATCAAGATCTTAAAAAAATATTTTGGTGGAATGGGATGAAACAAGACACAGCTAGTTTTATAGCTAGATATCTTACTTGTCAAAAGGTTAAGATAATGTTAGAAACTTGTAAGACTTTTGCAACCTTTGGATATACATGAGTGGAAATGAGATAGCATATCAATGGATTTCATGGTAAGATTACCTAGGACCTCCCTCTAGTTATGATGCTGCATGGGTGATAGTTGATAGGCTAACCAAATAGCTGATAGGCTGACCAAGTTAATCCATATCTTGCAACTAAGGATTAGTTGCCCATTATATAAATTGGCTCAACTTTACATCTAAGAAATTGTAAGGTTGCATGGAATACTAACAAGCATAATCTCAAATAAGGATCCAAGTTTTACCTCTATGTTTTGGGTAGCTTTCCAAGATGCCTTAGGTACTAAACTATGTTTTTATATAACTTATCACCCTCAAACAAACGACCAAATAGAAAGAACCATTTAAAACTTAGATGATATGCTTAGGGCCTATGTGTTAGAACTTTAAGGAAGTTAGGATACCCATTTACCATAGAGTTTGCTTATAATAATAGTTACCATTCTAGTATAGGCATGGCACCATTTGAAACTCTATATGGTAGAAAATGTAGGTCACCTTTGTGTTGGTCTGAGGTAGGAGAGAAAAGTTTACTAGGACTTGACTTTGTGCAGCAAACCACAAAAAAGATCAAATGTATTAAATAAAAATAACTCACTGATCAGAGTAGATAGAGAGTTATGCTGACCATAGGAAACGACTTTTAGAATTTGAAGAAGAAGACCGTGTTTTCCTTAGAGTCACTCTGACCACTGGGATTGGCGAAACCCTCAAATCCAAAAAGTTAAGTCAAAAATTCATTGACCCATTCCAAATCCTCAAAAGAGTAGGACTTGTTGCATACTATTCCTTTTCCTCCTAATCTTTCAAAGCTTCACAATGTCTTCCATGTCTCTCAGCTAAGAAAATATTATTTTGACCCTTCACACATCATAAGATATGATTCAATGCAAATACGAGATGATTTGACATATGAAACTAAATCGGCACAAATCATCGATAAATCTATCGAGCACTTAAGAGGGAAAGAAATTCCTTTGGCTAAAGTGGTCTAGAAAGGATTGTCACAAGAGGAGGCAACGTGGGAACTAGAAGATGAAATTTAAAGGTCTTACCCGAAATTATATCAAATGGGTTAGTGAATTTTGGAGACAAAATTCTTAAAAGGAAGGGATAATTATAACATTCTCTTCTTCACAAAATATTTTATAGAATAATTTATCATATTCTTGTTAGTTGTTTGAGTTGATTGTTGTAGAATAGCCTAATAAAAATTTAACAAATAATTAAATCTTGATTAATAAATTTCTAAAATAGAGCTATAAAATATTGATGATACCTTATGAAAACAAAATAATTAGTATTATGATATATATGTGTGCGTGTGTGTGTGTGTATAAACATGATGTGTGTATTATCTTTGATATATAATATATAGTAATATAAATAAATATATATATATATATAATTTTCTTGGAGCTCAAGTTATTAAAATTTGTTGACCAAGATTCCTTATTGCTCAAAGTTTTAAACTTGGTGCTCAAGTTTCCAAGCTTGTTGGCCATGATTGGAACCTCTATTTAAAGAGGTGATGTAAAGGAGAATTTCAAGTGTAGAGCTTTGAGCATTCTTGAAATAGAATGGTGTGGAAGGAAGAGAATGAAAGAGAAGAGAAAGTGATCGTGAGATAACAATGTTATCTCTATAATAATTTTAAGGTAAAGAATGAGTCTCCAGACGAAGATGATGGTGTGTTTCGTGACCTCTACTAAGGTGTGGGCGTAGGGCATGCGCTAGAGTCGGATCTGTGGGATGCAACGGAAGCGTGTAGATGTCGCTTTAGATTTATATAAGTGCACTTCTTTTGATAAGGCAATAGAACTATGATAATAGTGACTGATGTACTTATGAAGATATGATTATGTGTGTTGATATGTGTAACGCTTGTATTTTGTGGTTATTAATGGCATGTTTCCTTTCTCTATCATGTTATGTCTGCGACAATCGTTAGATTTTATCTAGCACGCGGCTCATGTTTTGTTTTCAAGTTTCAAAAAGAAAAATTTATTCGTATTTTCCGCTAAGTATTTTAATAAAAGAATGAGGCTAAGAAGTAATAACCTAATGATTAACCTAAATATGCTCTAGAGTATTGGGTTAAAAATTAGGATGTTACAGGATGGGCCTCACTGCACAACAGTGTTTTCCTTTCAAAATTCTACTATATGCACCTTGTAGTTTGCAAACTATGGAGGAAAGCTTGCTGCTGGCTATGAACATGGCTAGGTAAGCTCATCCATTAATTCCTCCTTTCTGTTTTAAAGGAAATGGTTTATTTCACTACAATAAAACTGCCATAATTTACTTTTTTTTTTTTTTAGTGTACGGTCCATATTCACTTATTTTACTCTTATAATAAATCAATGCTTTCACTAAAGTCATCCTTATATATATGAGTTAGGATCAAATTTTACCAATGGAACTTTAAAAAAATGTTACACCATTGGATAACTTTTATTAATATAAATATTTACAAAATCCACCGTCGAATTAGAAGCTCATATCATATAGATTATGTCTGTAAAATTTCAAATTAATCAAAATTATTTGGCACAATTTTTATATACATCAAAATCAACGTAATATATATACTTAAAATGAACAAAAATAAGAGCTACAGGATTAGATTTCTATTTATGATCAATTTTTATGAAATTTGAGATAAATGATCTTTATAATAGGTTGTAATTCAACAGTTGAATCGATCCAAAAAATTATTTCATTAAAAGTTATAAATGTTGTAACTTGATCCTAACCCAATGTGTGTATGTGTGTGTAGGGGGCATTCACGTGAGAGAAGTGGTTTATTATGAAAGTGAAATAAGCAAATCTAGGCTGTATAATCATACATAGATAGTCACGATTGAAAATTAATTAATGCTTACATGCTCATTTTAAAAAAATCACATGACTTTATATTTTA
This sequence comes from Dalbergia cultrata, assembly GCA_031216105.1. Classification (NCBI taxonomy): domain Eukaryota; kingdom Viridiplantae; phylum Streptophyta; class Magnoliopsida; order Fabales; family Fabaceae; genus Dalbergia; species Dalbergia cultrata. The sequence continues at coordinate 86,018,796 of CM062353.1, read as the reverse complement.
ATCTTAATCCTTCATGTAAGATCCAACGATTAAGATTCTCTCCTCTCACTCTTACAATAAATTATATTTCTCATGTGATATGCTCTCTCTCTCTCTCTCTCTCTCTCTCTCTCTATATATATATATATATATATATATACACACACATACACACACACATGCAAGAGGGATTCAATTATTCTATGAGTAAGTCTTCTCCACTTACTTTATTGAATATTTTTTTATAAATAATAAGTTTTATCGATTCAATCATTATTGAATTAGTAATATTATTTTGATGATCAAACATATTAAATTTTAAAAACGTAAATATTGATAGATATATAATCTAATACTCAACATCTATGTATATTTGACCAAATTACGTTATATGTCCAAATAAAAGAGACAATGGAGTACCAAATTGATTTAAAATTTTATACACTTAATCTATATAGTATAAATTAAATTTACAATTTAACAATTGAATTGATGGAATTCCATATATACAAAAATGTTATTTTATGAAATAAGTATATCAAATTACTGATTAACACTTATTCCTGTAGTAAATGGATCTCACACACACACACTCACCCTATAATTTTATATCCAGAATGATGTGTCATGATTATTAGTTTTTACGTTAATTAGTAGCTCATACAACAAACATAAGCACACAAATCATTTTAGCAAGAGATAGGATCAATGGAACTATTTCTTGAGTTTAACAATTTAATTTAAATATAATTAAGCAGAAACATCATTTTTTTTTTCGTTTAATAAACAGCAGAAACATCATTACCACTAGAAAGACAGATACTACAGCTGCATTCACCCAACATCATACTTAAACTGATCAAGTTCCACACATCTCCAAATTAAAAGTTACTGAAAAGATCAGCAACAAATTATTAAAGCAATATCTAGCTATCTGAAACAAAAATAAAGTAGAACTACTAAAACCATGAGAAACCACAATCTATCTCCTAGGAAAGCATGCAAACCACGATGCATTATTGAAAATTAAAAGTTCCTGCAGCCTTGAAATATGGTTCAGATGAACCTATGCTCTCTTAAATAGTTACGTTCTTCTTCTTGTCCTCCTTCTTATTATTGTTCTTAGCAATGGCCTTTGCAAAGGCCTCCACAATCCGTTCCTGTGACTCCAGAAACAGCTTAGTGCGCTTAGCTTCCATCTCCATTCGCATAGCCTCAATCTCCTTTGCCACCTCCATTTTCTTTTGCTCCATCCTCAGATATTTATCTCCAAACAACTTGATTGCATTCGCCAACTCATTAACTGGCTCCCTCTCCCTCTCCCTCTCCCTCGACCCGCCGCTTCTCTCTTTCACAATTAACTCATTAACTGGCCTTGTTGCACCACCACCACGCGCAAAGCTTGAGTGTGTAGGACGTTCTCTGAGTCTCTTATCCCCAACCTTAGCCACCTTGCTGCAAGAGTACGGTTTTGACCCACTAGCACCAGCAGCATTAATCTTCATGAATTTTTCGTACAAGTTCTGTTGATTGTTGTCCGCTTGTCGTTCTTCAAGATGCAGCAGGCCGAGATTCTTCCTTGGGTTGGGAAGACCCTTCTCCATGGAGTCCATGGATTTGAAGTGGACCCATGACAACGGGTTGAACCGTGAGGTTGATGCATTGGATCGGGCACGCTGGGCCTCCAAGCGGTAGCGCTTGCGAAGCTTCTCCATCTTGTGACTGCACTGGAGGGCAGTCTTGGGACGAGTTGCGGCGCTGATGGTGGCCCCCATGAGTGCAACTTCATCAGCAATCTCTTGCCAATGGCTGGCCCTGAGGTTGCCTCGGCCAAGGGCGTACCACTTGTCACGATAGGCATGGATGAGGGCTGTGGTTTCTTCAGGGATCCAGCGCGGTGGCGGAAGGCCGCGAGGAGCCGAAGACCTGGGGAGTGCCGCTGGCACAGGCACAGCAGAGGGTGCAGCAGCAGCAGCAGCATGGTTGGACTTAGAGGAGGAGGAGGAGTGATCATTTGTAGAGGAAGATAGAGAAGACAGAGAAAGAGAAGAAGAAGACATGGTGGGTGGATATGATGGAGATGGAGCAGTGTAGCTAGCTAGCAAGGTGGGAGAAGAGAAAGAAAGGACTTATTATTCTTATGATGGATATGATGAGGAAGCCAACACAACACAACACAACACAATGCAAGACCACTTGGGGTTAGGCTCTATTAATAAGTAACGCACTACGCCTTGAGGGTGAGGGTGAGGGTGACAAATACTGTGAATGTGTGATGAGCAATTTCCTTGTCATCATCATATTACCAAAATTAACCGTTAGTGGGCTGGCACGGGGTAAGGGACTTGGATGAGTAGTGTAGTGGTTCATGAATGGAGTGGCCGAGTGGGGTGAGGTCTTATTATATTTCCTAATAACCATTTTTTTTGTGTTAAGAAAGAGATTTATCTTGAGGTAAATAAACTACTATATATCGTGTGATTAATTACTTTATTTGTTTTTTTAATATTGAATTGATTCATTGCTATCTTTAAGGTATTTGTTAGCAATTTTGAAAATCAAATTAATGTTAGAAAATAGTTTTCTAAACATTTGATTAATTGATTAAAAACATAAAAGTTAGAGCACCGCTCAAGTGAAAGGAATTGTTTATTTTGAGAGTGAAAACAGTAAATTTAGATCATTGAATCTTACATGAATGTTCAATATTAGAACAGCTGTTTTTACAGTTTCTTAATTATATTTCAATCTTAATTATTAAAAAATTATTACTTACTACTTATTTTTATTATTTATTATTTTCCAAATGTAGAAATTAAATTTGGCATAGTAAATATATATTAACAATAAATATATTATCATTAAGATTGAATTTATAAGGCATGAACACACTAAATTTTGGATACATATTTAGGCAATTCAAATAAATTTGACTATAGGATAATATCGATAAATGATCCTTTTATTTTCTATCAAAAGAAAAATATCTAACCGTTTATCAAAAGAAAGAAAAACATATCTAACCATTTATCAAAAAAAGAAAAATATCTAACCTAAAGAGCATCATTATAAAGGTCTTTTTATTTTTTATTTTTGGTTATTGATGAAAATATTTCTTATAAATGAAACACAAATAAAGGCACTCTTGATCTATAAAAGAGAAAATATATAATAATAACAATAATCATGATCTTATGTAAGATTGCAAGAATCAGAGAACTGTTTTTTTTTTTTTTTATCTCGAACGGATAGCTATTTGACGTAACAATCTGGTAGATTCTTTCTTACAGTTTGAAACTTTTGAGAGTTTTACTGAATGTTGGTTTACCTAGGGCGTTCATCTGAGCCAAAACTTAACAGGATTCGTTCGGGTAATACTTTAAGTTGATTTGATCTGTTTCATAGCCAAATAAATTTTTGGAAAATATATTTTTTATAATAATTAGTGATAAATTATAAGATTTTATAGTTCAATTAATATATTTTATATAACTCTATTATTTTTATATTAATATGGTTTGTTTTGAAATACATATGACAAAATATTTCTTAAATTTTGTTTCATACTTATTAAATTTTATAACTTTACTAAGTATAATATTTAACTTCTCATATGTTGTTTGAAGGCCAAGTTGACCCAGTCACTAATTGGGTTATTATCGGCTTACTGAAATTGATCTGATATAAAAATGGGGCTAGGTTTAAGTTTGATCCACCCAGCCCAATCCGTCTCTTGTACACTCTTAGGTTCACCCATAATAAGCCTTTCTTTTTTTTGGTCGAGCCACAATAAGCCTTTGGATAGAAATAAAATACAACTAATAATGATCATTTCTAACCCTTTTTTTTTTTTAAACAAGAAGGTCAAGGCCCAGAAAGACTCAAAGAAACAAGCTTAAGAATGAGGTATGGAGGTCCCTGATACATCAAATATTTAGGATCACATACATTGAGTGATGGAGGAGGAGTGTTTCAAGTGATATTGTGATAGTTGTTTCCCGTGTGAAGTTTGCCTAGCTTATCGGCCACCTTATTAGCTTCTTGCGGGATATGTTGAACTTTAATTTCCTAGTTTAAATGAATATGTCTGTTTATCCAAGATATAAGAGTAGCGTGATTTAGTGATGATGCTTTCGCCTTAATCAAATCCACTGCTTGCTTACAATCTGTCTTAACAATGACTTTCTTGCAACCCAGTGTCCATGCTGTTTGGATTCTAACAAGAATACCCCAAAGTTCTGCTGAGGTTGCATCAGTTCTGCCCAGTTTCTGAGTTACTGTCATGATCCATTAACCCATAGAATTTCGGACCACACTAGTGCAGCAAGCATCTCCACTGTCTCCTACAAGAGTAGCATCCGTGTTGACCTTTACCTATTCCTTTGGGCGCGTTTTCCAAGTCGTATCATGCCTCTTATTGATTCCCCCTCTTGTTTTGTTCCTTCTTTGAGGCAGCGCACTAGTGATGGTGTTAACATAGCCTAGAATTATTTTGTGTTCGGTATTTGGCCGTGTAAAATTGTTCTCAAACAACTCTTTATTTCTCTAATTCCAAAGCCTCTAGTAGGTTACCATAAAAACATCAGTCCACAAGTAGTTGTCGTAATATCCCCAATGGTTATGTATATTTGTCTCAATCCATACCATTGATGCAGCTGGGCAGTCTCGAAGCAAATTCAATATGTCTTCCACCTTCTCTAGACATGAATGGCATGCTAGGGAGGGGCCAAACCATTGGCTTCTCTTGGTTGCTATCATCAGTCGCTAGTGTGTAGTAATCGAGATAAAGACTTTAATTCTTTGGGGCCCTTTCCATTGCCAGATACTACTCTATGTGCCAGTGAGACTTGCCGCTGTTGTAGAAATAGATTCATAGGCACTTTTGGTGGTGAAACGTCGATCCTTTGAAAGGTTCTAGTGCACATAATCAAGGGGTTCACTTGGGTCAGGGGGGAATTGGCCTTAATTCATTAATGATTTTGGTATGGAGAAAAGGAATAAGATCTTAGATCTTCCATTCCCCATTCAAATCAACATAGTCAGCTACCTTATAGTTGATAATCTGTGGGGGCAACGAGCTTTGAGCTAGCAATCTGAGGGGGCCATTCTTTTGAAGCCACGAGTCAGTCCAAAAACAAATTGACATGTCATTCCTACATGAGCATGAAGTATTTTGGGGTATAAAGTCCTAGCATTCAACAATGGCTCTCTAGATTTGAGATTATTTGTCAGCCTACTTTAGAAATAAAAGCTTTGTTCATGTTTTCCAGGCTTTTAAATCACAATCCACTTTAAGATTTTGGCTTACAAAGGGTCTTCTACTTTACTAGATGCGGCTTCCTTACCTTATTAGTTGTTCCCCACACAAAGTATCTCTAAGCTTTTTCAATTTGAGTACATATGCCTTTAGGAACCTTGGTTCATTGCATTTGATAATTCACTGCTAAAGTCAAGACAGAATGTGTAAGTGTAATGTGGCCTACCATTAATAAACACTGTGATCTCCATCCTTGAAGCTTATTTTGAACATTGGTTAGGACTTTTCCATAGGATCTTTTTGAGCTCCTTCCATTGATAAGTTGTATTCGCAAATAGTATAAGCCCCTAAAGAGCTAATGGAGCTACGACATTGAGTGGGGACTTTGGGGGAGTAGGTTATGAATGTTTTTTGTGGATTCACCCTTTGACCCGAAGCTTCACAAAATAACTTCAAGCAATCCCTCATTATGTTCATTTGATTCTTCATTTCCTTTCCAAAAAGAATAAGATCATCTACGAACATCAAGTGGGAAATTTTGACCTCAGAGCATCCAATGCTTATGGGCTTCCACCCTTTCTTCAATAATATGTGAAAGCCTATCCATACAAATAACAAATAGATGGAGAGATATTGGGTCTCCTTGTCTTAATCCTCTAGAAGGGTTAAAGGAATTCATTTTTGAACCATTCCACAGGATTTGAAAGGAGACAAAGGTAATACAGCTCATAATGATAGAGATTAATTGAACAGGTAATTGAAAATCAATCAGACACTGGTGTATAAAGTCCCAGTGGAGGCGATCATATGCCTTTTCAAGATCAATTTTTATTGCCATAAAGCCCTTACCTTTTCTTAGCTTTTTCATGGAGTGAATAGCTTCTTGGGCCACAATGATGTTATCGTGAATTCTTCTCCCTAGGATGAAGCTAGATTGGTATGGGGAGATTCTATGATTTAGGCGAGTCTTGAGTCTCTTCACTATGACCTTAGTGAGAATCTTATAGGGTGTTGCATAACGAAATTAGCCGAAACTGGTTGATGAACTCTGGCTTTCCAACTTTTGAAATCAGAGCAATAAGAGTATTATTGATGCCCTTCACTTTTTGCGGATTTTTCCATATATCAGTGATGTATTTGTGAAGTGAGTCTTCAATTATTTCTTAACTGGTTTTATAAAATAATGCTGGAAATCCATCATCTCCCAGGGCTTTCATAGAGCCTATGTTGAACATAGCTCTTTGGATATCTTAAACAGAGGGAGGTACTTGGAGACTCTCAAGTACATTAATATCATCATTCGGATAACTAATCTTTGATAATAAGGTGGACTCTACTTCATTCTCCACCTCAAAGAGTTGTCGGAAGAAATTCTGAACATGCTCGCGAAGCTCATTCTCATCCATAATCGAATTACCTGTTGCATTTTTGAGATACTGTACCTTGTTCCTCCTTCTCTTGATAATAGTTTTGGTATGATAGTATTTGGTATTTTGGTCACCATCAACTATCCACCTTGCTTTGGATTTTTTATGCAAGAAGATTTCTTCATGTTCTAGTATCAAATCCAGCTGGGAACCTAATTCCTTCTCCAAGGTGTCCAGGAAATTACTGAAGTTGTACCTGGGAGAGTTTTGTATGCCCTTTAACCTATTTAGAAGCTGCCTCTTTTTCTTGAAATGTTCCCAAACACTTCTTTGTTACATTGAAGTAACTTAGGAGTCATTTCCATGATTGCTTCTTTGAATTCAACCCCTTTATTCCATGAATTATGTAAAAAAAGTGTCATACTCTGGGTGTTCGAACCACATTATTTTGAATCTAAAGGGTCTGCCAACTTTGGGGTCATTGTTGCCATCACAATTTAAAAGGGGGGAATGGTGATCGGAGTGCACCCTGGGTAGAACATTGATGATAGCTTCCTCAAACCTAGCTCTCCAAAGGTTATTACAGCGTCCCCTATCTAGCCTTTTAAAAACTATGTCACGATCTTGCCATTTGGGGCCTTTCCAAGTGAAGTGAGACACATTATATCCAAGATCAATGAGGCCACTCTGATTAATCTAGTTAGTGAAGCTTCTTCCTTTATGTGCTTCAAACGGAGCACCACTTTTCTTCTCCCCCTCCTTCATGATCTCATTGAAGTTCCCAATGACCAGGGATTCACTGCCTGCAAAAGTTATTGAATTTTCAAGTTAAGGCCAAATTGTTTTGCGAGTAGCTTCTTGAGGGTTGGCATAGACAACATAGATGTTCCAAGGCTTGCTGCTATCAACTGCAACAGCTACATGGATGAATTGGTCCTCTATCTTTAACGGGGTTATAGAAATATCAGGTATATTCCATAATATCCCAATACCACCAGAGAATCCTCTAGCTTCTGATATGATATAATTGGAAAATCCCAATTTGTGAACAATGTTGCGTGCATTGGTTCCACTAACTCTAGTTTAAAGTAGGACCATAATATCAGGGAGCTTCATTTTAGTTATTTCCTTCAAGGTTCTAGTAAATCTGGGGCTAGTAGCCCCTATACAATTCCAAACTAAAATTATTATATAAAACGAATTAAGGAGAGGCCCATTTGGGCAATCATACCAGCTGTTGTATTATCACTCCTCTAAGAGGTCATTCTCTTCCAAGCCTACTTCGGCTTCATCTTCAATAGCCATATTGGCTTCATCTTCATTCCATGGGTTGCAATTTGGCCTCTTCATCCTTTAAGGCCCATTCATCTTTATCATCCTCGTTCATTGTCTCAATTTCTGTTCCTACATGAGGAAATGGGCTAGGGGGTTTTGGTTTTGGTTGGTCGCTTGGCTACATCTCGGGGACTATGGTGAAATTTGATGTGGAAAAAGGCTTGGTTTGGGAATGTGAGCTAGCGGTGGATGGGACACCGGATGTGTTTGGTGGGCTATCGAATTGGTCCTGGTTTTGTATTGGGTTAGAGGGCTGTGTTGCAACTTCTACTGAGTGTGCATAAATGGTCTTGGAATTCGGTACATGTGTAGACAAATTGGGTATTGGGCTCTTTGTGGATTGGGCACTTTGTTTAGGTTCTAAGACTGCATTGGTTCCAGTCCATGGCTACCTTTTGTTTAGACTTTCTCATTTGGCTTCCATTCACAAAGCCCTTACGCGTGGCCCTCTCCTTTAGCTCATGTAAATTAGAGGCATTTGACTATTCATTTGGTAGCAGCCCTGCCTCCTCTTGTGATGGAACACCTTCCTCCTGCAGAGCAGTAAAGCGAGAATTGTCGGCTATTATCTCCAGTTCTTTCCTGCTTTCCACACCAACATCAGTTTCAGGATGCGCCGCATTCCTCTGCATAGTACATTTTGTCCGTCTTTGGCGTTGTACTATCATCCAAGGGCCAAAATGTCCCTCTTCCTTATATTATTTATTTTGAGAGTGAAAACAGTAAATTTATATCGTTGAATCTTACATGAATGTTCAATATTAGAACAGGTGTTTTTAGCTTCCTAATTATATTTCAATCTTAATTAATAATAAATTATTACTTACTTATTTTTGTTATTTATTATTTTCCAAATGTAGAAATTAAATTTGGCATAGTAAATATATATGTGTAAATATATATTAACAATAAATATATTATCATTAAGATTGAAGTTATATTATGGGGTATGAACACATTAACTTTTGGATACATGTTTTAGGCAAGTCAAATAAATTTGACTATAGGATAATATCGATGAATGATCCTTTTATAAATTTCTATCAAAAGAAAAACATCTAACCATTTATAAAAAAAATGAAAAATATATCTAATTGTTTATCAAAAAAAGAAAAATATCTAACCTAAAGAGCATAATTATAAAGGTCTTTTTTATTTTTTATTTTTAGTTATTGATGAAAATATTTCTTATAAACGAAACACAAATAAAGGTACTCTTGATCTATAAAAGAAAAAACGATAATAACAATAATTGTGATCTTATGTAAGATTGCAAGAATCGGACAACTATTTTTTTTAGTTTTTTGGATCTCGAATAGATAGCTGTTTGACGTAACGATGTCGTGGATTTTTTCTTACAGTTTGAAACTTTTGAGAGTTTTACTGAAGTTTGGTTCAACTAGGGCGGCCATAATTCGCCCGAGCCAAAACTTAATAGGATGGATTCATGTAATACTTTAAGTTAATTTGATTTGTTTCGTACCCAAATAAGTTTTTGGAAAATATATTTTTTATAATGATTGGTGATAAATTATGAGGTTTTATAGTTCAATTAATATATTTTATATAACTATTATTTTTATATTGATATGACTTGTTTTGAAATATATATAACAAAATATTTCTTAAATTTTGTTTCATACTTACTAAATTTTATAACTTTACTAAGTATATATTCAACATCTCATATGTTGTTTGAAGGTTGAGTTGGCCCGGTCACTAATTGAGTCATTATCGACTTCCTGAAATTGATCCGATATAAACATTGGGTTGGGTTCAAGTTTGATCCACTCGGCCCTATCCATCTCTTGTGCAGCCTTAGGTTCACCAACAATAAGTCTTCCCCTTTATTTTTTTGGGTCGAGCCACAATAAGCCGTTGGGTAGAAACAGAATACGACTGGTGATCATTTCTAAGTTTATTGCCCATAAAATTTTTACAGCCCAAACCAAATATTGTTGGTAATCTATTCTCCCTTTACCGGCCATAGTAATAGGCCTTTGGACTCGAACCTAATACGACTAGCAGTCAGTTCTAACTTTACTACCCACATATATGAGTTTTAGAGCTCAAACCAAATATTGCCCATAATCAGTTCTCACTTTACCCCTCACAGTAACAGGCTTTTGAGATCAAACCATAAGCTCTGATAATCAACCTCACTTATTATACATATAGCGGTTTTGATCTATAATAATCATAATAATAATAATAGTCTTGATCATTTGTAAGATTGCAGGAAACGTACTCTTAAAGTTTAATTTGAAAGTTGAGAGTTTTACTGAATTTTGGTTCACCTTATAGAACATGCAATATACAATAAGCCTTTGGGCTCAAAACTTCTAACTTTGTTGCCCACGAACATTAATGTTTTGGGCTCAAACCTATACTGCTGGTGATCAATTCTCACTTTACCGTCCATAATAATAATAGGCCTTTTGACCAAAACCAAATACGACTAGGAATTAGTTCCAACTTTCTTGGCCACAAGTATGGAATGTTTCTAGTTCAAACCAAATACTTCTGGTAACTGGTAATCAATTGTCACTTGACTATGGCCCACAGTAAACTCAGCAATAGGCCTTTGAGCTCAAACCATACACTTCCGGTAATCATCAGATCCCACTTATCCGAAAAAAAATTGTTAGTTTTGATCTATTAAAAAAAAGAAAAAGATAGTCTTGATCTTTTGTAAGATTGAAAGAAACGCACAACAATTTGACATAAGGATCTGTTGTGATTCCTTCTAAAATTTTAATCGAATATAGCGGTTGATCACTTCTGCCTAACTTTATTGATATTTGGCATACAATAAAATTATACAATAAATACACACCAACACCTTGTTACCATTAGATATGATAAGTCGAATGAATAGAGATCACACATCACATCCAATAATAATAAGATATATGATATATATTTATTGTACAATTTTATTATACATCAAACATTATTCCATCCCACAAACACAAATTTTTCAGCTCAGACCAAAATGCACCAAACAATTCGACCAACAAAAATAGCACTTAACAATCAAGCAAGAACTTTTGTCAACTTATCCAACGAAGCCTCTCAAGTCCTAAGTTAATTTAGAAGGGGGAGCCAGCCACTCCTATATGAAGGTAGCTCGTCTCCTTCCATAAAACAAATTCATTTACCCAATTTTCAAATCCACGACCCACTTCTTTGAACCACACTCGATATGATAATTACACAATTAATGATCTGATTAACATAGTATTTAGAAAACTTATATAGATCTGAACATTATATGAAGTAAAATAAAAAAAATTTAGACGTTAAAATAAAAGGAGGTGTTTTATAATATATTTAAAAGAAATTATATTAATACAAAGAAATTATGCTATGTAAAAATATTATATTTACCCAAAATTGTTTTGAAATGTAGCTTTTAAAAGAATTATGTGGGTTTGGTTCGATTAAGCTAACTCAAAGTATGATCCAAAAACATCACAGCTATAATCCTGTAAGGACAAATAGGCTAAAACTACGCACCACAGACCACATAATTTCAACATTCTAAAGCATAGAAACCAGTTAATTCTCTTCCATATCTCCAGTTTATCCACATCTCTAATAAGTGAACCAAGAAATATCCAAAAGGGTCACGTACATGCCTACTAAACTAGTTGAAGTATAATAAACTATTTAATTTGAAATCAGCTATAATTTGGTGCCTGAATATCTGCATTATTTATATCCCTTCAAGCATGTAGAGAAGTGCCTTGAGACTGAGATCCATTCCTGTATTGCCTTGATAAAATTGAAACCATTATCATTGAATAAAGAGGAAAAAAAACACATCTTTGAGAGATTAAATGAATGGAACCAAGAATAATCCTAAAAGTTTCTGCATCTATATTCGAGGAATTACAACTGTGTGGTAATTCTCCGAAACCGTAACGAAATCGTGTTCTCCAAGACAGAGACATTAATGTCATTCCAAATCTCGGATTTAGTTGGAAGCTGAGCAATTTTCTCCAAGATTTCCATATCTTCAGAGAGAACGAAGCCAAAAACGGTGTATGCATTTCTCCATTCATTGTGATTAGCCAGGCTGATGAAGAATTCTGGACCTGAACCAACCCATGCAACAGATCCTCTTCTTATGGTAGGACAATGTTCTTTTGGAATATCCTTGAATATAGAACCTTGGGATTCAAATGTTCCTTGGATTAGTGCAAAAGGGGGACCAAATGGAGCCTGCATCAACATTCAAAGTAATAAACACATTAGATGGGGGTTAATAAATCAGTAAGCTTTATATAAAAAAATAAGTATAAGAACAAGGCTGCTACCACTGAACATGTTTCCCCCATCCACAAACAGACTTCAGACAAAAATTTCTGAACAAGAAAGCTAGGATGAAGATGAAGGAGATACAGGTACAGGATGAAACCAGTACCAAGCAGGGAAGTCTCACAAGTGGAGCCATTACTTGGTTTTCCCTTTGTACCCATTTTATTTTCTTTTTCTAATTTATGGCCAGGAAGGGAAGACAAAAGGCCAAAAAGTATTGAGAGTAAATTATGTAAAGAAGCAAAGCAGAAGTTTTAAGACGTGTATTGAGAAGTGGGAAATGAAGGAAAAACTAAAATTATTTAAAATTTTAAATGAAATTAGGATAACAGGAATTCTGCATTGGGCGCACAAGTTATAAGCCTTTGATTCAAAAAAAAAAAAAAAAAACTTGTTCTTATGTTTTCGTTTGGTAACTTGTTAGCATTAAATTTAAAACATAATGATATTTAAACTAGACTTAGTCTCTAATAGTAGCTCATGCTAGAAGTCTAAAAAAGGAGCAGGTGAAATTATGAGCATCTTCCAGACATCAACATACAAGATAAACTCAGATTCTTTCAGATTAATCCAATCAAATAATAAAGGAAAACACGAGTGAAGTGATATTGAAAGTCAAAGTACATAAATCAGGAATGCGATGTGCAGTCACCTATGTATATCATGTCTCATCACCCCCCAAAGAACAATGTCTCTGTGTGTGTGCCGTTGTGTGAAACATAGAGAAAACTTCCTACCAGCAAGTAATTCTTCTAAAATAATCCATTTACAGCTAAATGATTGAAAAAATTTATGAAAAATTAAAAGCAGAAAATCTACACAGAAGCAGCAACATAAATGCACAATTTCGCAACATTGTTCACATAATGAAACTCACTTTTTTTATGTGGTTTCCTTCTGAATCCCAAAAGCCTCCTCGGCTTTCAGCACGATAAATCTGGCAGCCAATGCAATGAGGCAATGCCAACAGCTCAAGAACGTAGGAAACAGATTGTGGAGCACACTCAGGCAAAAGCTGTAGCAATGAAAGTTCATATAAGAGTGCAATAAACAAAATGGAAGAGATGCCCAGCATATTGGATAAAAAAGTAACCAAGGTGGAAGATTGCAATGAATGTCAAAGACATGGTAAACTCACTCTCATACGAAGAATTCCATAGTCAGTTTCCAGACCAACAATGCCCTAAAAGTACAAAATACAACAAACAGATAAATATACAGCTTAAAGAAATACCTGAATAAAAATATATATATACAACAACCACATGGCTTAGAGATGAGCACAAAACAGATGTATAAAGCTGAATTCTCAAGAATTCAAAATACATTCCAAAGACTATGTTGCTGAAAATCCTGCTTAAGTAAAACAATAATGATGATATATAGATGTCTAAACATAAACAGATTAACTGCTAGGCAATGTAGGACTTGGGCCTTCCTTTTTGTACAGATTTCTGCATTTCTAAACAAACCAGGAGGAATGTGTGACTAATGTTTTGATATGTTCATCTGAAAGCTTTTTAAAATTAGAAGGTTGTGGAACTATGGTTTAGGTTTTGCAGCATCCATACTTAAGCCAATAAGAATGAACACCAAGGTTTTCCAACCAATTAGGACCGAAAACAAATGCAGTACCCTTTGTCATGCTCACCAGTCACATCTAAAATGTAAAATTAAATAGGCTCACCAGCAAAAATTGGTAAAATAAAAGCTAAAAAACAGAACAGTAAACAACTTGATCTGCTTATGTTTGATGCATGTCTGTAATTACTATTACTGGAAAAGAGGCTAAATGTATGTGGCAATGTGCAATCTATGCTACAATTTAGTGCATTTGGTTGTATTTTTTAGGTTTCAATGGAACAATACTTGATTGGGATATGATAGGCATTTTGTTTGGCTTCTATTTGGTGTAAAGCATATGGTCTTCTTAATGGGGTTCCCTAGTCAAGATGTTAAGGGATGGGACAGCTTTGTTTCATTGATTTTCTCTCTTTTCTTTGTGCTCTTTTGTCTAAATGAATTTTTTTCATGTATAAAAAGAAACTTTTAAAATCCATATAAAATAATTTGATATAGAAACATGTCAAATCAGTATATGGATTACCAACTAATCACATTAATATAATGCCCGTACCTCTCCCTTATCAAAGACAAGCCCAGAAGTCCACATAACTCGACCTCCTGAATCTCGTCGTTCAGGGTTCAAAGCATCCTTCTGTCTTTTTAACCAACACTGAAACAAGAGCAGGTAATAATAAAAATATTAGGATAGGTTGCACTAAAATTCTAAGCCTGAAAAACAGGAATCCTATTCTTACACTGTTGTTCATCTGAAGCAATAATAAACTACACTTGCTAAAATAGCCCATCTTGACAATGATGCCACTATAATGCCCAACCAAAATTTCACAATATAAATCATAACCCATGCAAAAGTGTCATTCAGTTAAAGCAAAAAGGCATTAGGCCAACAATAATATTTGTGATAATTTTTACAAGTTCATTATGTAACAAATATTCAATAAATAGAACAACTGCTAATCCAATTAGGAGAGAGTTGACTTGGCATTGGCAAAGGTGTAAAAGTGATAGTTATCCAACAGAATGTTGCAATTTTAGACAACTTAATAATAAACATATAGATGAAAGTAAGACTTCACAAGGAAACGACAGAAAGAAAATACAGCATACACGACTTTTGGTCAACTGTAGGCTGTAACAGTGACTAGCCTATCCCCTTCTCATAAATCCCATCCCACCCAGTTTCAGTTGGGATTTGAATATTGGGCCTCCAAGATGGAGTACCCAGTCCAAAACCTAGATCTTGTTATGGGGAATAATACCAATGAGCAATGCGTAATGATGACAAAATAAAAGTGCTTGGCATAATCTACAAAATTTGAAGTTCCTGGCAGAAGAGTAGATCAGATGGAGAATAATCCAACAGGTAAAGGGACACCTTGAAAATCCACAAGTGAAACTGTTAAAAGATAATTAGATTCAAATGGTTCAAATATAAACATGTTTTATGACAGGATAGCATAGCATCGTCTAATTCATATAGCCGCCTCCACCTAATACGACAAGGCTTAGTTGTTGTATGAATTTTCATGTGAGGCAGTGAGAATGAGACTATATGCTTGCATCAGCTAGTCAACATAGCCAAATGCTATATAATATGCAGACAGGTGCACTACATGCAGCCAGTCAAAGGTTTCCTAAATCTTCAAGTTGAACTTCCAGTTATAAAAAGTAATTAGCCAATCACATGAATCAACCAATCAAGGTCAGTCAAGTATGAGTCTAGTTACAGATCACCAGGCTCGGGTGTGCTTGATAGGAATAACAGTACGGAGCATATAAAAAAGGACTAATCTTTGGACAAGACATGTGCCTTGATGCTACATGCATCCTTCTTTGTATTATTCCATTTTTCACTACCACCAAGCACAGCCTCAAAAGTCCCAAGACAGGTCATTTTTCAACCCAATTGAGAATCTCAACAAAATCTCCAAGAAAACACAAAACCCAGATAAGATCAGGCATAGTGGTAAACTAACAGAAATGCAGAATTCAACAATACCTCACCAAATCTAGGTCCACATGCCTCTCTATCCCCACAAAACACCCATGAATTACACAAACAAGGCACACCATCACCCCTACACATCCTCTTACAAGCCATGCAGCATTCCTCTGAAGAATTGACCCTAAATTCGGAACCCCATTTCACAGCATCACCCCACAGCTCCAAATGCTGAACCCCTCCACAACATGGCCCTTCTTCTTTCGGGCTTCCCAAATCATCAACAGCACCATTCTCGTCCAAGTCCTGCATTGAAGACACAGATGCAGTGCTGGGCTTGAAGACCACAGTGAGGAACAGGTAGACCGCGAAGCAGGAGATTGCACCCACCATCAAGAGGGACAGAAGAGTAAATCTGCCGAAACCTGAGTCATTTTGGCGACGAACCATTTGAGATTATGGACAAATTTTGCCAACAGAAGAAATGGGTTGGTGTCTGCTTCTTCTTCTTCTTCTTCTTCTTCGTTTGTGACAAGTATGTTTTTTTAAGATATCGAAAACGGAAGAACCTGTAACGCAGGATTTCATGATGAACTCGTTGGCAACAACACACAAAGCTGATTGCTTTCTTTGCAAAAATAACGACACGTTTTACTATTTTCCTCTTTTTATTTTATTCTTTTTCACTTTTTTAACTCTTGAATTAAAGGAGAATTTTCCTTTTTAAGCTTAGAAGATTTGTGGGGTCTTCATTTTTAAGCTTGGAAGATTTGTCTATGTTTAAGATCAATTATACCTTTAGATTCACTATACAAATTATTATTTAATCATATCTTAAACAGATTGTTGTCTTGCGTGACGTGAAATTTAGCTTAAAATAAATAGCTAATTCAATTTTTTTTTTCCTTTGAAGCCACAACATTTTTCACAACCAAATAAAAATAGAATTTAATTTTTGTTATGATAATGGTGGTATTCAAAGATCACACTAGTGATACATCAGCGCCCTCTGTTGGTGGTGTATCAACAATGATTTTTCGTGTTGCTCTTTTTATATTAATTTACCACACAGTCTGGCTCGAGAATTTTCACTGAGATGCTTTTCAGTTAAGGAAGCAAGGTTTGTATCATTGCCAGACACTTCCGCTACCACTTACACAGCCTAATTATGATTACAATGATTCCATCAGAACCAATCGTGACCAAACCAGAAAAAAAAAAAAAAAAAAATCAGTGTTTACCAATAGTATAGATTAAATGTGTAGGCAGTCAATTAAAATAAGGTGCAGAAAATGCAATTTCAAAGACTTTAGTTTCCTTTATCATTAATTACCAACCATTTCCTTCTGACGAATGCCATTGATAACATAGTTAATTCATGTAGGATCTGAAAAGGCTCAACAATCATGTGAAGAATGTTGATACGCACGGAAAATACGAAAATATCAAAGTGGTGAACTTATAGTATTGACCAGCCCTACAATAAGACATACGATGCAAAATACTAAAATTCTCGTTATTGTGGACATACGCATCCAATGTCCTTAAGACTCTTCACGTCAATAGTAGAACTGCATTTGCTGCTTAGCATCAACAGCATGGTATACGGTAGTTAAAAGATTTGGAAAGTAAATACCAACCTGAACAACACAAAACGAGGAGACCAAGTCCCTGTAAACAAGAAATCCTACTGTGATATTTTTGTTCATGTTTGCCATTGGGGCATCGGTTCCGGTAAATCAACCAGGGTATACCTTTGTGAAAAAGATCTCGCTTCAATAATTTCGGAATTCAGAAATTGTAACAAATGATATTCGATCCTTTTCTGCTACTTTACATTCACTTCAGAGTTGTGTTTTCCAATGATATGGGGACAGGACAAATGGTCTTCTGAAAGTTATGCAGTTGCAGAGCAATCAAGTGTGCAACAACAATTGCATCACAAAAAGAAAAATCATGAGAGCTAAGTTAACGATTTGAAGGAAATATATGCAACGCTTCTTTAGCATCTTGTACTCCTCTCCTCGGTACAAAATCTCTACGTCAGAATTCATCCCAGCAACATATGTTACCAGTGCATCACGCTTTCTAGGATGTCACTATATTATAATCTAGCCTTTCTTTATTGCTTAAGTAGTGCTCCAATTACCACCACCAGTGGTGGCAGCTCAACAAGGTGCTGGGTAGTTCACTCCTGCTCATGATCACGGCACTGGCAAAATATATAATCAATCCAGAGCAACAACACAGCTCGTGTGACAAAAAGACAAAACCGACTTTGTGACAGCAGGAAATAATTCCAACAATCCTTAACCCTAAAATAACGTTTGTAGCCTTGATCTCTGGCCAAATCAACACAACATGGAGAAGTCTTCAGAATTCTCATAAAAAGAAGCCTAATTACACAGCACGAGCTCAGCAGTTCTTCACCATCTCTAGTTAATTCCAGTATGTACACCACATATTCAATTAACCTATAATACGTCCATCCAGAGAAGACCCAAGATAGCTTGAATTGACATAACCTTTGTTTTGTGAGAAATCCCCAGACAAGGCTGTTACAATGTCCCTTTATCTCTGAATTGTATGCATCATAATGTTCATAAGCTTCAAAAGTTGACATCCTACAGCGGCCTCCTTTTTGTATATAGATCTGTTCATAGACAAATTCACTAGTGACCAGGTGCACATTCTGCGCCAGTGATATCCCTTATATAAAAATATAGAGATGCCATTCAAGGATGGAGAAATATCTGAGGAAAAAGGATTGACTTATATTGCCTGCTTCTCATGTCATTCGAAAAAATGCAATGATGGTGAGTTAGCAGATGGACTTACCTCAATAATGAGACCCAGATCTACCGCCAGCCATATAGCTGTTGCTAGAACCCACACCCCTGCCAGAATATATTGATGAATATGGTCTGCCACCAACCTACAGCACCAGAACAGTATAAGAATGTGGCAAATAAATAACCACATAAACACCATATCCAACTGAGGAAGGCCAGTAACATTACATCACTTCCACGAGATATGTAATCAGCACCATAACTTGATGAGTACAAACCACCATCACTACCACCAAAATAACCTGACATGCAACACAAATTAAAGATGCGTTAACTAGGCAAATAAAATTTTGATGTTCTATATAATGTATCATATTATCTGCAACAAAATCCACCTCTGCTATAACTCATGCTCTGCCGACTGCTATACATCCCGTGTGAGTCTTGTGTAGAAATTGAACTTCTGCTACCACTATATCCCAGACTAGATCTTCCAAGTCTACCAATCAAAATGTAAGGTATCAGTTACCAGAGAACAGCAGGGTTTGAGATAGGAATGCAAGAATCATCACATCAGTATCCACATACTCTATACTATGATATGCATATGTTTAGAGAAAACTAACCTATCTCCATAGGCATCTCCATACTGTGAAGTACTACCCCCATACTCATAGTCCAAACGTGATCTTGATTGGCGAGCACCAGTATCCGGATATCGTGGAGCAACATCATCCTGATAAGAAATGAAAGTAAAAGATTTCCAATTATACAATGCGGAAATGAGATTTGAAATACCACAGTTAAAGTAAATGCTCAGACTTCAGAAATAATACTTACTATGACAGCATAAGGACGTTTTGAACCCGACAGAGTGCCATAATCACGGGAGCGTACTTCACGGTCACTAAGATGGGAAGGAGGAAGAGGCCTCTCAAATCTTTGGCCATAGCCATCATCCACATAACCTCTCCTTGGTGCAGCTGCTGCAGCACGAGATGTACCTTTACGCAGCTCAGAGTAGCCAGAGCCAAGGGCTGGATAATCCCTGTAAGAAGGGTGTCTTTGAGAGGCCACCCTAGAGCCATAATCTACAGAGACTCGACTCCTTGGAGGTGGTAGATCCTCACGTCGACCATAGTCTCTCTTCATGCTACTTTTGGAATATCCGGGTGCTAACAAGACAATATGGTAGTATATTAGTCATAAAGAAAGATTGACAGAAAGTATGTCAGAATTTTTTTAAAAGAAAAATGATAATCCATACCAGTTGATCTCTTGTCAGACGATCTAGCTGAATGAGCCACTGGCCTTGCTCTCACCGACATCGACAAAGCAGGACGTCTATCTCTCACCCTAACAGGCTTAACTGGTGGAACACGACTTTCAGTTCGTTTTACCATGCGGACAGGAAGACTGCGTGGTGCAGGTCGACTCCTTGAAGGCCTTGCTAATCTTCCAGATTTACGACCAGAATGGTGGGCACCATGGCTAACATGCTTTCTACTGCCTTTCTGAAGAGGTCTTGACAATCTAGCCCTAACTTTTGCCTGAAAGAAATTGGAAGGATTATAAAATGCCACATTTAGCCGTTGCACATTTGAATTGTACTACAAAGCCAAAACACACCTTCTTCTCGCCTTCACCTAACCCTGTACTGGTAATGCTATCAGCACATTCCACGGCAGCAGCATGCGTACCGAATGTAACAAATCCAAAATTCTTCCTGCGGGCAGCTGGCATGTTCCTGGCAAGCTCAATCTTTTCAATCTCCCCATATTTCTTAAGAAGATCCCGGACATAGTCCTCATCCCATGAAGGAGGCAGTGAATCTATAAATACAGTTTTAACCTGAAACTTAAATAAGCTTGATCAGCTATACCAGAAGAGAAAAAATAGACATGATCAGCTATACGATATATTAACAAAGACACAGCAAGGATGAACTGCTTACTTGTCCACACATTAAAGCTACCTAATTTTCATCCAATACAGCCTCCAACTAGATTAAATTCTTAGAAGTTTACGAATCGAACATCAAAGCAAACCAATGCTCTTTAATGAAAAATCAGCAAAAAGATAAAGTTATAACACACAAAATACAACAAACAACCGAGACTTGTCCCCCTAGGTGGGGTTAGTTATTATAACACCTGAAATACAGTCTACGAATAAAATTAACCATTATGCCGACATAGATGTTTACAAATGGCCCAAATGCTTCAATAAAAATGAAGAACCATAATAAGCAGGTTTCACCTAATGACCCTCAGCGAAAGCATTCAGATTCAGAAGAATACCTGTGCCATAATTTCATCAACTGGTTCAATAAAGGAGTTTGTAAAGGAAACCTCAGCTGGCTTATCAACTCCAAACACAACATCTCTCTTCTGCAGTTGCTTATACACTTTCTTAGCCTCATATCGAGATGAAAATTCCAAAAATGCAAATCCACGGTTCATTCCCTCATTGTTAATATCATCTACTAAAGTCAATTTCTCAAAATTTTCAACTCCATAATGCTTCAACTTATCCTTTAGCTGGCACCAGAAGTTATATTCATAGTTAGAAACTCAGGTAACTTCTGATAAGATATAATCGCTAGTAAGAATAACTCAGGCCTTGAAGCAGGTAAGAAATAGGCCAAAAAAAACTTACAGCTTCCTTTTTCCATGTCTTGCATATGTTACCCAAATATAGGGTATCATTGTCCTGAACAGGAGACACACCACATTGTTTGCCATTAATCTGAAATTGTAGTGATGAAAACATATGATTTAATACGCTAACAATTTTAAACCTGCTAAAACCGTGAGAATATCAAATATTACCACAGGATTTTTGAGCTCTGCCACAGCTCTTTTCGCTTGTTCAATGGTTTCAAAATGCAAGAATGCAAATCCTCTGTTCTTTTTAGTCTGAGGATTCAGCATCAGCCTGACTTCAGTAATTACCCCAAATTCACCAAAAACCTTCCTCAGATCATCCTCAGTAGCATCTTTATCTAGGCCCCCAACAAATACTTCAAATTCCTTCTGCTTTTGCCTCTCCTTTACAACTTCAGAGTGTTTCTCTTCCTCCACATCAGCCATTTGTGCAGGCTCATGCTCCTCATCAGCATGCTCATCATCTTCATCGACCTCAACTTCTTCATAAATATATTCAACTTCTTCTTCACCTGTATCACCCTCTTCTTCACCTACATTCTCTTCTTGTTCTTCCTCTACATCATCTACCACATCCTGACCCTCATCCTGTTCATTTTCATTCTCATCATAGTCATCCCCACCATACTCCAAAGGTTCATACTCAGGATAGTTATCCTCAAAATCCAAGTGTTCATCTTTTTCATATTCATCTATGGATTCCTTAACCTTCTCTTCATTGTCTGCCATAAAATAAATATTTAAAATCATCCCAGTCAAGACACAATTTCCCAACATCATAGTATTTGTTAAATTAGGGTAGAAGTCCAAATTCCATAATCAACTTTCCTGGTTCTTGGTTCAAATTATTCCCAACAGTGCATGCTGTATTAACACTAAGTAACTAACAAATCGAAGCAAAAATGGCTAGTGCCGACTAATTAAAATCTATCAGAGAAGGGCTTTCTATGAAAGGTTCCACAGTGGTCAAAGTGGGGGGAACTGGGAAAGGAAATACCAATTTCTAGATTTCACTTGCCACACAATCATACTTTCGCAGGTAGTTTCCCAAAATAACCAGATCAAGATATTCACAAGAGATAACTAAAACAGCAGAGAGCTTCCATTCCATGCTAATTCACAAGGAAAGAACCCAAAATCCCATGATCAACATTTTCAGAAGTGTAACACATGCAAAATTTATAAATTTTAGACAAACCCCATGTCACATAATCACTTAATAGCCATAATATACAACATAAGAAAAGTAGAAATAACATTGCACATATCTATCTCCGACTATCCAAATGAAAATTTTCCACAAACTAGAATCCATCTTTTTTATAGGAAATGGAACTTACCTTTCACATCATCGGGCTTCTCCTCCTCCACCACAACACTTTTCTCCTCATTAACTGCATTTTCTTCTTCTTCTTGATGATTCACAGCCGCTTCCGCAGTTTCAGGTTCTAGCTGCTGGTTGTTGTTGCTCTCAAGAGTAGCTTTTGCTCTCTTCGCCGCAGCACCTCTCTTCACTGTCCTTGGCGGCATTCTTCACAGATTTCTTTAACCAAATCGGAGAAAATAAATTCTTCAAAAAATAAAAATAAAAATAAAAAGACGATCTTAATTTTAGGGGATCAGAAAACCCTAAATTGGACCCCAATTTGCGGAAGATGGAAGAACAGAAAACCTGAAAAGATGGTCACAATTGAAGTCGAAATAAAATTGGAAGTGAACCCAATAGCTGAATATGAAGAATGAGAGAAAAATCGGGTACCAAAAAGAGAAAACGGAAAACCCTAGAAAAAGTGCGAATCGAAGAGGAGGAAGGTAAAACGCAAAACCCTGGAAAATAAGGAGAAAGCGAGAGGAAATTAGCGTGAACCTGTTTTAGCTTTTTTTACTTTTTCAATTTTTTTTTTAAAATAAAAGTAGGGAGCATTGCGATGCAATATTGTATACAAAATAGCTTAATTAGTTCAACAAAAAATAGTTTATTTAGCATAGGCCCTTAGGGAGATCGAATTAACCCTGACTAATTTTTAACGTATAAAGTTATTTTTTATCTTTTAATATTTTATAAAAATAAAATAATTTTTAAATAATAATAATAAGTAAAAATTATATAAATAAAAATAATTCTTAATAAAATTATTTTATAAGAAATAAATATTATTAATGTATGATAACAATTTAATTATTTATAACAAAAATAAAAAAAATTATGCTTAATAAATAATAAATAAAATAAAATAATAAATATTTAATAGCAAAAAAATTTAAAATCAATAATAAATAATCTATAATATAAAAGAATTATAAATTAGGTTTTTAGCATATTGATACTCTTCTTGTTTTTCATGGTTCTGATTAAATTTTTATTTTTTATATTCTAATAAATTAAATTAGTAAGACACATGTCACAATTTTAGTCAAAAATAACTACAAAGTATCAATACTCTCAACTCCTATAAGAGTATAAAAGAACTCCATATAGATTATTAACTAGTAAAATATCAATTTTTTGCAAAAGTAAAATTAAAAAAAAAATTAGAAAACTTTAATACGTCTTAATCTAAAAGAACTTGAAATGTGCCCTATTTTTATTATAGATAAGTTGCAGCAGGGTGAATCACATTAAAAATTACACATATGTCACTCATACAACTTATCTTTTGCAAAATATATCTGCAAGACCATCCAAAAGCATAAGCCTTTTCCATTTTCCAAGCCTCGTCTGACCTACTACTAAACATAAGTCGTACCACCGGGCCAGGCCATCTACAAATTTCTATTACTCTACTTTAATGTTTGGTTGTTTGCAGCCTTGTTTGGCATTTGAGATATTTAAATTGGCAATGGCATTTGAGATATTTAAATTGGCAATGGCATTGCTGCAGTATCATTTACAATGATTTTGTGTGAAGACTTGCAATCAGCCACAAAAATATTTATTTGCATCCATTATATAGGAGATTTACCCATATACAACTATTGCTGTTCAAGAAATTTAATCGTGATCTATAGCAGTAAGCTCTAAGCAGTAGCATTACAATTTAGCTGACTTCAATTTAATTTACTTCCGTACTATGTGACTAAGTGTCTTTTGTTTAATTATCTTTTGTTGGACAACACTGAAACCAGCAAAAGCATGAGCAAATTTTCATTGGATCAATTTTATTTCAATACTTAAAAATGAATGTTTAAGTGAAACACTCACTCTATCACTATTAAGTATGATGAATAAATGAAAATAATTGAGACCATCATCATATTCAATAATGATAAAGTAGATATTTTACTTAGACACCTATTTTTAAGTGTTGAATAATATTTTTGTTTTCATTGGATGGTTGCTAGTTTTAAAAAGTGAGCTGTAGGTCACAAATGTCATGTCATGTTTCTCATACGTGTTATTCCTCGCATTCATTCATAACAAACTCAAACCCCTTTGTAATAATTAACTACAAAATTGCAAACTAGTACATAAAGATTAACAACACATGCTTGCTAACAACATCACTTTCTGGATCTCATTGCCTCTAGTAACTGACATGTTTTGAAGGCTACACGTGGATTGTCAATATCAAAATAACAATTTTTAGGATAAACCCTTCTTACAAGGCACTTAAACTTGTAATGGAAAACAATGACAGCTTTACATTCAACCTTGAACATACAATCTTAGAAGACCAACCCTCAGGGAATGATGTTCTGAATAAATGGAAACCATCTGCAAACATAATTAATGTTAAACGAAACGTGTGCGCATTTGCGCTTTGAAATAGGTAAAGCACCTATTGTTCTACTCAAATAGATGAGAGCCAGAAAGGCGGTTGTTTAATTAGTATTCAAGTAAGCATATTTTGTTGCTTTGCTAGAAGTCTCTGGTTTGTTATTTGAAGCTTGCTTGGATGCGTGCATGAAGCTACTTCACAACTCAGTGATTGGTCAATGTTTAAGTAGTAGTGTACTTTATTCAATTTGAATTTCTGACATCATAAATGATTGACTTTGGTGCCAAGTCTGTATCAACGAATGGCTAGTCATTGGCATATTCTTTTGCAGGATACATCTGTTGGGTTTTTGCTCTTTCACTAAAGCCCAATAGGGTCTAGTGTGTAAGAAGAGCCCAAGAAACCTTGAGCCCGTTACATCTAAGGGTTAGGTTTTCTAGGAACCCATATATATACTACACTTAACCCTCTCCATAGAGAGAGAAGGCACGAGAGGTAGAAGCAAGGTCATCATCTCTGATAGAGAGAAAGTGCCCACACACTATCTCCTTTCCTTGAGACATAGTCTGGAAGGTTTGCCACAACCGACTACAAGCAAAGCAATCGCGGCAGAATACAAGGATTCTCAAAGTGAGGGAGATCATCAAAGATCGACACCGAGAGGTAACATTCCTTGTGTGTTTATGAAACAATGATGATTCGATAAGCATACCAATGTACTAGGTCCTTAAATCGCCTCCGTGATAAATCCAATAGTTCCTACAATTGGTATCGTACTTTACTGTACATTAGTATGTGAATCTAGTTTCATTATTCATGTAATTAGTTTGCTTCATGAAATATGGCACCTAGGATTCTATATTTGTTGATCATATGTGTTGTATGTTTATCTTTATAATTCTTTTCATAAAAATAAATGCTTTATTTGGTTTTCAACTTTAATCCATGGTAGAGATTTGAATGTATTTTCTTGGGTTGTAACAAGGAGGCTAATCCCATATGATTAGGTTTCCTCCTTGATTTTTTTTTTATTATTTTCAATTCTTGTATATTTTTTTATGTTATACAAAAGTTGTAATAAAAAGAAGATCAAGAAGATACAAAAAGAATGACGCTCAACCGCTTGGACATGTTCGTGGGACCTCTCGGATCTCTAATTGGACGATTCATATATCTTTGGAAAGAGGACTAAAGACGAACAAAATGGTGGGCTAACGCGCCGAGGAGCCTCCACGCCACAATACGCCGGTTTCTCGACAAGGGTTTCCACGCACTGCGGAAGATGGAGAGAGTGAGGGCGTGGGACATCCAAATTCGGTGATTCCAATGGGCTGGCTTCGTCTCTTCATAGCTTTCTAACCCTAAAATTTCGTGTTGATCCGAGTTCTGGTGACGGGCGCGGGATCTAAAACAGCTTAGGGTTCCTTGAAGTTGTCTTAGGTTTTCTTGCCAAAATTTGGTATTTTGGGCTTATGGACCCATGGTTACCATAAAAGGGCTTGAGATAAAATACCTATGGACTAAAAGGAAGGACAAGAAGGACTGGAACATTTTTTGTTATTTTATTTTATTTTATTTTTCTCTAGGAAACCATGGATTAAAGTCTATTTTATTTAAATTGCTTTATTTTATGAATGGATGAATTATATGATTGATAACATGCTTATTGTGATAACATGTCATATAGAATAGGTGGTTGCCATATTGCCGCATAACTTTGAAAATTACATGAGCATAATAGCTATTTTGTCATTCCACGACTAGTATGATAGTTATTATAGGATTATTTTGATTCAAAATTATTCTCGAAAATTAATTAAAATTATTATGATTTTTTGTTAAAAATCTAGATTAATGATTGAATTAATTAATTTTGAATAATTAAAATCAAGACAAATAATCCAAATTATTTCCCAAGAGAACTGCTTACATTATGGCAGTAATTTGTGGGTCTTCTAAAATGGTCATGTGTTAACACACGCCGCATACCACAATCATGTATCATGATTGTGTGGAGCACACGCCTATCATGACCTGGGATTTAGGACCTTAATGATTTTAAAATTCGATAAGCTAAGCTTTGCACGTTCATCGCTTGCCGGTGCTTACATAGTTTTTGAAATCAAACAAAGAATACTCGAATTTAAACAATTCTTGGAAATTGGAAAATTCTAAATTTTAAAATATTGAATGGGTGAAGGTTTTTTATCAAGTAATTAATTTAAAACCTACGGGCTCCAATTATGGGTTTATTAGTGAAAAGGTTATCGCTGAAGCCCTATCGGATAAGGATAATCGGATTTCACTAGATTAAACCTTAATATTTTCAAAATTTTAGTAAAGTTTTGTACTACCATCGTCGGCAATACTTAGACACTAAAGAGAATTTTGAAAGTAAATAATGGTTAAATACATTCAATTTTGGTAAAGTTGTTAACCCTCCCATCGAGGCTCTGGCAATGGAATCAAGGCCCAAAATAACAATATTAGTTTTACAAGTATCTTGCCCATCGTAAGCCTTGTAAAGATAATTCTAATAGATTGTTAAACTATAAACGAGTAGTAGTTATCGAATCTATCAAGCAAAGATTCTGTTTATAGTTATTCAAGTTTGTAATTAGTGTGTTTTTTCCTTGTTTTTCTTTAAAAATGTCTTCATTCAACTTTAGCTACTATCTTGAGTCAAAAACCTATGGATTGTACAAACTACAAACAATGGAAAACTAATTTGGATATTGTTCTTCAATATGAAAAGCTCAACTTTGTTCTGACTACCCCTATGCGGCTGAGCTTGAAGATGCTTGAGGCAACAAAGACACGCCTTCAGCAGAGAAGGAAAGATGGGAGAAGGTAAATGTGGCGTCATTGCTATATTTTAGCCATCTCACCAATACCTTCAGGAGCAAGTAAGCATGATTGAGAGTGAGCAAAGATGCTCCGACTCTTGATGGCATGTTTGCTACGCTAGCGCGCTCCGCTAGACACGCGCTGAATGCGCCTACCAAGACAAGACGTCCGAGGAAGTGTGCGGATCACCTGCCTGACAATGATAGCAAACTTCAAGAAGGTCAAGACCATGGGGTCGATTTGAACAAGAAGTAAAAGTTGACCTTCTCTTGTAATCACCGCTCAATACTTCAATCGGTTCTAAGATGAATTATAATATGAATAAGATGAATCTTGACCTTACTCACCGGGATGCATGAGCTTGAGAGTGCCGAATGCTCTCTAGTCAAGCGAGGCATTTTTTTGTCGGTGAGAGTTCCAGAAACCTAAGGGGAAACCTAAGGGAAGGAACAAGAACAAGAAGAAGAAGAAATCAGTGTTCCAGTTGCCAAACTACTTGCAATGAAGGTACCCAAAAGGCAAGTGCTTCAAGTGCGGACAAAAGGGCATTGGAAGAAAAATTGCCCAATGCATGAATAAACCGTGTATGGGTAATTTACATGTGATTGAGGCTTGTTTAGTGGAGAATTACAATAATAAATGGATCATTGATTCAGAGCCACTAACCATGTTTGTTACTCTTTGCGATGGTTCAAACATAACTTGCCTTTAAGTGAAGGACAAAGAGTTTTGAAGCTTGGAAATGGGAGCTTGTGTCTCAGACTAGCAGTGGGACAAATTGTTTTATCTTTTGATAATTGCGTAACTTTGGTTTTAGAAGACTGCTTATTTATTCCGAATTTTAAGAGGAATTTAATTTCTGCTAGTTGTTTGGTTAAATATGGTTTGATGGGCTTCAGCTTTAATTCTCGCTTTCAATAAGAAGTTCATCTTCTTTCATTTGTTCCTGGTAATGTTTAATGGTCTTTATTTCCTTAGTCCTGTGTCCTCGTGAAGTTAATCATGTTGAATTAGGAGATGTTGAGCATGTTCATTCATCAAAGAAAAGAAAAGTTTCAATGAAACTTATCTTGGCATTTAAGATTGGGTCATATTAACTCTAACAGGATACAAGGTTTGGTCAATAGTGGATTCTAAAATCCCAACTTTGAACCGATACCGCTTTGTGAATCTTGTTTAGAGGGTAAAATGACTAAGAGATCTTTCAAGGCCAAGGGAAATCGTGCCACACTTCACCGAATTGGTACATACCGATGTATGTGGACCAATAAATGTCCAGCAGGCGGGTATGAGTATTTTATCACATTTTCGATGATTACTCTAGATTTGGACATGTGTACCTAATGCTACAAGTCTGAAGCTTTTGGAAAATTCCAAGAGTTCAAGGCCGAGGCAAAAAGCATCTTGGTGTTCAAATTAAGACTCTTCTGGCCTCAACCGAGGAGGTGAATACCTATCTGGAGAGTTCAGTCTTACCCGACCAAAGAGGGGATAGTTTCACAATTATCTTCCAGGACACCCAATAGTAATGGAGTTGAAAGGAGAAATAGAACCCTTTTAGAAATGGCAAGATCTATGCTCGCTATTCATCTCTTTCTCTAATCATTCTGGGGATATGCCTTAGAAACCGCTATGTACCTATTGAACTTAGTCTGGCCCAAGACTAAGCCAAAGACACCAATAGAATTATGGAGAGGGTGTAAGCCCTCCTTGAATCATATTCGGATTTTGGGGTGCTCCGGCACATGTCTTACAACAGAAGCCAAATAAGATGGACTCAGCATTTGTATGCATGTTTATAGGCTATCCTAAAGGAACCAGAGGTTGGTTGTTTTATAGTCCGAAAGAAAAGAATGTCATAGTGAGCACACACGCGACTTTCTTAGAGGAGGACTATATGGCAAATTATAAGCCAAGGAGTAAGGTTATTCTTGATGAGCTAGTCTGTGATCAAGTTACACCTCAACCTCAAAGTGCGGTTCTAGCTTTTGTTCTGATTTGTTCAAAGAGGGAAAATATACCTGTTGTTGAACACACACAGAACTTAAATAGAACCGAAGTTCAAAGATGATGATCAACAAGTGGAACCTGTAAAGATGCGCTATCAGCTGTGGAAGAACAAACGTAATCATGAATTGGTTAATCCACTTAATGAGGGTCCTCATCTAGAAATTGTTAACCCACCAAACTTGGATCCCCTTGTAGATGCACAACAACAAGTGCGGCAAAGTCGTATTGGGAGATTGATTCGTAAACCCGCAAGATTTCTCTTATTGGGTGAATCACCTCAGGATGTCATCATTGAAGAAGATGATGATCCCACGAGTTATGACGAGGCACTAGGAGATGTTGATACTCAGGAATGGCTTGAGGCTATGAATCGTGAAATGGATTCTTTGTATTCCAACTCAGTTTGGTCTCTTGTAAATGCACCAAAAGGGGTAAGACCCATTGGGTGTAAATGGATCTACAAGAGAAAGAGAGGATCGGACGGGAAGGTTGAAACCTTCAAAGCTAGATTGGTGGCGAAAGGGTACACCCAAATAGAAGGTGTAGATTATGAAGAAACCTTTTCGCCGGTTGTCATGCTCAAGTCCATCCAAATTTCTAAATGGAAATTTGGAAGAGGATATCTATATGCAGCAACCAAAACGGTTCATAGCCAAAGGGCAAGAAAACATGGTATGCAAGTTGCAAAGGTCCATTTATGGACTTAAGCAAGCGTCCAGATCATGGAACATCAGGTTTGATCAAGCCATTAAATCTTATGGTTTTGAGAAAAGTCCTGATGAGCCGTGTGTGTATAAAAGGATCCAAGGTAACGCAGTATCTTTTCTTGTACTTTATGTGGATGATATACTCCTTATCGGAAATGATACAGAGGTATTGTTAGGCATAAAGACTTGGCTAAGCAAGCATTTTGATATGAAGGACCTCTGGGAAGCCAATTATATTCTTGGTATTGCTCTTGCGAGACCTAAGAATAAGGTATTGGCATTATCTCGAGCTAATTACATCGACAAAATACTTGCTGGGTTCAAAGATGGAGAATTCCAAGAAGGAATTTTACCCTTCAAGCATGGAATTCATCTCTAAGGAGCATTCTCCTAAAACTCCCTGGCGGAGAGAACGCATGAGTAGGATACCTTACGCTTTCGCCAAAGAGGGTAGCCTTATGTATGCTATTGCGGCACCGACTAGATATTCCGCTATGCAGTTGGGAGTAGTAAGTCGATACCAATCTAATCCTAGAGAGGAACACTGATAGCGGTTAAACATATACTCAAGTACCTTAGGAGAACGAGATTATATGTTGGTCTATTCCAAAGGGGAGTCTTGAAACCATTGATTACATTGCACTTTCATTTCCAAGGAGACATCGACTCAAGAAAATCCACTTCGGGTATGTGTTCACTCTTAATGGCTGGGCCATTTGTTGGAGGAGTGTCAAACAATCATGTGTGGTCGACTCTACCACAGAGGCCGAGTATGTAGTCAGCTTCGAGGTGCAAAGCGAAGTCTGCATGGTTAAAGAAGTTCCTAACGGATCTTGGTGATACCCAAAGTGTTAGTCGTCCCATCACACTTTACTGTGACAACAATGGGGCAAGAGATGTACAAGGAACCAAGGTGTCACAAAAAGACAAAAGCACATAGAGGAAGTACCACTTGATCCGAGATATAATTGAAAGAGGAGATATAGTGGTAGTCAAGATAGCATCTGACGAAAAACCTTTGCCGACCCTTTTACTAAGAGTTTGCTCAACGTGTGTTCGAGAGGCATATAACATCTATGGGTCTTAGGAGGATTCCAGTTGCTATAGCTTTAGGAAGTTGTTATTTCACTTTGTTGTTTTATGCTTTTTGAGCAAGACATTATGACATTGTAATTTTTCCGAATGTTATAAATGAGGTATTATTCATTTATTCCGCACACTATTTACAAACACTAAGGTCCTGGATCAATTGTGAAGTATATGATCATATGGATACGCTCATGGAGGACATGATCATAGGTTCTCATAATTGATGAATGTGTTCATAGCTATTAAATAAAGTTGGGCACTTATTTAGGCTACAATATTTTATGAAATGGTTTTGTCCAAATCATTGTAAAATATTGGTGTGAATTAACATTCACATTGAAAGGATCGAGAGATTTGATTAAGGGTGTTTTTTCTGTCATAAGGTATCAAATCTCCGATAACTACAGTTATAATATTGCTTTTAATTCTGAAGTTTATTATAAATAGATAATCAAATAGTTTTCATTCTTTGATTTACTAACGGGTGAGGTACGATCTATTGACTACCAATAACTCGATTTTTGGGAGTGAGATTGTTTGATTATCGGTATTTATGAGATAAACAATATGAAATTTGTAGGAAATGTCCCCTTGATATGTTTCACTTGGATATTGAAGACACTGGCGGTGCATGTAATCCATTAGAGAAACTATCATAGTCAAGGAATAAATAATTGATTGCAATGTAAAACTAGTCAATCAATTATAGACATTCTACAAAGGGGTGATGCATATACATGTTATATATGTTATTAATCTTGGAGTTCAAGTTCGGCTTTAGTGGAGTAGCATCAATTACATAATCATTTGTTGATTATCATGAGCCTTGATTAATAATAGCTGGTAGATCCCCAGGCTAGCTCAAGATAAGGGATGGGGAAATTTCAGTTGATGATGACTAGTGAATTACATGGTCTTGGGCTTTAAGCTCAAGTTTGTACTCAAGAACAAGTGGGAGATTGTTTTTGGGTTTTTCACTTTCCAAAGCCCAATAGGGCCTAGTGTAAGAAGAGCACCCAAGAAACTCAGAGTCTGCTACATCTGGGTTAGGTTTTCTAGAACCCATATATACTACACTTAACCTCTCTCCATGCAGAGCGCGTTATAGAGGTAGAGGCAAGGTCATCTCCCGAGCAGAGAAAGTGCCACACACTATCTCCTTCCCCTTGAGACATAGTCCTGAAGGTCTCAGTCAACCAACTACAAAGCAAAGCAATCGTAAGCAGAACACAAGGATTCTCGAGCTGAGGAGATCATCAAAGATCGACAATTCGGAGAGGTAACATTCCTTGTGTGTTTATGAAACAATGATGATTCGATAAGCATACCAATGTACTAGGTCCTTAAATCGCTTCCGCATAAATCCAATAGTTCCTACAACATCATACATTATGTAAAATCTTTGCTTTTACATCCTTTCAAGGCGGTTGCTCTGGTGCCTATGCTGATAAACGCGCCTACTGTGCTTATGGCACTCTGTAGTCAACATGCGTAAAGTAGAGAATTGCAGTGTTAACGCTTGAACATAGTGTTAAGTTTAAAATATTACAAAATAAAAACTCTTGAAAACTAGAATATCAGTTATTTAGATTTTAAAAAATTACATTGAGTTTTTTTTTTTTTTGAGAAGCTAAAACAAATATACTATAAAATTTTAGAAATACTTGTTTTTAAAAAATTCTAAACAAGCGCAGTGTAGCCTTATAAAATCTGAATAAATGGCTTTCTTATCTTTAAGAGTCTTTATTTTGTAATATTTTATACTTAACACTATATTTAAGCATTAACGCTGCTATCCTCTATCTATATGTGTCGATTGCATAGTGCCATAGGCACCATAGACGTTGACCAGCATAGGTACCGGAGCAACTGCCTCCTTTTAATGGTTTAAAAACATTCTTTCACAATCACGTAGAGCTATGAGACACTTTTTTTTATTGTACACTGGTTATACTTTTAATATGAACAGAGAAAAAGGATTGCAAATTACCTGGAGAAACAAAAACATATAGAATAATATAAGTAAAAATATGAATCATTTCTTACCATTCTTGCTATTCACGAAATGGCGTGAGATCAATGTTGAATTTTTGCTTCCCTTTGCTTACTCTCTACAATATGTTAGATAACATTTAATCAAATACATAGGTTAATAACTACAAAGCAAAACCAAACATACGAATTGTCTTTATTTTTCTGCTAAAATGTAGATGTATGATCACTTATTAGTGGAGCACGAGACAGATTATTAATGGAGTATAGGCTTGGAGTAATGCGTAGGTATTAGGAGATGGAACCCCAGATTTTTATGTGCACCATTACACAGATCATCAGCATCATGGACCTCAGAAGCTAGAACCCTAACCTCTTGAGAACAAGTCTCAAGCAACATTCATCAACCAACCTCCCAATCATCACCGAAGAGAATAGTATGGATTGGAAATTTATCATAAAAGGGTGTTTTGGTGACATCCTTGTCAACAGGATTGAATAACAATTGGGATTTTTATTTATAATAAGACAAGTTACTAACTTGGATATTAATTCAGGATTGTCCATCCTAAGCCATAGGGGTATCAAGACTGTTTCAGTTTGCCTATTAGAGATTATACAATGCAACCTCGTTTGGAAACTCTAAGCTTTTGATAAGTTGATACTTTGAGTAATTTACGTTTTGTTCACTCTCCTCTCCTCTGCCATGTTATCTCTTTCGTTTTTTACTTTTTCTATACTAGCCTTATTCATTACAACAGTTTTATTTGTCCATTTCTTTTTTTTGTTTTTTTTTCAGGGTAATTATGGAGTGAAAAGACAAAAGGGAAAAGAAGCATTGTCTTCCCTTGATTTATTGATTGATTGCATCAGCATGACAGGTGCAAAACCATGAACTCTAAAATACTTCCTGCTCTAAGAATTACCACCCTGTTAATTAGAATAAATAGAATTGTAAGTTTCAAGAAACAACTTACAGAAATAGCTACAAGCTCTTCAAGTAGCTCCTCCAAATGGCGCAAAGGCTATCAAAGAAGGGGATTTCATACAAAGTTTATTTAAATGCCCTATTTGTCAGAAAAATAACTATGCAGAGCATCCAAAGGAAAATAAATGTTGATGAAATGATGTTTATAAATTTGAAAAATTATGATAAGTAACAGCTCACCCACTGTGTTGGACCATCAACAGGTGCATTCAGTGGATCGTCATGCACCTGAATGACAAAGAAGGCTTTTAGAAACCCACTGATAGACAGACAAAGTGGACAAAAACTCTTTCAATAGCAGATCTTGGAATCACAGCTATAATAAATGTATAACTGAAATGTTATCTTGAACTCCTTTCATTTATGATAATACTAATAAAATATAATGGCTTTAGCCATTCTCTGTACCTCCATGAAGATTCCATCCACTCCAACAGCAACTGCAGTCCTTGCAATGCAAGGTATTAGTTCTCGGAGACCTCCACTTGCAACACCTCCGCCATCCAACTATACATGAAAGTAAAATGTTAAGCCAGCCAAGAGATGAGTATAGATTTGAAAAGGTCATTGTATTTAAAGCTGGAATTAAAGAAGTCAGATCCAACAGATCGGTTTAACAACACCAGACACACCTTCTTTCCAGCGGGCTGTTGCAGTGAGTGTGTTATATCAGCTACCTGAGATTCATCATACTCATATTTGAGTTTTACAAGAAAAAGAAAAAATCATGCAGAGGTAGAGGCCAGAAACTTCACCATGAGAGGAAAAATAAAAAAAGAATAATGCCAAAAAGCTTTGAGAAGAATAGTTCTCTACAGTTAGGCCATAGAAAACGCTAAAATTCAATCTCATCGACTCACTCTCAAACGTAGGCAAATATATGCATGCCCTCTGGTTTTCTTCTTAATTTATTCACATATCGAGTAGATAACAATTATATTCATGTGTGATCACAAGAAGAGAAAAGTTGTATTCTCTAACAAAAAGATTGACAAAAATGAATTAGGTCCTCTGAATCACAAGAATGAATTCTTTGTATGAAATTCAAAGTAAAACACTCTTATTCTAGGGGATATTACACGCACAAAATAGAAGAAGAACTATAGATAAGAGTCATTAGTATGTAAACACTTAGGTAATCTATCAAGGTCAAGAAAATCAGTACAAGGGATTAAGGAATCAGCTTTTTCCTAAGTTATAGAAAGGGGAAAGATGTATGAGAGAAAATACACCTCAGAGTTAGCAATTAGAGCAACTTTCACGAAATTAAAAGAGGCATGTCAGAGTGGTTGTGTTCACAGGGATTCATGCTATTTAACGAACTGTAATACTATCAGTAAATAAATGGTAAACAGAAGATGCTATCAAGAAGACGTGCATGAAGAAGGTGCCTTTCTCCATAAAATATATCATCCTTTCATTCAATAAGAAAGGTTACAGGTTCAAACCGTTTATCTTAATGAGAAGCATAATACAAAAGAAATATTTACTTACAATAGGACAATTGGCCTCTCTCATCCACTCCAGGTTACGTGGATCAACGATCAAATCACCTATATAAAAAGGCAACAAATTTAATTAGTTGAGTTTTGAAAAGTTACACCTCAAATAGAGGATGGGCAACATATCACTTAAACAAAATTGAAATTTAAAATTAAATTTGATAAGTGTAAAGACCATAAGACTAGAATGAAAATAAAACAGGTGGACACATAGTAACAACATAGCATCTCTTGAAATGGTTTTCTTTTTTAATTTCACATCACAGTACTGCCAAATGCTATAGAAATTAAAGTAAAACAAAATGAAAAGAAAAAATATTGCAATTTCAGGAACCCCACATAGGCACATACAGCTATTACTGATATTGAGTGGTTTGGTCGAGAGTAACATCATTCAAAAGTATACAAAAGACCTCATAATAGATGTTAAAACTCACTGTATCCAAACATAGTTCCCCTCTCGCAAACCATTACATTAGGATTTCCAGCCAAACGCACCTTTTCAGCTGAATTTGCCATGACCTACATACAAGAAAATTGTGAAACATGAAAAATACTAAAAACAAGGAACATTCATACTGAAATTTAGGTAACTGTTAACTATTAAAACTGTAACTAATAAAGTGGGACAGTATTTACGCACAGAAGGAGCACAGAACTGGCCCTTCTTGATGTTGACAATTCTCCCAGTTTTGGCAGCTGCAACTAGAAGATCTGTCTGTCATCAGAGGCAAAATAAATGAAACAGTTGGTGTTGGCACATATATTAACCTTAATAGCCATCCAATGAATATTGAAAATTGGATTTGTGGGGAAAAAAAATTACTTGACGACACAAGAATGCTGGAATTTGAATGATATCTGCAACTCTGCCAACTGCTTCACACTGAAAATAGAAAAGATAAATTTGTTGAAGGTAGATCAGGAGTCAGAATCTAGAACAACGTTATAACCCTCCCCTAGCTAGTATATGTTGGAAAAATCATTTAATTAATTAATATATCATAAAAATATCAATGAAAAAGTGATAACCACATTGATTTTCAACTTTACATGTGTCAAAGCCAATTGTTAAGGAAAATATGAAGGGTGATAGGAGAGACAGCTAAGATTAATGTGTTAGGACCCCAAATAAGGTTAACAAAAATGACATAGTCCCTAGGCCTAAGGTTTATAGTAAAAGGAGTAAAAAGGAAAAATATGACAGGAGGGCAGCTTGTGACTGAGAAGAGAGAGGAGGGGTTTGTAACTAACTTAACTGGCCTTGCAGTTAGTGGGGTGGGGATGGAGATATTATCATTCGGTTATGGGAAGGGCTAGTGGGAAATATATGAGGAGAGGGAGAGTGTTGAGGGAGCATTCAGACTTGTTGGAGAGGATTAGAACTAGGAGAGTGTCAAGTCTCTCAAATACTTGGCTACTACACTGTCTACACACTATCCTTTAGTTTTTCTGCTACAATAACACAAATTACAGCAAGGGGGGAAGCAATACTACTTGGGTATTATTCCTTCTCTGAGTGATTATTTCAGTTTCAGCATTTAAATTTGTTCTTACTGATACCAGTTCTTACAACTGGTATCAGAGCTCTCGATCTTGGGAGCTCTGTGCATGGTGACCACGCGAGCTGCAATGGAGGCTAGATTAGGCGAAATGGAGCAAAGGTTGGCTGAGATGCAGGAGGAGAGTGAGAGAGCATGGGCGAAGCTGACAACGAATCTGACTCGTCAGGTGAAGCAGGTGATGAAGATGAAGCAGAAGAAGAAGGTGAAGCAAAATCTCCAGAACAATAAAAAGCAAGTGCGAGAAAAATACCTTCGGCGTCGTCGACAACCGGTTTGGGAGGGTGATGAAGATCGGTGGTGGAGACGAAGGAGGAGATCCTCCTTAGAAGATTGGCCTCCTAACGTTCGTGCTTTCTTTGAGAGCCAACCAGATGAAGGGCAGGAACACGATGGAGACGTTGAGAAAAAGGAAGGCAAGCATGAAGATGTTGAAGATGAGATCGTTCACCATTTTTCATGCTCTGATTTGATGGTGATGGAGGAAACAATGGAAGAAGAGGAAATGGGGAAAGTGACTTTTGGTCAAACTTTTGTAAATTCGGTGGAGGAGGAAGAAAAGGTGGGTGGATCAGCAGAAGAGGAGCGCCCTCAAGAGATCAAGGTACAAGCAGTGGTTATCAAGGAGAAGACCATTAAGCATTCTGGAGATCGTGAGGAGCAAGAGATTAAGCAACTGCTTCCACTACAGGCCTCGAGTGATGACGAGAAAGGGAAAACGGAAAATATGGAGCCGCATCGTTGCATTCTAGTAGCAGAGGAGGCCAAGTCACACGAGGAAGATGATGGTGGCTTGCATGAATACAACGCTGAACGTGACAGCATCAAGGTTGGTGTGAGTGTTGACGTCGACCGACGCCCGCCGCCGGAACCACCAGATCTGGAGATGAGGGTGTCTAGCGAGGAAGTAACAGAAATTTCGAGAATGATGGCTAAACTGCCACTGTTAGAAAATCGACATGCCAAGCCAAGCATGACGGGCTGAGCCGGCGAAGCAGTCGGAACCACCGGATTCACCGAAGCGTGGGTGTTTGCCCAGGATAACCGAGCGCCCACCGCCAGCCACCGTCCGGCGGGACGTCGGCCTCACCGGCAGGAACGGAGAGGACACCAGCCATGACGAAACTCCGATTCTCGCACATGACAATGGAGATCCCATCGCCTGAACCACCGCAGCCACCCAAATCAAAAGCCGAGGTAGCAAGTCGCGCGGTGGAGCTACCGGAGATGGCCGCAACACGAACCATCACAGGTAACGTTGCGAGTGAGAAGAAGAAGGGGGAGGAGTATGTGCCGAAAGAGGGGCTTCGGGTAATGAGAGTCTCGTTCAACCCAAGACCTTCGCCAGAGCCACCGGACTCGAGTCGCGCAACCGCCTCTGCCATGAAATCGCCGAAGTCGTCGAGGATGATAGCTCTGGAAGAAGTGTTCTTGAGCTGCTGCGTGGAAAAGAAAGAAAGATGGGCAACGGGCAGGGCATGCAGGGGCTTGGGTCAGCTTGTTGACTTATTAGGCCAGGCCCATAAAAGTGGAGAAAATAATTGGGGTTATGCTGAAGGGGTCCCTTATATAAAGTTATTAGGTAGAGCCCAAATTCAGTATTGGAGTGTTGGAGAAAGGAACTTACTGGTGTCTTTAATAAGCAAGGCCCAAAAGGATGGAGACACACAAGTTATGTGCATATTCAGGATTGGGCTCCAAAAAATGACGCCACTCTCAGCCCAACCATTAGGAGTTGGTGTCATATACGGGTCCAGCAACATGAAAGCAATGCTCCAGTTAACTCCATCAAATTCTGACAGTGAGATAATTGAAGATGCTCGAAAAGAGAATGCTGGGATGGTTCGAGATGCTATTCTTTGGGACAAAGCCCAAAGAAAGGGTCTCAGTAAAATGACCATGTCATGCTTACAACTTCGAGACTAGTCTTTGAGAAGCTTGCCAGGGACACTTATTGGATTTTCAAAAAAGCATGAAGACAGAGTCAAGGTCGAGCAATAGTGTTAGAGGTTGGATGTCACCTTCACTTGAAAGGTCTTTCAGCGATGCTACTGACGAAACAGGAAAAATCAGGTTGATGGGAAGATGTCAAGAAACTAAAAATGCAGTTATTGAACATAATGGTGAGAGGGACAAGCAAGATGTGCAGGGGAATGATGACACGAATATGGAAGAGGCACTGAGAGTGTGGGAAGCTTCATACAAGATCAAGAGAAATCTAATGCTTTTTAGTGCAACTGCAGTATACTGCAAACTCCAAAATGGGGTTCCTGACTGCATTGAGAAGCTCACCCAAGCAGGAATTCTGAGTTGGACCATGATTGAGGATAAAATGGGGACTACAATCAAGGGTGGTTCTGCTTATAGTCAGCCTACACAAAGACTTCAACAAATGATGATATATTTGGAGACTCCTAATATTCAAGCACTGCAGATAGGGGGAGATGAGGCTAGTATGCTTTGTGAACATGAAAAGTATTTCTTTGTGTTAATTTACGAAACCAAGGAAGCTAGAATCGGTGGGATCAGATCCTTGGGACCCAGGGGGACAATTCAACAATGCAAGCTCACTTTCCTTATTTTTCAAGATATGGGATCCAGGGGGAAGTCTTCCTTCACCACTATGGTTTTTCCTTTCTACACATCACCTTGAGGACAAGGTGATTCTTTTAGGGGGGGAGTGTTGTTAGGACCCCAAATAAGGTTAACAAAAATGACATAGTCCCTAGGCCTAAGGTTTATAGTAAAAGGAGTAAAAAGGAAAAATATGACAGGAGGGCAGCTTGTGACTGAGAAGAGAGAGGAGGGGTTTGTAACTAACTTGCCTAGCTGGCACAGTTAGTGGGGTGGGGATGGAGATATTATCATTCGGTTATGGGAAGGGCTAGTGGGAAATATATGAGGAGAGGGAGAGTGTTGAGGGAGCATTCAGACTTGTTGGAGAGGATTAGAACTAGGAGAGTGTCAAGTCTCTCAAATACTTGGCTACTACACTGTCTACACACTATCCTTTAGTTTTTCTGCTACAATAACACAAATTACAGCAAGGGGGGAAGCAATACTACTTGGGTATTATTCCTTCTCTGAGTGATTATTTCAGTTTCAGCATTTAAATTTGTTCTTACTGATACCAGTTCTTACATAATGAGATATGGTTTCAAACCAATGAATGGTCCAACCAAAATGTTTTTCTAATTACTGTCTCTACACTGACTGATTCCTTTTGTCATCTAAACACATGTGTGAGGGAAGAACATATTAGAATTTTCTCAAGGTATTAACTGTTTCATGATCCAAATGTCATCGATATAGTGCTTCCATTTGTCAAAGCATCAACTAAAGAACACCTTGTGCTATGGTTTACCCTCTATTACTGCTTGACATATAACGATATTCCTTCAAAACAAGATATATTTAGAATCAAACTTGGCTGGTATGCCAAAGGATGTTAACTGCTGTAGTACTGTCTACAAGTCTTGAAGGCTATGAAATATGAATACTATACACACAACCAAGCAAAATAAATAAATAATAAACTGACAAGCTTGTATTTAGGAAAAGTCAAAACGTTTTACCTGGATGGTCTCATGCACATCTGTCACTATTGGGATGTCATAGGCTACTTTTACCTTCTCAAGTATCTGAGAATAAAACATAACAAAATTAGAGAAGGAAAATCATTCAACAAAGACAAAAAAAAAAAGTTTTATCCAGTACCGAATTATGTGATTTAGTCAAAGTTAAACATTAATATGACACAACATGTCAAACAAACAAAATACATTATGTCACCAACACTTGTGCTAGCCACTATTAAAGGTCATAATTCCTTTGTAAGACTTCTGTTGTGATTCCAACATACAACATGGCTTGAATTTTTATTAGTGTTAGTATGGTATCTTTTTCCATCTAGAGACATAAGCAAGGCAACAAAAGGTGACAATTGACCCATAGAAGCACTTTGAATGCATAACCTTGTAAACACTTCCAACAGACCTAGATGAGATGTCTTAAGGTTTAGCCATAAAGTGTACGGATGCTACCTCTGACAACATTTAACTCCAAAACCTTCAGGAAGTGGACAGATGGAGCCAGAAAAAATGTCAATGATATTATGATAGTTTAGATCACATATACATAACAGAGGTCATGAAAACTTTATCAAGAAGAGTATAGTCACATGTTATCAGACAATCATTTCAGCTATAATCCTCAAAGTGCAAAACGCAGAAGTAATGTATAAAACAAAGTGATGGAATTATGAACCTTCAATCCCTCAACCATCCCTG
Source organism: Dalbergia cultrata (assembly GCA_031216105.1). Taxonomy (NCBI): domain Eukaryota; kingdom Viridiplantae; phylum Streptophyta; class Magnoliopsida; order Fabales; family Fabaceae; genus Dalbergia; species Dalbergia cultrata. The sequence goes on along the minus strand of CM062353.1, from coordinate 85,976,843 downwards.
GGCCACGGAATGACTTTGATGATGTTCGGTTAGCTTTATCAAAGCTTGATTTGAAAACCAACGGTATTCCAACTCTGAAAGATGCACATATATTCGAATATCATGTAGGCTATCAACCAAGATAAAAGCCAAATATCATGTCTACAGGCCATTTTACTTCTGAGTTCAACTTTGGTCCCCCAATCGTATGAAATTTTTTACATTATCATCTAATCATATTTTCCTCATGTTGTTCAAAGATTTCCACATTTCAAGTAGTTGGTATGAAATTGAAACTTACGGAAGGCTGTATTTAAACACAACTGAATGATAGTATTGACAAAATATTAATTAAAAAAAAAAACTCTTGCTTTGGATTAAAATTAAATCCTTCATATTTGGAAGAAAAAAGAGGATTTAGGTTCACCCCAAAAGGTACGAAGAAGTTAGCTCCAAACCCCTAGGGATTACTCCAGCACCCATCTTTTTTATTCATGAGTACCAATAAAATGTCTTACAGCTCATTCCCTAATGGACTTCCAACTTTCCATTAAATGACCATCATTTTACAATTCAACGAGAAAGGCAATAGTCTTAGTCGAGTAATTCCTATATGCTATGAGCTGAAAATTTTTCTCATGCTATTCCATCTGTTACCTGACAAATCAGTATTGCGGGTATTTTTATTTCGTTAACCACCGACTACAATCCTCTGAAACTACCACAATGCTGGTTCGTCAAGCAATGAATGGATCAGAGTGAGAGAAATTTCTTACTCTCAAAGCATATAAGAATTTATCTAGTAGTAGATAGATAGATAGATAAAACATACTTAGATGAAATAGCCTTTATGTGCTTAGCCATCCGCAGAATGTGTTCCTCTGATTCAATCACATTAGGACCCGCTAGCAGGAAGAACGGGTCTGCACCCTGTTGACAGATTCATACAAACACAACCCATCAAATAAAACAAAATTTAAAAAAAAAAAAAAAGGCATTTTGCCGGGGACCCAAGAAAAATCTGAGAGAAATCACGAACCTTGAGCTGGCTATACAGCATTGCAGGTGGATCCATTCTTTTCAGAAAGAACCGAACGAAACAAGGGAGAATGAAGCTGCACACAAAGGACAAAGTATGAGGTGAATATTTTGAAAGCAAAAGTGGAGTGATTCAGGAAGGCATGTGGATGTGATGGGTTGAGCTGCTGCATTGTATTGTATTACAATTACAATTACAATTACAATTAAATTAGCTCAGAAAGTTTGAGACAAATCCAAACCCAGGTTGAGAGATACAGAGAGATGTGTAAGTCTTAGCGTAAGTGCGTACCTTGCTTGATGGACGGATGGATGGACGGATTAGTGTTGATAAGGATGGAGACTGCTAAAAGAATGGAAATAATTAAATACTAATGTTTGTTGTCGGAGGCGAGCTAGCTAGTTTCAGTTGTTCTTCAACAAGAATGACATTATTGGGGTTAAGCTCTCTCAACATTAAGTAATTTTCACCCTCAATTCTTATTCCAAACCATGCACACTCCCTGATTCTCTTCTACGCCTTTTTTAAATGGTAATATAAATATAAATGAGTTAATGTTTATTTTAGCCCCTAAATTTACACTTCTGAATTATTTAGTTTTTAATTTATAAAATGAGTTTAATTAATCCTTAAAATTATAAAATAGACAAAACACCCATTTTGGCCACTTTAAAATTTTGCGTCGATTAAATTGGTCTATGTAGAAATGAAACTCTCATATTGGTCCTTACAAAATTGAATAATAGGACAAATTAGTCCCTAAAAAATAAATCTATCAAATTGGTCCCTATGAAAACTTCAAATCAAACAAATTGGTCCCTATAAAATTGAAGAATCGGCCAAATTAGTCCCTCTGATACGTCAAGCAAGGAGGACTAACTTATCTGATAATTCACTTTAGCAGGGACTAATTTGAAAGATTTTTTTTTGTAGGAACTAATTTGGCTGACTATTCAATTTTACAGGGATCAATTTGATCTATGCGAAATTTTAGAGGAACGAATTTGATTGTTTTGTCTTACAAAATATGAGTCATGTCAGTCCCTCTATCTACTTTTATTTAATATTTTATTAATTAAATAATGATATTTAAAGTTAAGTAATACTTTGACACACTTTATATCTTCTGAAGTAGAATTAAATTTAAAATGACTTATTTTAGTATCTGATTTTATATAAAATGAGTAATTTAAATATCATTTTCAAGTTATAAAATGACTAACATTATGTAATTATATACACCAGAATGAGTCATTTTAAACTTTATTATACTTTATATAACACATAGTATATCAATATATCACTTAATATTACGCATCATTATTTTAAATTATATTTGATATTACTTTTATCAAATTCGATATCATATTTTGAAATATTTTAACTCGTCCTTTATAGTTAGTCAAATATATGACTAATTTTAGTTTATATCCACAAAATTACTTAATGATAAAGTTATTAAGATCAATTTAGGTGAAATTTGTTCTGACCTTTCTTGTGAATACTTTGTGTAGGTTATTCTTGTGGAGTCCAAGCCATCACATAAAACTTTCAGTTCACAAGAAGTTTGCAAAAAGCAAAGATCAAACCAAAGCCTTACATGTAGAGTGCTAAATGATCTAGTTAGCTTGATGAGTTTATTTATCAACATAATCATTTTTACCCATTAAGATCATTCTAGCATCGCAAGAGAGTATTTAACAATCAAATTTAAGTCTTTCAAGCGAACAATTTTGATATATACAAGAACCAAGCCATGTGTTTATCTACAAAAATAATTTTAACCCCATGATATTGCCTAATCTTGATTAGTTTTGAGGAAAGGCTTTCAAAAGCTATAATATTTTTTTATGATAATTTTGGTTACAAAATAAATTAATTTACAAATACACTATATAAAGTGTTTGCTATTACACATTTTGCACAATTAAAAATGTTTAATTTTGACCTTCCTCATATTTATTCATATTCAACTTTTCATAAAAAAAGTTCGTTTTGAATTTGGATTCACTGTTGTATGTTCATCCAATTTTGTCGTTTAACCACATTATTACATCAATTTGACTTGTCAAACCTTTAAAATATTGTGCAACCACATAATCGGATGATAATGTGTTAAATCTTGACAAAGTTACAGCAATGTCGTTGCTTTAAAGTTCAACACTGGAAGACAATCTTTTTACATGTCATCCACAATGCAGCAAGTCAACAACAACCCTGCAATATATCGACATATTTGATTAGTTTTATACTCAACAAAGAGTAGCCTGGTCGGTTTATACTCCATACTAGCTTCAGTTAGTGTACCTCAATTTTCATTATGAACTACTTCTACCATTTATTTGATAGTCCAAAAGTATTATCCACTACAAGTTTGTAGTCAATGAAAGGGTACAGGCAACAAGTATGAACGAACTAGCCGTGTAATGTACAACAAATACCTGGTTAGCTATACGAACAAATGTGCAAATAAATTAAGCCAAAAGAATCATAATGAGTATAAATTACTTCCTACAAGCCTATGCAACCCATATCTGACGAGTGGGAGTCCCAAGCCAAGTATCAACCAAACTGGCAATTAGGCACATGAGAATCAGACAACAAATTTTCAAGCCTGAACTTCAAGCCCACCTCATAGTTTGGACATTATAGGAGTTGCCAATCATCTTCATTGGCACCTACATCATTGACAAGGTCCATAGCAAGGGAATCATCCTCTTGGAATCCAGTGTTGTCACCTGACACATCATCATTTGGCACTTGCATTGAGGAGCTCCGTGACTGAGCTACAGTGAATAACGGTGCGCCATTTGATTCTTCTGCAAGCTTGGAAGCGCGGCAACAAAAATCATCAAATTCATCTGGCAGCCACCATTAGCAAGCAGAGGAGGGTCAACAGAAAGCTTAGATATTAGCCACAGTTATTGAACTCGTGAAATTAAACTGAAGAAGCCAGCAAACCTTTGTCTCGGCAGTAAAATCCAATAGCCAAGGATGGATCAACTGAATCTAGGGGCATGTGCCTGATAATGCTGGTAAAGGTTTCTAAAAGTTAGATAAATGAACGAGTCGAAGATAAGAACACAAAAAATCTATACTGGCAGAAAGCCTACTTGCAGTGGTATGATGAAGTATTAACCTCTTGAGCATCCCCAATGACATTAACAACCTGAAAACATGCATTTAAGATGCAATTAGTGAGCCATCACATCATTTGTTGAGAAAAGAGCTAGAACAATTTCCTGGTTTTTCTTTTTAACACATCTGTTTCATGGAGCAGTTGAAGACTTGCGATGTACAATGTTAAAAAATCATGAATAGAAGTAAACATGTGGCAAAGCATAACTATAAATTATGCATTCAGTAAGTTAATTAATGCATTGCCCATATGACAACGAGTTTCACATATAAATAGAATTATAAGTTATAGGTGAGTAAATAGCAACAATGTTGATACTGCCATACCGGCTGAACATCATGCGGATCAAGGTAGAGTGCCTTATCACTTTGAACACCAATTATGTATGTTGAAGCACCTGGTTTGCCACCCAAAATGCCAAGGCTCTGGGGAAATTTAAACGTTGACTGCAATAATGGAATATACCTGATAATAATTTATAGATGGAATTGATCAGTCATCGTGCTACTGTGAAAATGAAGATTGTAGACAGCTTTCCAATTATATTTTAAACCTTCACGGGCCAATGACTTAGCATATAGCCAATGACCTGTGAATATGAAACTATATTTACCCACTACACCTAGTTATTATCTCTACTTGATACTAAAACGTTTGAAAAAATATATATAGAAACCATTAATCATGTGGCATCACTATGAAGATATGCTTCAAGTTTCAGCTTTTCTGACAGAAGTTTTACCTATTGGGCAGTCTATCTGGGATTCAATGTCCCTAACAGGTGCAATTGAAAGTATAACAAAAGGGCGGGAGGGAACATTGTAGCTATGGACAATTTCAAGACACTTAACAGCAAAATGTTATGCCAAGTGCTATGGTTTATATCTTTTGGCTTGTTTGATGCAAGAATTAAAATAAAGAAAGCTCTTTCTTTACAGATTGCCACTACCATTGTGTATAAAAGAGTTCAAATACAGAAAGAAAAAGCAACAAGGTCATGCAAATTCTATTTGAATAAACATTATAGCTCAAATGTGAATCAATTATAGAACATCGAAAATGTTACACACCTCGGATTGACTTTATCAAGTCCAAGAACCAAAGGAACCAGTAAAAGCAGAGGTGTCCAAGCAACTAGGCCCCTTGAAAACTCAGAACAGCGTTTGGATGCATCTTCAATGCAGACAACTGGCGCTCCACCACGTTCTCCATCTTCATCTCCAGAAACAACATAAATAGCCATTGGAAGTGGCTGTTCTCCAAGGTCATTTGTCATCCTCCGGTTACGAGCTAGAACTTCCCATGTACGGCACATGGCATATGGGCCCACCCATGACCCAACAGCAAGGCCATAACCTTTACCAGCTTGAAGAAGATTGTGGATAGAGAAAGCAGAAGCCTCAGAATCACCAAAAAGTTGCAGGATCGCGATATATTCTTTATCCAGTGGCTGCAGATATGAAAATAGATAATTAGTCAACCTATTGGCATTTATCTCAAAACAACGCAAAACATATAAGGACACCAAAAGGAAAGAGAGGTAAAGAAATGAAAAAGAATAAAAAAAAAAGAAATGAGTCTAATTACTAGAACAAACACAATGCATTTCAATCACCTGACCTTGTCAATAGTTTTTCTCCATGATCTACCTAATTTATGAAAGAGCAATGCCTGTACACAAGGAAGCCCATTAGTAGCTTTATTTTGAAAGATAAAAAAAACAGAAAAAAGAAAAGGAAAGGAAGAATAAATATAACAAGATTATACTTTGACACCATGCGACAATGCCTTAGTCAAAAGCAATCATTGAATAGCATAATACCTGAGCAACAAGCATTTGACTGCTTCGAAGCATGCATCCCCAATTAACATCACTTGTATACTTTGAATCTCCAATGGCATCAAATCCTATAGATATGTGTGTACGTTAAAATTTGTAAATCTAATATCTAACATTGGAATACATCCCAGAGAGGACAATATATATTCAACAGACCTTTCCGATACGTTAATAGGATTTTTGAGGAAAAATCTTGCTCAAATGCTGCAAACCCGTTACTAGTATTGACATTTCCAGTTGATTCATGCTGTGAAATGTTATGGCAGACACCTAAAAGCCATACATCACCATCAGAGCTCGAAATGTCAGTCCTGCTTGTCCCAAGTACACGTTCTTGCAATCTCCTCATTGAGCCACTAGTAACAACTTTCCTCACAGCAGCTGCCCACCCACTATTTCTAGAATGAACTGCTTTCTTATCAGAAGCTGATGATTCACTAAATGTTTCAGAGACTGAAAAACCTGATGGAAAGAAACCTGACCACAAGGAAGCCTTGGGAAACTTACTGTCACTAGACCCTGCTTTCGAAGAAGGAGGCCCCTGATTATTATCCACAGTCTCAATTGAGGTTTTAGAAGAACATCTTGCAGCAACAATTCTCTCACAGAAACTCTTCAATACCATTATGAAGCCACAGAAAACACAAGAGTTGGCTCATAGAAGCAAACCAAGTGTGTGCCAATATAAGAGATAAATAATGAAACAGACCTGAAAAGCCTCGAAAAACATATCCTCATTATTACTTATCAACAATATAAGAGTAGAAAGATACATCTAAGAACAAAAGTAGCTTTCTTTCTTAAGCTAAAAAAATCTTCAGTAACTCAAAAACACATGAAAAATGGCATTTCCATCTACTACAAACATACACTAGTGATGATAAAGTGTGGGTAAGCCGTCTACATAGGTTGGCTCAACTGGTTAAAGGGATCAGAATGAGACTATGCATTCTCTGTGTGTATAGGTCTGGATCCTTTGTTGCCAAAGGACAAGTATCTAGCATATGTGCAAGGACAATAACTTCGTATAAAAAATTAAGATACTGGCACAACAAAATGTATTGACTAAAATAACATATTTATATAGTTAAAAAAATAAAATTGACTTGTGATCATTGCAATCCAATTCATATGTGTTCTCCCTCGCCCAAACTTGTTTGTTGAAGGTGAATGTTCGCCAGGACAAGATTGTAGGGGTGAGACTATTCTTTTGAAGTATCCGGTGAGGAGAGGGCCTCATCATATCCTGGAATATCCAAGTAACTAAAATTTGACGCCAGCAGAAATTTGCCAAAAAACAATATAGGAATGCAGAGCATCATATGAGTGTTGGTATCGAATCTGATACGGATCCAACACAATTACATCATCAATTTTGGTGTTTCCTTTGGTTGTAATCCCTCCCCAAGGAACTAGTTGAGTAGCATAAAAAAAAACACTAGGAGGTACTCCCCTGCGTGGGCTTATGCCCGCAGCTTGGGGATCCTATGCATGCCACTAGTGCCCTCATCAGTAACAATAAAGTAACATATGTTACACCATTTTTTTACGCAAAAGAACATGTGGGGAAGCTGTCGAAGTTCAAAATTTCAACAATGTAATCAACAAAAACAAAAAGGAATCAGTGAATATCAACTTATAGTATCCTCCACCATCCATATAGTATCACCTAATCAAAATTGAATTATAAAAAAGATTTTCATAAAGTCAAATACCCCAAATCTACAGAACCATTCCGAAAAAACAAGAGATACGCATTACACAGAGATGAAATCGATGCCCAGGATCAGTTACATAATTACATACGTTAAAAATTCAAAACTGCTTCAAGCATGATGAATAAACAGAACAAAACTATGCATCAGAAACGTGAAAAATTAGAAGAAGGAAAAAAATTAAAAACGAAATACAGGCGCTTAAACCAACAAGGAACAAAACCCAGAAAGGAATTTAGCAGAGAGACCCGGATTAAATGGTTCCATGGCACATAAAATCCAGAATTCATCGAAGAAGCTAAAGCAATTGCACGATGAAAACAGCGAATCTTTGGAGAAAAATATAATTTTTAGGATTTTTTTTTTTTAAATGGGGGAAATCCGAGGAGTTTAAGGTGACAAAAAAGAGGATGGGGATAAAAGGTAGCGTACGAGAAGAGGCTGAAGAAGAAACGGTGTTGGGGATGGATCGTGAAGGAATGATGGATTCTGAACTGAGCTGTATTCAGAGAGAGTTGATGCTTAGGAGTTGGGACTCCACTTCTTCTCTCTTCTTCCTTCTCTCTTTCAACCTCCTCTCTGTTCTTATTCTAAGCTCAAGGTGTTAACACAAGCAACATTAAACAAATAATTGCCCTTCAATTAACGGGTCTTTTTTTTTTTCAATATGATTTTTAATGGGTGTATTTATATTAATATGAGATTTTGATGAATTGAAAATAAATATGTTGTTATTTAAATGGAATTGGCTAAAGGCGAATTAAGAAATTGAAATGTTTTAAAAAAAATTGAAAAATCTGCATGTGGCAAACTAAGAAAAACCAAAAAAACAAAATATTAAAATAATATTTTTCCATATGTCCGCCAAAGGCGGATTAATAAATTCAAAAATAAAAAAAAATGACAAACACTTTGCCGAAGACATTTCCATGCAACGAATTTATCGTGGGCGGATTTTGAATAAAAAAATATTTTTTTTTAAATTTGTCAATGACGATTCAAATATTAAATGATATTCTATATTTTATATAAATTTTTGAGTTCGATAACACCACACAGATTGTTTCATTTTTAGTGTTAATATGTGGTAAAGAGGGTATGGGAGAATATGAAAAGTAAATGTTAGATTTTTAAAAAAGAAAAAAAGAGTGTAAGAAAGAAAATGTTAAGAAAAAGAGTGAGAATAAAAAGTAAATCAAATTAATTATTATTATTTAGATTCTTAATTGATTATTTTTAGTTAATTGGAAGTATGATTTTATGTAATTTTAGTTGACTATCTATTTAGTTGATTTAATATTTTTTTTGTTGATTATATTTAGTTGATAATTTTCAGCTGATTGGAAGCAAATTTTTTTATAATTTTAGTTTATTATTTATTTAGTTGACTAACAAATTATTTGAAAATAGAAATCCACTTGTGCATAGGATTCAAGGTTAAGATTCGGTTATAGCTTGAAGAAGAAAATTAAAAAATATCTTACGAATCAGTTTGCATTATTAGAAAAGGTTAATTTATATACAATATTATCTAATCATATACTGATATATAATTAAAAGTGATTAAATCTCACACCCATTAATTCAAAAGTCATACAAGTGAGGTAATATAATTTGATTGGATAACACTATCAATATAAAAATTAAGCTCAAAATCATTGGGATCAAACTCTACTAAAATACAAGCTGAGAAAGAATTTCAAACTTAGAGCTCCCTCAGGCTATATTTTGCTAACCCATCACTATAAAGACTCACCTCCATATGGGCATGTCTTTAACTTGACATTTAGATTTTTCCTCACAATACTTTGAATTTCTATAATCAAAGGAGAATAAGCATGAAATTTCAAAACCTTACCACATATTAATTGATAAGCATTAATACAATCTATTTCAATTCAAACATGATCTCTTTTGTTTTTATAAAAAAAATGTTTAGGTTGAAAAAATTTTCTCCCCAGCACTACAAGAGAAATGTGCGGAAAACTGATGCCTTTATTGACAGGTTTATCAACGGGTATGATTTTTACTGACTGCAATTCCGATGGATACAGGGGCATCGGAGACGAGGCCATCGATAAATATTACCAATGGTATAAAACACCTGTTGGTTGTTTTCGACTCTTTCACCGATGAATAATGTGATAATTAGCCATCGGTACAATTAAATAAAAGGTATCAGCTCTTTTGTTAGAGACATATTTATATTGACGGGTATATTTATTTTTACCGACGGGTGTTTAAATAAATAAATTCTAATTTTAAATATTTTTACCAACGGTATTACTTGTCAGTAATAGATATTTTTTTTTAAATTTTCTTTTAAACTATGGTGTGATTGATAATATGTTATTTATTAATTGTTTATTTATTTTTATATGTAATAACCTAATTATCAATTAAATTGATATTAAATAAGAAAAATATTAAAGTATGACTATAAAATATATACAAACTAAAATAAATGTAAAAAATATCTAGAATGGAAAAAAAAATGAAGCTACATAAAGACTAGCTAAACTCCTGGGCATCAGCATCATCGGTGGCGTCAGCGACATCACCATCATCATCATCTGGACCATCATTGTCATCCGCCCCATCCAACGATGACCTCAGCGATGAAGGGGAGTGGGATATAGGGAATGGGGATTAGGGGAGCGTCTTGCAGAAGCTAGAGGATCCCAAACCCTGCATGTCTTAGAAGAAACTCATCACATCAGCAGTGATATGTTGCTGCATCTTCCGAAGTTGAGCCTTCGCCTTCTTTGCTTTCTCCTATTGTTCACATTCCAAGGAGAGCTTAAGCTCTCGAATCTCTCTCAACTCCTGCTCTATAGCTGCTTGGCCTGCCTGCTACTCCTAAAGCTATTGAAGGAGCTGTGCTTGTTGTTTCTACTGCTACTGGATCAATTGTGCCTACTACTGTAGCTCCTGGTTAAGGGCATGCACATGCTCCCTTAGGGCATCATCCCCTGTAGTTGACCCAGTGATGGAGGAAGGGGATATACTCTCAAGATAGTACACCATCCCATATATGCTGCCCTTGTGAAGGCCACCAATGACCTGGGCCCAAACATCCTCCTCGTTTGGAGGAAGAGGAATGTCAGCATCGGGCCCAGCCTCAGCCACCTAGGTCTGGTACTGGGTCTATGCCTGCTCCTAGATATTAGTAAACTTGCACTGCAAGGGAAAACGATAAAACACATTGTAAGTAATAATTATGACATAAATGAAAATAATAATAAAAATTAAGTAAAGTTATGTATAAATTCAAACTTACATAGGTCGCCTCGGAGTGATGGTCCACCCAGACCTCTCCAAACTCTCCCATCTTCTCACCCTTTTTGGTGTGGGTCTCCCGAAATAGCTCGCCCTGTGTCAAAGGACGACTCAACTCCCTCGCCTGCACAAATAACCACAATAAAGTCATAAACATATAGTATTTGTCATGATTCAAATATAGTAAATGTTATTATAAAATGTCGAAAGGTTAAAGAATTATCAAACGCTTGCGAGTCTCCTCATGGGTACTCGACCCACCCGTGTGCAGCGACTCGCTTTTCTGTGAGGCTTGGTTTGTCTTTCCCTTATCTGACCTATCTTTAAAGGTCGGGTCATTGGCCCAGTGCCACTGGAGCATGTTTAGGGTGGCATCATTTAGCCACAAACTACTCATGAGTCCTTTACAGACATCATGAAACATATCCCGCAGTCGCTTGAAGGACCTAATCCTCCAAGCCGTCTTCACTGCAAGCTCATGCTCTGGCTGAATGATACAATAAGAGTACTATCATTGCTATATAACCTCAAACTAATATTTTAGTCATCATAGCTCCTATACACTATAGGGCCAAAGAGTAGGACTTTGCGCATGAATAATTGTTACAACGATGGAGAAAACTTGTATTGTAGAGAGGAGTGGTTGAAAATGAATAAAATATAGACTTTCATGAACACTTACCATCCTCAAGGTGGGGCTGAAATCACTTGAACCCTAAAGATGGTCTTTCGTCATAATGGCAACCAACTCAAAATTTGAAGGAACATTTGCCTCTAATAAATTGTTCCCAAAAAGGGCATGTGGCTCCCATGAACAACTTTCCTCCATGGCACTTGATCCAAATTGAGAAATGCCTTGATTCCACATACATTGGATCATTCCTTGGGAAAGAATCGAAGAAGCCGAAGACAACCAATAAGATTGTGTCAGGAACACTACTAAACTGGGTGCAATTGACTTCTTTAATACTCAAAAGTCGATTTAAATCGAATTCTGTACAAATCGATTTCTGCGCAGTACAAAAGTTGATTGCACCCGATTTCATATTGTATATGACACATTCTGACAAAAGCTGAGATGCATGTGAAGTCAATTCAAATCGACTTTGGTGTTTTTTGGCCCACCCAACATGATTCGACGTAATATGACCTGAGCCCGGAATGTATGCAAATCAAAAGTTGATTTGAGTCGACTTTTGTGCTATTTTTGCAAAAAAAAAATTGTAGCATAAGGAAATCGGTTCAGATCGACTTCCATTTAAAACAAATAGAACATATGTGTAACAAATTGAAAAACAAGGGAAGTATGCAACATCTCTCCTTTTTTTTTTTCATTTAATTTGTGTAAAAAAACCCTAATAGCCCCAAAAAAGAGTCCGGTATAACTTTCCCATGTCCCAAAAACACACCTCACCATAAAAGGTCATATTACCAAAAAAAAAAAGATACATAATTGTTTTACTATTTTTTGTCAAAATCAATTATTTAATTTCAATCAATTTTAAATCAACTTGATATCACTTAATTAATTTTTATTTTGTTTGAATTGATTTTGTTTCAATATACGATCAATCAATTCTTTAATTTTTTTAATTGATTAAAGATTAGTATTGGATCCATTTCAATAAATAAATAATTTTAATCAATTAAAATTTTATAATTATTTTCCTTATTTGATACCATTTTAATCAAATGAAATAAAATTTTTTCTAGAATCAACATGGTATTAATGACTAATTTTATTTTAAAATTGACATAGTGTAGAATATGAAAACGAAATCAATTTTGAATTTTTTTTATTTCAAATATATGATAAATATCCTATTGTTATGAAAAATGGATATAGTATTTTTATTCAAAAATAGATACATTATTGAATATTAAGAATCATGTAAAATAATTAGTAATGTAGTTTTAAGAGATAGATATACTATTAACGAATCGTTTAAAAATGGAGATCTGATGTAATTTTGAATAATATTAATTTACAATAATAATATTAAGAAATTGATAGAAGATAATATCAAATAATAATACTAATAATGAAATTTCTGATCAATCTTCAATCAATCAATTAAAATCAACAAAGTATAAAAGATTAAAAGGAAATTTGTTTTTATTTTAGATTTAAAATAGATATACAATATTCCAAAAAAAATTAATATGGAATTCACTATGAAATTCATTTCAGATTTATGACAAAAAAATTATTATTTTATCATATAACTATAAATTATGAGTAATTAATACGACAATTATTGGAAATTTTTTTAACTTTTATAAAATATAAAATATTATTCTTTAAAACAAATACCAATTATTAGCCATGTTTATTACAATTGTTTTAATTGATGCATTCTCTATATATTAATTAGAATTAAAAATTTCTGTCAAACTTTTCTCAATTCTATTTCAAGTATTGTTATTGTGTTAAAAAAAATTACCATTTCATATATATAATCAGTTCCATAAAATAGGAGTTTTAGATATAGATATTAGTAATGAATTACATGAAATAAAAACTAAACAATCTATAGCCATCCATAGGAAAAAAATTACCCATCAAAATATTACATCAAAACCAGAACTTATCCTTCAATTATCAACAATATATTAAGCAACCAAATAAACAAAAAACAAAAATTCCGTTATACTACAATAAAAAAGACAAATTAAAAATAATAATTAAAAAAGCTCCAAAATCAAAGAAGTAGCAGCAATAAATGTTTATCATAACTTAAAAAGTTCTTATATTATTAGCAATCACAATAAAAGTATAAGTATCTTCTTTCTTCAATGACTCCATTTGCAGAATATCATTTATCCTTAGTCAAGATCACCCGACATATGAATGAAGAAGATAAAAGGAAATACATGGATTAAATGAATGAAAAAGTCTTCACAAATTAACATAGTTACCAAGAGTTTAGTTCGCATAAAACAAAACATAAATTAACACAATTACCAAGACTAATAAAATGAGACAATAAAAGCTCATATATATCTATATTATGCAATTCACTCATATATATATATATATATATATAGTCTACTTTCTAAAAGCTTTCATCCATGGGGTCGGGAATATAATTGTTTGACTAGACATCATAATTATTTGACTAACAATTATAATTATTTAATTGACATTTAATTAGCCGGTGTAACATCCTCAATTTTTCTTAATATAGTATTGCTTTATTATAGTTTTTTTTAGAAAGTATGAGGATTTTGTTTAGGCAAGAAATATTTAGATATAGTCAAAAAAAATGTCTAAATTAAAATATACAAGACTTAGCATCAAAATGTAAAATATTTAATTATTCCCTTGGATTTTAATAAAATTAGAAAATACCACTAAATAATAGAAGAAAAGCATATAACATAATTAATATCAGAAAAAGTCTACATAAATCTTAGGAAAAAAAAAATACTTGAGGAGTGTCAAAAATTATGATGAAAAAAAAATTATAAATACAATTTAAACATAATTTTGATGATGAATATCAATATTAAGTAAATTTGTATAATATTAGTATAATTACATAAAAAAAAAATCCTAGAAAACAACTCTAGGTCACATTAAAATTTTTTTTACTAAATTATAATATTAGACAAAGAGGACCACAAAATAGGACTCTTTATTAAACCATGGATAGTGTTAAAAATCACATTGACCTTTAATTAATTAATTTTGACTTAAATAAAGCTTAAAACACCTAATTAATTACCTAAGCTTTAAAATAATTTTCCAAAATCTTGATTAAACTCACTAGTACTCTTAAATCAATTAAATGACACCTAGAATGATGTAAAATTCGGACTCATAAAAAATAATAATATATATTCTAAAAGTAAAGGATATTTCATATGACATATTATCCAAAGCTAATCATTTTTGACTAAAAATTTCAATCATGGTGAGCTTGTCCCCTTATCATGATAGACAACTCAAAAATTGACATGGCCTGCTGTAAAAAAATATATATTTTATTTTTAGATGACTAATTATTTTAATTAACTTAAAATAGGCCTAATTAAGGTAAAAATATATTAAAAATACTATAAATTATAGAAAATTCGTAAAAAAATTATAGATAGCATGTAAATAAGGTAAAAATATGTTATTGATAATATATCAATGAAATATAATTTTTTTAGATGAATATTTTATTAATTACCAAAGTATATGTAACTTTAAAATAAAATTTTAATATACAAAATTTGTCATTTTCATATATGAATCATTCAAGACAACTTGCAACCCACTATAACTTTATTAGAGATAAGATTCAGACCTAGTGGCTGCAAAAGAAAAGATAATAATAATTTAAAAATAGTTAAATACATTATTAATTAATTAATTACTAATAACACTAATAATAATGTAAAATACCAAATAAAATGTAAATAATTATAAAAAAATTATATAAACTTCGTGAATCCTTGTATTATATCTCCAAAAATCTAATAAAGATATTTAAAAATAAATTAAGTCATTTACCAATTAATTAACTTAATTAAGATTAACTAGTTTAAGTAATTTTGCCTTATTTTAAATAATTCATTATTAAATTATATGTAAAAATATTAAAATTTACTAAATGTCTTTAAATCATGTCATTAACATTTTAGTATGTATTTAAGTGATAATTAAGAATTTATTAAATTATTTAGTATTAGTTTTAATATTTTACTAATGAAACTAACTAAATATGACAAATAAATTATAAAATTAATAATATTTTAATCCTAGACTTTTTCTATAAATAGCACACCTCTAAACACAACTCCACACTTCATTCTTCTGCCCAAAAAACTATCAAAAACGTGTAGCCATTATTTCTCTTCATTTACTTCATTTTCATACCAAAAACACTTACAAAATTTTACCAAAACACTCCCAAATTATCATCTTTTCTTATCACCATCTACCATCAACACTTTCCAGCCTTTATATATGAATCTTAGCCCTTGGAAAAGGTTTAGAAAAGTTGAAGAAGTTGCTGGTCTAGCCTTGGTATAATAAAGTTTCTAAAGCTCCAAGAACAAGTAGGGGTTTTCTTTCACTTCTAAGCTTCATATATAATTTTCTTGTATGATGTTATGCTATGTGATATTCAAAGCTTATGTTTTATTGTTTTTAATACCTTTGAATGATTTAATGATGGTGTTATAAAACACTTAATCCATGTGTATATGATTCATATTTATTTGTCTACTTATATGGTTGAAAATTGTGATTTAAGATTATTTCAAATTTTTATTATGGTTTCTTCAAATATTTAAATATTGTATGAAGTTATTTTAATATGTTAAACCATATGTATTTTTCTTTGATAAAAGCTTTGTCTACAAGTTATGGAGTTTTAAGGTAATATAGTTTTGATCTCATTATAATTGTGAAACATTTCTATTCATGAAAAGTGCTTTATTTAATTTACTATAATGAATGGATTCTAAATCTTTGAGCATGCAATATTTAGTTTGGTTTGTGTGTTGTATTTCTCTTGGGACCATTAAAACTTAATATGATATAAAAGACACTAAAATATATTTATATTAATCATAACCTTTATTATGGACCTTGGACTCTAAACCTTGAACTATGGACCTTGGACTATGAACATTGAACTATGGATTTTGAATTACGAAACTTGGACTATGAACCATGAACCTTGAACTATGGACCTTGAACTACAGAACTTGGACTATGAATCTTGAACTATAAATATTTGACTTGATTATACATTTATTAATAATAAGGAATATTGTTTACAAATATTTAAATTTAAGGTCCCATTAGAAACATGACACGTAAACTAGCTAGTTTCTTGCTTGAAGTGATTTTCTAAAGCTTGGGTATATTTTTGGCTATTTCGTTTTATATTTCTTGAAAGATTTTATGATGTTTTCTTTGCTCTATGATTATATCCTTATATGCATAAAATTATTCTTTTTACCTATGTAAGATAATTTACCTAAGTATTTTCTAAAGATAGATTTGAAATGATTTTGGGTATATTTAGACTTATGGGATTAGTAAAGAAAGTATTATATGAATACTTGAAATTGAATTATTATATAAAACCAAGTTAAGCGTATTTCATTATAAAGAAAATGAGTTTATTACAATAGTATGTTTTGGTGCTTCAATGATAATTATAAAGAAATATGGTTTTTGTTTAGGAATCTTATATTGTTTGGGCTTTATGTGCAAATATGGAAAATCTTGTGGTCTACATGTAAATATGAAAGAAATTGTGGAAACTTTCTATAATTTTCATACTTTATGCATACTATGTACACAATGTAAAATGGACAAATAGATAAGTGACATCTCGGGCCCACTTTGTAGCTTAAAAAGGACTTGGTGGATGTTTTAGTGATGCATTGGGTCTCGCCATGCTGACAAGGACATGGCATTTATCGATTTGGACCAGGACGCTCTAAAGAAGAGCTCACGTGATCTAATATGAACAAATCTTGTAGATTAAAGCTATTAGAAGGAACTGATATTATAAAAGGGAGTTATAGTACATTCATAATTATTTACTATATTTCTTTTACTGCACTTTTATTATGTTGATATTATACACTTCCATCTTGCTTGACACTAGCAAAATATAATTTGTGCATTTTGTCGTGACTCCGCGGTTATTCTTAGTATTTTTGGGATGAAATGGACTCCTCGAAACATCACCCTACTAGGAGACTTCTCTCACCCCTTTTCTTTGATGTTTCCGTGATAGCATGGATCGTCTTCAACAATGAAATGGATGTAGCCATGGACTTAATTTCTAAATAATCAGATTCTATTATGTGTGCTAAATAGAATCTTTACTATATGTTACCAGACTTTGGTTATGTTGTATTGTGATATTAAAGTTTTTCTTCATGTATCTTGAATGTGTAATATGTACTATTGTACTCTATGAATCGATATTGGTAGTAAAGTATGTTTTCTATAGATGATGGTTGTCTAAACTGTGGGAATTATTGATTAACAAATATTAATATTTTGTTAGAGAAAAAGCATTCTTTGTTATTAAAAATAATAATAATAATAATAATAATAATAATAATAATAATAATAATAATTTACCTTTAGGTTACTAGAAGAAAGTGTATTACTATGGAATGTAATTTGGAAAGGTTCTGACTAAGGAAAGATTTGGTATTTAAGCGTGTCCACTGTGACCCACCTCTCTTTCCTGGGAGTCTACCAGATACATGATTTACAGTTAATACACATTATTTTGGTATATAACTATGAATAAGAAATAATCATAATAAAAAAAAAAATTAGGATGAAAGAATTAGAGTTTATTAGGGTGTTACAGCCGGGGTATGATTTTTTTATTGACAATTATTGCTAAATCAATGACTTAATATAATTGGTGCATTAATTGGTTTTTCATAAGCGGGAAGTCAGATGCTCTAGTTGAATGACAATCTTGCTCAAATTGGATATGACCCCTAAAATTGTAAAATTTCCCCTCCTGAGTTTTAAGACACCTGCATATCCAAGGCTTAAATACAATTTTTTTTTCATTAAATTATAATGGTCCATGCTAGCTAATCTATGTGTTTGTTACTCTTATCATTTCTTTTTTTCTGGTAAGCTCTCGATGTCTACGTTGAACGACTAATCCATCCTTCGAGACAGAAAACTCACATATTCATATCTTGCCTAATAATATATAATTGAATTTCTGTGTGAATTTGGAAACTAAATTCTAATTTTATATGCAGAATTTGTAAAATGAATGCGAAAATTTTATTTTTTTTGTTTTTCTTATTGCGTGATTCATTAACCGTTGGTGCAGTGATTCTACTATTGTCAAGGTTCTTTGAAATAAAATTCTTTAAAGACTGAAAATGATTTGAAACATCTATAAAATCAAAAAAAGAGAGAGAATAATATCTAATTTTAAAATTTAATTTTTATGTCGTGTTAATAAATAAAATTCTATCAAAATAAATTGTGATGTATGACTATGATAACAAATAATTATTTTGTTGATAATTTGTAATTTTTGTAAGATTTTATTATGGTTTTTATTTTTTAGGATATCTACTACCAAATGAAGTGACTAATTCATCTCTTCATGTACTGTATATCTATTAAAAGGATAGACACTGGCTAGAGTTTTAAAGCTACTTCATTTTCAAATTGATAACTGAACTATGTAAGATTTTATTGATAGACAATGAACTTAAATTTCTAAATTAAATATTGTGGATGGGCTCACTAATTAACAGTGACGTAGATTTTAAAATCGTGATATAATAATGGATGAGCACACTAATTAACAGTGACGTAGATTTTAAAATCGTGATATAAGCTTCTTCTTTTTTCTTTTTTCTTTTTTTTCTTCAAGAAAATGATTATTATTTTGGGTACATTGCAACGATGGGTTCAATTAAAAGTCTGATATTTTTCCGTTCTGGTTAATTGAATGCTTGATATTCAATTAGTCAACTTGTCGTATTCTATGACATCATATCAATACATATCGTATATCATTGCAAGATTTCTTTCTGCCATGCTTTCAACGTTTTTTTTTGCTTCCTTTTTTCATCCCTGTACGGTAATGCGCACACAGCTCAACCGAACCCAGCCCAGCCCAGGAGCCAACTAAACCCATTTTGATTTCGTACCGTAGGTTTCAGGGACCAACTAATCCTTCCTTCCTTACTGGGCCTTCTTTCTTGAATTCATTCAAGATTCAACCCTTACCCTCTGTCAGTCAATCTTGTTCGTTCCGTTCCGTTCCGTTCCTAGCGTAGCAGCTCCTTTTGTATTGTATGTAACACAGTAACAGTGACACCACACCCTTTTCCCTCCTTCTTCAATTCAATGTCTGCAGCTCCTCTTTCCAATCACACGCGCCCCGTTTCCCCCCTCAAATATGTATCTATTCTATTCTAATCTGATATCTATTCTTTCTTTCTTCCTTTCTTCCTTTTCTTTTTCCTTCGAAAAATAACATCGCTGTCTCTTCTGCTTTGCTCTGCTCAGGTTTTCTTGACTGAATGGTGGCTTCACAACCCTCACCTCCCACGCCCCGCTTTATGTGTTGCTGGCGTTTCCTACGGCCAGTAACCACACAACATTCAATCTTCTCATCTTTTTCATTATTACTTCTTTTCTTTTTTTTTTTTTGGGAAAAAAAGGGGTTTCTCTCGAGTTACAGTTGATGCATGCGATTGATTGACTGACTGATTGCAATTGCAATTACTGCAGGAGAGAGAGGTTGTTTATGTCGGCGGCAATTGCGAAGAGGTACGAGGCGAATCTGCTGGAGACAGAAGATGGCATAACTGTTCAGTTCCGCGGTTTCATCAACAGCTCTCGCTCTTCTCAAAATGGCTTCTCATCCCAGGTACCCTACTACTACTAGGCACCAACATTTCATCCCTATCCCTGTCTCCAGCTCCACATTGATTCCTTTTTTTTATTTTTTATTTTTAAATTACTAACTAGAATTAACAAGTGTAGTGGAGGGCCAGAGGCTGAGTTAGTAGACAAAATAAAATGACTAGCTCACTTAAAAAATCATTATTGATTTTAAGTAGAATTTATCTGTGGAAATTTATCCCTAACCCTATTCTAAGTGGTTTTACTGGAAATTTGGTTCAGGTTTGTTGTGCAGTGCTATTGTATTAAGCAACAGTACTTCCTTTTTTTTCTTTTTTTTTTTTTGAAAAAAAAGGCCTAAATATGCTTCTTCTTCTTTTTTTTTTTTTTTAATATAGGTCATTTTGATTTTAGCTCCTATAAATATAGGTCTAATGTTATGCTTTTCATCTCTACTATTAGACTGCATTTTTTAGCAGTGATATTGATAAGAATAGAGGATGCTTTTTAAGATATTTATAAGGTTGAAAAATTGCAATATTTGTAAGGATCACATCCATATTCTAAACAATTTACAAGAACCTAAATTTAGAACACATGGACCAAAAAAATAAAGAATTGAATCAATCAACAGAGCACCGCTTAGTTGGCAGTGCTTTATAAAATCAAATTCAAAATGTATATAAGATGATCTACCTACTGGTCAATCACTAGGATTGGATCTCTCCAAATTAACCAAATATCCAATGTCCTCAGGTTAGTTTTGCTGGTATAATATTTATTTTTTAAAATTAAATCTCTTTAAACAGGTATGTGAAGACTTTTTGCTTGGGTTTCCAGACGATTGGAAAAAGTATACAGCACATAGTTTTAAAGATGAAAACGTGGGATGTAGCAATACCATGAATACTGAGAACATGTCATGTGGCAATACGATGAAGACTGAGAACATGAAGACTGTGGAATGTAAACGCAGGGACGTTACTAAGAGTCTTAGGTCCTCTCAGCCACTTGTTGACATGATGGGCAATGGTGAAAATGGAGCCTCAGATGTTGCAGGTGTAGGCCAAGCTGGAAATCCAAAAAATGGTCAAACTTTGAAGGGTGTGTGTGAACCTAACCCGTGTACGGGTCGTTCTGGAAAAAGCAGGGTTGGATCTCCAATTTTCACAAAGAAAATAAGAAAAAACCAAATATCAAGTTGCCGCAAGGAAAAACAACATGAGATGCGCAAGGATGCAGATGAAGCCCGGAGTACTCCCAGAGCGCTCAAAAAAGGAGAGAAGGTTCCAGCAACCTGTGTTGGTCCAGTTAGAAGATCTCCTAGGCTATATAATTGTAGAAAATGATCTGTCGCAGCGTTATGGAATGGATCAGTGTAACCTGTATGAGGGACAAGTTTTTTGTTCAAGTAAGAAATCGGTTTATCGTTGATGTATAGGTGTTGGTCATTTGTTAACTGCGTTTCTGTTATGGATACATAGATTCACTAATACTTGTTTATATCGACAATTTGCCAAGCTCGTAAAATTATATTGTATGTCCAAAAATTTTCGCAGGTATTTGTCGGCTTAACGAGGAAACCCGAATCACATTAGTTTTGGACAAGTTGAATGTGCATATTTGTCTGGAAAGTTGACTTATCCAGAGACCAATATATGGCTGTTGAAGTTAACAAGCGCATAATTTTTAAAGGCAACATTAAATCGGAGCACCAAGTTCGAATGAAATAATTTTAGACACTGTATTTTGTTAACTGATTCTGCTTTCCAAGTGTCTGCAGTTTGGCAACTGTGCTGTCTATCTTCTTTAAACTATCTGTGAGGTTATGGATGTGCATAATTTGTATGTTTATGCTGGGCTGGAGGTAATCTCATCTACCTCTATTGATTCACTTCCTTCAATTTCAATTTTCAATACCCGTTTGCTCATAGGTTTAGTTCTTCATAACTTTCCAGTCAACCAAGTGCTTCATATGCACATTTTCTACTCCCTAAGCTTTGCGAGTTGCGACAAAGTGGTGGTATTGGAATTGGGCCAAATAATGATCTCATGTATGAAATTGATGAAAGATATCAATTAATTTTGGACAACACGACAACCCCTCCCCCATCCCCGACCAAAAATAAAACCAGGACAAAACATTACATAAAATGGGAAATGCTAAATAAGGACCAAATAAAATCACAACAAATAAAACACATATTTTTTTTTTTTTTGAGTTTTTAAAATTGTTAAGAGTGAAAAAAGTGATAAGGGAAAAAGAAAACAGATCACATAAAATTTTAAAAGAATTATGGAATGATATACTATTTTTCGAAAAAAAAAACTCACCTTAATTAGCAATTACCCAAAAAATCATTCATGAGGTTAATTCCCAAGGGCATTATTTTGTATATGGGTGTAGGGTAGTGATATAAGTACAATATTAAAATTTATATGAAATATGATGTTTTTGAACATAAATCACTATGTAGTGATTTGCGTGTAATCTGAATTGAAAAATATGTATTTTTCAAACACAAATTACTAAATAGCAATTTACGTGATGAAATAATATTTTAATTTTTTTACATTTTAGATATACACAAATCGCTAGTGAGTGATTTTATGAAAAAAATAATATCTTAAATCCCAAAAAAGATATTTATAGTCATAATCTATTAAAAAAATAATTTTTTTTGCCTATATAAGTTTTATTTATGCTAAGTTCATTTCACACGAAATAACTCAGAAATTGCTAGGGAGCAATCTGAGTGTGTTAGAGATTCCTACCGTATAGTCATTTGCATTTTATCACTAAATATTAATGACTGATTTATATGTAAAAAATACCATACCAGTTCAAATTTCCCTCTGATCTAATCTAATCTAACATTATACCAATACATATTCCCAATCGTCATTATAAAAATAAATTCCCAAAATTCTCAAGGGCGAGTCTCGTAAATTCAGAAGTTGACATCGCACTTCGGTTTCGTGACAGCATCGGCGGCTGTCAAATCTCTCTCTCTCTCATACGCGCTTTCTCTCTGTCTCTCTATTATTTCATTTATTTGTGCTTCTGAGAATAGAGGGAAAAAAAACACAACACAAAAAAGCCAAAAAACTTTCTCCAATCTCTTTGCAATTTTCAAACAGCAGATTTATGGATAACAGGTACAGATTTGGTTCACTGCAACTGAGTTTCAACTTTAATCATCACCTCTTCCACCAAGAGCTTTCTGGTTTTCTGGTCCCTTCGCTTTTTCAACCCTTCGATCGCTTCATTCCTTGGTTACGGTTTCTGGGCTTTGCTCTTCCTAAATAGCATCCAAGCTACCTTCTTTCTTGCGTTTTATTGTGAAAACAAGGTTAGTTTTCGTCTGGGTTTTCTTATTTCAGCACAATTTATGCTTTTTGAAGAAATTTAGTTTCTGGGTTTGTTGGGAAAGGTTTGTAAATGGTGCACCTTATTATGAAGTTGTTAAGCATATTTTTTGTGCTGTGTTTGGTTTGAATACACTACTTTGTCTTCAGTTGGTGTAGTTTCACGTGATTGGATTTTAAAATTGGGCTGGTTGAAAATATGTCCTGTAATTTCGAATGTTTGATCACGTGTTGTTTAACCAAATATATTACAAATTGAGTGTACTGTGTATATATCTAATTGGAGGGTAGGGTAGCCCAATAGCTAGAGTTGGAGGGAATAAAAGAAAAACTACTGATGAAATCATTAAAAGAAATTAAATATTAATGGGTGGACATGCTTTACTAGAGGACACAGTGGATTTTTTGGTTCATGTAATTGATCACCTAGTTGGACAAGCCTTGATTCTTGTTGTTGTTGAGTGTCTATCTAACATGCAGGCACACGTTGGATATTTTGCAATCCAGGTCTCCAGATTGTGGCTGCCTGAGTTCTTTTTTCGCATAAGTCTTCAGGCAGACCGAGATAGCGAAGTGGTTTGTGATTAAATTATGATTTAATGACCGTTTCAGCCAGAACTTCCCTTAAGAAGATGTCGTGGGCTAGGGGTCAATCATCTGGTTGGACAGCTTTTGATCTCAAGCAGAGAAAGAAGAACGGTCTTGAATCTGAAGTTGACAAGGAACCTTTCCCGGCTATAGGCACTTCTAATTCTGTGCGACATGATGATAATTTGGTTAAGAAGAACCATGTTCCTGCGAAACCTTTCTCTTCAGTACTTCTTGCTACTAAAGACTTCCCCCCTTTGAAAGAGGGTGGAAATAACCAAACTGCATTGACAGTTTCTGATTCTGCTGGAAAATACTGTGGGACCACTGCTCAGGAGCATGTTGATTTAACAATCAAAAAGCTGAAGGACCAGCATCGTTGGGCTGAAAATAGTTTGATAGAGGATATCTTAGCTTCTGTCAATAATGATGTTGATAAGGCTGCAACTTTATTGGAAACAATGACTTCTGCAGTCGACTTTGAAGAATTCAAAGTACCAAGTGATCCTAGAGCAGCTACTTCAGACTATATTACCCATGAGGAGAAAAGTGATGAAAGACTTACGTTAGAGAAGGTGAAGAATGACATTCCCATCCATTCTAGTGTTGTTGGTCATGACAAAGATAATGATGAAGACTTGGAGAATAGAAATGCAGATGCTTCAACAGGTGAAAAGCTTTCTGATGATGACAATGTGAGATGCAAACTGGCGCTCTTGAATTTTGTTCCTGTTGAGCCTGAATGGGAGGAGGATGATATTTACCTTAGCCATCGAAAGGATGCATTGAAGACAATGAGGTATTAATGATAGTTCGTGTATTCTTCCTTGAGATGGCATTAGTTAGTTCTGCAATGCATGTGTTATGTTTTAGTTTTCTTCTATGCTAGGTGATGGTGTTCAAGTGCTTGATTTTATTTGTTCTTGTCATGAATTCTCCAAATCAAATTGATTTGTATTTTAATTGATAATTGATAATGCAGACAAGTTCATGTACTGGTATTCATGTAGAATCTTAGATCTTTGAACTCCTTTAGTGTACTTAGAGAAATGATTAAATTAACCTTAATCAATGACAATAAAAAACAGCATTAGGTAATGAATATACTTCCGTGATGATGCCTTTTAGTTTGTTTCATGTTAGTGATTTGGTGTTGCATTTGCACAGACTTTTTGAGCAATAGCTTTTACCTACTTGGATTTTTTTGTTATAGAAGTTCCAGATTTTTTATATTCTTTCATATATTCAATCAGATTCAAAAGGTCTAAGTCTTAACTAATCCATGCCATCTAATGTTTACCTCTTTGCTCTTCTCTTCATCTGTAGATGTCTTATTCTTTCCTCATGTTTGACCAAAGATTATAATCTTTAATAACATGGATTCCATCCTCGTGCACAATAAGAGATGGAAAACTTTTTGGGTTTAACTGTGACTTGGTCTGTATCAGACCTTTCAGATCGTCACTAGGCATTGATATATCATCCTATTTTCTAAACAGGTCAGCATCTCGACATTCTAGGGCAGCTGCTAATGCTTTTCAGAGAGGTGATCATCTTTCCGCTCAGCAACACTCAATGAAAGCCTGGGAGGAATGGCATACAGCTAAAGACCTTAATTCTAAGGCAGCCACAAAAATTCTAAATATCAGGAATAGTAAAAACAATATCTGGAGACTGGATTTGCATGGTCTTCACGCAGGAGAGGCTATTCAAGCATTGCAAGAGCATCTCATTAGAATTGAAAGCCAAGGCTTCTCAAAGACTTCAGGCAATTCAAACAGTGTGGAGGACGATGGGCTTGCACATTCAACTCTTGGATCTCTTAATTCCATGGACAGGGAAAGTTTGGATAAACAAGCGCCGATGAGGCTTAGATCACTAGCGTTGCATGTCATAACAGGTATTACCACCTCCCTTTCTTTATGGTGAATATTTTTATATGGAGATCTACTTTGATATTTTTCCTCAAGTTTTTCTTCTCTAACCCCCCCCCCCCCTTATCTTACTTTAGTGTGCACTGCCTTTGTTTTGGACTGCTTCTTTCCCTTGACGCTATGTAATTATTTAATTAACTTATTCAAATGGAAAATAATCAATTTTATTAAATAGATAATTATAACCTATTCAGTAAAGCTGTATTCATGTACCATGCATGGGGTCAGCAATCAGCAGTACAGGATGGTCTTATTTGCCTTTTCATTTTGTTAGGTATCAGAATTGTAACTTGGGCTTAATTGTAATTGTTGGGTCTGTGAGATGAGAGAGGAGGGACACACTATGTGTAACTACCTGCTGAGTCAGCAATAGGATAGTGGGGAAGGGAAATACATGTGATTCTGTTATGGTGGGGGTTATATGTATGCAAGGGGATGAGAGGAGAGGGTAGGCAGAATATTGGGTAGGCATTTGGGAGAGTTTCAGAGTCTCTCTAATACTCTGAGCTATTTTACATTTGAGTTTGTTATCAATATACACACACTATTCATTCATACATGGCTCGGTACCTATCAAATGGTATCAGAGCTCCCGGTCTTGGGAGCCCTGTGCCGAAAACCATGCGAGCTGCTGCTGCGAAGTTAGCGCCAGAGAAAAAGATGAAGCAGAAAAGGAAGATGGAGCCGAAACTGAAGGAAAAAAAGAAATCTAGTAAGAGGAAGGTACACCGGCATCGTCGACTACCGGTTTGGGAGGATAATGAAGATCGGTGGTGGAGGCGAAGAAGGCGATCCTCCATAGAAGATTGGCCTCCTAACGTTCGTGCTTTCTTTGAAAGCCAGCCAGGTGAAGGGGAGGAACATGATGAAGACGTTGACGGAGAGGAAGTGGATGGAGATGCCGAACCAGAGGGAGTGGAGATCTCTCACCATTTTTTGGATTCAGATTTGATTGAGATTAAGGAACGGGCAGAGGAGGAGGAGGAAGTAGCTGAGGGTGAAGATGATGATACGCACAAATCGGAAGAGAAGTTGAAACTAGAGATTGGGAAAAAAGCAGAATCGTTGAAGGAGATCAAGCAGTTGATGGATTTCAAGGTGATGATAATTGGAAGGAGCGAAGAGGTTATTGAATCAGTAGGCGAAGCTTTGGTGGTGACACTAGACTCGAGGGAAGAGGCGCTGGCTGGAGAGGACGTGCGATGGACACCTGAGGGAGAGCTCACAATTGCTGGAAAGCTCTGGCCTCAGAAACAATCTGCCAAACTCGTGCTGCCAGAACCGCCGGAACCACCAGATTCACCGGAGCTCCCACCGCCAGAGCCATTGGATCAACTAGGCGCAACCTTCTTGCCGAACAGAGAGGACACAAGCTGTGACTGAGCTCGGGTTCTCACACATGACGATTCAGATCCCATCGCCTGAACCAACGGAGCCACCCAAATCAAAAGCCGAGGTAACCGTCGCATGGGAGGAGCTGCTGAAGATGGTCGCAAGACGAACCATCCCAGGTAGCGCTGCGAGTGAGAAGACGAAGGGAGAGGAGTATGTGCCGGTGGAGGGGCTTCGGGTTATGAGATTCTCGGTCAACCCACGACCTCCGCTAAAGCCACCGGACTCACCGAGTCGCGCAGCCGCATCTGCCATGAAATCACCGATGTTGTCGGGGATGATAGCTCTGGAAGAAGTATTCTTGAGCTGCTGCGTGGAAAGGAAAGAAAGATGGGCAACGGGCAGGAGATGCAGGGGCTTGGGTCAGCTTGTTGACTTATTGGGCCAGGCCCATATATGTGGAGGTAATAATTGGGGTTTTGCTAAAGGGGCCTCTAACATGAAGTTATTAGGCAGAGCCCACATTGAGTGTTGGAGCACCAGAGAAGCGAGCTTTCTCGTGACATTAATAAGCCAGGCCCAAAAGAATGAAGATTCACAAGTTGTGTGCATACTCAAGATTGGGCTCCAAGAATTGAAGCCATTCTCAGCCCAACCATTAGGAGTTGGTGATACATACGGGTCCAGCATGAAGAAAACACTCTACTTGACTCCATCACTTGCTGACAGTGAGAGAATTGAAAATGGTCAAGTTGCATATGCTAGAATTATTCAAGATGCATATGCTGCCAAGGTAGAACAGAAAAGGGGTCTCTGGAAATTAGTAATTTTGGCCCAAATTGACGGGACCACCGCACTAGAGGTAGAGGTACGTCGAGGAGGGACAGAGATGGGGGCCGCAACGCAAAACCGCGTCAACAACTGTGCAAGGAAGGATGGGGGAGAAGCTAGGATAGTTTTTGGTAAATATGGGGCTCTAAAATACCAACGAATTCTTCTGGGAACAGGTTACAAGGAGAGCTGGGAAATTTCTTCTCAATATTATGCTCAGAGCAGATTCAAGCAGAATAAATGTGAGTCCCGTACAATTACCAACCTCCAATGTGGAAGCCATTTTCCCGCATCAATACCAGTAGCTGGGTGTACTAAAAGTGGTTGGTATTTGACATTTCCAATGTCCTTCTTTTTCAAGATTTGGGACCCAGGAGGAAGTTTTCTGTTTCAGCAACGTTGTTTTGCTTTTCCAAACTGTTCTTTGCAAACCTTCATTGTTATTTCCACACATATGTTAGAGCTGGAGAAGAACCGTCTACTTCTCAAGGTCTTGGAGTACCCACACTGCTGCATGTGGATCAATCTTGCTTGTTCCTTGGGTTTTCCTTTGTTGGGATGCTCCTAAAGCTGCCATGGCTGGCCAGACCCTATGATCATTGTTAAGCCATGCAAAATCTATGATTAAAGTGATGATTCCCACCTTGAGGACAAGGTGGAAGTTTAGGGGGGGAGTATTGTTAGGTACCAGAATTGTAACTTGGGCTTAATTGTAATTGTTGGGTCTGTGAGATGAGAGAGGAGGGACACACTATGTGTAACTACCTGCTGAGTCAGCAATAGGATAGTGGGGAAGGGAAATACATGTGATTCTGTTATGGTGGGGGTTATATGTATGCAAGGGGATGACAGGAGAGGGTAGGCAGAATATTGGGTAGGCATTTGGGAGAGTTTCAGAGTCTCTCTAATACTCTGAGCTATTTTACATTTGAGTTTGTTATCAATATACACACACTATTCATTCATACATGGCTCGGTACCTATCACATTTCTACAGGCATTGGCAATCATAGCCGAGGACAAGCTGCTCTTCCTACAGCTGTGAGAAGTTTCCTCAATGAAAACAGGTGGAATATCTTTCCTTCCAATATATACTTTTATACTGATACCTTCCCTTCCATCCTGATTTTTCTTCCCCTCTTACCTTAGCTAAGGGGTGAGGACATTGAAAATGAAGAAAAATGGGTGGCATAGTGCATGAAAAATAGGAATAAGGTTTACATTGATTCTTATTTGTTCATATTCACATTCTGCAGATACAGATTTGAAGAAATGAGACCAGGAGTAATCACGGTTTGGCCCAAGTTTCGTCAAAGTTGACTGATGACGCCAATTTGAAACATGTACCCGTGCCATTGACTGCTGTCATGAGGATCATGTATGTGTTGAATACTTGAATCTGCATACTTTTTGTAATTTATCATTTATTTCTCGTTATTCGAACTGTTATATTTGCTTTTAGCTGAAATGAGATTCAATTCTTCACATATTATTCTTATCTGATCATGTATGGTTCTTAGCTTTTCAAATGTGAAGTCTATCCTAAATTGTTTCAGATGGAGTTATTATTTTGGAAAGAGACATAAGATTCCATTAAACATCTGCTGCAAGTACCATTTCATCTGAAGTTCTGGTTATGGAACTCACTCATATATAACCAGTTGTTCCTTATTAGGTAGAGAATACAGAAACCATATGATTTGTGCAGAGAGAGAAAGATGTAATTCCCGCCAAAGAAGTCATAAACTTAAAAAGTGACATTGCAAAAATCAGCTTATATATTCCCGGCATGAGCTACAAGCTCAGAAGATGGTTGGGCATTGGGCATTAGACCAAATATTTTCAAAAATTTGATGCATCTTAGCAAGATGCCAATAAATTATTAATACTTTCAACGACCATACTATCTTGAATCAAAATTGTTTAGTTGTTTCAACATTTGCTTGGTTCGACCCAAGAAAAAAGAAAGAAAAACACATGCTTGGTGACTTGCTAACACTCTGGAGCATGACAACTATAATGCCCATCAAAACAAAGTAAATGGGTCTCAGAACTCAGCATAACCTTCCGATATTTTATAAAATTGTCAAACAAGGATAAAGTTTACTAAAAACTTTTTCACTCATCTAAACATAAACAGACACATGAGATTGAAACTACTTTCACTACTAGATAATGAACTGAGGGCGTTTTAAATGATTGGCTAGTGTCACGTGGGGC
The DNA here is from genome assembly GCA_031216105.1 of Dalbergia cultrata. Classification (NCBI taxonomy): domain Eukaryota; kingdom Viridiplantae; phylum Streptophyta; class Magnoliopsida; order Fabales; family Fabaceae; genus Dalbergia; species Dalbergia cultrata. Next base: position 85,946,217 of record CM062353.1, on the reverse strand, counting down.
CAGAAAATTGAGGGGAAGCAAGCAAGATTAGAAACAACGAAGAAGGTTCCCTGATATTGGACTCTTGTTTATGAAGCTTTTTTCTTTTTCCATATCTGCCCAGCCTTCTAGGACAAAAGGTCTTTTACACTGGACTACAAAATGTTTATAGGTACTATATCTCTACAAACATGATCCAAATTCACAAATAAAGTAATACAAGTACGCATCTTCCTTTTATCCTTTTAGTATTCTTTGGGACAACTGAATCAAATCCCTTTAATTTATTGTCAACAAGGGAACCTTTTTTCTTTTTTCTTTTCAATTGAGCTAGTCTTTGCTCTTCCAAATTTTACTTCAAGTGTTATGGCAAATTTTGGAACTAGCCAGAGAATACCCACCTCCTCCACACCCTCATCCACTGCTGAAAGTACTACTCATGAGAAACTGTACACTGACTTCAGAATATACTGCCCGTTTAACATTCCCTTGACTTCAGAAGCTGGCAATCCGCATCATGAGAAACTTGGGGAATCTGGGGCTATACTGTACACTCTGTGTGGATCATACTCTTCATAACTCTTATTCCTAGGCGTAAGGCGTCCTTGGCTATTTTGGTTATCATGGCATATGTGACAACCCTTTACTGCATACTTCTAAGGGCATGCCCCCATTCTGTTTTGCTTCATAGGGTCATGGATAAAAGGTTTGTGCTGTCCTTGCTTTGTGTTTGCAACTGTGGTGCTGCTTCTTCTGACTGAAGCTGGGACTCACCTTGCAGTCACTTTGGCGTGTGCTGTGCCTATAGTTTTGGTTCACGCAGTTTTGTGGGTTAGTCGGCTCTATGCCTTTGACATTGAGGATACTTCTGGGAACAAAGAACTGGCTCTTCTTGCTGGCCATAACGAAGGTGGTGCTGAGAGCAATGTTTGATTGATTCTGGGATTAAATATAGAGTTGTATTCTTAGTTTTGAATTGCAATTGTAGACATGGTCATAGTCACCAGTTAATGAGAGATATTGCCATTATTGTAATGCAGGTTGCTGCTGATGTGGCCTTAGAGTTTGCACATAATAGAAGAATCATTCCCTGACTACTATAAGGCTCAATATTCTTTTTGCTTATAATGTTTTATTCCTTCTAATACATTTATGGATTTTTTCTGATACCCTTATAAATTCAATAGTACCGATATCTTTTAGTTATGTGTAGTTAATAATGTTACGTGTCTTACTAATTCAATTGACTCAATGGAAAAATCATTCATTAAATTACGTAGATTTTGTGTTACAAGCTTCCCTTTCATTTAATTAAACTTTTCTCCCACGTGCTGTGCGCCTGCGGTTAACATTAACTCGCACAGGTAGAGGCTGTAAAGGCTTAGCTTCTTGCTCGTCCCTGCTGTGTCCGAATCTGCGTTTTGGGTCCGAGGAAATTGTTTACGCATTCCTTTTGCATTTGTAGAAAAGGTCCGAATTAAGTGGTAATTGGCTCATTCTCCTTGAAAGGTTTGACTTCACCATTAGATTGTAGGAACCTGGACATCAATGGTCATAGTTGTTTGCACATGAAATGTAGCAAGACAAGTCTGGCACATTGTTAACGTTTCCCATGTTGTCATCAAAAGTATCTCATGAAGTGATTGTATTACTCAAATCAATGGCTTAAATGCTCCATGTCCACATCATTCTTTTACATAAGATAAGAATGGGATATATATTGTCTTTAAATAAAAATAAAAAACTTCAAAACAATTTGGTTACATCATCTTTAGACATTTTATAAATTTGACGAGAAATAAATACAATATATAGAAAGTTTGGAAAGAGAAAGTGTATGGATGTTTTAACATTTATCTCAAATTTATATCAAGCAGTATCTATGATTAGAGTTTAATAGATATGTCGAAATAATATGACTCATAACCCCAAAGAATTAACCGAATGGAGCGTAGTGGGATTTTGATGTTTAAATCTAGAAAATTTTCCTACCTTAGATTGGGGTGCCATTATCTCACCCTAAATTTTGTTTACCAAGAAAGCCTCTAATTTAGGCACTTGAGTTTTGCTCAAACTTTAATTATTGATGCCTCGAATAAAATAAAATAATACTCTTTTACTTTCTATCCACGTTTTTGTGTGTGTCTAAATTAACAATATTTCGAGATTATTGGCACCCATTAATTTGGTTCAAGTCAAATTACTAGAATCCAAAAACTAAGAAAAAGCTCAAAATCATGTGAATCGAACAAGAGTTGGTTATTTATGCTAGTTATGCACTAGACTTGGTTGCGCACACGATAAAAATGACACACCAACACAAAATTGAACGCAATAGATTTCTTTTGTTTTTTTTTTGGTGCATACGCAATAGATTTCTTGTTGTGCCTTGAAACCCATCCAAGCCCAAATCTTATGATCCTATATTCGTCAATTATTGATTGGTGGAAAGCTGGTCTCACTCTCACCTATTGCCAATCCCGCACCCCACTGCCCCCATCCCTTGTGCCTCTCCCATCAACTTCCCACTATCCTGCCTTCCGTGTCACATCCACCAGAATGCCGGGCAACCAAATAATGTGACTTCAGGAATTAAACAATACTTCCACTCCCTCTTACAAGTAAACCTACCCTTAATACTTTTTTTTGTTTTATCTGAAATCAACATACCTTTAATAAAAAATATTATTTATAGTGGGATACCATATCGACTTACATTTTATTTATTATGGAATAAGATGTGGACCTTATTTAAAGACGGGTTTGTCTTGTTCTTCGCCTCTCTGAGTGTCTTCTTCAATGAATTCTGTAAGTACAAATAACACAAATAAGATGGGATATGAGTCAATACAAATGACACAAAATGAGCATAAATAACACAATCTTATTACTTAGTATTTAAATGCTATTTATTTATTATAATATAACATTGTTTATTTATTCCAATATATTACTCATTTATAATATATTATTATATTATTTCTATTACTATATTATATTATAAAATAATATTATACTATAAATAAAAAAGAAAGAAGCTATTGTCAGCTAATCACATGAAATGAAAGAATAAAATGACAAAAAATGGATAGGTAGTGTGTTGTTGATGACGTTTCTCTTTTTTATTATAAGTATAGAATTAGAAGTACAGATAGATAGAGCACTGAACTAACAGTACACCCAGCACCACCTCACAAGCCAGAGCCAAACACAACAAAAATCCGAACAAACAACCCCACACACACACACAAAAAAAAAACCCAACATGAGTTCTGTGAACCTGAACACGAGTTTCATGTTCCAGTTCCACCATACCGCCACCAGATCCAGATCCCCCACTCTTCATCTCTTTCACACCCTCACAAAGAACCTACCACCGATTCCCTCCATCACCGCAAAGAAATCTCCTTCCTTCTCCGTCTCGGCGGTGCTCACAAAAGAAGAAGACAAACCCACCGTCTTCAATTTCAAGTCCTACATGGTCCAGAAAGCAACCACTGTCAACCAGGCCCTAGACGACGCCGTTTCGCTCCGAGAGCCGCAGAAGATCCACGAGGCCATGCGTTACTCCCTCCTCGCTGGCGGCAAGCGCGTCCGCCCCATGCTCTGCATCGCCGCCTGCGAGATCGTCGGCGGCACTGAGCCCATGGCCATGCCTGCCGCCTGTGCCCTCGAGATGATCCACACCATGTCCCTCATGCACGACGACCTCCCCTGCATGGACAACGACGACCTCCGCCGTGGCAAGCCCACCAACCACAAGGTCTTCGGCGAGGACGTCGCCGTCCTCGCCGGCGACGCCCTCCTTGCCTACGCCTTCGAGCACATCGCCGTCGACACCGCGAGGGCCGGCGTGCCGCCGGGGAGGATCGTCCGGGCCCTCGGAGAGCTCGCAAAGGCGATCGGCGCCGAGGGCCTCGTCGCCGGCCAGGTCGTCGACATCTCATCGGAGGGACTCGACGACGCCGGGTTGGAGAAGCTGGAATTCATCCACGTCCACAAGACGGCGGCGTTGCTGGAAGGGGCGGTCGTTCTCGGGGCAATTCTCGGTGGTGGGTCTGATGATGAGGTGGAGAGGCTGAGGAAGTTTGCGAGGTGCATAGGGCTGCTGTTCCAGGTTGTGGATGACATTCTTGATGTGACCAAGTCTTCTCAGGAGCTGGGGAAGACTGCAGGGAAGGACTTGGTGGCGGATAAGGTGACATACCCGAAGCTGTTGGGGCTGGAGAAGTCGAGGGAATTTGCTGAGCAGTTGAACAGGGATGCTCAGGAGCAGCTTGCTGGGTTTGATCCTGATAAGGCTGCTCCTTTGGTTGCATTGGCCAATTACATTGCTTATAGGCAGAACTAGAACTAGAACTAGACTAGAGCTAGAGCTTGGTCATGTCATGTCTTGTTGTTTGAGTAATTGAGTATGACATGTGTTTGTTTTTAGGATGATTTAGATTTATATATGGAGTATCATTGGATTTGATTTAGTTACTTGAAATCATTTCTTCTATTAGGGGTGGATGTATCGAATAGTCCCATTCCCCCTTGCACAACCCCCTTCTCCGTATGTGCCTTTGTCTTCAAATTTTTGTATAATGAATGCATAAACCATCCTTGAATTTGTAATTAAATGTAATTTGATTTCCTTTCCAATTTAAGTATACTTTTGTTTATTTTTTGTTCAATTTTCCTCAATAAGAAGCAAGTTCATACCTGCAGTCTGTTTTTATTTATTTTTATTTTGTTACATTCTTTTAGAAGAATTCTTTACAGGACATGGTTCTGTTTTGTTTGAGCAGTGAGCATCCATCCCTCAGAGGTTGACGAATTTGTCTCAGACTATGCTGCTGAGGTGAGTTTTAGTAGATCATCTGAATCTGAATGAATGTTTCTCTGGTGGCGATTTTCCAACATATTAAATTGGAATAGTTGTTATACTATTTTGAGTCTTGGAGTGACGGTTTTTCGTCAATTTTAGATTTCTGTTCTCTTTTACCTTAGACCCTGCCTGCACCTTTGATTTGAGGTTCCAAACAATCTGATTCCGACAAGATGAGATGATTATGTTGTTTGGAATGTAAGCGCAATAAAAGAAATGCGTTTATTTAATTCAGTCAGGGTGCGTATATATATATATTCAAACATGGTTCCTTCTGCTGTTTAAGTTTCACCAGAGAAGAGAAGGAAAAGTCAGTCCGCTCAGGTCTTCAGCTTGAAAGATTCCTTCACTGATTATTTATTTTCTTTCTTTCGGAGATTTGGCTAATGGCAGTATAGTATTATCTAATGAGGCCCTTAAATTAAATCCCCTGCCTGCTGATTCCTTATTTTAATTATTAGATTCTTTCAAGCCAAGTTATCGCTAGTTATTTGTCATCCTAAAGAAAGACAAGTTTGCTGATATGCTCCAGCGCGCTCCAGCAGCGCTTGAACTTTGAATTTAACATCCGCATCTGATTCGATACTCCAGAAGTAAATAAAACTTGGGGGAAGACATAATAATTTTTGTTGGAAACTGAAAAATGGGTGGTGTAGTGCATTGAGATTTCCCTTGGTTCTTATTTGTTCATATTCACATTCTCAGATACCGATTTGAGGAAATGAAACCAGGAGTAATCAAGGTTTTGCTCAAGTTTCGTCAAAGTTGGCTGCTGTCGTGAGGATCATGTATTCATGTATGTGTTGAATTGCATACTTTGTGTAGTTTTATAATTTATTTCTCGTTTTGCAACTGTTATGTTAGCTTTTAGCTGCAATGAGATTTAATCCTTCTTGTATTAGTCTTACCTGTTCATGTATTGTACATAACTTTTGAAATGTGAAGTCTATTCTAAATTGTTTCAGATGGAGTTATTATTTTGGAATGTAAGACATAAGATTCCATTAAACATATGCAGCAAATACCATTTCATCTGAAGTTCTGGTCATGCAACTCGCTCAAATATGACCACTTGTTCCTTATTAGGTAGAGAATACAGACATATATGATTTGTGCAGAGAAAGAAAGATGTGATTCCCACCAAAGAAGCCATAAAAGTAACAGTGCAAAAATCAGCTATATGTACCTGGCATGAGCTCCAAAGCTCAGAAGATGGTTAGGCACTAGACCAAATATTTGCAAAAATTTGATGCAGATGGCAATAAATTATTAATACTCTCAAGCACCATACTATCTTGAATCATGATTGTCTAGTTATTTCAACATATGCTTGGTGACTTGCTAACATTATTGAGAATGACAACTATAATAACCATCAAAACCAAGCAAATAGGTCTCAAAGCTCAGCGTTACCTTCTTCCGTTATTTTATATAAAATTGTCAAACAAGAATGAAGTTTACTTAAAACTCTATCACTCATCTAAACATAAAACAGACACATAAGAGGTTGAAACTACTTTCACTACCTGATGAAACCGAGCTGAAGCCGTTAAATGTTTGGCAACTGTCACGTGGGGCCAGAAAATTGAGTTGAAGCGACATTAGAAACAACGAAGAAAGTTCCCTGATATTGGACTTTTCTGTGTGAAACTTCTTCCATACTTGCCAAGTCTTCTATGACAAAAGCTCTTTCACACTGGACTACAAAATGGCCTAAGAATTAAGATCCTGTACATTTATAAACAGGATCAAAATTAACCGAGAAACTGATGCAAGTAAGTACCCGATCTTCCATCTATCCTTCTAGTATTGTTCGGGACGACTGGATCAAACCCCTTTAATTTATTGTCGACAAGGGAACCTTTTTTTTTTTTCACCCCCCCAATTGAGCAAGCCTTTGATTTTCCAAATTTCAGTTCAAGTGTTATGGCAAATTTTGGTACAAGCCAGAGAACACCCATCTCCTCCACACCCTCATCCACTGCTGAAAGTACTCATGAACCAAAAGGACATCATGAGAAACTGTACACTGACTTCAGAATATACTGCCCCTTTAACATTCCCTTGACTCCAGAAGCTGCAGCAATCCGCATCATGAGAAACTTGGGGAATCTGGGGATATACTACACACTCTTTGTGTGGATCATACTCTTCATAACTCTTATTCCTAGGCGTAAGGTGTCCTTGATTATTTTGGTTATCATGACATATGTGACAACCCTTTACTGTTTACTTCTAAGGGCATGCCCCCATTGTGTTTTTCTTCACCGAGTCGTAGATAAGAGGTTTGTGCTGTCCTTGCTTGTGTTTGCAACTGTGGTGCTGCTTGTTCTGACTGAAGCTGGGACTCACCTTGCTGTCACTTTGGCTTGTGCTGTGCCTTTAGTTTTGGTTCATGCAGTTTTGTGGGTTAGTCATCACTATCCCTTTGACGTTGAGGATACTTCTGGTAGGAAAGAACTGGCTCCTCTTGCTGGCCACAACGAAGGTGGCGCTGAGGGCAAGGTTTGATTCTGGGGGTAAATATAGAGTTCTATTCGTGGTTTTAAACTGCAATTGTAACATGGTCATGGTCATTAGTTATATGAGAAGTATATATTGCCATTATTGTATGTAATGCAGGTTGCTGCTGTGGCCTTGGAATTTTGTTAGGTTTGCACGTCGTAGAAGAATCGTTCCCTGATTATTATAACGCTCAATATTCTTTTTGTTTATAATCAATCTTTGATTGCTTCTGATTCATTTAATTATATAGTTTTTGGGTTACGACTGACAAGCTTCTCTTTCATGTAAGAAGACTTTGGTCCCAGTTCCACTCAATGATTAGTTTCAACCGAATCTATGATAATTGAAAATAGCAAACGGCTATTGTGATAAAGGTTACAAATTAAACAGGTCAATTTAAATGTTCATTTCTTGAACCAAAACAGGATCTTTCGGGAGTCCTATCCTATTGGGATACTAACATATACGTACTTCAATACTCACCGACACTCGCATAAATTTACGATGTCTCATACTATATATCAGGTTAAAGTATGTATCCAAATCCTCTGTCCCTCTCTCACAATTTGACACATGCTAAAAATTAAGTAGATATATTGTTTTATGTAGTGTATGTTATTAAACGTCTAAAACTCCGATTCAAAATTAAGTGCATGCATCCAGAACAAGCGATGCATGAACTCGCAGGGTAACATTTCTGGTTTATCTGCATTTTCCTCAGACGTGAATCATGAACGTGTGCCTCCTAATTTAACCGAGAGCGAGATGGTAGGTAGAGAGACATACGGCAAGTTCAGCGACATGAAGCATTGGAACGAAGGGCAGAGATGCCGAGATTGAGACAGCAAGAAGAGTTGCTTCGCTTCTTGCAGAGCAACAACTCTCACTGTCACTAGTAGTTCTATTATTACACCGATGCTACGTTTTCTTTCTTTTTTTCATGTTCTCCTCCTTCCTTTACTAATCAAACCCAAGGGAAGGTGAAAAGGAAGAAACATAAGTAGATATGGTTGAAAGTAACATTCCATGACAAAATTCTTCAATCATTGATAAGAATAGAGGTTATATCTATGTGGTTTAAAACTAAAATGTAGAATTTAGAGCTGTAGACAATTTAGCTTTGGGCTTGACATTAGAAAATGACATGTAGTGTGTCGGATCATTTCTACCAATCCAAGTCCGATAACCTTTTCCATTTTGCATTCCTTTAATTTGTTCCATGTCGGACTTCTGTTCCCCACATACTTGTGTGTTTTCGGACTAAAGTAATAGTAAGGGTGTGCTTGGTTTGAGGATAAAAATTACATGAATGAGTTTTATGTGTTATTTTATACATAAAACTTATTTTTGTAATCCTTACCCATATTTTCACCTATTAACCAACACACCCTAAAGATAAAATTCAGAGCGACAATGCCAAACAGTGGACAGGAAGAATTGAAGGACTGAGTTTGCATTCATTGCTGAGATGAGCAACTTTTATTATTGTGGGAGTTGTAAGTTTGAGAGATGAAATGATAAAATAAAACGTGTATGCATAAGCCATGGTGTAGAAGTTGAGTTAAAAGAGGAGAGGCTAACCCATTCAAGATCCAACCCTCATTAGATTCATACATACATTGTTTTGTAAAATCCTAAATCCAACTAAGACTAATCTAATTTGACTAAATAGCCAGAAATGACCTTTCAACTCGTTCAACACGGGACTTGGCTAATGGCGTTTTGGTATTAAAGAAAATATATTTCAATAATTACACTTGAAATCCATGAGAGAAAAAAATGGAACTGACACTTTTTTTAATCCAGTTCTAATCAAGATGGTATTAGTCGTACTTCAAACATGTACTCACGTTCCTTGCAAACGAGTAAATGAATGCTTGCAGCAAAATCAATGATATAATAAGCTGATTATTTTTTTCCAATAACCAAGAAGACATATATAGGACTCAAATAACTACACTAACAAAAGTGGTAGTTAGAAAGGACATAAGGTTTGAACCCTGCAAAAGACAATTATTGAATGAAAGGGTCTCATAGTCATGACAATATAAAGATACCTGTAGAGTATGTTTGATTTGAAGGGTGAAAATATGAGTTATTAAAATTACATGAATGAACTCGATACGTTATTTTCCAGATGAAGTTCATGTAATTTCCAAACACTTCACAAAAGAGAGAAAAACTCTAGAAATCAGACAGCAAATGAAGCATTAGCTCCACTTTCATTATAGCCAACAAGAGGAGCACGTTCTCCTGAACCAGCAGAACCATCCTCAACCTCAAAGGCATCCAGACCAACCCATACAACTGCATGAGCCAAAACCACAGGTATACTACTAGCCAAAACCACAGCAAGGTTAATCCCAGCACCAGTCAAAATCAGCTGCACTGCAGTTGCAATTGCAAGCAAAGCCAGCACAAACCTTTTATCTATGATCCTGTGAAGCAAAACAGAATTGGGCCATGTACTTAACAGCAAACGATAAAGGGATGTCACATATGTCATGATAACAAACAGAATTAATGGAGTCTTGTTCCTCCTGGGGATAAGTGTTACGAAGAGTATGATCCACACAAAGTGTGTGTAATATAAGCCAAAGTTCCCCAAGTTTCTGATGATGCGAACTGCTGCAGCTTCTGATGTCGAGGGAATGTTAAAGGGGCAGAAAATCCTGATGTGCTTGTGATGAGGTCCTTTTGGTTCATAATTTTCAGCTGTAGATAAAGGGGTTGTTGAGGACGTGGGTATTCTTTGTGTTGTTCCAAGATTTGCCATAAGAGTTGAAGAGGGATTTGGAAATATGAGAGAATGGCACAATTGAAAAGCTTCTGCTCCAAAAGTGTCACAGAAAAATAGAAGACCGTAAAGGTTGTAAGATGGGTACTGCCTGTATTTGTTTTCGTTGTGAGTATAATATGTATCAAGTTAATACATATATAGAATCAAGGGGGATAAAGGGAGTAGTTAAGGACTTTCGAATACGAAGACGAAATCAAGTATTATCCAATGAATGTGCTAATTAATAATTTGCTCCACATTTCCCATGGAAAACTGAGAATGAAAGCAGTAAGATGGGTACTGTGTCTACGTTGAGAATACAATATCTTGGGTCAAGTCAAGATATAGAATCAAGGGGTTAAAGGCTTTGGAAACGACGACTCAGTCAATTGTTATGTAATGAATTGCGTGTTGAGTTTTGTTATGAAATTACCAGTGTTTTGTATTATTTAATTTGTCTGTATTATTATTGTATTTTATAACTCATGTTTACTTTAGGGTTATATTTTAACCCCTTTCAGAAAAGTGACCATGCCGTCCTACATATAGTTTAGTAATATGATATATATAAGTGCACATATAACTTCTGTTCGGGTTAGTTCTAGTTATAAAGACGCTCAAGAATGGAGTTTCTCTATGAAGGTATTGGTTCGGCATTGTAACACAAGAATAGAATTTCCAAGTAACAATCTATGACTATTCCAATTTTTATTTATCTATTCATTGTTATTGTTATTATTATCATTATTATTATTATTATTATTTTTGAGAAATGCCTTGTCTAACATTCTACTATATTAATTATAGTAATAAGAGCAGCTTGGTTGACCGACGACCCTTTGTTAAATATAGAATACTTGGCAAGTATCGAAGAACGTTCATCAACAAAAATCCAACATCATGATTAGTGTTTAATATAGTATCTAATAGATATATTCAAATAACACTAGTCATAAAAAATTTATGTGATGAAGAAGCTTCCATTCCATGGAAAGGAACAATTTTCATGAAAAGTATCAGCTTCTTGTCGACTTCCTCTCTGCCCTTTCCACTCGTCCCCGGAAGTTGACATTGTGATAACCATAAAAAAAATAAATAAAAAAAAGAGTGAGTATCACCGTGCACCTTAAGTGGTATAGACCACTCTAATATCTTCTCTCTTTTTTTATTCACTTATCCTTCCCCTTCCCTCTCTCACTTTCTTCCCTTCTTCCCGTAGCTCTCCCCCTCTCATCACTTCCTTCCATTTTTTCATCTTCTCTTTCTTCTACTATAAAAAGATATCACCACCGCCTGCATCATAATCATCTCCTTTTCCTCCTCATCCCCATAACTCTGTGTGTGTGTGTGTCTCTCTCTCCCTCTTCTCTACTCCACTTTTTCTCTCTAACTCCATTAGAGAGAGCTTGAAGTTTAGGCAGGTGTTGGAGTGATTTTCTTCACCAATTCTACTCTACATATGGTAAATAAGCTTCTACACTACTCTACGTAAATTATTAAAGTTTTTAATTATTTTAGGGATATTGTTAGGTTTTTTGAACCCTTGAATTTGGGATTTTTGGTGATTTGGCACTAATTTATGTAATTGGTGACATTATTAGCTCACAAATATCAATATTGTCTTGTTCCTAGAGCGGTAGAGTAATCGGGCATCAACACTTGAATTGGTGGCATCAAAGGAGTTGTTCTTCTGTTCTTTGAACCGATAGTTGTAAGTAGATAGTGTATATGTGGCTTACTCTATGCATGACAAATTTTGATTATCAATATAAAATTATACAAAGAGCTGAAAGTATATTGATGTATAAGAAAATAAATTATTTATTAAAAAGGGAGGCTTTATGTTTGAAATGAAAATTTTTTATTTGAAGATCATAATGTAATTATTATGCTTATTTAAATGTTTTTTGTTGAACTGTAACAAATATTAAATTTTAGAGCATATTATGTAAATTATTAAATTTGAGTTATCTTATGTCCACTATATCTATTATACTTGAGAAAGGATTTTATGTTGTAAAAGATATTATGGAAGTGTAATGTGTTTGATTTTGAGTTAATTTGGGGAAATTCCATAGCTAAAACCTGGGGTTAATGGCAGTGACGTTAACCTCGGTACACCGTGAGACACTCCAGTTAGCAGATGTGATGCTTACCCGCACATAGCTGTAGCTATTTCTGGACTTGTATTTGGCTATGATCCAACTCCAGTTAGTAGGTGAGGTGTTAACCCGCACATGACATATGTCATGTCTGGACTTGTATGGCTATGGGCCAACTCCAGTTAGCAGGTGTGATGCTAACCCGCACATGACCTTAGGTCATGTCTGGATTTGTTATTGTTCTGCTTCGAATAACTCCCCATTATATTTGGATTTATGTGATTATGTAAAGCTATGTTATCAAAAAATTTCAGGTTATGGTTAGATCCATATTTTTATGAGTACATATACATTATTATGTTTATATTGTTTTATAGTTGCATTTAGTAAGTTATGGATATCGTATCTTTCATCGAGTTGCAAACTCACCCCATTGTCTTTCCACCTTTTTCAGATACAGGTGTTGGTGCTAGTTCTGGTGTTCCTTCGGCACAACATTAATAAATTCTAAGTTGGTGAGCCTTTTCGTAAAGACCTTTTTTGTTAGAACCCTTATTTTGTTTAGCATATTAGTTGTCAGTTGCTCCATATGTCACAGACAGAGTCCTTGGATATATGTTATACTTAGGTTTAAAATCTTATTACTTAGTTATGTAAATTATGTTATAGAAAAGATCTGTAAACTTAATCTAGTTTTATGTTTGAACCATATGATGTATTATATTTAATAGAGTTTGAAAATTAATTTGGTATCTGGAAATATTATTATATGCTGAAAGGGCGTATTCTAAGAATGCTTGATACCCATTTGCTGTAAATTTAAATTGGAAATATTGTAGGTTGTAGTTTCATTTGGGGAATGTCCGAAAAATAGAGGAAATTCTGTCCGTTTTCCTAAAAAATTTGGTGTTTTAAGGCTTGTTGGGAAAAATGTTCTCTATGTGCCGGTCATGACATAAGTTGGGTCGTAACAGACATTTTACAGTATTCCATTGATTTAATCACAACACCTGACTTGAAAACTTGGGTTGATCTTGAATTGGCATCTTTGAAGTGGTATGTCCAAAATTCTCCTCTTGTAGGGTTGGTGATCCACTTGTTTGATCATGGATTCTTTGAGTATGCCTTCAGTTTCAGAACAGGCCAGAGACAACAACATAAACAAGGAGTTTCTGTTACCAAGAAAGCCTGTAGGTTATGCATTTTGTTTTTCCTCAAACTTCAATTATTGATGCTTCTTATCAAATAAAATGATAACTCCTTTTCTTTCTAAATAAGATTTTTGTCTAAGTTACCAGTATTAGGAGTTTATTGACACCCATCAATCTGGTTGAGTCAAGTTACTTTAACAGGGGACTTTATTTAAGAAAAATAAGTGACAAATCACTTGAACCAAGTGTTAGTTATTTTCCATGCAAGTTATGGACTAAATTTTTTCCTGGAAACTTATCTTTTGTATGTTTTGCCCTCTACAATGCATCTTCCGGCTTGGAAGAGAGCCATGTTGACTTTTGGTTTCACTGACCTTTTCATTTTGTTTTTGCAAATGATGAAACAACAAAGGCAAGACAACAAAATCCAATCATATACAGAAGATTGCGGCGAGGATCAGCTGCAGCAAGAATTCAGGGCAAACAAAACGAGGCAGGATAGTGTTTGGCATATTTTGGCTTCTGTTAGTTATATATATATATGATCTGTGTCTTCAGGGTTTTTCCCCCCCCTGACATACATATCTTTGGAATTTGGTTCGTGCATTTGCAGTACCCTACAAATAAGGAGTTATTGAGAACTATTGCGTACTTGAGAAATGCTACAGCCTTATTTTATGAGGCAAGATGATTATCTCTATCTCACATGACTATGGTCCTAGCTTTCTGTTGCTACTGTATCCACTTGGCTTTTCGTTGCTTCAGTTATAAAATAACTTTGAAAGGAGTTCCATTAAGAAAACAAAACTTTGAAAGGATGCCAAAACAATACGTGTATGACTTTTGTATCCACATGTAAATGCAGCCTGAGAAAACATTGCCTTATAATAAGGCCTATATTCATGAAGAGGATGATGAAGAAGGGATCACAGAGGATGATGAGGAGCACAATTCCCTGCCTCATGATGAAAAGGGAAAACAAGAACTTGAAATGTCAATACAAAAATATAGTAAGAATTCGAGCCACACCTTGATCAAAAACCGGGAACAGAAAAGCAGAATCATTGTCAACGTAAGTTATCTCCATTTTCTTGCTCATTTAAAGAATTTATATCATGACTATTATGCTATCATACCACCCTCACTCATTTGCATCTTGTTCCGATAATATTAAGGGTTAAATTGGATGGAAATGAGATATTGATTGCAATGACTTTTGTTAAATTAGATGTAATGCCTATAATTTGATATATGAAGGTGAAAAGTACAAGAAAAATCTTAGAATGTCAGAATTTTTTCTCAAAGTTTTTCATCATAATGATGATGTGGCATATAAGTTGAGTTGACCCTGGATGGATAAATAGGTTATTGTAGTTCATTCCATTTAACAGACCACCATTATTTTCTCTGAAATATTTCAACAACTTTTTATGGTAGTGTAGCTTTATCAGATATTTTATAGTTTCGTTTGTGGTGATATTTAGAATGTCATGTTAAGTACATGTGAAATACCTACGTCCTAGAGCAGTATTTGAGTGGACCTTTTAAAATGGACAGGAAAACAAGGAATGTGGTGTACCATCTTCCACTTCCCATGTGGTGGTAAACTTCAAAGACATGAATGAAACTTCAGATCACGGCCAAGCACTAACAAAGAAACTTCAAAAAGGCGATTCCTCTTGCAAAGCGTTCATGCACTTCTGTTCAGCAGAGATAATTTGCCCACAGGAACACCGTGCTGCTTTGGCAGTGAAGTTGTATGGCGTTCAAGCTGCACTGCTATCTGCTTTGGGTAGTCCTTTTGATAACCTGTCCCAATCAACAAGCTCAGTTAGTAGCAGCTTGCAGATACCACTAAGCCTAAGGCAAGCATCAACTAGGTTCTTACCAGCAATGATATGGACTGGAATGTTCATAGTGAGCTTTGTCTACACAGTGATGGTGGTTTGGTCTTTGGCCTTCAGAGTGCCTATTATCTCAATGTTGTGTCTTTCATTGCTATATTCTTTATCTGTATTTGCGGCAGCAGCATCAGGGTTTGATGTCATATGTGGCACATTTAGAATGCATGGTACCTTGTTTGCATCATTAGGGGTTCTTGGTTTTGTCATGGTTCTTGTTGGCCTTGTCATGCTGGTGCTTTTTGCTTCATGGCGATGCAAAAAGTGATTGCTTTCTGCGCCATTATATTGCATTATGGTTAGTGGATGCTAACAGTTTTAGATGTAAACGCTAAAAAGGAAAAAAACTAAGTGTCAACTCATTCATACGAACTCTCCTCCCTATTTTGAACTATGGCGATGCAAAAAGTGATTGCTTTCTGCACCATTATATTGCATTATGGTTAGTGGATGGTAACAGTTTTGGATGTAAACGCTAAAAAGAAAAAAAAGTAAGTGTCAACTCATTCATACAAACTCTCGTCCCTATTTTTTGAACTATAACAAGCATTTTTCTGTTAAAAATTGAGGGCATTGAACTTTGCCTATTAGATATTTTTTTTCAATAAAAATGTAAAAGGAGTAATAAGGGAGCTACATTTCTGGGCAACAACTCTCATTGTCACTTAGTCGACATTAAGTAGTTTTATTATTACACCGATGCAACGTTTTCTTTCCTTTCTTTCTTTCTTTCTTCTTTTTTTCCCCCCTCCTTCCCTTACCAATCAAACCCAAGGAAAGGTGAAAAGGAAGAAACATAAGTAGATATGGTTGAAAGTAACATCCCATGACAAAAATCTTCCATCATTGATAAGAATGGAGGTTATATCCCTGTGGTTTAAAACTACATATAGAATTTAGAGTTGTCGGCAATTTAGCTTTGGGCTTGACGTTAGAAAATGACATGTAGGGTGTGGGATCACTTCTACCAATCCAAGTCCGATAACTTATTCTTTTATTTTTTTGCAATTCCTTTAATTTGATCTATGTCCGATTTTTGTACCCACACACTAAATGTTCTTGATTAAAGGGTAAAAATTATATGAATAGGTTTCATATAATATTTTACATATGCAGTTTATGTTTGTAAATTGTACTCATATATTCGGCCCTTAACCAAATATTAAAAATAAAATTCAGATCCCACAATGCCAAATAAAGGACAGAAAAGAATAGAAGGACGTAGCTGACATTCATTACGGGGCTGAACTGCTTTCATTATTGTGAGAGTTGCAAGTTTGAGAGATGAAAGGATAGAATAAAACCTGTATGCATAATCCATGGTGTAAAAGGTTTGGTTAGAAGAGGAGAGGCTAATCCATTCAAATTGATCCAAACCCTCATTAGATTTATACAGACATTGTTTTGTAAAATCCTAAATCCAACTAGGACTAATCTAAATTGACTAAATAGCCAGAACTTGCCTTTCAACTCGTTCAATACGGGAATTGGCTAATGGCATTTTGGTGTTAAAGAGAAGATATTTCAATAATTATACTTGAAATCTATGAGAAAATAAAATGGAACTGACACCTTTTTTTTTTTTTATCCAGTTCTGTTCAAGATAGTAGTAGACAAACTTCCAACATGTTTTCATGTACATTGCAAACCAGTAAATGAATGCTTGCAGCAAAATCAATGATGTAATAAACTGAATATATATATATATATATATATATTTGTTTCCAATAACCAAGGAGACATATAAGGGACTCAAATAACTACACTGAAAAAAAAGTTGTGATAAGGGAACTAAGGTTTAAACCCTGAAAAGACAATTATTGAAAGGGTTTCTTAGGTCTCAACATAAAAATTACCTTAAAAGAGGAAACAAAAAGAAAAGAAAAACACTAGAAATCAGACAGCCAATGAGGCATTAGCTCCACTTTCATTATGGCCAACAAGAGGAGCACCGTCTCCTGAACCAGCAAGACCATCCTCCACCTCAAAGGCATCTAGACCAACCCATAAAACTGCATGAACCAAAACTACAGGCATACTACTAGCCAAAACCACTGCAAGGTTAATCCCAGCATCATTCAAAATCAGCTGCACTGCAGTTGCAATTGCTAGCAAAGCCAGCACAAACCTCTTGTCTATGATCCTGTGAAGCAAAACAGAATTGGGCCATGTACTTAACAGCAAACAGTAAAGGGATGTCACATATGTCATGATGACATACAGAATCAATGGGGTCTTGTCCCACCTTGGGATAAGTGTTATGAAGAGTATGATCCACACAAAGTGTGTGTAATACAACCCGAAGGTCCCCAAGTTTCTGATGATGCGAACTGCTGCAGCTTCTGATGTGGAGGGAATGTTAAAGGGGAAGACAATCTTGATGTGCTTTTGATGAGGTCCTTTTGGTTCATAATTTTCAGCTGGGGAAAAAGGGGTTGTTGAGGAGGTGGGTATTCTCTGTGTTGTTCCCAAATTTGCCATAAGAATTCCAGAGGAATATGATGGAAATATCAGAAAATGGCTCAGTCGATCAAAAAGGTTTGTTCCAAAAGTGTCAGAGACAAGTAGAAGACTATAGAGGTTGTAAGATGGGCAGTGCCTGTATCTGTTTTCTTTGTGAGTGTAATATGGATCAAGTTAATACATATATAGAATCAAGGGAGCAAAGGGGAATACTTGAGGACTTTTGAATACGAAGACTTTGATCAAGTATTATCTAATGAATGGCCCAACGGATAATTTGCTCCCCATGTCCCACAGAAAACTGAGGATAACGACGGCAGTAAGATGGGTACTGATACACAATTTCTTTGTGTACATAAAATTTGAGTCGAGTCAAGATTAAGGGCTCGTTTCTACTCCCTTATTAAAAATTATCTTTGTTTTTCAAATGATGTATTTTAAAATGCTTTTTTTTATAAAAATAAAAGATATTTTATATTTGGATTTAATATTAATTTATGTTTGGATGTAATATTAAAAGATCTTTATTTATTATTAAATAATTTTTAATAAAAAATATTTTTTTCAAAATATGGAAATTATACCTTTTCAAAAAAGATCTCATTTTTACTTTACTTTTTTTTTTGGCTCTTTTTTACTTTACTTTTTTTTTGGCAGTAATTATACTTTTACTTGAAAACTTTATGCAAACTTACTAAAAAATATATGAAAAAAAAGATAATTTTTAATTAAAAAAATACTTTTCTTAATAAAAATAATCGTATCCAAACTCATACATAGAATCATGGCCTTTGGAAACTACGACTTAGTCAAGTGTTATGTATGTAATGAATTGCGTGTTGAGTTTTGTTATGAAATTACTAGTGTTGTCCTGTTGTCTGTATTATATCCGGTAAATAAATGATAGATAAGTATTTATTTGTGAAAAATGATTATTTAACTTTCAGATAATTTTTTGGTATCCTTATTATAAATTCAAGGGTATGGTACCTTTCAATTATCTATGACTAAGAATGAGTAATATGTCCCATTAATTCAAATTTTTGAAATCTATCAAATTAAAAATCAAATTATAACCGTTAATTACATAAGAGTATTGGCACTAAAAAATCTTAAATTTAAGTCGTATTTTACAATTCACATTGATTTTGGTGTTATCTTTTAACACCTTTCAGAAAAATGATCATATGGTCATTCTATGTAGTTTAGTATTATGAATATGTGAGTGCATATATAACTTTTGTACGGGTTAGTTCTAGTTATTATAAACTCTTTTATGTGTTATTGGGTTAGGCATTGTTATCACAAGAATAGAATTTTCAGGTAACTATTTTATAAGACTATTCCAATTTTTATTTATTTATTTATTTATTGAGAAATGCCTTGTCTAACACTCTACTATATCTTTATTAATTAGTATTATAAAAGCAGCTTGGTTGACCAGATGACCCTTTGTCAAATATGGAATACTTGGCAAGTATCGAAGAAAGTTCATCAGGAAAAATCCAACATCAGGAACCGTCTTTGCTGTGCCAAATGTTGATGTCATTTAATATCTTATTATTAGCTGTAACATAAAGCAATATGTGTGTGTGTGTGTGTTATCATCCACATTTAAATTATGATTCCTAGAATGATCATAATATAACTTTCACTATTCACTTTAAACTTGCATCTAATTAATGTAGTCACGCGAATAATGAATATATGGTTGTGGAAATCTTGGCTAAAACACTGGGTTTGGAATAAGGAGAGAACAAGTTGAACTGTGGGGAGACAACTCTTTAATCAGAATATTCAAAGTAGAAATTCCTAAACAGAAGCCGGCACAGCTAGCTAGAGATGAGATAAAAATAGAGACAAACACGAACATCAATACTCTCTTAAACCATAGTGTCTGGCGCTACATGGCAAGTAGTAATTTATCACAACAATTAGCCAGTCATAAACAAAACATTGTTGAAGTCCTAACCTGGGAAGCCATTTGTAGCATTGCCGGAAAGGAGGAGGCCCCAAAGTCCAAACCTAGGGGTGTTCAGCAACATCCAAACGCCAGATATGCTGATGATGTGAGAGACTAATTTTACAATGAATGATGTTTGTTTATTACGTAAGTTCTTAAGATTGTTTACATCTCTCTCAAATAATTAGATCTTGATGTGCCAATACAAAATTTTTTTATACATAATTGGCGGCAGACTTAAGATCATTTTTTTTACTGCTGAAGGGTATTTTCCGGCTGACAATCGAAGACTAATCTCTCCGAAACGTGGAGATCATCAAAGTGGGTTTTGCCTCTCCCAACAAAGTCCTTCGCTATACACACGGTAGGAGTCGAACTCCTGACACATGCTTAAAGGACCCAGCCATCTTACCAACTGTGTCAAACTTTGTTGGTAGACTTAAGATCATATTCCACAAAAATATAAAATCCAAAGCTCAACCGTTTTTTTTTTTATTGTACGAATGAGATTCTAAAAATTTTTAGAATTAAAATAAAGTCTGATCATTCCATATTTTTCCTTGCAAATAAGCATAAAAAATCTTGTATTCACTTTTATTTTTAGTACAACTGAATTAGCCTAGACAAAAAATCTAACAAAGGTAACCCTATGTAGGAGGTAAGGGCGGGTGTCGACTTTGTCCAAATAACCTACCAAGCACGTGAATAGAAACAACAAAATTTAGGTCCAAATATATTGTAACACAACCTGATCTCATTCAATATCTTATTATTTCACCATAGGAATATCAAATAATTTATACGATATTAAAATTGTTTCTTTCTTAAATATGAATCAAAATTTGTTTAACAAAAATGCTTTTACTTAGTGTTTACACAGATTTAAATTATAGAAAAAATAAATAAAGGTGGATATGAAGAACCGAATAAAACGACTTCTTTCTCTTTTTGGTCTGGAAAAAAACGATATATCTGGTCAAAGCGGGTTTGCACCCAACCCATAGTTTGCAACACAATTGGCCCAAAACCCAGCCCACTCCTATTAAACCAGAAGGAGGCTTTTAGGCCTTGGGAGAACAGCAGCCAGTAAACTAAATTAATAAAAACAATTGTAGCCAAAAAAAAAATAATCCATAGACCCATACATATATAACACGCCTGGCTCAGCCACTCAAAATATCCACACCCTTCTTCTGGTGCTTAGCTAGCTGGTAAGCGAAGTGCGCAGTGTTTTCAACCACCCATAGCCATAGGCCATGGAACACTCTGTTTCAGCAGCCACCGCATCTCTGTCCATGCAACTCCTCCACCGTTTCCCTCCAAACAACAACAACAACAGCAACAGCAACACCTCCTTCCACTTCCTCAACTTCAGGCCACCTCAACAAGCACCAAGAAAAACCCACCACACTAAACTCCCCAGATTCACCACCCCCACCAGGAAGAGAAACAACCACAACCGCAACATCAAAAAAGTTGAACCATTCTCCGACAAAGACTTGTTCCCATGCTCCCTGCCCCTCCACAGCAAGAACCCACGCTCCATCTACAAAGACATCAAGCTATTCGCACGCCAGGACAAGCTCAAGGAAGCCCTCGCCATCATGGACTACGTTGACCAACAGGGCATCCCGGTCAACCCCACCACCTTCTCCGCCCTCATCGCCGCCTGCATCCGCACCAAGTCCCTCATACACGCCAGAGAGATCCACGTCCACATCAGAATCAACGGCCTCGAAAATAACGAGTTCTTGCGAACCAAACTTGTCCACATGTACACCTCTTGCGGCGCATTGGAAGAAGCCAAACAGCTCTTTAACGAGTTGCCATGTAACAGCGTGTATCCCTGGAATGCATTGCTCAGAGGGACCGTTATTTCGGGCAAAAGGCGTTACCTTGATGTGCTTCAGACTTATACGGAGATGAGGGCATTGGGGGTTGATTTGAATGTGTATAGTTTCTCTACCGTGATCAAGAGTTTCGCCAGTGCACCTGCTCTTTTCCAAGGATTGAAGGCTCATGGGTTGTTGGTCAAAAATGGTTTGATTCATAGCTCCATTATCAGGACTAGTTTGATTGATATGTACTTCAAGTGTGGGAAGATCAAGCTTGCACGCCGTGTGTTTGAGGAAATTCCCCAGAGGGATGTTGTGGTTTGGGGTGCGATGGTCGCGGGTTTTGTGCATAATAGGCTGCAGAGGGAGGCATTGGAGTATGTGAGGTGGATGGTGGAGGAAGGAGTGGAGGTGAATTCAGTTGTGGTGATGTCGGTTCTCCCCGCGATGGGGGAAGTTTGCGCGCAGCGGTTGGGCCAAGAGGTTCATGGTTATGTGGTGAAGACGAAGGAGTACTATAGGCGAGTGCCGATTCAGTCTGCTTTGATTGACATGTATTGCAAGTGTGGGGATATGAGTTCGGCGAGGCGAGTCTTTTATAGCTCGGTGGAGAGGAATGTGGTTTGTTGGACAGCCCTGATGTCGGGTTATGCTTGGAATGGTAGGTTAGAGCAGGCACTGAGGTCCACTATTTGGATGCAGCAAGAAGGGTTCAGGCCTGATGTGGTGACAGTTGCCACTGTTCTTCCAATTTGTGCTCAGTTGAGGGCTTTGAGACAAGGGAAGCAACTACATGCTTATGCTTTGAAACATTGGTTTCTGCCTAACGCATCGATAACTAATTCTTTGATGGTAATGTACTCAAAATGCGGTGTGATTGAGTATTCCGAACGGCTATTTGATTGCATGGCGCGGAGGACTGTGATCTCATGGACAGCCATGATTGACTCGTATGTAGAAAATGGGTGTCCGCATGAAGCACTTGATGTGATAAAGTCAATGCAATTGTCAAAGCATAGGCCGGACTCAGTTGCTATAGCAAGGATGTTGAGTGTTTGTGGTGAGCTAAAACTTGTAAAGCACGGGAAGGAGATTCATGCGCAGATCTTGAAAAGGGATTTTGCATCGGTCCCTTTTGTTTCTGCAGAACTTATCAATATGTATGGGATTGTTGGAGATGTTAGTAAGGCAAAGTTGGTGTTTAATGCTGTTCGTGTTAAAGGTTCAATGACACGGACTGCTCTTATAAGGGCCTATGGATGTAATGAATTGTATGAAGATGCAATTGACCTTTTTGATCTGATGACATCAAAAGGTTCTTCTCCAACCCACTTCACTTTTGAAGCCATGCTGTCTATATGTGAAAGAGCTGGATTTGTTGATGATGCTTATAGGATATTCAAGTTAATGACTAGATATGATATTGAAGCATCTAAAGAACACTTGGATATAATGGCCCGACTTCTCAGCCGCCATGGTCAACATGAGAAAGCTCAGAGATTTATACAGATGGGTTCTGCCGTATAGAGGAGGCAAAATCACATTTTCCTTATGAAATATTTATAGATTTTGAACACTGTAGAATGTAAATTAACTACAGGCATGCAACTTTCATCTAAGAATCTGTAAGTTGTCATTTATTTGAAACTTTTTGTACCATGCTAATTTGAACAACTGTACCAAAATTGCAAAATGGTTCAATTCAAGAAATAATTGTTTACATTCTTTAGTTTGATGTCATTGAGTTTACATTTTGCTTGTCAATATCTAATGATGCACTTGATTTTAGCGAGTCAGCTGTAAATGAAGCTGGGATTTACATTGCATTTTGATGGGGGGAGGAGAGAGAGAGCTCATGGTTGACTGGTGGGAGAAAGGGCATTCAGATCTCCAAGGCTCCGATAAAGACGGTGACAAAATGACTAGGAGAAGGAAGCAGCATGACCAAGAAGACAAAGAAAAGGCACTACTAAATTGATTTCCCATTTTTTTTCTTTTTTTAGTCTCTATCATCCCTTTCAGTTGCCTTGAAGATCAATTATCTGGTGAACCTTTTTTTTGTTCCGTTTGGGTATTTTGCAGAGGAGAGATCAATGAAGACGGATTTCCTTGATAAACCTGTAAATCAGGAACAGAGAGCATACAAGGAAATAAACCCCAGCAAAGTTGAAACCTGAAACAGCAAGGGGAGTGCTTGCAGTGGCAGTGGCCACTTAAAGGCTGATATGCAAGTGGCATGGCAAGCTTGACCAAATCTTCTAATCATGATATTACAATTCAAAACGCTCTAAAAGGAGCGTATGTAGCAGATCTAACCACTATTTGATATAAATTGTTATTGGTTTAATGAAATGGAGTGCAACAAAGATTATGTTGAATGAGCATTTCAGCCATTTTTATTTGACGATAGGAAGAGGTCTTCGCACACCTGAGGGGATTGTGAAGTTGCAGCAATCGCCATAATGATGATATAAATTGATGGATCATATGTCTATGAATGGTAATTTCCCCGTCTATTAAGTGACTCGTGACCTTGGCTAAAGTCATGATTAAAAAACGAGTAAATATATATCATTCATATTTTATAGACTGAAAACCCAAATCAGTTACTCAGATTTATATCAGGAAATAAATTACTCTATTAAATTTAGAAAATTTTATATTAGTCCATCAAATTTTATAAAAGGGGATAATATTATTTACATGTATTGTTAGCTTTCATAATGGATTCTAATTTATCTTATTTCTGTAAATAAAATCATTTAAACCTTTTTTTTCATCTATTATCTCACCATAGTTCTCTATTAAAAAGAAAAATTTTAACTTTAAGTTGGTATTTATTCTGCGCAAAACAGAGAAATGAAGCAAGTTAGGACTTACTGTGAAAATTAACAGTATACGTAAGTAAGTTAACATAATACATGAACATTTTTGTTAACAATTCAGATAACAATTTGACGAAGGGATTAATTTGTCTCTTTTTATAAAATTTAAGAAACTAATATGATATTTTCTAAATTTGAGAGATTAATTTATCCTCAATTATAAACTTAAGGAACTAATTTAAAATTTTAGTTTATTTTATATACTTGATAAGTTGAAGTAGTGATAAGTAATATGACGGGGCATGATAATAAAGCACCATCAAATATAATGAAATGAATTGTGATTTTAGTAAATAAATTGCGAGTCTGTGAGCAGAGCAAGCTTAATGCACCCAATGTATAACGAGCTATGACCAATCTCGAGTTTGAATCTAAACATCCTTGAAACCAAAATGCGCTTCAATGATATATCACATCTCTTGATCGATTATTTCATAACAATATACATTTCTTCTTTTCAAAAAATAAGCAAAACAAAAAAAAAATTATAATATGAAATAATATTGAACCCATCCAATTCACTTCCACTTGGCATAGAATCTCTCATCACCCCACATGAGCATCCTATCCAAAGGAACACTCACACTCTCACCCCTCTCCTTCAAATGCAAGTGCCTCGGCACAATCCTCTTCTCCAAGCTGAAACCAAAGTACTGCGGGAACCCCTTCAGCTCCTCCACATCCCTCCCCATCTCCCCAACCAAGTACTCAAACTTGGGCCTCAAGTTGCTCTCCAAACCGTAACCGAAGATCGCAGGCAACCGCGCCAACGATCTAACCGCCTCCTCGTACGAGAAACCAACCTCCTCCATCAGGAACCGCACCTTGTCGCGCAGCTTGTCCACGCGCGTGTTGAGGAGGTGGGCGTTGCGGTTGGTGGGGCGGTTGAGACCGGTGAGGCCGATGTCGGAGCGGAGGAAGTGGAGGGTGGGGCGGAGGCAGAGGTCAGCGTGGGAGAGGAGGAGGTGGGGGCAGCGGAGGACGAGGCCGCGGGACTCGGTGGGGGAGGCGAGGACGTCGGAGGCGAGGAAGCGGAGGACGGGGGAGAGGTGGTCGGAGGGGGAGATGGAGGCGGAGAAGAGGGAGGGGGCGGCGGCGGCCAGGCGGGGGATGTCGGAGTCGGCGAAGGAGTGGGATTTGAGGAAGTCGACGGTGGCCAGGATGTGGTCGAGGGCGTCGGGAAGGGGGAGGTTGTTGTGGGGAGTTTTTGGTGGGATTATGGATAGCGTTTGGAGGTACCGGAGGTTGTCGCGGTACGATGTTCGGAACTTGACGTACAGGGGTTTGTGAGAGTGAGTGTAAAGAGAAGGGGGTGATGATGGGATTGGGACTCGGAGGTGGAGAGAGAGGAGCATTTCTGTTTGGGGAGATGGAGAGAGAGAGAGAGAGAGATGGGATGGTGTTGCAGTGAACTCGATCAAGATTGAAAGGAAAGGATGAGGAAGGGGATAAGGTACAAGGAGGATATAATGAATTAATTGTGCAAGGATATTTGCGACTAGATCTTTGAATGTAATTGAATCCATGATATTCGCAACTATATTACGTGTCATAAGGACTTCTGATTGAGTTAACAATAACATGCAGCTATATATATATATATATATTAAATACAGTAAATCAAATCAAATCAAATGATATACAAATTCAGCCAAAAAGGAAAAAAAAAAAAAACTTAGCTGTATCTTCTGAAATTAGCACTTCTCAAACTTTCCATAAATATTTGTTCAATTTGTCAAACCTTACAACAGTAAAGCATCCCTATGATGCACACCAGAGCAACAACAATCTATCAACCAGCAAAACTTAAACATAACAAAAGCTAGATCGCTTATACATAACGAAGCACATTCAACTTAGATAAATAAACTGAGCGTATGACAAGTGACAACATAGGCAGCAAAATGAAGATACCCCACGGACGTAGTAATGATCTGATCACAACAATATCTGAAGCCTTCTCACAGGACGAACCGACAAGGAGCTTGCAAATTGTTATCTAAAATACATGGAAATTTTAGAGTAAGTCCTAAAACATCAGTCGAGATTATATAATATGCCATGAGAACTGGATAAGTTCAAGCACAACATTTTCAGTCTAAAGTATTCTTTATTCCACTTTAAAACATGCATGGCGTTATTTTCATCAAAATTTTCGCTGACGTCTGCAAATGCCGGAAGGTCAAGGAAGTTGGTAACTTGATGACATGGGAGATGAAACAAAAAAAAAAAAGAGTGGATCACTGTTAAGTTCTTCTTATCACTCATTTTTATAACTCAATTCGTCCAATTACTTACAAGGATGAGCCCAATCCGAAAATTATAAAATCATGTACCTGTTACTTCATCATATTGTTGTGGGTACCATATCCTCATAAGATCTCTAGAGATCGATGCATGGATTAAATTAAGTGATTAATCAAGAACTTTGACGTGACACTAAATTACAAGAAGATGGCAAATGTTTAGTTTAGTTTAGCTCTAGGTTATGACATGCATCAATATATGCATTTAGGAATGCTGGAAATTAACAATATTAAGGTTTTACATACATACCTTGCACCAAACATAACTTCCAAGTGCAAGAATGTAACTTGTGAACTCTAAAAGAAGTGGTTCATCTTTACGGCTATAAAGACATAAAGATTATCAAGAATCCGAAAGAAAGCATGCCTCCACCTCCTGACAAAGAAAAGGGTGCCACAAACTACCCAAAAGGCAAAAGCAAAACCAACTCCCATGCCAATGATGAAGGAGGATCTAAAATCATTGTCTTTGTCTTCCATCCATTTCGAGGCATTGAGGTTATCCTCTTGTGTGCAATTCTTGGGAAGAGGAGCTCCACAGAGTTCTGGGTTGCCAATGTAACTAAATGCATCAAAGCTTTGAAGCTGGGTGCCAAGTGGAATCCTGCCCTTGAAATTATTGTATGACATGTTCAGGTGATTTAGAAAAGATAAATTTGACATGCTTTGAGGAATTTCACCTGAAAATAGGTTGCTTGAGAGGTCTAGTGATTCCAAAAACTTCATGTGTCCAATCTCACTTGGTATGACTCCCTTCAAATGATTATGGGACAAGTTTAAAGACTGCAAAGCAGAGAGTCTAAATAACTCTGGAGGGATCAATCCTGAAAGGTCGTTGCTTGAAAGGTCAACAATGCGAAGAAGCAAAATATTTTTCTTGTATTTTAATTGATTGCCTTTCACAAGCAAATTGAGATCCTCAGTGTAAGTTTCTGGTAGAAATGTAGCATATTCCTTATCAAAGTATGGTTCCGACAAGTCATCAAGAAGAGATTTTACAACTATCTTTGCAATATTATGTAAGCATCTTGGTATTGGACCAGAAAGCCTATTGTTTGCAAGGTCCAACACAGCAAGATTAGAAAGTTGACATATTTGTGATGGAATACTTCCATTGAATTTGTTGGATCGCAACAAGAGGATCATACTCCATTTGCTAATCCAACTTGGAATATTTCCTGTAAACTCATTGAAGCCCAAATCAAGGAACCACAACTGTGTGGAGCTTTCAAGTGAAGTAGGCATATTCCCAAACAAACTATTGTTATGAAGTCGTAAAGTCTGGAGTTCTTTCAATGACCCTATTGAGTCAGGAATTCTACCAGTTAGTTTATTGCCTCCCAAGCTTAAATGGCTCAAAGATTTAAAAAGTGTCCAACACTCAGGAAATTCTCCAGAAAAGCGATTATTTGAGAGATCCACACGCAATAATTTAAATTCATCAGTCATGCTAGAACACAAGCTGGGAGAGATAGGTCCTGATAAGAAGTTGTCAGCTACGCTGAAAAAGATCACTCGAGGAGATAAACGTGGCAACTTCCCTGTAAGATTATTGGCTTTCAAATTAATTGCTACATTATTAATCACTGGGATAGATATCTCCCCGCTAATTGAATTGTTGTACAAATTGACGGAGCCAATTTGGGCTATGAATCCCCAAAACTGTTCATGTGCATTGAACGAAAGCCCTGAACTTGAAAGGTCCACATAAGATAGAGGCATCTGTGTTAGAGATCTTTGTGTATATAGCCATGAAGGAAACTCAGGACCTAGTTTGCAGTTTGCCATTCTAATTTCTTCAAGCTGGAAAGGAGGCTGCCCGTCAGTACCAAACTGAAATGTAAAAGCAGATGCTTCAATCATAAAAAATTTCAAGCTTGAAAGTTCGGAGAAACTTTGCTCAGACAGGTTTCCTGACAAGGAATTGTAACCAACTGATAGAATCTCCAGTTTCGATAGTTTCCCAAGATCTATTGGAAGGCTTCCATTTAGGTGATTGTTGCTAACATCTAAAAATGTCAGCCATGATAGATTTCCAAAGGTTGCGGGAATGGGGCCAGAAAATGAATTGTTAGAAAGATCAATATGATCTAAATTACTGTATTGTCCCATCCACTCCGGAATTGATCCATTTAGATTGTTGGATTCCAAAAGTAAGGTTTCCAAATTTTGAAAATGCATCAACCTTGCAGGTATTTGGCCTCGCAGATTATTCGAACTAAGGTCGATCCAAGTAATACTACTATTGAGGTTAAACAACCATTTAGGGATCTCAGGGCCAAGATAGTTATTGGAAATATCAAGAAATTCAAGTGAGGTAAAATTGACATACTCAAGTGATGGACTGATGCCAATACCAGTAAGGGAACAGTCTTTCAAAGATAACGACACGAGTGAAGGGAGCATAGTCAGCTGTTGGAGCCAAAGGGTTTCATGGATGGTTATACCATCCAAACCTAGAGCTATCAAAGCAGGGAAACGTGAAACCCATCTAAGATTGTCCATGTGAAGGTTAGGATTATATGGCAAGTCGAGGTGAAGAAGATTGGAAAAATTTTTAGAAGCATAGGAGGTTTTCTCAAGTGAGGAATTGTGAGACTTTTGATCATTGGCATAGCCACGGATAGGTGGAAAATAAATGGCCTTGAAGTCGTTAGAGCCCAAGTTCAAGTAGCTTAGGAATTCAAGTTCAGACAAAGAAAAGTTTATTACACATCCTAAACAGCCAAATTTTGGACAACTGAGGTCCAGTTCAGTGACTCTACCTGTGATGTTGTCACACTGAACTCCAGCCCATTTGCAGCAATCTTCTTCAGTGGACCAAGATGAGAGCCACTTTGATGGATCTTCAATGCCTTGCCTAAACACAGAGAGCACAGATCGATCTTTTTCATTGCAACGAGCATTATTCAAGCTCCCCTGGCCCATGAGTGAGCTGATTTTGCTTGCAAATAGAAACCACAGCACAACTACAGCCATGTGTGAAGTAAAGGAAAACATGATCCCGTGTGAAGATTGCAATCAAAGTGTTTCTTGTTAGAAATTTCAGAGTTTCACAATCCTTATTTATACCAAAATATTATGCTTATGCAAACTTGAAGCTTTCAAAGTAACACAATTTTATTTGAATATTTTAAAGTGGGTAACTGTAACATAATTGAATTTTACTAATACTTAAGAAATATTACTAAATTATATAATAATTTCAGTAAAACTCTTTAGCAATATAGACTATATGTTAAAATTGAAAAAATGTTACTAAAGAATTTTAATAACACTTTTTATATTTTTAATAATACTTTTTAAATGTTAGTAAAAAAGTTTTAACAATTACCCTTAAAAATTGAAAGTTTTGCATTGGAAAAATGAGCTTTAAAATTTTCAATACATGATAGTCACTAAAAAAGTTTTAAATTTGTTTTTTTAATTAAAAATTTCCCTTAAAACATTTATTTGCAAAACCCTAGTAAATATTATTTAAAGTTGAGTATGGTATAGTGGGTGCCCTATTATTTTACCACCATTATATGATATGGTAGTTCCAACTCACCCAACTCATTCCTCTCATCTAGTGACAAAATGAGTGTCCAAATGGGACACTCGCTTTAAAATTTTCAAATAACATATTTATCAAAGGATGTGATTGGCAATCTCTAAATCTTGGATTTTGTCAAATCAATTTTAAGAATAAGCACAGGCCCAATTTGCCCCTTAAAAATGTGAGATATTAAATTGTTTAAGATTTTTTTTTAATCAATTTAGGCTTTTACAATATGAAACAACCATTAATTTAAAAGTTATGTTATTATCTAAATATATATTGTACACCAATGAAAAGTACCTCAATATATTTTAGAGAACGAAATTAATGTATATTTCAAATATTAAAAATTATTTTTGATGTTCAAAGAATTTTAAAATACTTATGTAATATAATATTACGTATATATTTAAAAGATTAATTTAAGTATTTATTCCTTTAAAAAAATTTGGTTATACTAAATTTAAAGTGAGATGATAACACCTCAATTCAAGATAAAAAAAAAAAACCACTTGACTTGACAAATATTTATAAAAAAACTTATATTTAACTTATTCCAAAAATATAAATGGAGTTTCAAAATTGCAACCTTGTCAAACATAAATCATGTTATACTTGACTCATCTAACCTTAGATTTTTTAAGAATTATCTCGATTGTAACATCAACTATTCGAACTTTATCATGATACTTCTTTATTTATATTTTTCGGATTTTTGAATACTTCGCTTAACTTTTGAAATCATAAAATAATGGTTTAAGCAAAAGTAAAAAGAAAACAACTTTTTACCAATACTATGATTTTGGGGTTGACAAAACTAAACATATTATTAGTCAAGAAATGTTAGTTGACAATAAAAATTAACCATAAATTTATACTACAAACCTTATAAATCATCAGTGTGTAATATACGTTTATTGTTTATTTTTGTATTGTTCATTTTTGTAGTCATCCAAACACTTGTTAGTGGGTAAAAGGGTTCAAGTCACATTAGCTTGCTTATTACACCCAACGAAAATTATTGTTCAAAAAGAAGCAGTTACCCGGGAATGAGTGTTCTTTTTCCGAACTCGAAAATTATTGACACTTTTTGCAATGGTTGATTTAGATGTGACTAGAAAATAAAGGAAGAGGAACTAAAAAATAAAAGTCATGTGGAAATAATGTATGTTTTCATTGTAATAAACAATAGACATATTATTTTAATTTAATTGTTAATTACTTCTAATAAATTAAGTAAAGAAATAATTTATAATAGTATCCATAACTAGTTTAATTGATTCATATTTAAATTATAAAATCATTTATTTAAATACAAATAAATTTAATATAAACGCTAAAACTCTATCAAATTTGAAACATTTTCAGTCGTGTTGGGCATAAACGACATTTACTCTTGCTGACATCTTTCTTCCCCGCACATTTAGGGATTGAAGTCTGATTGTGGGCTCCATATTCATAATTTTTCTCCCCTCCCTCTATCTTCTATGCTAACTAAATAGAAGGATGAGACGTTGGATGTTCAGGAAACTTCTGAAAATTTTTCCATAATTTGTTGGTTAATTAGCAAAGCCATGGAAATATCAATACGTGACTAAAATAGAGTTAAAAAAAATCAAGCTGATGTATAATATATTAAGAAAATCATAATGTCAATAGAAGAAAGTATAAGATAAAGAGTTTAATTGGCATACAATAATAAACCATGTAAGATATTTTTATACTATTAGACAATAAACAATTAATAAATCATCAATTATGTGTTTTTTTTTAATTTGAATTAGAGTTATTATAAAATGAGTTATATGGTAACTTTTTATTGTTCGCAGACATTGTAAAAAACTTACACTATCAATATATGCAACTTAAACTAGAAGATAAACTGGTTTTTGTTATATATAACAAAATTATAAATTCTTCAAATGTAAGAATAATAATTATAATTATAATTTTTTTTCCTTTAAAATAAGAGACCCCAACTCTTTATACATAAAATATCAAACTCTCAGTAGGCATATTTTAGTATCTGAAATGAAATGACAAAAATTGACAGAAGCTATTTATCCTCAATTGTGTTAAATAAAGCTGCGTTTGATTCAGTTTTTACTCAATTGAAAAATCAAGTTTCATAAAACTGTTTATTTCATATTTTACTCAAAAAAAAGAAATATTTTTAAATTTTTGAGCAAAAGTTAATAATATAGGGGATGATTCTGATGTAAGTGACTTCTATCCCATGTCTATATTTATTTATTTATCTGTCTATTTATGGGACAGGATCCTTTCACGTTTAGTTTACACATGAGAATATAATGTCATGTTTTGATCTCCAACCTTAATGTGCTGAATTTAAAAGAACATAAAAGTACAAATATATAAAAATAAAAGGTGAGAATGGAGAATTGACTTTCTCGTGCCAAAGTAGACATAAAGGGATCTTTTCCCATCTATCTATATATTATCATTAAAGTTCTTCCACTATCTTTGCCACATGCGTTTTCGCTTAAATTTTAATTTTAGTAAACGATAATCTTTCATTTCTTATTTGTAGTTTGACTTATTTTCTTTGATTGAAATTATTATTTTGCATTTTTATTAAAGATATATGAATTACTATTAATATTATTTATAACATGTTGACCTTTCAAATTTTTCATTTATATCTTTCTTGCCTTTTATTTCATAATAATTATATATATATATAACATTTGATAAACATATATAAGGAGAGGATATTGCCACTCCTTTTTGGTTAATGTCATTCATGATAAATAATATTTTGTTTAATTATTCAAAACTTCCCCCATTCATCATTTATAAATTACTTGATGAATTATATTATTTATAATCTATACATATTTTTATTATTAATATTTTCTTCAAATATTTTACTTATATAATATTTTATTTTATGAAAATATTTTTGTTTAATTTTCTTATGAAA
This sequence comes from Dalbergia cultrata, assembly GCA_031216105.1. Classification (NCBI taxonomy): domain Eukaryota; kingdom Viridiplantae; phylum Streptophyta; class Magnoliopsida; order Fabales; family Fabaceae; genus Dalbergia; species Dalbergia cultrata. The sequence continues at coordinate 85,912,993 of CM062353.1, read as the reverse complement.
CATATTACTTAAATACAAACAATATAATTATGTAACAAATATAATTGATTCACTTAATCTTAATAATAGTTTTTAAATTGATCTAAGTTTTTTCTTTTACTTCAGATAACACTTTTCAACCGCAATAACATTTTTGTACGTTTTATTTTAATATTCTAAATAAATATGATCCAAAATAAAAATAAGTTAAGAAAATAAAACATGATAAATTTTAATAAAATAAAAGACTTATCACTAATAATTTTAAATAATATTTAATATTCACTGTCAACATAAAAAAATTTGTACTACCATCTAATGTTATTTTATTATTTTATTTAATTAATTTAATATCTTATATATTGTTAAAACACCTTAAATTTTGTGAAAATATATCATCAAATGTTTGTATATAATTTAACAATGTATATAATTATGAACTAAATAACTAACTTAACATATCATATTACTTTGATTTTTATTAAAAATAAAAAATTAAATTTATAATAAAATTTTAAAGATTAACACGTCAAATGTTAATATAATAATATTTTTTAATAGTATATTTAATTATATAAAAAGAATATGAAAATTATTTTGAATATATTAATTTTTCTGAAAATAACTCCTTTGGTTATTTTTTTTCTTAATGTTTAAGATTCTTTTTTAAATTAGTATTGGTACCTTATCGAAAATATAATCAATATTGAAAATTTTAAAAACTAAATTGGTTATTATTAACAAAATTTAATAAATTTATTATGAATTTTTTTTTTGCAAAATTAAAGTACAAAAATACAAACCACAATATATATTAATAACAATGAGTTTAAATAGTATTGATGTAATAATAGATTGTTAGTTTGAGTATGAATGAGAATAAAAAGTATTTTTTAATAATCAAAAAATTTATCATTAAATACAGAGTGATATTAGTTAAATAAGAGTGACAATAGCCATTCTCACATATATAAGATAGCATAACTAACCAAAATTTTATACTCAATAATTCATAATTTGATTTTGTTACACCAATTGTGTGAAATTATTTTACATTATCATCCACTCAAATTATTTTATTTGAATGATCTTTCAAGTAATTCGTGTGAAAGACAATAATTATACTTGATGTGACAGTATATTATTAGATAATAGTGTAAAAAGTTTTCATTGTCACTATAAGATTAAATCCAAAATTTTAAGAAAAATTCATCAAAACATGTCTAATACTGAGTTAAATATTATTTTATGAAAATTAAAAATAATAATTATAAAGATTTTAATATTTTATATATCTAAAAAATAGCTCTCTAAAACAAAGTTAATTGTTTTTTAGTTATTTTATCCATGTAAAGCCAATGAAAAATGTAAAGTTCGGCTAAACATTTTTCCAATTTAAGATATAGGTCTTTTCAGGTTACTTATGGATCGAATTAGGAATAATAAATAAAATTTGAAACAAGATAAAATCGTATATCGAAACGACTTATTTCATTACCAAAATGATCGTAACCGCATTCACAGGCCGAAAATCTTTCTGACTAGGTCGAGCGGGATCAAAGAAACTATCAGTATTTTTATATAAGATTCTAATCTTTTCATATAAAAATTTAATTAAACATTTTTATCAAAAAAATTAAAATGTAAATCCCTCTAATAGTAAATAAATTTGGAATTTAATTTTAATATATTTATAGTATAAAACTTTTTAAATTTAATTTGAATACACTATAGTAGAAAATTTTTTAACATTGTTATTCAATCAAATATTTTCATAAACATGTGAGATGAGAGCCAAATATGTCTTGGTTCTGTGTCAATATGTGATTAAATGATTATGTAAAAATATTTTATACTATTATTAATTCAAAATAGAACTCAATTTTTTCTCACAAAGTTATTTAATCATATATTATTGCTTATAGTCACATTAGAAGAAGAAATCTGATTTTTATTTTATTACTTCAAAAATTATATACATAGAAAGATTTCGTTCGATGATAATATATAAAAAAAAAGCTTCTACTGCCAACAAATTTAAATTAAATTCAAAAATTTTAATATATAAAATATTTAATATTAAAAGATTAAAATTAACAATGTATAATTTATATTATCCGTGCAGTGCACGGGACGAAATATCTAGTGGAATATGTGTTTAAATGAACCAACCACTCCAATCAAGTTTGACAAAAGTGACTTTCGCACTGATTTACTTACGTTCGTAAATTGAAGTTCTGCAAGTTTAGGGTGCGTTTGGTTTGTGAAAATATTTCCTATTTTCATTTTCTATTTTCATTTTTTGAAAAGGATTTTCATTTTCAAATTTTTAAAATTAGGAAATGTGTTTGGTTTATAAATGTGGATTTTGTTTTCAAAAAGTGAAAACAATGAAAATATGTTTGGTTGGTTTGTTATCTGAAAATCAAATTTAAGATAATAAATAATTAAATAATATTAAATAATTAAAATGACATGCCAAGAAGTGCCTTTGTTGTAACCAAAAATAAAAAATAAAAAAGAAGAGGGGTCGCCATGCCCCGCTGCTCCATAGTGCATCAGCTTCGCAGGTCATGCTTCAACCTTGCAAGTGCCCCATCGTGTTCCGCTGCTTCCAGGTCGTGCGTCGTGCTTCAGCCTCACAACTGCTCCACCGTGCTCCGCTGCTTCCAGGTCATGCGTCGTGCTTCAGCCTTGCAATTGCTCCACCGTGCTCCGCTGCTTCCAGGTCATGCTTCGGCTTCGCAGGTCGTGCTTCAGATTCACAACTACTCCACCGTGCTCCGCTGCTTCCAATTCGTGCTTCGGCTTCGCAACTACTCCTCCATGCTCCGCTGCTCTACAGAGGAAGGAAGGAGAAGGAGCCCACCACTGCTGCCTCGCCGGAAAAACAGCAGCCTGCAAGAGGGAGACCACTGTCTGTGTCTTTTCACTGTCACTATGTTCCTTCAACGACGAACTGAGGCAGACACAAACATAATTGGAGTCCTTCAACGATGAACAAAGCAGACACGAACAGAGGCACAAACATGGATTTATAATTTTATCTGTTGAAGACATGGATGCATGGTTCGAAGAAGGGACCCAATTCAAAACAAAGAAACATTCCTTCTATTTACTAAGTTGCCACCGCATTTTCGAGTGGAAATATTTTCAACCAACAACAAAGGAAATGCTGGAAACGTGAATTCAGCGTTTTCATATTTCAACCCTTTTATAAAATGTTTTCATGAAAATATTTTCAGCTAAATCCAACCAAACGTATTTTCAGGTCCAATTTCTATTTCCATCAAAAATGAAAATGGAAAACGGGCAAACCAAACGCCCCCCTAGTTTTAATTTGGCTTGCTGTTCAATCAAATCAGTTAGAGCATTTATACTACGTTACGCGTCATCGGGACTTCTTGCTGGGCTAAGATGCATTGAGCATCACACAAATCTAATCAAGAATCCAGCTATCAAGTTTTCTTTTCTTCGTACTTGCCTTTGAATAGCAGGTTGGAAAGTTCACATTGGACCAGTGTGTTTCTTCTGGCCTAATAGATCACCTGTTAAGTTTTATGATCTTTTCCGCCATTAGATTGAGTATTGACTTTTCTATTAACTTTGGAGGTTTCTACTCGCCTATGAGGAAAACTTTGGATGAATTTTATGTCATACACAAAAAATTTATCTTCATTTCGACCCATTCATCAAGCATACTCTAGAAGATCAAATCTTCCATGTACTAAAAAAAGAAAAAGAAAATCTTCTATATATATGATTTGTATTAAATATTATATTGACTTACACATTTATACATAAAGGTGCATCATACCATCCATTAGGAGATGATATGTGAGTTAATGCGATATTAAATACAAGTTATGTTATATATTTTAACTTCCTATTGATAATCTTTTTCTTATTTGTTAATTAGTTAATAATTTATTAACATTGAATATTTATTATTAATATCAATTTTTATTCAATTTTTCATTGACTAAACTATAATATAAATATTTTTTTTAAATTATTATCATCAAATTTTTATTTAATGTGAAAGTAAATTATTTAACACAACAATATAAATTCAAATATTAAATTACATTTTAAAAGCTTTCTTGGTACAACAATAATTATTTAAATGATATAACACTGAGTCAGTGATTATTTAAATATAATATTAAGTTAACATTAGGACTTATAATTGAGTTAACATGCAGCTATACAGACACAAATCTCCTGCGACAACATAACATATATATGAAGAAAATCCGTATAACTTGTTGCTTTTATTTATTAATTCTTCTAATATGACAATTAAATATACAAAAATATAGGGGTGCATGGCTTCCTTTGTCCTTATTGTCCCCTCCTCCCTCCCCAACTGGTTAAAGGAATCAATAGGGATGATAGAAGTTAGTTTTTGCACTAGCTAGCTAGCCATCAAATTCAAGGGATTCTGGAACCACGTACATGCTGGCCGGTTTGAGAAGACTCACTGCTATCAAAAGCATGCTAACACTTCTTATCTCGTTTCTAGAGAAGGCGTGCGTGCCTCATAGGGAGGAGCATTTTGAAATTGTTGTGTTATCAATCGAGTAAGCTAGTATAAATTGCAGAACAAATTCATGTCTTCAAGTTGATATTCAATCTTGTCAATCTTGTAGCTTTATTATATATTATGATTATTCTGTTGATATATCTCCATATTATCCCTTGAATTAAAGTACTCAGGGTAAACAAAAATAATTTTGATATAATTTCACTTGAAGAAATATGAAATTGAAAGCCTAGGCCGATCGTTGTTTTTTTTTTTTTTGGGAATAGCCGATCGTTGTTTATGCTAAAAATTGTTCCGATGGGTCAAGTCAACGGTTGAATGAGCCCAATTTCAACACCTTGGCAGAAGTAGTACGTCCAAGAGATAGAATGGATGACGACCAAAAAAAAAAAAGAAGAGATAAAATGAATGGTATGAGGCTTTTTTCCTTTGTATGTGCTGTTGTATCCTTTTGCTCCCCACTTAATTCCTTTGAGTTCAGCCTGTTCTCTATTTTGATTTTGGTCGTGAGCCTGTTCTCCATTTATCTGAACAAAAAGCACCCATTAAGAAAGGCCTAATATTATGTGGAAAGCAAAAACTTTAAAAAAGACTACTTTTCTAACCCCAAAAAAAAAAGACTACCTATTTCCAAAAAAAAAAAAGGGTAAATTACACTCATCTCCCATGAGATTTATGGAAATACAACTAACACCTCCTCTAGTTATCCAACTTATACTCACACCTCCTCTACTTGTCAAATTTTAAGTATTTATATTACAGTCACACATCTTATTCACAGAATACCGTTAGTAAACTCAATAAAATGATATTTTTTGTGATATTAACTGCTACTAATTAATAAAATTATAAAAATACTTTTAAACTTAACAGATTGGGTGCATGTATTTTTATAATTTTATTAATTAAAAACAGTTAATATCACAAAAATATTATTATATTAAGTTTATTAATAATGTTTTGTGAATGTGGAATATGACTATAATATAAATACTTAAGATTTGATAAGTAGATGAAGTGTGAATGTAAACTAGATAACTAGAGATGGTGTAAGTTGCATTTTCACAAACAAGTGAGTGTAATTTACCCAATTAAAAAAACAAGACTATTGACATTGACAAGAGAAAAAAGTACCCAAGGTGAGAGCCCCATGGACTAGAAGGAAACTTAATCATGGTTAACAAATATAACCGATATATCATATATAACAGACTAACAAAGTAATGAGTATATTGTAATAGTTTTGTTTGCAAAACTCATATTTCTATAGTTCATCTGCCACCGAGAAAATTAGTTTGCATGTGTTCTTTGGGCCCATTGAGATCCCTTTCTTTCATTCGTTGTCTTGGGGTTCGGTTGCCATTAGAAACCTGCTTAATAGTCTATGTGGCTTGTTTGCAAATAGTGATAGAGTCGCACAAGCTATGATTTAGATAATTTCTTATAAGTATTTAGTCAACCTTTTTTTTTTATGAAAAATTAGTTTTAGGAGTTGAGTAATATCTACTTAATTAAAAAATAACTTTAAACACTTTATTTATGTTTTTGGTATGTCATGAGTTACGCTCTATGCGTAAGTGAGGGAGAAAATTGTGTGAGTTCTATGTATAAATAAGAGAGAAAATTTTATCCCATGTCAAATACATTCCAAAAGTAACTTATTTTCTCACATCTATTCAAATTATGAATTTTAGATCCAAAAAAGTGTTGTGTAAACGCAATCTTACCTTGGCTTATAATTACCGGTAATTTTTCTAAACTACAATCGAAACATGTTACCAATCAACTATTGATATCCCTTCTCAACTTCACACACGTTGCATTGGACATCCAATTGACTGTGGTGTCCAATAAATAATATATACACGCTAACACGTAGCATAAATTAATTAAAGAGAACGGAATTTATGTGACGATCCAGAGACCTAAAGCAAATTAAGTTTGGTGAAGATTGCCATGTCTCACCTGCTGCAAGAACATTCCCTATATAAAGCCTTTAAAAACCATATTGGGGGAGGAATAAACCTAACAAACGGTAGCGAATTGGTTTTGAGAAACTGTGGGGCCCACGGAATATCTGATGCTTCACTCCATCATGATGAGAATTTGGAAGACTTAGACATTGATCCAAGAGTCATGATTGCTGCATGGAATTCAGCACTTCCATATACTGCATTTGGCTCCTCATTATCCCAGCTGCCTCCCTCTTTTCTCCACCCACACAACTTGCTTCAAATCGTAACCCTGTTTTTGGAGTATTATTTATTGCACTTTTGAACTTTGTATTTAGAAATCATGAGTTGTGTCGGGCCTGCCGGTAAGCTACTCTACACTAGTCTAGTCTGTATGGAGAAGTTTGCAGATAGTTCTTACTTAACACTGTTAGATTTCGTCTAAATTTATTAAGATATATAGTACTAAATAGTAACTCTACAGGTTCAACAAGACTCGAAAAAGATAGTTTAATAAATCATAGAAGAACTTTGTAGATACGTGCGTAAATGTATAACTTTGTTGAAAGTAGATTTGATCTTCTTATTATCTGATTTTAGGCGTGTTGGGCAAATATAATCAACTTAAATTATTGTACAAGAGGTGTGAATGAAGGATTAATCTCCGAACAAATGGTATTTGAGCATGCCACCCTGATTTGATGTGTTAGATCGAGAGTCCATGGTTTTCCAATTCAACGAGGGAAAGTTGAGTTGGAGTATGGTTTGGCAATTGTGATCGATGTTTAGATAAAGACTTGCCATTGTACATTTTCAAGATTTTAAACACTTGATAAGCGGATTGAAAGGTTTGCTGAGATATGTGACGTGGTTACCTATGGTCGAGTTCGTGATGGTTGATGTCAATTCTTTTCAATTTCTTTGTTGTGGTGGAGAGAAATATAATGTTGGTTTAAAGATTTTTTTTATTTAAAGGAAAAAATTGACGTTCTAGACTTCTAAGTTCCATGTTCAAGGCAAATAGGATGAATGGAAGGAGCTGATAAAAAGAGTTAGTATACTGAATAGGTTAGACAAGGCACTAAAGGCCCACATCGAAATTTGTGACTCCATGTTCACATAAATAGTAAATCTTAAGGATATGTTTGAATTGGTGGAGCAGGACAAAGTGAAGTAGAGTGAAATATAATGGAATGGAATGGAGCAGATCAAAGTTGAATAATTGTTCAGCTCTATTTAGGGAGAGGGAGGAGATGGAGAAGAATGACAGAAATTGGATGGAGAATATTTATATCTTTGCTCCATTCCGTCCAAATTTTATAAATCTAAACAATAGACCAATTTAAAATCTTATGATGTTCTGTTTTGCTCTACCTAATTCTATTAATCCAAATATATCTTAAGAGATATTTTGTTATCATCCTTTCAAAATTCCTTAAGTAATAAATGAGAATCCCATAAAGTAGGAGCCCTTACTTTCATAATCTCGGGCATTTTCTGACTTGATGAGCATCAGAACGTTTAGCAGGTTCTTCCCACACTATATAATTTGAATAAAAGAAAATCAATCTCAATGATTTCATGTTTCCTACCATTCTCCAAAGGCCATTAATTTATATATGAATACATGATCTTGTATTTCCGAACAAATTTTAAACAAATAAATTATGTTTAAATTATATTTTTATTTTTCAAGTCCTAACAGAAACGGTACCCTAACGTAACTTTTCTCATCTTTTTCTCTTCAGTCGCGCACAAACCCTGCACTTGGTTCCTTCTCATCATCGACCTCTTCTCTGCCACTGCCACCAGCCACTAGGCGCCGTTGGCATCGCAACATCACCCTTATATGATGTATACACCGCCATATATGTATGTATACAAGTAAGAGGAAAATGTTTATACAAAAGGCGAAATAAGTAAATATTGATTATATAATTAGACATATAAATGATCAAATTTTGAAGTTATTTTAAAACTAAAATAAATAAATTTATTTTATTTTAACTATTTAACTATTTACATAAGATCTAATTGTTAATACTTACAAATAATCCCACTCTTCTCGACCGGCCAATTATACATCATACATGCAATTAAGATTGTTCATATCATATTATACATTTCGTGGGGACAAAGGATGCTATTACTCAGCAATGATAAAGCACAGATTGGGAGAAGTTGGGGGTAGCCAATTGTGCATCAACGTGAGACTACTTTTTAAATAACACTTCAGAAAAAAACATAGTAATTTTGATATACAGTTAAATGTAGTTCTTTTATATTGCTAATTAATTATGATTTATCACATTATAAGTCTTGAAGTAATTATTATAAAAATTAAATACTTTCTGCATGGCAATAATTATGACATTATAAAAGGATCTACATTGATAAAATATATAAAAATTGGATCTAAACTTCTAATCAACTTTACGAAATAAATGAGCAATATTAAGATTTAATTAATCTACATGTTCCTAAAGTTTAACTTAATTTTCAATTAGGTCCCTATAGTTTAAAAATTTTTAATTAGGTTTCTATAAAGCATAAATTTTCTTAATCAAGTCCCTATCTCTTTAAGGCATTACAAAAAAATTAAGTTAAATGAAATATTCACAAAATATTCTCCAACTGCGATTTTAGATTAAAAAAAATGAATCCTAACCATTCATTTTAGTTAGAGTATTAATACAACTAATGATAAATGATACACTCTAAAATTAGCACTATATCTTAGTTTAAAAAAATAAAAATAAAGCGCCAAGTAAATACAATAAAAAGAAAACAAAAAAGGGTCAAGTGTTCAACAATGTTTAAAGAAGGTTATGGGTAATGGGAATCATGGGTTAGGTTTAAAACTGGTTTTGAACACAAGGGAAGAGGGAATGGGATTTGGTTAAAATGAGATAGGGGATGGGTTGCCAGTGGCTTATCGAGGCTTTGGACGATTGGCCAATGTAGCTTCGTTGGCAACATTGAGGCGAGCGCATAACGGTGCTAAGGGCAGAGTAGAGGCAAGTGGTGGAGATCGACGAGCATGAGAGGTTCTGAATAGTGGCTGGGGTTGTGACTGAGAATAAGGAAGACAATAATGGCTCTATAAGGTCACGACTACGGCTTGTAGAGATGGTGGCTGGATCACAGTAGGGCGGTGCTTGATACGGTACCATGGAGGTTGCACATAGCAATGGAGACACCATGGAGGCCACAATGACAGTGATGGAGTTCTACAGATCTATGAGATAAAGAAAGCAATGGTTGGTCTCAGTTCACGTCCCACCCTTCCCATTCCCTTTTCCTTTTCCTTTTATCACCATCACCTTATTCATGGTGCTTGTTCTTCAGGCATGATGATTCTTTAGTGAGGGTTCAAGCATGATGAAATCCTCATTCCAAAAGATTTGAAATCCTTGTCCCCTTGTGCCTCTATATGTTTATTTTGTTTTGATTCTTTTTTACTTATTTTTTAAATAATATGGAGACATTTATTTATTTATTTATTTTGGAGGAAGGGAGGGGGCTATTGATGGATGATGGTGATGATCAATGATAAACAGTACTGGTGGTGATAGGAGAATGAAGTGGGATGGTTATGGTGCAAACCTGGAAGGTGGTCATTTTGGAGCGCATCATTCATTATTAGTCGAGTTAGTGCTCCAATTGAAATGAATAGTTATGATTCTTTCTTTCTTTTTGATTTGAAACTATAGCTAAAGAATATTCCATTTACCTTAAGATTTTCATAACGTCTTATTGTAATGGCCGAGGATGATCGAGGGCAGGGAGTGATCGCTGGTGCAAAGAAGGCACGGACAAGAAGCGGCTCCTCACAATGCCTTCTAAGCAGAGGAATACATAAATGAACCGATTACACATCAGAATGAGAGGGATCCTAAGACTATATAGGTACGGGACTATACAGTTGAGAATAGTTAATATGAATTGATTTGTACTACCTATACCAATGGATACATCTTCTTTTCGGTAGCCCATCAATAAAGAACTCCACGGTTAAGTGTGCTTAACGAGGAGCAATTTTGGGACGTGTGACATTTTGGGAAGTTTTCCTAGGAAGCATGTAAATGAGGACAAAGCACGCTAAAAAGATCCCGTGTTGGTTTGTGGGGACAATTGTCAATCTATAAGGCAACCTGGGCTATTACAAATGGTATCAAAGTAGTACCTCTCCCAGTACGGTGTGGTTCGAGGATGAACCAAGAGGAAGCTGGTGGGCATGTAACACCCAAGGACGAGGGCCGGGAGTGATCGCCAGTGCAAAAAAGGCACGGATAATGAGCAACTCCTCACAAGGCCTTCTAAATGGAGGAATGCAATGAATGAATCGATTACACACTAGAATAAAAGGGATCCTAAGGCTGTATAGGTATGAGACTATATAGTTGAGGATGACTTATATGAATTGATTTGTACTACCTATACTAACAAGATGCATCTTCTTTTCGATAGCCCATCATTAAGGAACTCCACTGTTAAGTGTGTTTAACTTGGAGCAATTTTGGGATAGGTGACCTCCTGTGAAGTTTTCCCAGGAAACGTGTGAGTGAACACAAAGCATACTGAAAAAACCCCGTACTAGTTTGTGGGAACAGTCGTCAATCCATAAGACAGCCTGAGCTGTTACACTTATAGAAGCAGGGGCCTGATTAAAATAATTTATGCAATATAGGGATCCAATTAGAAACTTTTAAATTATAAAGATTTAATTAAAAATTGAGTAAAATTATAGGGGACCTGTTGTTTTAAACCAAATATTAAAGATTTTTTTATCTTAAAGGCTTTAAGTTTTAATTGTTTTAAGATTTATAATTAAAGTTTTGTTATAATATCAAGAGCGTTCTCATCATCCAAACAAAAATCATTTGTCCCTTTTCCTATCCCATTCCCTGTTCTCCCAATAAAATTTTGCCATGTATTGTAGAAGTTATGGGTAGTTAAAATAATTTGATTAGATAAAAGATTATGGATGATGTTATCATTAAACATGTATACAATTTTTATTAGGGGGACAAAGAATAAAATAGGAAAAGAGAACTAAAGATTTGAAATATTCTCATCTCGTACTCACAATTGAGATTATACTATTGCATCCTTACAATGGATGCAAAAATTTTTGGTAAAAAATATTTTATTACAAAATTATATAGAAAATTTGGGAAAATTAATTGATGAGTATAGTAGAAAGTGATTAATTGTCTTTTCAATTTTTCATTATCATTCTATAAAATATCATTCGACACCCAAGTACGAACAAGGGACTATTTTATCTCCACTAATAACATTGAATTCCCAAAATTTTACCATGATGATGCAAAAATAACATATAAAGAGACAATTTTTTGCTACCATTGAAATAAATTCACTTGACTTTCTTATATAATTTTGTAGTAAAATATCTTTAAACATTACATTTATTCATGGTAAGAATGCAATATTCCAATTTCAATTTGTGAGTATTGAAGAAAAACAAATCATAATCTTAGAAATGTTGGGATTGAAAGTGATTTGCATGGATTCATTTAACTTTTGGGCACATTCTCTAGCTAACCAAGAAATCTATGAGTAAAAAGGAAAACACAAAATGTGGGAAATAGAGGTACGAACATGGGACAAGCTCGTCAAGCCAACCTAATTTTTTCAAAGCTTGACTCTTCAAGAGAAAAGTAAAAGGAACACCGAGTGTTCAGAGTCTATCAAAAGAGCAAAACAACTCAAACATGTAAATGTCTAATTGTAACACTGATATCGGGATGCAACACGACACAACACAAATCTACAAAAGCAAGCTCTTTCAAGTTAATTGAGAGAGCAAGACAAGCTCATCAAACGTAGATTCTAAACAAAAGTTGTGCCTTAGTTAGTACTGGAACATCGCCTCAATCACAATATCATTCTCATCAAGTAGCCCAAAAAGCTAAAACCAAATTTCCTCTCAACCCAAAATAACCCATTTACTGGTCAAAATTAGGTGAATTAGGTTTAAAAAGTCATGACCCACTTAAACTAACTTGTTTCAACTTGATCCTTTTAGTCCTCAAGTTGAATTGGCCATTGGCCATCTCAACTAATTTGTCATGCTTAATTGTATTTGGAACCTTAATTGTATGTTCAAGTTTTGTTTTGTCAAGATCTAGTGCATGGCATGCCTTAGTTGGTTGTGGGTTTTTCCCTTGTGTAATGGATATCTCTTCTGACTTAAAAAACAAAAAAAAAAAAAAAACAACTAATTTGTCATGTTCACTTGTTATTTGTTTAAAAACCTTAACTATTACTTTCTTTTTATACAAATTATAATGTTTTAACTCAATATCCACTTTATCTTTTTTTTTTCAGTTTTTATAAAGAAAGCTTAAATGCCCACCTCTTTTTTCATTTATGTTTGCACCTTTTTTATATTTTTTTAATTGAAAATCACTTAAACAAACCGATGGTTTAAATCCGCGACCCAATCTTAAATAGGCGAGACCAATGTTTCCTACATCAGTATATCTAGTAAAGTGTAATTTTCAATCAGAAGTTTAAAGGGAGATGAGGTTGTTTCATTCAAATGTTAATATAATGCATGTCGCAAATCCTATATCAATGGCTTACAATTATATTTATAGATATAGTATATTAATAAAGGGAGTGGCAAGGCTATTGTGACTCACTTTTTTCTATTGCCATTCTTATTTATTAAGCTTATTTACTATAGTCACTAAAATGCCCCCTCTTTCTTTTTCATAGTTGTTTCATGTCTCCCTATTTTTCATAATCAGATTAATAAAATGTTCAACTTTATAGTTTTTTTATTAATACATCAAATTCACGTTTTAAGTAAAAAATAAAATAAAGTATCTTACATGTTAACATATATTTATTGTTATCATGGTAATGAAATAATTTGAAAAATAAATTTATTCATACTTGATGCATTTTTTAATATATAATTTTTTTTAACTTTTATGAAAATATACTGTCACTTCTACATGATTGTCGTTATTTGAAATTTTTAATTAAATTTTATATAATTTATAAAAGGTATTACTCTTTTTTATCTTAATAACCTAATTGTTTAAAATTGTTTTTAATTACAACATTTAATTTTATTTGAATCGTTAAAAGTATTTAAATTTTTTTATTATCACTCGTAATTTTTAATTTTTTGACAACTAAGTATTTTATGAATTTATGATTTTACTTATTTAACATAAATGAAAAAAATTAAGCACTTAATTGTCAAAGGTTTATTTCACAACTAGGATGTATAAACATCGTGCACACGAGCTATGAATCAAATGTATTTTACTTATTTTAGGTATTTTAGTGACTTTAATAAATAAGTTTAGTAAGTGAGAATAGCAATAGACAAAAGAGAGTGGCAACATTTGCCACTCCAGCCCATCAATAAAATCTATATAAAAAATGAAAAATAAGATCTTTGATCGACAAAAGTTAGATCATATGAGTTAAGCAATTTCTCATTTACAATACAAACGAATTTAATATTACAAAATCCATTCAAGTAAATGACAAGACTTACCTAACTAAAGATGTCATATTAGAGGAAGGTGCAACTGAAATAAAACCTTGATAACAAATTGTGATTTTCTGTGTGTGTGTTAATTTTTGCCTAACTGGAATTTGGCTAAAATAATTCTCAGCCCAAAGCTATATACAGTACATTAATTAAAAATTTGTGTCAGTTAAGATTGCAGTTGTAATATAATTTTACTCAGCAAAAGTTTAAATTGATTCAGTTTTTCATACTGCTCAAGTCTCAGGTCTGAAAGAAGAAATGGTTCGTCAATTAAAAGCCACCACACTATTTTGTCAATTGCCCGTATATGACCGGGTCTCTCTCACTTTAGGTGTGAAAAACCCTGAACCATCAAATTGCAAAGCTAACATCCACTTCAGAAAATTATTTCCATTATAATGATGGCTTACTGAAATTATTTTATCATATATATTAACATCAATATCATCTACAAGATATCAATATCCATAATTATATCTATGTGTGTGTGACAGAGAAAACTGATTTACATTTGTCCACGCGTAAGGTGTAAGACTTGCACTCTTTTATATATGTATGAATTGTTTTTCTTTTGGAAACCAACTCCATATTTTTAGTTAGCTTCAGTGTGAGACTTGAATTTTAATTTCTATTATTATTGTGCTTTCTTATTAATTAAGGGTCTTTTTAATATCCTCATTTTGATATTTAAATAACAACACAACCCCATTACATTAAAATTATGGAAATAATTACCCCCACCCCAAAAGGTGATTTAATATTATGGCTTGCCAATTTCTTTTCTCCTTGCACCAATTGATGATGTAGATTAATTCCTTGAGAAACACCTGGGGACAATGCAGATGGGTTCGAGAGGGAGAGAGAGAGAGAGACTACAAGAGTTGAAAAGACTGCCCTAAGTAAAACAGGAAGGAATAATTCCCAAGAACCTCAACTGGCAAAAACATAGTAGCAGTTGACCGAACTACAAAGCCCTTGTCCTATATAGCCCGCTAAGTTACCCTTTGTTTGCATTATTTACGGCCACTTACATAGCCTGGAATTTTAGGTACACCACGAGAGGGAGAGGTAGCTATCTAGCTAGCTAGGTACGGTAGGAAAGAAGACGAAGACGAAGGAGAAGAAAATCAAAAGACCAATTAGTCCATCAAATTCAAATAAAGAAGCATCCAAAAGTGGGATATGGAAGGAGGGAGAGATGTTCCCAACTATGACCTTCAAGTTTCATTCGCCAACGCCCCACAAGCCATCCATGAAATGAGTTTTGTCCAATTTGAAGAAAACCAGGTCCTTGGCTTCTTGTCTCCCTCTTCTCAATCTCAATCTTCTCAGCAATCTCAATCCTTAAACGGTGGCAGCTCCGGCAGCACCGCCGCTGCAGCCATGACCGCCACCGCAACTGCCACAAACCCCGAGTTTAGTCATGACGAACTTGTCGCCACCAGAACTTGGCATAACGACCAGGTGGTTCACTTTGAGAATAATTCCATGGAATATCTCCATAATTTATAAAAGAAAAAGTTGTGATCTTCACCATTTATTGCAAGTAATTATTGGTTTTATTTTATTTTTGTTTTTTTTTCTTCTTTCTCTTATGCCCTTTTCGATTTTAATTAGGGGTATGCTTTTCATCGCTTTTCTTTAATTAAAATGATTTTCTTTATGGTATTATAAACTTTTAGGTGCGAACTCTTGATCCCAAGGCTGTGAACGATGAAAATTGCACTGGAAATTCTAGTGAAGGCAACAATAATACATGGTATACATCCTTCTTCTTCTTCTCTCTCTCTCTCTGTCTCTCTCTCTCTCTCCCTCCCTGTGAGTGCATGCACGTAATTTAATAGTTATTTAGATACCTAAATAAGAATGTATTCATTAGGCTTCCGAGCAGTATCTGCCGGCTCTAACCATCATGCGCAAGGGTTTGCTTCTTTTGTCTCTTGGATTATGAGGAGCAATAAGAGCTCAGAGATTCAAAAGGTCTTGACACTCATTGATACCCGAATCCACTAGTGCATCACTGACTTCACATATTCTCACTTTTCTATTGTTATTATTATTATTTTATTTTATTTTAAGGCTTGATCGAGTTCTAATAATTTAAAAATAATGATTAACATAGAAAAACTTGGTGGACTAATTAACTAATTGATATTTTGAAGTTAATAATCAGATCATATATTGCGTGGTAGGTGGAGGAGTGCAGCTACAGAGAAGAGCAAGGTGAAAATAAGGAGGAAGCTCAGAGAGCCAAGGTTTTGTTTCCAAACAAGAAGTGATGTGGATGTGCTCGATGATGGTTACAAATGGAGGAAATATGGCCAGAAAGTTGTCAAGAATAGCCTTCATCCAAGGTAATTATTTAACCTTTTTCTTTCTTGATTCTCTTTGCCCAATTTGGCAAGCCATATATCTTTAAGGAAAATATCTAATTATTACTATCACATATTCACATGGAAGTGAAAAAGAAAATTAGTCGGATATACTGATACTTGCTTTGGATAAGGAAGTGAAATGAAAAATCCTCCTCATATGACATTTATTGTAGGATATAATCTCAATTAGAAAACGTTCAACATGGGGGAGAGAGGAAAATAAAACTATAAACAATGGCACAGAGCAAACCGTAAAAATCAATTATAGAAATTGGTGTCAAGAAAAATTTGTTCAGGCTAAGATTTTTCTACTTTTGGTGAGTAAAAGAATCTATCAAATGCAAATGTTAAATGTATTGTCGAGTACACTGGCAACATCAGAGGCATTATACCCGGAGGAATGAAGGTAAAATGTCTTTTTTGGGGAAAAGTGTGTCGGTAGTGACTAGTGAACGATTCAATCAAACCGCCACAAAAAAGTCACAAGATTAATAGACATCATCTGTCCTAGAGTATTTTTTTTTTTTGTTTTAAGAAAAAGAATATATTAAAGATCATAAACACACGAACAAAAAAGACAGAAGGGGGAATCTATAGCGTGCTAGAACAACTGAAGGAATATAATGATTCAAGATTATTTCTGTCAGTCCGATATAAAATACTGAGGACAGAAGTGTCTTGTGGCAGTATGAGTCTTGGGCTTAATTTCACTTAAAATGCAGATAAGGGGAGGAAAAATAAAAGTATGGTTGTTCTCATTGTTGGTGTTTTACTGCTAGCTCAATTTGTTTTGTTTTCGTTTTGTACCGACTATCTGTTATGTTGAATTCTTTTTTTTGAGGTCAAGCTTTTTTATATATTTGATGGATAATTATTAGAGTTTTGACAATAAGGTACACTATATAGGGTCCCCTCTTGCGTACCTTATTCCAATGCTAGCCATCCAATTTAATTTGCAGTGGTATTTCTATGACATACTTCTCACACAAATTCATTAACTCGTCAACTAAGGTTTTCTTAATCGAATCAATGCTTATGCTAAAATTAAAAAAGAAACTCATGATTTTATATTTGTTTTCATCTAATAAACCTTCTAATTTTTAAACATATTTTAAGTGTTTCATTGCTTCCATGCATTGTCAGCGACTCAGCATGTGTCTTGGATGTCTAAAAATCTAGGTGTTGAAATAATAGCCCTCAAAATGAAAAGAGTGGAAAGCAGTTTTTATCATGTTCCTTGAAGCTACTGTGGATAAAAAGGCTAAGAATTTAGTAAGTTTAGTTGCCCACGAGGAGTAAGTTGGTTCCAACATTATAGTATTCGCAATATAACCGTAAAACAAAAGAAAAGTAGTATTCGTGATGAGTAACTAGACCAATAATTGGTCAACAATAAAATATATATATATATATATATATATATATATATATATATATATATATATATATATATATATATATATATATATATGTGTCTAGTAAAATTTGATATACAGTTATTCAATAACGTATTATTATATTTATGATACCTAACTTTTTCATCGATTATTTTGAAAAAATAACACAAATGAAAGATTTTGATTGAATAATCAATAATGGTATAAATACTTTAAGTGCAACAAAATTTAATTCATATGTCGTTGACATTTAGGCTTTGATCTAGGAGCAATATCCCGGTGCTTTATTAAAATTTCGTTTCGCCCATTCTCATCAGTTGCGGGGTGTTTAAAGCTTGTTTTGGGGGTTCTGGTGGTTGGGTAGCAGATTTTATAGTTTTGGATGATCCATAGCTGCTTCCGATGCTACTTGGTGAATACTCCTCTATGGTTATCGGGAGTATATGTAGCTTCAACTATCGGAAAAAAGATGCTCCGAGTTCACATCTATGAGGAATAGACTGGTCTTCATGCCATTTCAAGCTATCAAAAAATATAAACTGAAAATAGGAGTTTCAACAGAAAAATCATACAGGAAATTAAAGTGAAATTCTCTCTGTGCAAAGATTCTGGATCATGCTGCCGTTCAGTCAAGATTTCTTTTCTTACATATGCTGATGGACAAATTTTTGTGCATTACATTTTCAAAAGCTCAAATACGGCATCTGATTTTCCTATATATATATACTTTGAAATTAAGTAAATGATACATTCAGTTTGCTTGCGAGATTCATCACCGAAAAGGCTGAGAAATCTTTAATTAAAAACCGAATGTAATAATCTCAAATTCTTAATACGAATGTATGTAGTTGATTTCTCAAATTCGATGCCCTTGGCCTAATAGAAATGTAACTGATCTTAAGGAATAAAATGGGCTCAGGAACCAAGCGCAAAATTGTAAATTTGAACAGGTAATTGCTTGTTATTATGTTACCGTGTGTTCCCGCGAGAGGGATGAGTACACAGTGCCAATATATATAGTCGTAGAACTTACCTCTTACATCTTAAAAAATTCTCCTTAATATAGGTATAGTTATATTTGGCACTTCTTAATGGAAGTAAACAACTTAATTTGTACATCATTGTCGTATGTAACAAGATAAATTCTTGATTCTGCTCTTTAGTGTTTTAGTCCTCAAAAGTCAATACAAATATCTAGTGTATATGATGTAAAAAGCTCTAGCACGATGTATTGCATGGGAAATAAATTCTTCAGCGGCCTATTATTTTTCATCAATTTCCTCCCAGGAAGGGATAATGATCTTCCCTAATTATATATATATTAGACCTATTTTTGAGATGACCTAAATGTCTCTCCTGATATAGATCACAATGACGAGAAGATAACACGTGTGCATATATTTCATGTTCCCTTGTTTAAGATCTATACATGCACATTTAATTAAGCACCAATTGTGGATTTTCAGCATATCAGTAACAGTGATGAAACTCAAATTTTGCCACTTGGCATGCATGCATAATAATATATATGTTTTAGGGGGCCATCCCCCAAATCAGCTTATAAATCACCTGTTTTCATCCAGATCATTACAAAAGATAAAAATCTGCAAAGAGCCTTAAAACACAAAGGATTTGGGTTGGGAAATAATATATCAAAGTAATGCAGCAGTATGATGAAATTTCAAGTTACTTAAACTCAAGAAGACATAATAATTTAGAGACAGAAAAACATATATGTGGGTAACCAGCAGATTTGACCCCAAAAGATAAAGATTTATGTATATCTTAGCTAGTGTAACGTGCATGGGAAGGGACAGTTGAATAATTTACTGGAT
Organism: Dalbergia cultrata; assembly: GCA_031216105.1. Lineage (NCBI taxonomy): Eukaryota > Viridiplantae > Streptophyta > Magnoliopsida > Fabales > Fabaceae > Dalbergia > Dalbergia cultrata. Next base: position 85,893,369 of record CM062353.1, on the reverse strand, counting down.
GTACGTACTTACGGACACTATTTCATAAGAGGTCAAAGTGGTATCGATCAATTATCCTAAAACTAAGAAAGCGCAACCTCTGTTTCATATCATCATTACAAGATTGCGCTCAAAGGTATGCACTTAGAAGTGCAATTAGGAAGATGGGCAAAGTTATTGAAATGATTTCAGGAGAAAAGGTTTTCAAAATTTGATGATGGGAGTTTGGCTGAGACTAACATATATTGTTTAACAACTGAGAACTTTTATAGTAAAAAGATGCAGCACCAAACTCGATATATAAACAATTTTTTTAAATGAAGAAAATGAGTTTTAGTAATAATAGCTTGTTTTCTCGCTAGCTGCAAGAAATTTATGTAACTTTGTCCATATCAATAATGAAAAGTAATATTTGCATATTACTTTTAGTTTGGGTCTATATAGCTTAGAATTATGTCACTTGGGGTAGTTTAAATGCCCGTGATTAGTGAAATTTTTGGAAATAGGTTAGAGCTTCAAATTGTAATGATAAGAATTTTTCACTGAAATTAACTGCCTTCAATCCAATAATGATTTTGGTCAGAAGTTCATATGTAAAAAGGAATAACAGAAAAGCTTTTTTTGCACGACACTGTCGTAGATCTTTTAAGTGCTTGGCATATAATTTATGAACTTCTCTACCCGATTATCTACTTTAAAATGAGCAACTTTATAAACTTTGTGATACATCTCACCTCCTAAAAACTTAAAAAACACATTTTTCAATAAAAAATTTACCTTTTTCAAAACATTAACCAGAAAAGCCATTATTTAATTAGGGCTAATTACACAAAACTTGCCTATGTTTACTATTTTAAGGCACTTTTTGTTCGTTGAATTACACCAAATATGCTGTTTTATGTATTCTTGTGACTACTTGACACTTCTATTTATTTGAGTAGTTACACTACCATTTATTTTGCACAATGGTTTTACACTATTTCTCCTTGTAAATAACAAATTAACAAGGGTACAATCTAAGGATAGCAATTTGTCTCTATTTTTCACAATTCTTCATGGAAACTACTCCATAATTGAAACCCTCCAGGTAAGGGATGATAATGGTTGGACAGGTTTTTGCTCAACCCAATCCCATGTTGCACTTCTATTAAACTAGTTTCAACTCACCCCTACCTACTTACACATTTTAAAAATTAAAGCCCACAAATTTTTTCAAATAATATATATATGGGGTGCAAGGCGGGTAGAGACAGATTTCCTTAAACCCTAACCTGTCCCGCTATAGGGCTGAGTACTTGCGAGTAAAGTATTATTTGCCATCCTTACTCCAAGTTCAATGAAAGCACATATTATGAACAAATTTTAATTTTAATCCATTGCTAGTGTAATCTAATTAAATATTTTATTTGCATGATTTTTCTAGTAGTTAGTGTGACGGTCAATCATATTGTTGATATTATAATACATTATTGAATTACAGTATGTATACCTTTTCTTTTTTTTTGATGGGTATGTATACCTTTTCTTCATACTTTTCGTGCATCAAAATTACATTTTATTAACTTTATGATCGAACTTCAATAATCTTTTTATTCGGGTTTTATGTATTGCTTTCTTTGGGATATCGAGTAAACATTTATTTGTGTTTTCCAACGGCACATTATTTATTAGCAATATTAATTTCGGCCTTTATCCATGATTAACCTTATTAATTCTATTCTTTAAATATTCAATTGATTTCAAATTGAAAATTCATTTGATTATAAAAACATGATATTTAGTGACCAATTACATATACGTCTGAAAAATTAAATAGACATCTAGTCCTTGTTATTTCTTATTTTCATCTCAACTTTGGTATATGGCAGAAGTTATTACCGCTGCACCCACAGCAACTGCAGGGTGAAGAAGCGGGTTGAACGACTTTCAGAGGATTGTCGCATGGTGATAACCACCTATGAAGGTAGACACAATCACTCGCCTTGCGACGACTCAAATTCGTCAGAGCATGAATGCTTCACCTCCTTCTAATAGGCCAAACTAATAGTGCCTAGTGATCTCCTTAAGGGGAAAAAAAGAAACATCGTTTGAACAATCAACAAGTATCAATCTTTGCTTATATCTAAGAAATTGTCATGTACCTATTTTTACAGGGTTGTCTGCTTTAAAGATGAACTCGATCTACATGTCAATTTTCAAAAAGCTCTTTATGTATACTAGTGTATTGACAAGTGTTAAGGTATTTATCAATTCATTTTTCTCATTTTCAAGTAGCAATACTACGTAGAGAAATGAATATAAGGTATATTAGTAGAGAGGAATGCAAGAATGAACAGGTCGAACCAGTAATATGGTAGAGAGGTGATACGGTTTTCATTCAAACGGTTAGTAGAAGAGTTGTAATATAGAAACCGAAGCGTGATTCAAAGACGCAGTTAAAATGAAACAGCAGCTCGATATAATAGTATAAAGGAAAATGCATATTCCAGTTGAATAATATAGACCATTTTCTACATTTGATAAAATGTCCTTAGGAATTTGTTGAAAAATAAGAAGTAAAGTTCTTTTAAAATATTTTATGTGAAGTTTTAATTTATCAAAATGACAAAGCAAAGACAACAAGATCAGCAATAATAGGAGGGAGGGGATCCTCCATCCATTATTCAAGCAAAAACCAGGAGTTAAAATATTTTTCATCAACTCAAACAAATATGCAGTATATTAATTCCTTCACCAACAGAGCCAAGCAGTTGCAACCAACTTAAGTACAAACCTGCCTGAAATACAATACTGCAAGCAGCATTTGCCCATTAATGGGCGATAAGGAAATATATAGACAAACCACAGTTCACTGCAATCTAATCTTTTTGGTACCAAGCAAACCTACTTTTCAGACTCCCCTGGCAGTGTGTCTGCCAACAATATCATCTCTGACTCAATTAAAAGCTTAACCGCTGCGACTAGAACCTTGATGACATTGGACTTAAGCTCACTTCGGTCTTAAATGTTAGAAGGTTAAATGCTGATTGGCAGGAATGGAAATCATTAGAGCATCACATCAAGTACAACCACCTTCTAGCTGAAACTAGTAGACTTCAGACACTTGGTGCTGATATCTATCGTGCGAGAAGTTTGTACGAGGGTACATCTTCTAGCCGTGTTATGTCTTCAAGCAGAAGCTCTTTTTCCAGCTGACGGCGTGTAGATTTCATTACTGTCTGTTATAATGAAGTAATACATATAGATGTAAGCAAAAGCAGTCACTAGCATAGCCTCTTAAGAATACATACATCAAACTTGCTCGTGCCATATCCTTTCCCTATCACTGTAGAAGAAAGCTAAGATAAAGAATACATACATTAAAATCCATATATGATGCGTGCATAGAAAGCCATTGATGATCCATCAGCTTGAACGTTATACAATAGAGTAGATCAAAAGCTGATTCATTTTCTGTCAAGCATACATAAATGAATTCAGTTACTAAAAAAAGCAAGCTAACATACAAGTCAAATTGACAATAATGCTATTTTGGGTGAGCATTCTTCTGTAAATGTTGCTGTTACATTAAATAAACGGGAAAGACGAAAATTATGAGCAAGGAAAAACTGCAAGTGGATAATGAAATTTCTTCTATTATCAAGAAAAAAAAATGGAAGTGGCTAAGATGGAAGAAAATTATCCAATAAGAATCTTTTGGCCAACACACCCGAATTCCTTTTCATACAAAATAGCACCATACATAGAATTAATCGATTGGCAACGATGAGCATTATAGGCTACCTGCAAGAAATTTAAGGAAAGTTGCTCCCACCAGGGTCCGTGGCTTGACTGTCAAGGTAAAGAATGTTGTTAGCAGATAATTTCATAATCAAATACAATTCATTACTTGAGACAGATATCTGAATGCAACAGCCTGTATTAAAAGTTATGCATTTTCATGATATCTCACATCCAAAAATATAATAGAAAATATAGGAAGGTTGCTAACAGGCCATATTTTGGATAACAGTAGTGAGCCCAGGTTGCATGTACCAAGAGAAAAGCAATTTTATTTAAGAACAAGGACCTGGCAATATTATTTCTTCTTTCAAATTATATAACTTTTTATAATGCTTATAAGTAGGAAATAGATGCAAGAGGTCAGCCTATGTCATTGGATTGGAATGATTAATTTCTTCCATCCTTTCAAATAAATTGAATAAAGGATTTTAGGGAAAGGAAAACAGATCATCGGACAAATCCAATCCTTAGAATTACAATATGGCCCCCACTATCATCCAGATAATGACTATTGTCATACTAATGTACGCAAAGGAAAATTGCAAAATAAAAAGCATAATTATGTTGGCATATAACATGCAAAGTGCCCTTTAAGTTCAAAGCACTTTCAACTATGTAGTGATCTATGATATGTGCCCACATAAAGGCCTCCCCCATTCATCTTAAACAGAATATATGATGAGAATGAAAATTTATAATAACAAAAGAACTAACAAACCTGCTTCAAGATCCAGTATCTGAATAAGCATGAATGTAATGTTAACTCCAGCAACAGCAAATGGGTATTCCCACACTGATCGATCTCCTTCCTGCTTCCGCAAAAGATCCTGAAAGGATTTCTACAAAACGGAAAGTTTAAGTTCTACAACAAAGATGTGGATAGATAAGATGACCAATTAAAGACTGAGTGGACAATTCCTGAGGATCTAACCAACACTATATTAACAAAGACAAACCGAGGGGATACAAGGTTCTGAACCAAATGCAAAAAAGTGTCTGACAAAACCAAGATCACAGCCATGTGTCTGAAACATAACTAGTACCACTCAAAAACCATTAAAACATGCAGACTACAGTTCAACACCAAAAGAGTGAAACTATGCAATGAAGCTAGGAATATGAGCATAAAAATAGAGAGAATACCAGAAACATTGGCATTCAAAGCACATGATAACATTATTGCAGGCACAGATTTTGAATGTCCAATGTTGAATAATAAATAAAATATTATTACTAAGCTGCATTATTCTATTTTATGAAACTGATGGAGCTGGTGTAATTTGTAAGAGAGGCCAATGGAAAAGAAAAACAAAATCAATTTCAATATCATTATATTTCAATCTAAAATACTAACTCTGTGCCAAAGATAAGGATAAGCAATGGAACAAATTAATATGGCCAAAAGTTTCTAACACCGGGGAAATCCAATCCCAAAACACAAGAATTTTCTTCGGATCTGCATGGACTTTAGCTCAACTGTTGCCTGCTTGCTTTTTTTTCCCCACATCAACCATCTAATAAAGCATGCATGAGACAGGAAGTCCCTTTTGAAAGAATAAGATCACAGTCCCACAGGTCCAAATAGATAAACATTAAAAAAGACGAGGAATGCACTCTTCAAACAAATAAATACTGATCAATGCAATCTCTATCCATATAGGTCCTGGACGAAATATTAATATGATAGCTTTGACAACCTCTCCAGGACTTCAGATGAGGTTTATAGTCTATTCATAACATTCTAATTTTAAAAATTGATTTTTGTCAACCTAAGTCAAAACTAAGGCGCCAAAATATTTATTACGACGTCAGAAAGAGTGAACAAAAAGAAAGGAACAGAGCATACCGGGAAATTCCTAGCAAAGTACAGTAAATTCTCCAATGATATGAAACCACCACCCCTACCAAATGTACACAAACAGGAATCGTTATCAACTAGTTAGAATGAAAGCATGGCAGAGGAAAAACCACCAGAATAATATCAACCTAAAATCTGTTGATGGATCCTTCCCTTGCCAGCCCATTTCCTTCCACTGCTCAGAAATCAAGCCATGGAGCTCTTCTTCAGGAAATGCAGCATTCCATAAAGCCCTTAGAGCTTCCTAAAATAATTCATCAATAGCAAATTCAATAAAATTTTTAAGAGAAAGAAGATTGCACATATGGAAATAAGCCATGCACAGCACATGAAGCTAGGTTACATGGCTTTAAGTTAATGAAGCAGTTCATAATGATTTTCATATCACTTACAATGGCTTGATAAATATTAATAGAAAGGATACCTGGTGCTCTGGGATAGAACTATCATATGGAACATCTATACGATTCTGTAACCTCTGCAAGCATTCCTCCTGAGAAACAAGCTATTACAAATTCAGAGCAAGCTATAAATCACACACAACTGCAAAAATTTCCAAATTTTTGTTCAATCAGAAAAGCAAAAGAGCAAAATTAAACTATAACCATAAATACAATTGAATACTATTTGTTATTTGGTAACGGTATAACTTTCAATATAATTGTATGATGCAATGTGTGTCTCTTGCATTTAGTATATAAGATGCTTTAAGAAAATATATATATATATCTTATCAAATATGTCAAATGATTTAGAACAAAATTTCTTTTATTCTTTTTGCAGGAGGATGCGAGAAAAATTACAGAATTACATAATAAGTAACAAATTTATGCTTCAGTACTTAAATAACAAAAAGGTTACCTGGGCTGGAGTTAAATCAAAAGAAGGACGAGCATCACTCTCTCTTCTCTGTGCACAGACACAAGACAGACCTCTGCCAAGCCATGCTGTTGATCCTGTCACAATCTCAGCTGTAACAAATAAAACTGCCCATAAATGAAGGTTGAGGTTCCAGTTTTTACACTACAAATTTATAATAAAGTTGAAGGGCAGGAATCATGTGTTTAAATTAGCAATTACTTATCCTCAGGACATCACAGCTTTTGTTCAGATCAGTTTCTGACCACAAGAAGACCCATTGCTTATCTCTCCCCCGTTTCCTTTCTTATTACTTTCAAATGATTTGTCGCTCAAAAAACAAATTGATCTTGTTAATTACCCATTTTATTGCCAAAGCTGAGGAGTTGTTAAAAGGAGAAATATAAATCATATTTTTCAATCATAAAATTGGCTTTGTTTCAAGCATACTCACTGCCAGCCACTGGCTTTACCAAACCATTGGCTTCATATACAATTTCCCACTATCTCTATACTTAAACAGTAGAGTTCTGCTTCACACCAAAAAACAACAAATTAAACTTCCATGCCGGCTAGATCTACGAGATAACCCTACCACAGATAGCATCTATATATAAATTAAGCATAGTAAACACTTCGTTAGCACTAACAGTAACACCTTCCATAGTAAACTGAGCTCAATAGAGATCTCTAGCAATCAAAAGAAATAAAATAGAAAAACCAAAATTAGAAAACAGTAGATGTGTGAATGCACCCACCAACGCAATTTTGAATATCCGCAAACATCACGCAAGTAAAAAATCCGAGGTCAATCTCGATTCAAAGATTCATAACTATAGTGAAAAGCGGAAAAAAAAAAAAAGGAATCAAACGTTACGCGGAGAGAAAAAGAGTAAAAAATCGCGAAAATCACGAGAAATTTTTTAGCTCAGAAAATTCCAAAAGCCGTTTTACCAGAGGTTGAATGGCACGTGTTGCTTCGGTCAATACCCTGCGAAATCCTCCTAACAGCAACGAACGAGCCACCTCTATCATCCATTACTTTTGTCCCCTTCTTCACTCCACTACGACATCATCATTGTGCCTTAAAACAAAAAAAACCCAGAATCCCTCACTCTCCGGGAAAATCAACCACTTTCCCGGAAAATCCAGACAAATGGGGGAAATGCCGATCAGCTGAAATGCTGGAAGAAACGGAGCAAGAAACGGTTAAGCGAGCAGCAGAAGGCCAGGAGAAGGATAAGGAACAGGGTGCCGGAGAGGAGATTTTCCCGGGAAACAAACAGAAAGTGAAAGAAATAAAAAAAAGGGAGTAACGTAAATGGAAAAGTGAGAGGAAGAAATAAAAAAGAAAAGAAAAAGTAGATGGAAAGAGAAGTTAGAAGGATCGGTACCAGAAGTAAGGTAAGAGAGAGAGAATCTTGGAAGCAAAATGAAAGTGTGGAGATTAGGGTTTATGGGGACGGACAGATCTGACAGAAGAGAAGAGAAGAGAAGAACAGAGAAGATAGAGAGAGAGAGAGAGAGAGGCAGTTAAAGGATTTTTGTTTTTTCTCTCTCTAGAAACTAGAAAGCTTTAACGCATGGCATGGTTAGTTCGTTGCGTATGTGCTCTGCTCTCTCTCTCTCTGACCGTGAAGGAAGGCCTTCGTTGGCGTTTTGCTTTGCCATAGAGAGTGGCCTTCTCTCTTCTACGTACATCACTTTCTTCCACCCTTTTTCAACTTTTCCTTTTTAGTTTTTTACATATGACTTTATTTTGTTAAAAAATAAAAAATTATATCTATATTGTGTACTATTAGAATATAATTTTGCTGTATTTGATTTTCATTCTATTAGTTTAAAAGTTATGCGTGTGTTTATATAGAGGACTTTAACTGAATGATAATATAAAAAAATAGCATTGTTAATAAATTTAAATTAAATTATTTATATATTATTATTAATTATTAATAATATCAACATCCATACTTTAAATTTTCAATTTGGCAATACAGAGCATAAATACAATTTTATGATCAGCTATGCTAAATGGATCGAGATATGACAATATAAAATGCAACGAGTTAATAATGAGCGTTAGATTTGATGGATGAGCCTTCAAGGTGGTGCCAGAGAAACAGTGGTTTTGAGAAACAAAGCACCGCAATTAATTTGGATAGAGTTTTGGAAAAAGATAAAGAGAGAAAAAAAAAGGGATGATTTTCATTTTTAAATTAATAAAATTGCATATACTTTAAAAATAATTAAAAAATGATGAAAAATCTTGCAATAACTTGTTATCTTGTTTTTTATATTTAAAAATAATTAAATAAAAATCTATTTTTTCTTTTTCTCTAGAAACTCTGCTTTCAATTTTTAAAGCTTAAAATGTGAACCTGACCGAGATTAAAAGTTAAAACCCAAATTGAAACCCAAACCACTTAAGCCTATTTACAATGAAGGTACTTTGTAATCACATGAAAAATTTGCTAAAATTACATTTGTCTTCTGATAAATTTATTTACTATCTAACTTTATGAAGGCAATTTGCGAATGTGAAATAATATGAGGCGGAAGCACCTTTTAAGCCTATTTGCCATCACCTTACTTGCAATCTTGCATAACAGTATAAGTCAATGTAAATGTTGTGAACTTTATGGACCTCCCGTGATGATTTATAAATAGAAGAATGTCACCTGTAATTATATTAAATTGTAGAGGATTTCAGTATAATTTATCCATAAAAAATTTCTGAAAATTATTTTTCCAAATTTATTTTCTGAAAAAATACTATATATATTAACTATTGAATAAATAAATTTATCGCATTAATTTATTTCATCTAGAGTCACTCTTATCGGTGTGTAAATTAGATAATATGAGTCGTTGTTAGAGATCTTAGGTTTGAGTGCATACTATGCAGTTACAAATTTGTCATTCTAGTAGTCCTGTCCAACTCAGACAAAATTATTCCCGTTAGGATCTACATGTGATTTTTACAATAAATAAATAAATATCCTTTATTTTTCATTAAAAAACCCAACTTTTTTTTTTAATTGTGGTGTTAGTGTCGACCCATCTTGTCTAGAATGTTCGGCGTAATTGGAGTATGATTCCACTTTTAATATTTCATAAATCAACATTCTGTTAGACTAACATGCAAAACACTCACCTGAATATAATAATTCGTATATAATTTGTGGTTACCTGCCTTTAGAAGCGATCTCTGTTTCTATTTCTATAAATAGATCACGTTAGTCGTTAGATAATCTCTCTTTTTTATTTTTATAAAGTCGTTAGATAATCTCTCTTTTTTATTTTTATAAAGTCGTTAGATAATCTCTCTTTTTTATTTTTATAAAGTTGTTAGATGATCTTACAGGTACCCTGCACACACGAAGATGGATCTTCCATGAACATACACAGTACAAAATGCCATCAAAGACTTAGAAGCAAAGTAAGAATCTGGCTTTATAAGTTTGTCGCCATTAACAAAACCTGATTATAGCCGTATCTAACAACTTGGGCTAGAGGCTAAATCTTGAAGAATTTTTATATTTTATATGCAATATATATACTAGCATCTCATTTTTTCCCCATCCACACGTATACACATATATTATAATAAAAGGAAAAGTTCCAAAAACCCTATTTAACTTTGTTTGATGGGTATTTTAGCCATGTTATTTTTAAAATGTGTGAATTGATCATAATATTTTATTTATATATGTGTAAATCACTACATTTATGGTTGAGTCTGCAGTCTAGTATTTGTAGTTGTCTCATACATTCTTTATGTGGAAGGTTTCATATTAGAATTCCACCATCCTCTATTCCAAATCCCTTAAAAACAATTTCTAGCTATAATGCCTTTGTGGAAAAAAAAAATACTGCACTTTGTTTTGAATATTTATTTTTTGGGTGGAAAAGGGACATATAATTGAAATATTACACATGCATCTCAGATGTCTTTTTTTCAATCCAAAAACTAAAAATTTGTTAATAAAATGCAATGATCCACATAAATCGAAAAGCATTATGAAATTTCTCCCTTCTTTAAAGCAGCAGAACTAAATTGCAGATAAAGTAGAGAGTTGACTTTTCCTTAGAATTATGTATATAAGGATTTAATTATATATATATATATATATATATTAGCAAAAGAGTTTAATTTAATCATTCATTACCTTAAAAGTTCTATAAAATATTGTCATTATGTAAAAATTAAACTATATATAAAAACTAAAGGTTCCCTCCCTTATCATTTCAGGCATTGACATATATTGCCGCGGATCCTCCATCGGAAAGAGTTATAAACAGCTTCAGTCAAATGCTTGCAATTTTATAATCTATTCACTTTTTGGATTTTGAATTATCACGACCTCTGTCCGCTCATCGACCACGCTTTACTAAATTTATTTTTACAACTTTTTCCAACGTAAATAATAATTCAATAAAAGAATCATATCTAATTTTCATTACACATAATCAATTTTTTTAAATTGACATTACATAATCAGTTAGTCTAAAAATGCTAAAGCTTGGTGAACATTAGACAGCATCATGTGTCTGTGTAGCCAAGGGTCGACCATATAATGCTCTCCAAGTTTTTGGAAACAGGAGTCACATTCACATGGGATGTTGCCAAAGATGGCCCAAAGCCATCATGGATGAGGAGGTGGATTCAATTGAAAAAAGTGTGGGTAGAGAGAGAGCTTTCAGCTTCACCAACATTATCTATATCTATACTATATTCAGAATCAATCAGTTTCTTTTTTGTTCACTTTTCTCTGTCATATGGTGTATGTTTATCCAAAGTGAGAAATTATAATCATTTTAATTGTTGACATAGAAAAATAACGTGAAACGATAAATAAGTAGCTATATAGGTGGTTCAAAAATATTTAAAATATAAAACATTACACGAGTCTTTTCTCATTATGATCATTTAATTACTGGATTTAATTTTATATATAATTGATATAAAAGAATTTTATATTATCATTTAATTATATATTACTGTATTAGCAAACATAGTTTATTGTCTCACCCACTTCTTGAATTGCCATGTAAGAGAAAAAATTGATTGCATGTCACTTAATCAAAATTAAACCTTTTTTTTCATGGGCACTTGTTGATTGGTAAATAAATAAATTGATTGTTGAATTATAATGGGCACTTGTTAATCAAAATTAAACCTTTTCATTTGCATTTAATAAGATACTCCATTCATTCTAAAATAAATGTCTTTTTTTTGCACTCTTTAGTTACATTCATAAAATAAATGTCTTTGTCTGGATATATTGATTTATATGAATATATCTAAAAGTGAAAGATATATTCATTTTGAAATGGAAGGAGTATCACTTTATTAGAGTATACATCTACCTATTAACAAGATGATGATGATCTGAGTTTATCCCCAAAATAATGAAAATTAAAGGCTTTGATCTGAGTATAAAGAAATCCGGTTAATTAACCATGTAATCTATCTTGGGTATGATCATGGGATATATGTATGAAAAAAGTATCTAATAATACTCCAATAAAATATTAGTCTTTCGACTATCAAGTTATGAATACTCACATATTTATCAATTAGATGAAATTGTATCATAAAATTTTGATGAACTAATATTTTATCATTAGATTTCCTTATACCCTGTCGTAATTATATAATTTTTATTTATATTAGTGTTTGTTTGGATTTCTGTATACAACTTTCAAACTATGTTTCAAAAAAAGTTACAAGGAAATAACTTGTACACAAACTATAATTAGAAAACTTTAAAAACGGAAAACCAAACCTGCCATAGATCTGTCCTTCCTCATAAATATTTTCCCATAATTTAACACTATAACTACCCATTAACGACTAAATTTTAATTTGTTTATCATTTAAGCCACCCCTTTGTCCTTATGAACCAAACTATTATTGAATGATTGACAAACTATTTAGTAATAATGAGTTAGGAAATTTCAGCATAATGGTCCACGCGCGTGCATCTTCCATGACTCACAAAGTTGAGGCCACTTTACGTGCGGGAGACTGTAACATGCAAGTACTCACTTTTTTTTTGGGGTGCTTTGCTTTTACAAGACTAGCCAGCACACATGTTCTATCAATCTTGTTACCGTTTCTTTGTTGCTATAATCTTTTTCAAACTAAATATAAAGCCAATATATGGCTTAAATTTTATGCTAAAATACCATATAAGTAATTATTGCTATATCAACCATCCATATATGTTATAAACATCAAAAGAGTCTCATTTTTTACATCGTGATCACACTAAATCAAAATTGAATTTTATCTTGATATACTGTTATAATGCAAATTTGTTCACATTTTTATTTAGTACTACACTAATGTTATGTTATTGAAAGTGCTTGATTTTCCAATAGCTACATAAAAAATATTAAAATAATATATAATTAATTAACTATATAATTAAAAACTTTACACCGATGATAGTATATTTCAAAATTTAACTTATTAAAGTTTAGAATAATATTAAGTCATGTATCCATTTTGCATCAGCTACTAAACTGGCTCACATTCACAGAACCTCTAAAATTTCTCTAAATGTATCTTTTTTTAATGATTGTTAAATAAATTTAACATTTAAGGTTACTCATTAATTTCTCAATCAAAGGTAAAATCGGGTACTCATTTTTTTCATTCTTGCACTCTACGTGAGACATTTTTTCTCATCCTGTAGTTGTATTGCTTGTGGCCAAAGTACCATAATACAAAATGGCACTAGGCTAGCACCATTATAATGTCAGGAAAATAAATTAAGACAAAAACGTGATAGGATATATCAACCGCGTTTCTACCTTTCGGCTGCACCAAAAAGCCCTTTACAGTAACAAGAAATGATGAACTATGCTGGACCATATATACCATCTTCCAAAAGTTCACTTGTCATAATTATAACAAATTAAAAGGTTATTGTTTGCCTGTGGCTTTAATTAAATTATTGTATGATTAGCGTCTAACTCGTGTGGTGTTAATTAAAAGGTTATTCACTTTTCTTTTGAATGAAACTAACGCCCCCATGTACTTAATAATTATGAACACGTCAGATTTTTGGTCTTTTGGTTTGTAATAACCTGGCAGAACAAAATATCTAATTACAATATCATGATGTTTTCACTTTTTAATATATGTAGTTCTCGGTCAAACTATTGAGCCCTTACACCGAGTTATAGAATCCATATACCTAATTAGTGAGTAAAGTTGATTTTGGTTGCCACACAAAATCAATTTGAAATGCCGAATTACCACTAGTCCTTGTACAGTTGATAATTAACTGAGTTCTTTAAATTTCTAGTAAAAAGTTTTATCCCTAACAACATGTGTGAAAAGGATTTCATGGCAAGAAATTTACCCTCTTAGGAAAGCTTTCATCCCGAAGGGATTAGTCACTACTGTTAGTAATAAATATCATAAAAAGTTAAAAATTTGAAATGTTGAATTTGTGTAATTTAGATATATATACATATAAAGAAATGCTAGGTTAATGGAATCAAATCTCACATTACATGTAATACCTGGGGTATACGTATTAGTAGACGAGTTTTGCATGACCTCAAGGTCCCCTGGGACCCACTGCTGTTACTGGGTCCAGGTCTTTACTAAGTCTCGAGCCCTACATCTCTTTGAATGACTATATGTTAAAGTTATATTCTTGGGATCAAAAGTCCCAGTAATGGCTCTCCATGCAAAAATGAATTGAAGAGTTTTTTTTTTTAATTGTTGGAAGCCTCTAAATGTTTCGTTTTTAGCCCCCAAGTTTAGAAAATTGCCAGAATTTTGAAATTTGAACTAGAACCCAAAAATCAAATTTTGATTGGTTGGGGTTTTGATTTTTTTTATATATTTTATTTGAATCCAAATGGGAAGTATTTCCTTATTTAAATTTATGTTTTAAAGTTAATTGAAAGTAAAATAAATGATTTAACTTAGAATAAAAGAATGTAAATGAGTGAGAGTATGGAGATGATGCTTAAACCATGACAACAAAATTCTGCAGCAGTTGGGTGTTTCTGTCACTGCTATAGCGGTCACAGGATGGTGTGCATCGTGTTTATGACCACTTTAGAGGTCATAAGTGACCTGTGTCCGCCCGCGCACACACCCTGACCACTATAGCTGTTAGCGGTCCCCCATGGCCTCAAACAATGCAAAAACGACGCCGTTTAATTTCTTGGCCTTTAAAAAGCCATCAGTCTCCTTCCTCTCCCATTTTCTCATGAACCAGAAACCCTCCCCATCCCATTTCTCTCTTTTTCTCAAATCACACTCAAGTCTTGCTCCCCCAAATCATCAAGGTATGTGTTTGTTAATAGACTTTGGTCTCTTTGTCTCATTCCTTTCATATTCTATGATTTAGGGTATTGTTTTCTCTCATTGTTGTCAAGTGGGGGTACTCCCCCAATGTTGTTAGAGCTGGATTAGAGTTATTTAGAGGTTAATAGAGTTTGATCTTGAGTTTTATAATTGTTATAGTCGACGTTGGTGCCCTCCCGGCTCCCTGAAGCTCAGTTGGTGTTGACATCACCTATTCCTCCCCCTCCAGGTGAGTGGGTTCAAACTCATAGCCTTATCTTTAGACATTATGATTATGTTTGACGTATGATGATTGTTAAATATGGTAATAGAGATGAAAATATGAATATAAAATTTTTGCAAAGCCATGATTTTGAATATATAGCATGAAAATGAAATTTAGAAAACCATGGGACCATGATTGATATGCTGTGTTATGAAAATGTTTTATTTGCCAATGAAATGATTTTTGGAATAATGCATGATTTAGAAAGTTGCAAATTATGCAAGAGTATATGATTTAATAGTTCTTAATTATTTTATTAAATATGTTTTAAGAGTTTATGATATGCTGTTGATTCAAGCCTTGAGATTTATAAATATGATTTTAGAGTATTCAGTTGACGTATGTATATATATTGGAAGAATGTTTGATAGAGTATGATTTAATTTAATGAATAGAAATGTATATTTTGGTTTTAGAGGTTTTGTGATTATGAACTCTTTTATTTTGAAGTATAATAACAAAGTTATTAAGTTATGAAAATATGTTAGTTAAGAAATGGATTTAAAACTTCAGTTTTATGGTACCAAGAGGTACAGAATTCAGTATGATTGTTAGCAATTGCCAGATATATATTCTGTGGGTTTGAAATCGGAATGCCTACAAGTGGCGAACCCTTGGGGTTGATTTTCACAGCCACAGTTATGCTAAAGTCAGATTGTTAGAATTATATGAGTTCAAAACTCTTAGAATACTAAGAATTTAGGGGCTCTGCTTCGCCAGGGACAGAGTACCCACTTTTCAACTATAGTTTTCTTTTTGTCAAACTAGTTTAGCCGGTAGAGATAAGGAAACAGACAGTTAGTTAATGGCTGTGAAGAGATCGTTAACCTTGGTACCAAGTTGTCCATCAGAGGACAGTTTCGCCCCCAACAGTTATAGAAAACGGGACCTAGTTAGGTGCCCACAGCTTGTTCGAGAGGGACTATTACAGATTCAGCAGGAGCTCTGATTCGCCAGGGACAGAGTCTCACTTGACAGTTTAAAATTTTATAGCTTTTATTATTATGATATAATTATTGTATTCAGCATACTGTTTCTCAACGCTCTGCCGCACCCTCAGTTAAATTGATTTCATTGTTGATTTTGAGTTAGAAATGTTTATTTATAAATACATGGAATGAAAAGTGTTTCCTAGAGCTAGCTATGTATTTAAATATGAAATGATTTATGATTGCTACATGTCTATTATATTGTGTATATTCTTAGTTGTCCCATGTGGGTGATGGGTGAGAGCTCACTCACTGAGTCCGTTGACTCACCCCTCTCCCTTCCTCTCATAGTTGCAGGTACAGGCATCCTTCCTCCTCCAACCCTATAGACGCAGTTGCTCCCAGTGGTGAGCCTTATTTGACGTAAGGCTTAGACTAGGTTTTTGTTAGTTTAGAGGGCTCCAGTAGTTTTGCAGGCAGAATCTGAGCCACGCATGTATTTTGAAATACTGTAGTTATTTTCAAAATTTATGTATTTCACCATATATGTTCCCAGAGCTTAAGTGTGGATTTCATCTACTTATTTTGGTTAGATTATGATTTCATCACCTATGAAGTTATGATTTAGTTTTCAAGGGTTAAACATGCTTTCAGATATAAGGTTAATATCAGTTGATGAACTAGTTCATGATTTCAGATTAGCGATATTGATTAAAAAGGGTTTTCAGAGTTTGAATATTAAAAATGTTTTCAGTTTTATAAAACTAGATATTATGCTTTAAATAGATAAAGAAATGTTGGATTTAGAATAAGAATCAAGAATTAAGGATATTATTATTATATTATATGTATCTAGAGAGCCACGTCACCCAGTAGGCTTACGTAGGGATGTGATTCCTCATGTGCCGGTCACGTTCCCTGGTCGGGTCGTGACATTACATTAATCAATTATAGCATCACTTTGATTTTTTACGTCCAAGAGAGTGGGAAAGTTTCATGGCTTATAGGAATCTGTAATAAACTTAATTTATTTTTCTTTTACTCGTTGTGTTTTGAAATTTTTAGGGCCCGTTTGGCATGTTTGATAGGATAAGGGCTGATAGTATAAGGTCTGATAAAATTTTAATATTATACAGTATTTGGTGTAACATTGTATAAGATATTTGATTTTATGTTTAGTAATACCATACTATTTATTTATAAATAATTCTAATATCTTAATTAATTATTAAATACAATCAAATAATAATAAAATAAGAATTTTTATTATAATAATTTTCAAATATTATATTTATGTAAATATTTGCTAACTATAATTTAATTTTTATTAAATGTTATTATTTATTTCAATATTTTATAATTATTTATTATTTCAATAATATATATAAATAAAAATACTATTTTATATATTTTATATTTTTAATCATAATTATTTAAATTTAAGTTACTAGTTTTTACTTTTATATATTACATATTATTTATTATTTATTTATATATTTTATTAGTTAAATTTATAATTTTATATTATATACTATTTATTATTTATTTAAAACCTTTATTTGTTATTAAATATTTATTATTTTATTTTATTTATATTTTATAAATTATATTTATTTTTATTTTATTATATATAACTAAACTGATATTATATATTATTTATATTTATTTTATTATAAAATAATTTTACTAAAAATAATTTTATTTTATTATTATTTGTTTAAGAATTATTTTATTTTAATAATATATTTAAAAAAGATGATCTTATAAGTTAAAAGTTAATCAAGCCTAATATGACCTCCCCATGCTGTATTGAGTTATACAACATTTTGACATATAAGGGAGTTATGACGTATAAGGTTATACAATACGTTATCTGCAGCAAACAACGAATAAAGGCATGACATATAGTATTAGCTTATACTATCATGTCTAATACGTTGTACCAAACACTCCCTTACAGTTGGAGTATTAATAAGCCATGTTATTCTTGCAAAATTATTTTATAATCGCTATCATAATCAAATTTTTAGTAACATGATAGCCCATAATTAATTAAAAAGGTTTTTTATAATTTTAAAATTATATTATTCGTAATGAAATTTAAATCTAAAACCTCACACTTTCTATGTAAACCACTCACTATTAATTCAATCACAGTGGGTTAATTAACAAGTAACTATATAATAAATAAATTGATTTAAGTATATAAAATTAAAATCTCAAGATATATTAGCTGCTTACAGAGCTATCCAGCAAAATTAAGCAACGGTCAAGGTTATTAACATGATTTAGTTTGAATTTGGTCAAGATCAGGTGGGACTTCTCAAGGTTTTGTGCACACCAATTAAAATAGCAAATCGTTGCACCCCCTGAGCAGTCACTTCTTACGTGGGGTTTCTATTTGATGAAGCCATTCGTTAGGTTCACGTCCTTTTGCCCTTTTCAGTAAGATAATTTATCTTAACTACTCAACAAAAAATGATATACAACTCGACCGTTAACAGCACTCTTTCTATCCAGTGAACCAAAAAAAACTTAGACCTTTTTCTAAATATTATAATCTGTTTTAAATACAATTTTTTTTTTTAATTTGATGTGATATTTGTGTAAAAAATTTTATATTATCAATTCATTACATATTATGACATTACTGAAAATATTTAATTTATATAATAATTAATTCCAAAGTGTTATATATATGTTGGTGCACAATTATTCTATATATATATATATATATATATATATATATATATATATGTCTGTGTGTGTATTTTTATATGTACTCCTAACTTACCAATGTTCATTGGTTGACCAATATCACCAGTATCCGGCAAAAGTAAACGGTAAACCTTGCCACAGAACATGGTTCAACTCATGAATGTTTCGTACAATACAAAAAATGATTATTTAAACTAATAAAATGTGCACGCAACCCAAATAATAGTTAGGCAGTGCTGACCGCTGCAGAATAATAATATTAAAGTTCAATTGGTATTGGTATCCTATTGTAAAAGTTTTACTTCTAAACTCATTTCCGGCCTAACATTTGAACTTATAACCACTTTCAAATTATTCAAAATTTTCATTACAAATTCACTTCTAAGGAAATTAACCGTAGTGTATCCTGACTTTAATAATTGGCCATAATATTATTGACATGTATAAGCAGATCTGCTTAACATTTACTTTTAACAAATGTGACACAGAACTGATATTTACGATTTATTTTTAAAAATAAATAACATGTATGATGAAAAACGTCTTAACCACTCCTTTTTTTCCGAGAAAAAAAAGTGATAAAGCAATGAATTAATTATATATTTCTTCTGTCTTTAAAATTGCTCATATACAATTTAAGGTTGATGATATAGTTGGATAAATTCTTCCCAAAGTAGCAATTTTAAATAAACACCTAATATTACATATTAATTTTACTTGAGTTAAGGCTGAATTCGGTAATACTCTTTTAGGAAGTACTCTTGCCTATGAGAAATACAAACCCATTTTATTCCTAACTTTTAAAAAGGTAGAGGTGTTTTTGGGAGCACCTAATTCGATGTTATTCAGAGGACAATTATGCTCTCTAAAGACATCTATCCATTATAGTCAGTTTTTTAATCCATGAAGCGATTGTATAATTTTTATTTTTAAAGAAAATTTATATTATATTTACCAAACATTTATTATTGTGATTTTTACTTAGTGATGAGAGCAATTTCTATATTATGTTACCTAATAATACTACTATGACATTTAGGATTTGACTTATCTAAAAGTGATAGGATTTATAAAGTGATAAAGTAAGAGATTAATCATTATTAGATTACTAAATAAAAAATATATATATATAATAAAAATTATTGAACTATATATATTACTTTTTTACTTTACAAATCTCCTCATTTAACTGATTTTTAAGAGTTTAAAAGAGCTTGATAGCTTTAAAAAGCAAATTTTTTTTGGATTATTGTCTATTTAAAGGTGAATAATGGACTCGTGGATTATGTTTGTTTTGTCATTAGCTCCCCTCCTCTTAATCTTTTGAGAGAGAAAAAAAAGAAATACATGTGCAAATAAAGGTGGGGATTCATTAGACGCCTGCCAGCACCAAAACAGTGATTTACATATTTGCCCTCTTTCAATATTTCAAGCCGTTTGAACTGATTTTGGCTACCGACCAAACAGCTTTTTCGGTCATGAAAAGGTTAATGAAATGAAAATGTCATGTCCGACCCACTAGAGCCTACAACCTTTTGTGAGTTGTCAAATGTTAATAATGCAGCAATGCCCATAAAATTAGTCTCACAATAATTTCTATAAAAATACTTTATCTAATATTTAAAGAAATATATTAATAATTGTGAATACGAAAGGGATCGGAGTTTTATTTAGAACATATATATTTGTAGCGATGTATTATTTGAATATCTTAATTGAATTTCACTGTCAAATATTGTACGACTCGTGTATATTTATAACTTTTATCATAGTGCAAATAAAGCGTAGCACAAATGGTTATGAAGTCGCCCTATTTCATAAATGTGAGTCCGTCTCTCGTTAACTAGTGCGTGACTATAAATACTCAGAGCTTTGAGATTGTGCTGTGACTTGATGGAATAATTGATACTAAATTTACCTAACTTTTGATTAAAAAAGGGAATGACTATTATCACTTCTAAATGTCTATTGTTACTCTCACTTTTAATTATTTTTAGTTGGTTTATATAGAATGCCCTCTTTCTTAAATTTAATTGGGAATGACTATTGTCACTCCTAAATGTCTATTTCCACTCCCATTTTCACTCATTTTTAGTTAGTGTGTCTATATTGCCCTTCTTTTGGTATTTTAATCAAAATAATAATTTAACATTAATTATTTATTATTAATCATAATTTGATTTTAATTTGTTATTGTTAAATCCTCAAACTATCAGTCGCATACTCACCAAACTAAATAAATACATAAGCCTTCCAATGGCATAAACAATCTCATATAACAGTTAAGATAAATGCATGATGAAAACAATTCCTTTTGCTAAATCCGGACAAAATTAAGAACAAGTAATTCTGCCTACAAGTAAAATGAGCATAGATTACCAAGAAGTGAAGAATTACTCCAGCTTGTTAATTTCTCCCAAATTTCTATCAAGTTTGTCAATATACCATGTTCTCCCCTTTCTCCGATATTTCATTTTTTTATTCCCTCAACTAATTTAAAGTTTCCAACAAGCTAACGGTAATATATTCGCAATAAAATTTCACATAGGATGATGTTCCTCAGGTATATTGAAAAAAAAAACACATAACAACTAGGATGTTCCACTAGAATTCAAGACTATTTCCGTATAATATATTTATTTAGTTAATTGATTTCAAAATATTTTATGAAAACTTTTATATTAATATTTTACAAAAGATGTGTGTTATTAAGTTGAATTAAAGTCTTTAAATATTTATATGCAAATGGCTATTACCACTCCTAAATATCTATTATCACTCCCACTTTCAATAATTTTTAATTGGTTTGTCTATAATACCCTTTTTCTTAAATTTAATTAAAATAATAATTCAACACTAATTGTTCATTATTGATCAGAATTTTATATTAATTTATTGTTGTAAAAATTTATCAGGACATCTCTCCATTTAAAAAAAATAATCATAACATTTCATATTAACGTTAATTAAACTATTTATAATATAAATATTTAAAGACTTTAATTCAAATTAATAACACACATCTTTTGTAAAATATTTATATGAAAGTTTTCATAAAATATTTTGAAATCAGTTAACTAAATAAATATGTCATACGAAAATAGTCTTGAATTCCAGTGGAACATCCTAGTTGTTGTGATTTTTTTTTTCCAGTATACCTGAGGAACATCATCCTATATGAAAATTTATTGCGTATATATTACCGTTAGCTTGTTGGAAACTTTAAATTATTTGAGGGGATAAAAAATGAAATATCGGAGAAAGGGGAGAACATCGTATATTGATGAACTTGACAGAAATTTGGGAAAAATTAACAAGATGGAGTAATTCTTCACTTCTTGGTAATCTACGCTCATTTTGCTTGTAGGCAGAATTACTTGTTCTCAATTTTGTCCGGATTTAGCAAAAAGAATTGTTTTCATCATGCATTTATCTTGACTGTTATCTGATATTTTTTATGCGACTGGGAGGTTTATTTATTTTGTTGAGTATGCGATTGGCAATTTGAGGTTGTTACAATAAAAAATAAAATAAAATTATAATTAATAATATATAATTAATGTTAAATTATTTTTTTGATTAAAATAAGAGAAGAAGGACAATATAGACACACAAACTAAAAATAATTGAAAATAGGGGTGGAAATAGATATTTAGGAGTGGCAATAGCCATTTTTTCAAAAGGGACATCCATCGCATGCAAATGACACATTCCGTATACTTTTCTATTTAACTTGAACTTCCCTATTCAATTAGGATATATAATATAGGATAATTTTAATGCATTGATAGTGTTAAAAAAAATATATCACTGTATAATTAAATTATTTTATTTAATTTTTAACAAAATTATATTATTAATACATAAAAATTAAATTTTATATAATAAAAAGTTAAAAATATTTTGAAATGATTAACGGATTTAGTTTTAAACTTTTAATGTGTTAATGGTATAAAAATATTTTATACATTAATATCCGTGAGATTCGCTACTTAATATGTAAGTGGAAGATTTTATTATACATCAAAATTAAATAAGATAATTATTAATTAGATCATTGTATTATAGAATCAGTTTTGGTACAACAGTCAAACTGTTATAAAGGTCAAACTGCTTGCTGCATTAATAGGCTTTTTTACCAAAATAAAATAAAAAAAACATTATTTACGGAAATAAATGAAAAAATGATTTGGTACCGAAGTGGGCTAAAATATAGGGCGCGAATACGCATGGGGTTCCTGCGTATTCAATATAGGCATGAATACGCTAGGGGCTCCTGCGTATTCATGTTTAAACAGAATACACATGAGCCCCTAGCGTATTCATGCCCATATTGAATACGCAGGAGCCCCATGCGTATTCAAGGGAAAATGGATATGCTGAAGCCCCATGCGTATTCATTCATTAATTGTCTACGCCCTAGTTCCATGCGTATTCTTTGCTTTTTGTTTTCGCCTCAGTCCCTTACGTATTCAATAACCGTTTGTACATATAGCCGACACTAGACATCATTGTAATCATTTGAATTGTAAATTTGAGAGAAAATGGAAGATTATTTTATATTTGTTCACTGTGATGGAAAAATTGAAGATACTACAAATGAGGGTGTGAGATTTTGTAGTCAGAGAGCAATAGGGGTCATTGTTAATTAGTGTGTGACTTTTGTGGAGTTACAAAGCAAAATACTTGAGCAAGTAGGTCCTCACAAACAAATCAGTCAGATGTTTTACAGAGTGCCTATAGCGTTTGGCGGTGGTGTGGTAAAGTATAACTGTTTTCCCATCTATAGCGACAATGAAACAAGCATGATGTTTAGATTTCAAGCTCGATTTCCAGAGGTCCGAGTGATGGAAATGTTGGTCATGCTTGAAGATTGTGATGGGAGCTCACTGGTCTGCACCTCATACATCAAGAATGAAAACCCGGAGGAGCATGTGTCCACATACCCTGAGGCAGCGATTGATCGAGCAGTTCGTAGTCCAAGCTTTGCAGATATGGCGTTGCAAGATGGATGGCCATCAAATAGACATTTGACAGTTGCTGGTTTTGAATTTCAAATAGATCACAGGGATGAAGAAGAAGATGCAGAAGAAGAAGAAGAGCTGGGGTTGTATCGAGAGGGAGGAAATGGTGATAGTGATGAGGAAACACGTGATACGAATTCTCAATTTATGAGATCACAGAATCAATCTTAGTCCATATCACAAGAAAATCCAAGTCACTATTCTTCAATAAATTTGGATGTGCAACCTGAAAATAGCTTTGCAGGATCCAGTGCGAGAGTGGTTGGAGGTGAAGGGGAGTTTGAGGTTGGACAACAATTTCAAGATAAAGAAGTTGTGTTGTATGCAATAAAGAATTACAGTATTAGAAGAAAAGTGCAATTCAAGGTATACGAGTCCGGGCAGACAAAATATCAGTGCAAGTGTGTGAAGTTTGGCAATGGATGTAATTGGAGCATACGTGTTACATTTCGGCAGAAGAGGCAAATATGGGAAGTCCGAAAGTATAATGGAAGGCACACGTGTGAGTATGATTCCGTTCTTGAACAACATCGGCAATTGGATAGTAATATTGTTTGTACTAGTATATTTCCCATGGTTGAGGCGAATCCAACAGTCTCCATCAGAGAGTTGCAGGGACACGTGGAGTCGGTTTTTAAGTTCAATATTTCATATAGGAAGGTTTGGATTACAAAACAGAAAGCGATTGCTAAGATTTATGGGAACTGGGAGGAATCATACACTGATTTGCCTAGGTGGTTATTAGGTGTGCTAACACTGCTGATCCCCAACTGTACCGACCAGTAACTCTGAAATCACGGAGTAGGGGCAACCACTTTAGATGAACCCGTGAGGATGACTTGTCTAGACACAAGAATCCTCCAATCAGCTCTAGTAGGTATGCCCTCGTCCACCTCAGCACAACTACATCATCTGCATCGGCAGGAAATGAATCAGATCTGAAGGTCTTCTTCAGCCACCTCAGCTTCATGTAAGACCGATGGCGATCTGTCTGCTCGGGGACCACACCTAATAGATCCCAACAGATATCCCAAATGCTCTACTGGTGCCATCTCTCCCATGCCCCAATACTGCCACTAACGGCATCGCCATCCACCCTCAATCCTAGCTGGATGGCAACGTCCTGCAGTGTAATAGTCGCCTCTTTGTACGGAAGGTGGAAAGTATGAGTCTCCGGACGCCACCTCTCTACTAACGCACTAATCAAAGCTGCGTCATAATGGAAGTTGCCAAAGTTGGCAACCTCCCAAAACCACCACAATCAGTAAAAGTACTCCATACGTGGATGAGGAGTCGGTGCTCCACAGCGTCTCGGCTGTAGAACTCGATGTGGCTGCAAAAATGAATTGCAAATGTTTAGACATCTCAAACCATAACAAAAAAACTTTAAATTATTTAAATAACTTTAATAAAATAAACTAAACTAAAATAACTTCAAATTTATAAACTAAATTATACTAAACTAAACTAAAGTAACTTTCAATAAATTAAATTAATCTAGGTTTAAATAACTAAACTAATCAAATAAACTACACTAATTACTGAAGTTAACTAAATTAATGAAATAAACTTAACTACTTAATCTATACTAACTTGAATACAAAAATAACAAAGTTTAATTACTTAAATAAACTAAACTTAAACTACTTTAAAAAAATTAAAATATTTGATTAATTAAGTGACCTAGTTAATAGCCTACACTAATTTAAAAAACTTTGCTAAATTAATTAAATAAACTTAACTAATTCAATTATACTAACTTAAACAAAACATAACAAAACTAACTAAATTAATCAACTAATCTCAACTAAAATTACTTTAAAATAATTAAATTATACAAGCTTTAACTAACTTAATTAATCAGATAAACGTAACTAATTAATCTATACTAACTTATACATAAATAAAACTACATTAATGAAATAAATTAACTAAAATAACTTTAAATAAATTAAATCTAGGTTTAGATAACTAAACTAATAAAATAAACTTAACTAAATTAATGCAATAAACTAAATCACATCAACTTTAAATAAATTAAATAAAACAAGCTTTACATAACTTAAGCAAATAAACTACACTATTTAAATAAAATAACCTAAATTAATACAATAAACTTAACTAATTTATACTTACTTAAACCAAAATAAATAATTACATTACTGAAATAAACTAAATTAAAATTACTTTAAATATTAAATAAAACTAGCCTTATAAATAACTATATTAATCAAAAAAACTACACTAATTAAATACCAACAAACCAAACTATATTAGTTATCTAAGATAAAATAAACTTAACATTTAAATATTTTAAAGTCTACTAACTTTCAATATTTTTAAACTAACCATATTTCTATTTTTCAAACTAAACTAACTTAATTTAAAATATATATCACTAATTGCAATAATACCTATTTACAATAATACCTAACAATTATTAAATTCATAAACTAAATTAAACTATTTTTGCATTCTAAAACTTAAATAATAAATACCTGGTTATCTAGTTTTGCAGATATGTGAACTTCATCCAAGCAGTAAAGATTATTCGCCATGATAACAGAAATATAGTGAGAAACTGAGAAAATAAATAGTGAATGCGCTTCAGGCCGAAGCGTATTCAGTATATATAGTCTCTAGAATACGCATGGGCTTCATGCGTATTCATTAACAACATGAATACGCATGGGCTTCATGCATATTCATTAACAACATGAATACGTTTGAGTCCCATGCGTATTCATGTTGTTAATGAATACGTATAAAACCCATGCGTATTCATGACTACCCACAACGGTTCATTTTGGTAATTAATGTCTTTTCCATTTATTCGCGTAATTATTGTTTTTTTTTATTTTATTCGGATAAAAATTCCGCATTAATAAACCAATAGATCGATTGCAATAAATACATAACTTTAATTTCTTTTGAGTGTACTTTATTAAAATCAAAAGGATCGAAGCTGCTTAACAAAATGTTTGAAAAAATCCAAGTGTTATTTTCATTTCAAACAGATTTACAAGTTACTCCTTCTAAATATCTTTGTTGATAGACAATAATTTAAGAGATGAGATATTGTTCACATGATATCGTCGATAAGGGCAATGCCATAATTTTATTAGTATTAAGATCTGGATTCAAAACTTTTGTTGACGATATTCAATCTTGTCAGCAAAATTAACCCTTATTAGGAAGCAGATCCACTGAATATCAATTAATTCAAGAATGAAATCATAGCAATGCCGAACTGAAAAGGCAAACTAAACGCATTATTTATTTTCACATAAAAAAACCAAAGCACAAAACCAAAATATTCTCGGAAGAAGTTGTCAACTTTGGTCCTGTTTTGAGACACAATCTAGTGCTGCTTAGTCCCGACTTTGATCTGAATGCGAACTTTTTTGTAAAAATTAGTTTAATGAAAACCTAAAAGCCATAAAGCTCTCGCATTAAAATATGCGGCTAAAGTATTCACTTAAAAAAAGTTTATGGGTACCATTTTTAATAAAATGATACTTTTAAAAGTTTCTTTTATATATATGGTTCGTCGTAAGGGTTAAGCATAGAGTGTGGGGCACAATAGAAGCCTCTTCGTTCATGAAACTAGCTTTTTAGAAGCGAATTTAACACGAATATTAGGTTCAGAAAAAGATGTTGCATCGAAAAAGACTTGGTCTAGTTTGACAATTATGTACGAAAGCAGATATTGGGTGTGCCACCTGAATTGATGAACGTAGGGTATATGCTTTACGAAAGTTTTTGGGTCCTAAAATGGTTGAGCATCACTTTACAAGTTTAAGAAAGGAACTTTTCTCCTTTTGTGAAAGAAATGTGCTTTTGAAAGGATTATATTTTGGAGATTAGGGAAGTCCATTTAGTCTTTATAAGATAATAATTATTGAGAATTGCAACCGAGTCCTTAATTGTTTGTAAATTATATAATCGTTAATCTGGTGTACCATTAATTTCAGAACTGACACTGATATTTGTTGAGGTGGACGGGTCCTTCAATATATATGCCGAAATGCATGGACCTTTCAATCTTTCATCATTAGCAATTAATGTTCCAAATTGATCAACAATTGTATGACAATTATTAACTACTACTGTTTGGGTTACCAACAACTTGATATAGAAGTTGCATTAAAACAGCCATAAACGATTAAAGGACTCAATTGCAAAGGCCAGCTATATTTCTATGTCTCTAAACACTTGAGGGCTAAAATGTGATGATGATATCATATGTTAAATTTTCCACATGGTCACATATTTCTCTTCATTGTCCCCTTTGCATGGGACTTGTATATTAAGAAAATCAAAACTATTAAAATCGCCATCATATTTTAGCTTCTAAGGTTGAAGTTGAGGTTAGTTGGGGGCTATCTATCTCAAAATCATATCATTTTTCATATCCTGTCAACCATTCATTATCACATAGAAGATAAAAATAAAAAAAAATTAAAATTTTTAATAGTTATAAGATATACAGTATTTATTTCTCACATCATAATAAATTATTTATGAAAAATAAAATATGACTCAATTCAACACAGGTGATTTTTTATTAGTAGAGATAAAAATCACTTATTCCCAAATCATATCCTCTTAGTTATCCTATCAATTATTTATTATGACATGGAAAATAGAAATATGGCATGCCTAATGAGACGTAAAAGATGACATAATTTGGCAAAAGGCGATTTCTAGTTAGTAGTCAAAGTTTAATCGCAAGCTCAATATTTTTTGGTCGGAATACACTCATAATTAATCTGGTCCATACAGCCAATATCTACCTTTTTGGTACGACAGACAGCTTGGTTTTTTTAATTTTTCTAGCTCAAGGCCTGTTCAAGTCCAGAAGCGTTCTGATCATCTAAAGTGGGCTTATTATTTATTTCATGAAAGGAGAGCCCAGTACATGTAGTCCGTGGCTCCTTCTGCAAATAATATGGACTACTGCATATGCATACGACAAGATAGCAATCTTTTGTCTCTTAGCTAGCATTTGTTTTGTGTCCTACGAGGGATAGAGATCGAAATACAAAGACAGTGGAGATAAAGATAGAAAAAATATTGTCCCTGTATCATATTTGGTTGTGAAGATGGAGACAGAAAAAATATTGGCCGTTGACCACCATTAACTGCAGTTGATCGACAGCGTTGATCAGCAGCCGGCCGTGGTTGACCTGTTGTTGACCGACTGTTGACTTCTAGCATTGACCGGTGGCGGTAGGTGGTTGAACCACTGTCCCCATTTTATGTCTCAACTGTCCCCACTTTTTGGAGAGACAGAAATACAAGTAATTTTTATCTTTGGGACGAAATTTTTTTTCGTTCCTGTACCCCATCCCCACCGTCAAATATAATACAGGGACAGTGCGTCCCTGTATTTGTGTCCTGGGACACAAACAAATGGTGCCAATGATAACATGTTTTTTGTCTCTTTAATTATTTATTAATATATGAAATATATATATTATTTGATAACTTATAAATTTTAAATTTGTTATGTTTCTTATGTTTTCTCGTATCATTTAATTGAGAGATAAAGAATGAGATATAATTTGATAACAAACGCACATATGCTAACCCTCAAACATCTTTTGACCGAAAAAATACATCTTCGCAAGAGGGAAAAAAAAAAGCACCCCTCAAATGTATGCATCTTAAAAATAAGATGCATCTTCTGTGTGAAATGATACAATGCCTTTTATATCCTTGTCTGCAATCTTGCGCTTCCTACAAATCTTCAAAGGGAAAAATCATTAGCACCGAAAATCTTTCAAATCACGTAATTGGTGAACGTTTTGAATTCAACCCAACATTATATTTGAATTTTTTCTTTGTTAATGAAACAAATAAGAAAAAAAGAAGGGAATAAAGTTCCAAAGTTTGTGATTTCCCTCGTTCCACCCACTGTTGAGGGGATGCAGTCTGTAATTTTGTAGCTCCCAACCATCCAGGTAATAGACTAATCTTCTTACTTTACAGATAGGAGATTACAAATCGTTCAAGGTACGATTAAGTGTCTAAGTAGAACCTTTCAAGTATAACTTTTTATGAACATGAATTTTAGGATCAAATCTATGACCTTTTGTTTAAGGGGTACGGGCCTTTTTCACTCACACAAACACATTGTTGATATATAAATGTAATTTTAATTTTATTAAATAATATAACTAAAATATTTAAAATATTAATTTAAGGATAATTTTTTTATACTTTTTACTATAGCTATATATTTTTCAAAAACTAGTTATGCGTAAAGAGTAAGTTATAAATTATGAAGTTTCTACGTTCATTATTTTTTTATAAACATGTTAAATTTCGATATATATGATCAGGGGCAGAGCTAGGAATCTTAAAGGAGGGGGGCCAAATTAATCAACATATATAATATAAATTAAAATTAAAATTAATTATCACATAGAAACATATATAATATATAAAACCACTAACAAATTATAAGTCATCCATATATATTTAAGATCAACATAAATAATTGTATGCACATAAGGCCGAGTTTATACCTGATACATATATATTTCCTTAGATTTGGGCTTCTTCCTGCACAATTTTCAAATAAGAAGCTCAGAGATGACGAATCTCTAATGCTTACAAAGAAATTGAGGACATGACAAAAAAAAAAAGTGGAAAATCCACCTCTATGGCTTTTTGGCTTCAAAAGGCTGTTCAACAACTTGGGCCTTTGATCTCTGAACAAATAAAAAAAGAAACCAAAATTAAGAGCAGAGCAACTGAGAAATAGAGTAATGATTTAATTACCACAACATCTAAAATTTCCAACATAATAAATAATAATCAAAGAGAAGAACAGAGAAAGGAGCCTATCGAGATTCATTCTGATTTTGGCTTCAAGGCTACAACTGTGCATGATTGCATGCTGATGAGTGCCACCGAAACATCCTTCTTGCACTCTTCGCTGCAAGCAGGAAAATAAGAAAAAGCACAAGACAAAGAGTAAAAGAAGTTGAGTTGTATTTAGTTTTTAATCATTTTCAATAGTATTTTTCTTGACTAAGAGTAGGATATCATGACTTTTTCAAAACAATAAGGGGGGCCCACACCTTTATAGGTATATATACTAATAAAAAAAAGTAAAAAATTTTTTTTTGGGGGGGGGACCATGGCAACCCCTGGCCCCCCCTTGGTTCCGCCTCTGTATATGATGCCCTGTAAATAATTAAAAAAGAGAGATAACCACAAAGGACTTAACAAGGAGAGACAAATTTAATTTAATTAAAGAATATTAATTTGACAATTCCTTAGATATAAGTTAGAAAATAAAAATGTTTTTCAAGTTCTATAGAATTGGTTTGTAAAATTATAGATCTTAATTTTGATGTACTGATTTTGTAATAATTTTTTATATTGTCATCAAATCATATATTTTTATTTATAAGACTTTTAGGGTAGTAAGTGGTTGAATTTAACTCTTTTATTGATATGACAATACATATAGTTTGATGCATGTGTAATAAATTTCTTTTTACCTAATAGTGTATATAAATTAATTCCAAAACTATAGTTCTAATTTCATGTCATTCAAACAAAAAATATTAGATTCTAATTCCAGTTTCATGCAAAATGAGGCATTAATTTTTTATTTTTGAATTAGTTAATTGGTGCTTAATGCATTGATTTCAAATTGACCATTTAAATCATATATAAAAAATCAATATTTTGCTGATATATATGGATGATCAATATTGGAAATTATAGTTTTCATTTTTACTATTCATGAATAAATAAGATTTTGCTTCCCATAATTAATAATTGCTCTTACTATTTGCTTACTAGTATCAAAATTTAATTCCATTTTATATATGAATTTAATTTTATGAATTTAATTTTGAATGCGGTCAATTTTTTTCTTCTCTTATATAAATATTGAATCATGTATTGGTATATTAGCTTAAATGTTTAATATAACTATTCACTATTTTAAAAAACTCATAAATAGAAGCATATAATTAAATGATAGTAGAAAATTTTTATACTTAATATATATATATATATCAAAATTAATCTATATAACTATAAAATTTTTACACAATCCAAAAGTAAACTCACTTTAAAATTTGCCATTATTGTTTTTATGAGATAATCCTTAATTATGCTAAAACTCCTCTTCTTTTTTTTAGAGAGAGAGAGAGAGAGAAGTTATTCTATATAACCACCAGAGCAGGCTAGAGCTTTAAAGCCCAATCTAGAATATTAGTATTAGTAGTGTTGAGTTGTCTCGGTGTTGTTGCTACGACAAACATAAATGTTTTGATGGCTTCATCGTGGAACCGGTCCATTTACGCGACTTTGGTAATCCTAGCGATTCAGCTGCCTCTTTCTGCTTGTAAGCCTTCTTGATATTACTACATGCAAAAGGATTATTTACGATATGATCTCGCGTACCATTTGTTTATGTATGTGTGAATATATCACAATTAATTTCTTCTCCATTTTTTCTAAATTTGTTTTGAAAATCAATTAAGTGATGTTGAATGGTGAGAAGTTTAAATTAAATTCGCTGGGGTGACTTTGAATATGAAGAGCATTCAATCAAATATAGAGCATATATGTTTTTTCATTTCAAAAAAATTAAAAATTATAATTTTGGCAAAAGTGTTTTTTATAACGTTTTTAAGATCATGATATTAGAGTTCAATGAATATCGAGACAGTCATATAGTAGACAGCTGTGTTCTTTGTCAAATAGAAGTGTGAATTTGGGCACATATACCCCATAAATGTAGTTATACAAGAATATTTTTATTTATTTTATATAGAGTTAATATTTATTTTAGTCCCTCACTTTTTACTCACAAGTTATTTTGATCTCTGACTTTTAAAATAAGTCAAATTAGTCCTTGACATTATAAAATGTGAGTCATATTAGTCCATCAATCCACTTTTACTTAATATTTTATCAAATAAATGATGATAGGTAACCTTAAGTGATACCTTAATATAACATGTGTCATTTGAAATAAAATCAAGTTAAACTGACTCATTTTGGTGTTTAAAATTATATAAAATAAATCATTTAAATATTCATTATAAATCATAAATGACCCATTTTATGTAATTTTAGATACCAAAATAAGTTGTTTTAAACTTTATTATACTTCATATGATATATGGTATGATAAGATATCAATTAACATTATAGATAATTATTTAATTGATAAAATGTTAAACAAAAATGGAATAAGGGACTAATTTGACTCACATTTTGTAATATTGGAGACTAATTTGATTCATTTTAAAAGTCAG
The DNA here is from genome assembly GCA_031216105.1 of Dalbergia cultrata. Classification (NCBI taxonomy): domain Eukaryota; kingdom Viridiplantae; phylum Streptophyta; class Magnoliopsida; order Fabales; family Fabaceae; genus Dalbergia; species Dalbergia cultrata. Next base: position 85,860,324 of record CM062353.1, on the reverse strand, counting down.
GAACTAAAATAACTCATGAGTGAAAAATCAAGGACCAAAATGAGCATTAACTCTTTTATATATCTTTGCGGATGTGCTTGATGCATCAAATGGTGCAAGTTGTGAAAAAGTGAGGATTTGGCACAAATGTGATATATGTGAATTTAATTTAAATGCATTATCAACGTTAAAAAATTAATTTTTACACAGACATTATCTAATTATGTATTAACAAATCAAGAGAAGTATTTAACTAGATACAAAAACATGCCAATCAATATATATATATATATATATATATATATATATATTGCTTGTTTCCGTCTCCATTATTCTGTATGATTCCAATACCATCTGGTGTTTTGAATATATGCTGAGGAGTTAGCACATTTAATTGTTTATTCACTTTTATTATAAATTTAATTTTAATCATAATTGCAACTACTCTTCATTGAATTTAAATAGATAATTAATAAAAAGATTTACGTTATAGTTTGACTTTAAGAAAATATTTTTTACTGACAGTAAATTGCACATAAAAATATTAGCAGGGGAACTGTCAATAAATAAAATATGTACTATATATGAACTTTATTCAGATATACATAGACATGGTTTGGTTAAGCGATAAATTTTTTTTTTCATAAATGTCTTTTATGGATACAATTACATATCAAATTTATGCCCCCAAAAGCTTTCCCTTTTCTCCAAACCAAACATAACCCAAGTTATAAATTTCACTTTGTGCTTCAATGACTAAAATATGAAAATCAAGGGATATATATGATGACAACTTCATTTTCTTTTACAAGGCATTGGCGTTAATTATGGGACGAACGGAGATAACCTTCCATCTCCAACAACTGTTATGAGCCTTTAGAAGAAGGGTAGCATTCAGCTCCTAAGGCTTTTAACCTGATGTGTTGGAAGCATTAAGAGGTTCAAACCTGCAAGTGAGTCTTGGGGGTGAGAAATGAGGATGTGCAAAGCTTGGCTTCAAGCCAAGATGCAGCAAACCAATGGGTCAAATCCAATGTTGCCCCTTACAAGGGTGATGTCAATTTCCAATGGATCACAGTAGGGAATGAGATGTTTCCAGGAATCAACGCCCCTTTATGTCCCTCAAGCCATGAAGAACATTCATAATGCCTTAAATTCATTTGGCTTAACTGGTACTAAAGTGACTATAGCAATTGCTATAGCTGCCATTGGAATTTCTTACCCTCCATCTGATGGGGAGTTCATTAGTGGCATAGAGAGCATTATGAAGGATGTAGCATCTTTTCTAGGTAATATAGAAGCACCCTTTATGGTCAATCTGTACCCTTTCTTTCCCTATGCATTTGATCCATCACATGTTAGCTTTGAGTATGCCAAATTTAATGCAACAGATCCAATAATAGATAATGGTTTGAAATACTTTAGCCTATTTGATGCAATGGTCGATGCAGTTTGCACAACAATGGAGAAGATTGGGGCAGGGAATGTGCCTCTTATAATTGGAGAAATAGGTTGGCCTATAGTAGGGAATGAGCCTTACACAAGCAAGAATAATGCTCAGGCATATAACAAAAACCTGCTAAGTCATTTGCCAAGCAGTGGGGGCATTCCAAGAAGACCAAAACTGCCGCTAGATGTGTTCATATTTGCCATGTTCAACGAGAACAAGAAGAAAAGTATGGTGGAGAGGAACTGGGGAATCTTTAATCCAGACATAAGTGCTGTTTATCCGCTTTTGAATTGTTGAGAAACGTATGTGACAAAGCATAAAAAAAAGCCAAGTTACATTAAATTTGTTTGGCTAAGTGTGGCAAGCATATATAGTTATAAACTAGCTGGATTTCTATGAACATTGTATGAATCTAGTAGATTATAAATGAAAATGATGATTCCGTAAGTTTATTATAAATTTTGTTGTTCTTTATTGTTTTGCTCTATACTATATGACTACACAGATTAGGAGGTAGTTTTGCGAATAGAGATTATACTACAACTGTGAAGAATAAGGGCATGGATGTTTGATTTAAGTCTCGATAATCTTCTAATATTAGTAGTGGCACCAGTGATGTTAACCTTATAGATGTAGATAAAAGAGTTACTTGGTATGAATTTTGAACCCCTATTTGGGGAATTGATTCTCCTAAATTCACAAGGTAAATTGATTTACTTATCATCAAGGTTGTTAGGATCGAGATCTTACCTGGGATCAGATGGGGGATGCAAGATCATAAAACGTGGGATCGTAACACGGATCGTAAGATCCTACCAAAACTAATATATACACATATATTTCATATAACATGAAATAAATAAGTAAAAATAATCACAACTAACATACTTAACTTCAATTTAAAATGCAAATAGTCTAAGAGCCATAAGTCATACATTCATAATCCATAAATCATAGAAAATAAAAACATTAAAGAAAGCAACCAAACTAATACAATCTCATCTAAAGCAAATCATTAAGGTTATGGTCATCATATTCATCATCTGCTATCTAGTCCCCACCATTTTCATTGTCATCTCCTCGAAGAAGCTCATCAAAGTCATCCTCATCTAGAGGAAGAATCTCCAAATCATCTAAAGAGCCACCAACACCACTACCACATTCTCCAACACCCAAGTAAATATCATCTGGGATATCCAAATCCTCTAAGCTTTCCAATACATCCTCATTTTCCACAATCCATTCTTCATCGGAGTCCAAATCATCAAGGTTATAGTCAATAGGATTTCTTGATTGCTTCTTCATAGACAATCTTGAATTGGTTATCACAAAAACATCATTCATAGTATTTTGCTTCAAACGATTTCTTCTCTTTGTGTGAACCTAGACAAATATAATATGAATCAACCCATAGCAATTAGCAACTAACTCTAATATTCTAAAAGTAAAATATAATACAAATCATAGTTATCTATTAAAACTTAAAATATTTAACATTTCAAAGGCACTCCAATTCCGCTCACATTCGGATGAACTACATGTCAAGCTCAAGACACGAATAGCAAACTTTTGAAGCTCGGGATGCTCATCCCCATATGAATCCCACCATTGTGCTGGTGTTTTGGTATTTAGGGCAGCCTTGGCTACTTCCGTACCAAAAAATTTAGCTCGACTCTTGAAATCTTCATAATCACTCTTAAATGTAGGACTATAATGCAACTGTGGGTTAAGGTAGTAGCCTACAACATGCAATGGTACAAGGAATTGGCTATCCCATCATGCATCAATGATCTCCTATAAAGGCATATAGCTATAGAATAAACAAATTTGAATTAACCACTACAGTATTTAAACTAAATTATATTATGTAGGAATGACAAATAAAAAAGTTTACCTCTTTTCAACACCTTGAAAAGCCTTTTGTATTTTCTCCTTAGGACGATTCATTTCCTCATAAATGTATTCCATTGCTGACTTCTCATCTAAATCCACTAAACGCAGCACATGAATAAGAGGATAAACACCCCTCAAGCAAAGGATAATGTCTCTCCAAAATAATCTATCTAAAACAACAGCTTCAATAAAATTTTCATCCCTTGTCTTGGAACGTTTACTTGATTTCCATTCATCCGAAGTAAATATTCTTAACAATAAACTCTTCTTCTCATTAAGGCTACCCAAAGTGAGGTAGGATGTGGCAAAATGAGTCATGCCCGGTCTCACCAAATCTTTTCCTTTGGAATGGTATTGCAATAGGGAAATGAGAGAAGTCCTTGAATAAATGTAAGTGGTAATTTTTCTTCCCTTGGCAATTATCTCTTGATGAAGCTCCAACTTTTTCTCAAAATCCTCCAACATCAAATCAATCCAATGAGCTGCCCAAGGTGTCCAATAGAGCTTCTTCCTCTTTTCCATCAACATCTGTCCTGCAGCTTTGTAGTTTACTGCATTATTTGTCACAACTTGCACAACATTCTCCTTACCCACCTCCTCAACAACATCATCAATCATTTTTCTGTTTTGCAAATATGTGAAGCATCAATAGACTTCAAGAAAACAATTCCCTTAGGACTATTCACTAGAAAATTTAATATAGTTCTCCTCCTTTTATCTGTCCAATCATCTATCATAATTGGGCAACCTATTTTCTTCCAATAAACTCCATATTCCTCTAACATCTTCATGGTTGAATCTACCTTTTTCTTCAAATATTTGACTCTTAGCTCAGTGTTAGAACATAGTTTGAATCCTAATCCATACCGGGCAACCTTTTCAAACATCCTCCCATATTCTTCACTCCTTGCCACATTAAAGGCTATGGCATTGTTGTAGAAAAATGAAGCAATTTTTTGACATGCTTCCTCCTTTAAGTTCTTCTTAAATAGAGTGTTAATTGTGACTTGAGTGCTAACCCTTCTTTTCTTGAATAGGCTTGTAGGAGTCTCTACTTCTTTTCCCTTCCTTTTCTTACTAACTGTAGAATCATCACTTTGTCCATCATTATTTTCTAGTAATGCTTCCTCATTACTCCTTGTTTTCATGATCAATTTTTTTGTAAACCAACCACAATATCCCACATTTGTTTTCTTACCTCATTACTAACAGAATTACATACTCCCATATCTTTTTGAGTTCTAGCCAAGTGATGTTTAAATCTATAAACCCCCCCAGTAATCTCCTTAAGACAGTAATTACATTTAATTTTTCTAGTATTTCCATCAACAGAAATTCCATGTTTCCAGCCTATATCATTTCTACTTCTAGGTGTATTCTTACAAAAAATTTTCTCTCCAACCGGAGCATTCCCAGAAACACTCCCACTTTCAGATAAATGAATAGAACCAGAACCTCCACTGCCCGCCACATTAGCATTATCTGATGACATTTTCCCTACCAAAACAATATCTAATACAATCCAACACAAAAATACTCCTAATCAAAAACTTCAAAATTTTTTATAGTATGCTAAAACTGAGAACACCGAAACAGCATGCATTTTGGACAAAAGAAAAAACAAGGAAAAGAAAAGTGGAGAGCTCACCAGAGAAAAGCCAAGGCGGGGTGACCTTGAAGCAAAGGCTGAGAAGTAGAAAGCACTAAAGCAGTCAAGCAACAGAGAGAAGAGAAAAGAGAGAATAGAGGCAGAGATCGCAGGCCTCGTCTCCTACTAAACCAAGAACAGAGATCGAAGATGGAGGCTGAAGTGGTGAGGGGTGTGGCGTGAGGCGGCGAGGGGCGTGGCACGAGGCGGCAGCAAGGGGCGCGGCATGGTGTGAGGCGGCGGTGAGGGGCGGCGAGTTATAGAGAGATCAAAGAGTGAGGGGGGAGTGAGACCCGAGAGTGAGGGTGTCTCACATACCCGTTACTCTCTTAGGATAAGGAAGTGAGAGCCGGGTCGGGTTTGGGCCGCTTTGGGTTGCTTTCGCCAAGCTCGTTCGTGGAATCGCCAGGCGCGCTGAGATCAGTCGATTCTAGCGATCTCACGATATTCCACGGCGATCTCACGATGCGACGAAGGGAGCGAGCCAGAGCTGGGATTGGGATCGGGATCGGAGATGGGTTGCAAAATCGTGGAATCGTGTGATCTCACGATTTATCTTGCGATCCTAGCAACCTTGCTTATCATAGAGAGAATGTACTTTCTTTTAGTCAATTCGCTAACGAAGGATTCAAATTTAAAATACAATAATTAACTCTTATCAACCTCTTTAAAGAGAAATCTAAAATGAAAGAACTTAGAGATAGTTATAACTAGTTCTAAAAGCCTAGTTTGGATTATTCGTTCATAATAAACATGGAGGATATGAAGTTGAAACTTTTTAAGTATTACCAGAAATGTATGGAAATTTCAAATTTGTGTCCTGGTTATACTCAAAACCAAACACTTTTAAGTACCCAAAAAACAGAAAAACCAAACATGATTAGTTGGATAACTAATGAATAATTTGCATGCTTTTAGAGTGACAAGGGGATATACTCCATTTAATAATTAAGTGCCATTTCCATTAGATCCATTTTTAATATTTATTTTTGTTAAAGTGTCACTCAATCAGTGACAGAACAGAAAAATTAGGTGATGGGGCAAAAATAATACATAAGCATGATAAAAATATTTTACATAGTTTTTATCTCGACGTGGGGTCAAGATTATAAAATAATGGAGGCAAAATGATTATACATCTAAACACTTTTAATGAAAATTTTTAGTGGGGACATGAACCCCCTCTATCCCTTATACATAGATTCCCCCTGCACTCACTTATTACATATAAAATATAGGTTTAACTACTCTATAAATTCCTATATTTTCACTCAATTTTTAATTAAGTCCCTATAGTTTAAAAATTTATAACTAGTTCCTTGTAGTGTATATAATTTTTTAATCAAATCCCTACAGTTATAAAAAAAATAAAATATTCGTAGAATATTTCATTTTCATGAAAGGGTAAAATAGGAGATAGAAATAGAATATTCATAAAATATTTTATTTTTTATAATGATAACGATCTGATTGAAAAATCTCATATGTTGTAAGGGTATAGTTATAAACTTTTAAATTAGAAGAACTTAATTGAAAATTAAATGAAATTATGGGTCAGTTTATTTCAAATTTTAAAAAAATTATTATAAAAGCTAAATTTTATATATAACTGAAAAAGTTAAAAATTGATTTTTTTTATAAGCTACTAATTTTAGCTTCCACAAAAAAGTTAAAAACAGTTTTTTTAATTTCAATTATTTTTTTTATAAATTATTCAAATATACTCAAAGCAATTTTTTTGGACAAAAAGTGATTATTTTTTAAAAATAACCACAAACAAACGCATTCTATATGAACCTACAGAATAATTAAATATAAAACATATCAATTTTACGTACTAAAAGCATGCAAAAATTTCCCTTGGATTAATGGTCTATTTTTTTTTCTTTTGGTATACATACGAAAAGAAAACATCAAAAAGAAGAAAAATAGCCACGCAAATGAACAACCCCATCTGTGCCTGAAGCCAACAGGGGCAGCAACGCTTCAGGGGGAAATCCAAGTTCAAAGAGGAGCTCTCTGGTTTGCTCCCTGCTTAGCCAAGGAGTCTGCAAAATGATTCGCTTCTATAAACACATGCAAACTAAAGAAAGTGAAAAATATTATATAAAGTGAATTGTCTTTGATATAAAAAATGAAAGTATATTTAATTATTCTTTAATTACTGAATAAATTACGAGTATAATATAATACACTTTTGTACTTGGTAAAGATAATATAATGCTCTTTATTTAAAGAATAATTAATTTAAAAAAGAATGTTATTGTTATTTAAAAAAAATCGGGATCTTATAACCCGACCCAGTTTCGTTCTCCATTTTTCTGCAGAAGGAGAAAATCTAACGCGAGAAAGGAAGCAGCTTTTTCTCCTCGCTTACTCCCTCTGTTCTTGGGCACCTTCTAATCGCGTCATTGTTCACAGTGAGAAAAGTACCTATCCAAAGCGTATTCTTTTCTGTTGATTAGTTGCTGAGAAGTGAGAAAGGAACATAACATTGGTTTCCTGCCCAACTCAATGAATGAAATTCAATTATTTAATTTACTGACTTATTTCAATATAAGAATTGAATTCAATTCCTTCATAAATTCAATTCTAGTTAAAATGCAATTCAATTCCATTTTTATTAAACCATAAACACCCAGTAAGAATTCTGTTTAATAAATAAACACGCTAATACTAAGATGTTTTGTAAGTTTGTATGCTACATTTAACCAAGGCCTTTACCGCTGTTTTCAGTTTAATTCCTACTTTTCCTGGTCGTCAAAGAAAACTGAGCTTTGCCACTGTATGTATCCTAAGTAACTAGCCTAAAGTATTGCATATATTATTTTCATTCGATTGAATGTTGCTTGTGTTCTTGATGAAGCCAAGGCTTGAATTTAAGTAGTTACTTCTTCTGAACTCAGCATCTTATCCCCTTTTTTTTTTCAAGTGGTTAGATTAGGGGATTGCTATTTGCTTTTTTCTGCTTTCTCATTTGTTGGTGTCTGTCTTTGTCCGTATCACGAAGGAAGATGATAACAACTTGCGCGAGGCGAGCCTTATCATTGTGTGGGATGACATGACAGGAGCTTAGGAAATGAGCACATCTCCTTCACAACATCAAAGATAAGATTGGATTGGATCCATCCCATATCTCCTTCACATCATTTATCGTCTTGCGATCAAGGTGAGCTAATCGACAAATGCTTTTGATGGATATGTCTTGTGCACTCTTTTCTTATGATTTTGTTATAGTGTTTGTGAAATGCCCCTCTACATCGCCTTTGATCATGTCATGATGCACACTACACTATAGTTGCTCAAATCACAATTTTTTATTTTTTTATTTTTGCCCCCTCTCTTTTTAATTTCTCAATGGATTTTGTTTGGATGCTTCTGATAGGCTTGAGGTTTCTGACTAACTCGCATGAACACTGTCCAAATGCATGTCATATACTACTTTAGTATAATATAGAAGTCTTTATGATTTTGAGTATTTGAGTCTAATGAAGGATTTCCTTCATATTCACTACATTAATTAATTAGTTTTAGTTGGTTGTGTGCTGAAGTCTATTTCTTATGAAGAATATAGTATTCTCTTTTATGCAAAACCAGAAAGAAGGGTCTTTTATCAATCGTAGGATCTATGTCCAAATAAATGTCTCCCCTGTACAAAACATCTTATGGCCTGCTGTCTTGCTTGACATAGGGCTACTAACTGTGGTTTTTTAAGGTTTTTAATTCTGTTATTGTTTTTCACAAAAACAGTTTTTCGTTTATTTATTTTTTTTAATGTTTTTTAAGCTTTCTGTATAGAATAGACAGCAATATCAACACTGTAGATTAAAGTTTTACCTGAATTATTTTATTCAGAAGGGCTGTACCCATGTAGAGACACGTGACAGTGAGACACACACAATGTAAATTGTAGTTTGTATCTTGTCTAAAACTATGAATGCTTTCTATGTATCAATATATCAACTACTAATGGGCTTTCAGCGCCGAAGTTTATATATATATATATATATCAACTACTGATACTTTTATCAATATAGCCAAGTATAATGGCATTACTTGATCCATTTAGCGAACCCCATTTAGTAAGAAGAGAGTTTGTTATTGCTGTAGTTCTTGTAATATACAATATTGCATCACAATATAGTATATGAAGTATATGAAGGGATAACGGGACAGACTCATACTCAAAAATGAAGATGGGGAAACTCTATTTCTAGAATACCATGGAATCACAAAGATTATGTCTCATACATTATATACTCCACATTACAAGACTAACAAGAAAAACATTAATTTGGCAGTCAAACATCTGGAACAAAAAGCACTTGCACACATTAAAAAAAATAATATCCCATGGCCATAAATACTTCCTCATGTGCGTTTGACAACAATTGGACTCCTGACAATGTGCTTTCCATTTGTCCACCGCAACTCCCCAAATTGATAATTCCCCCTCCGTGTCACACTTGTTGCCTGCACAATAACCCGGAATGTCTTCCTCTCACCAATTCTTTTGAAACTCAAGGAATTTGGTACAACAACATGTAGGCACTATTCGATTTATGCGGAAGCTATTTAAGGACCTAGTACATCGGTATGCTTATCGAATCATCATTGTTTCATAAATACACAAGGAATATTACCTCTCGGAGTGTCGATCTTTGATGATCTCTCTAGCCTGAGAATCCTTGTGTTACCGCACGATTGATTTCCTTGTAGTTGGTTGATGGCAGACCTTCCAGACTATCTCTCAAGGGGGAAGGAGATAGTGTGTGGGCATTTTCTCTCTATCAGGAGATGACCTTATCTCTACCTCTGTGACTACTCTCTACATATGGAGAGGGTTAAGTATAGTATATATATGGGTTCCTAGAAAACCTAACCCTTAGATGTAACGGGCTCTAGGTTTCTTGGGCTCTTCTTACACACTAAGCCCTATTGGGCTTTAGTGAAAGAGCAAAAACCCAACAATCTCCCACTTGCTCTTGAGTACAAACTTGAGCTTAAAGCCCAAGACCATGTAACTCACTAGTCATCATCAACTGAAATTTCCCCATCCCTTATCTTGAGCTAGCTTGAGGATTTACCAGCTATTATTAATCAAGGCTCATGATAATCAACAAATGATTATCTAATTCGGTGCTACTCCACTAAAAGCCTGAACTTGAACTCCAAGAATAATAACATATATAACATGTATATGCATCACCCCTTTGTAGAACGTCTATAATTGATTGACTAGTTTTCTGTTACCCAATCAATTATTTATTCCCTTGACTATGATAGTTTCTTTAATGGATTACATGCACTGGTCAATGTCTTCAATATCCAAGTACCAAAACATATCAAGGGAACATTTCCTACAAATTTCATATTGTTTATCTTATAAATACCGATAATCAAACAATCTCACTCCCAAAATACCGAGTTATTGGCCATCAATAGATCGCACCTCACCCGTTGGTAAATCAAAGAATGAAAACTATTTGATTACCTATTTATAATAAACTCAGAATTAAGAGCAATCTTATAACTATAGTTGTCTGGAGATTTGATACCTTATGACAGAAAAAACACCCTTAATCAAATCTCTCCTTGATCCTTTCAATGTGAATGCTAATTCACACCAATATTTTACAATGATTCGGACAAATCCATTTCATAAAATATTGCAGCCTAAATGAAGTGCCCAACTTTATTTAACAGCTGTGAACCTGTTCATCAATTATGAGAACCTATGATCATGTCCTCCATGAATGTATCCATATGATCATATACTTCATAATTGATTCGGACCTTAGTGTTTGTAAATAGTGTGCAGATAAATGAATAATACCTCATTTATAACATTCAGAAAAATTACAATGTCATAATGTCTTGCTCAAAAAGCACAAAGCAAATCTGGAATCCTCCTAAGACCCATAGATATTATATGCCTCTCGAACACACGTTCAGGAAAACTCTTAGTAAAAGGGTCACCAAGGTTCTCGTCCGATGCTATCTTGACTACCACTGTATCTCCTCTTTCAATTATATCTCGGATCAAGTGGTACTTCCTCTCTATGTGCTTTTATCTTTTGTGACACCTTGGTTCCTTGGACTGTGCTACTGCCCCACTATTGTCACAGTAAAGTGTGATGGGATGACTAACACCTGGTATCACCTGAAGATCTGTTAGGAACTTCTTTAACCATGCGGCTTCCTTTGCAGCCTCAGAAGCAGCTACATACTCAGCCTCTGTGGTAGAGTCAGCCACACATGATTATTTAACACTCTTCCAACAAATGGCCCCGCCATTAAGAGTGAACACATACCCAGAGGTGGATTTTCTTGAGTCAATGTCTCCTTGGAAATCTGAGTCTGTGTAACCAATGGTTTCAAGACTCCCACTAGAATAGACCAACATATAATCTCTTGTTCTCCTAAGGTACTTGAATATATGTTTAACCGCTATCCAGTGTTCCTCTCCAGGATTAGATTGGTGTCGACTTACTACTCCCACTGCATAGCAGATATCTGGTCTGGTGCACATCATAGCATACATAAGGCTACCTACTGCTGAAGCGTAAGGTATCCTACTCATGCATTCTCTCTGCTCAGGAGTTTTAGGAGAATGCTCCTTAGAGAGATGAATCCCTTTGCCTGAAGGGTAAAATTCCCTTCTTGGAATTCTCCATGCTGATCCTGGAAAGTATTTTGTCGATGTAAATAGCCTGAGATAATGCGAATACCCTATTCTTCCGGTCTCGCAAGAGCTTAATACCAAGAATATAATTGGCTTCCCCCAGGTCCTTCATATCAAAATGCTTGCTTAGCCAAGTCTTTATACCTAACAATACCTCTGTATCATTTCCGATGAGGAGTATATCATCCACATAAAGTACCAGAAAAGATACTGCGTTACCTTGGATCCTTTTATACACACACGGCTCATCAGGACTTTTCTCAAAACCATAAGACTTAATGGCTAGATCAAACTTGATGTTCCATGATCTGGACGCTTTCTTAAGTCCATAAATGGACCCTTGCAACTTGCATACCATGTTTTCTTGCCCTTTGGCTATGAACCCTTTTGGTTACTGCATATAGATATTGTCTTCCAAATTTCCATTTAGAAAAGCAGTTTTGACATCCATTTGCTAAATCTCATAATCAAGATTTGTCAATAATAGCCTAAGAGAATCCGGATGGACTTGAGCATGGCAACCAGCGAAAAGGTTTCTTCATAATCCACACATTCTATTTGGGTGTACCCTTTCGCCACCAATCTAGCTTTAAAGGTTTCAACCTTCCCGTCCAATCCTCTCTTTCTCTTGTAGATCCATTTACAACCAATGGGTCTGACCCCTTTTGGTGCATCTACAAGAGACCAAACTGAGTTGGAATACAAAGAATCCATTTCACGATTCATAGCCTCAAGCCATTCCTGAGCATTAACATCTCCTAGTGCCTCGTCATAACTCGTGGGATCATCATCTTCTTCAATGATGACATCCTGAGGTGATTCACCCAACAAGAGAAATCTTGCGGGTTTACAAATCAATCTCCCACTACGACTTTGCCGCACTTGTTGTTGTGCATCTACAGGGGGAGCCAAGTTTGGTGGGTTAACAATTTCTAGGTGAGGACCCTTATTAAGTAGATTAACCAATTTATGATTTTGTTATTCTTCCACAAGCGGTAACTGCATCTCTACAGGTTCCACTTGTTAATCATCATGCTGAACTTCTGGTTCTATTTCTGGGTCCTGTGTGTGTTCAACAATAGGTATATTTTCCCCTCTTTGAATAACCACAGGAACAAAAGCTGGAACCGCCTGAGGTTGAGGTGTAACTTGATCTGAGACTAGCTCATCAAGAATAACCTTATTCCTTGGCTTATAATTTGCCATATAGTCCTCCTCTAAGAAAGTCACGTGTGTGCTCACTATAACCTTCTTTTCTTTCGGACTATAAAACAACCAACCTCTGGTTCCTTTAGGATAGCCTATAAACATGCATACTTCTGTACGCAAGTCCATCTTATTTGGTTTCTGTTGTAAGACATGTGCCGGAGCATCCCAAATCCGAATATGATTCAACGAGGGCTTACACCCTTTCCATAATTCTATTGGTGTCTTTGAAACCGTCTTGGACGGAGCTAAGTTCAATAGGTACATAGCAGTTTCTAAGGCATATCCCCAGAATGAATTAGAAAGAAATGAATAACTGAGCATAGATCTTGCCATTTCTAAAAGGGTTCTATTTTTCCTTTCAGCAACTCCATTATGCTAGGGTGTCCCTGGAGAAGATAATTGTGAAACTATATCGTCTTTGGTCAGGTAAGACCTGAATTCTTCAGATAGGTATTCACCTCCTCGGTCAGACCGAAGAGTCTTAATTTGAACACCAAGATGCTTTTCTGCCTCAGCCTTGAACTCTTGGAATTTTCCAAAAGCTTTAGACTTGTGACGCATCAGGTACACATGTCCAAATCTAGAGTAATCATCAGTAAATGTGATAAAATACTCATACCCGCCTTTGGCCTGGACATTCATTAGTCCACATACATCAGTATGTACCAATTCCAGCTGAAGTGTGGCACGATTTCCCTTGGCCTTGAAACATCTCTTAGTCATTTTACCCTCTAAACAAGATTCACAAACTGGTATCGGTTCAAAGTTCAGGGATTTTAAAATCCCACTATTGACCAAACCTTGTATCCTATTAGAGTTAATATGACCCAATCTTAAATGCCAAAGATAATTTTCATTGGAAAATTTTCTTTTCTTTGATGAATGAACATGCTCAACATCTCCTAATTCAACATGATTAACTTCACAGGGCACAGGACTAAGGAAATAAAGACCATTAAACATTACGCCGGAACAAATAAAAGAAGATAAACTTCTTATTGAAACTGAGGAATTAAATTGAACTGTCAAACCATGTTTAATTAAACAACTAACAAAAATTAAATTCCTCTTAAAATCCAGAATAAATAAACAGTCTTCTAAAACTAAAGTTCTGCAATTATCAAAAGATAAAACAACTTGTTCCACTGCTAGTGCAGAAACAAGCTCCCCTTTTCCAAGCTTCAAAACTCTTTGTCCTTCACTTAAAGGCAAGCTATGTTTGAACCACTGCAAAGAGTAACAAACATGGTTAGTGGCTTCTGAATCAATGATCCAATTATCATTGTAATTCTCCACTAAACAAGCCTCAATCACATGTAAATTACCCATACCTGGTTTATTCATACATGGGCAATTTTTCTTCCAATGCCCCTTTTGTCCGCATTTGAAGCACTTGCCTTTTGGCTGCTTCATTGCAACTGGTTTGGCAACTGGAACACCTGATTTCTTCTTTTTCTTGTTCTTGTTCCTTCCCTTGGGTTTCCCCTTAGGTTTCACAGAACTCTCACCAGCAAAAAATGCACTGCCCTGCTTGACTAGAGACTGTTCAACACTCTCAAGCTCGTGCATCAGCTGAGTAAGGTCAAGATTCATCTTATTCATATTATAATTCATCTTGAACTGATTGAAGTATTCAGGCAGTGATTGCAAGAGAAGGTCAACTTGTACTTCTTGTTCAAATCTGACCCCATGGTCTTCAGCCTTCCTGAAGTTTGCTATCATTGTCAAACAATGATCCTGCACACTTCCTCCAAACATCACTGTCTTCGTGACTGTATTCAGCGCATTCTACTTAGCAGAGTTGCTAGACGTAGCAAACATGCCATCAAGAGTCTGGAGCATCTTTGCTCCACTCTCAATCATGCTCACTTGCTCCTGAAGGTGACTGGCGAGATTGGCTAAAATATAGCAGCGGACCGCCACATTTGCCTTCTCCCATCTTTCCTTCTCTTGCTGAAGACGTGTCTTTGTTGCCTCAGGCGCATCTTCAACACGTTGCGTTGGCATAGGGATAGTCAGAACAAAGTTGAGCTTTTCATATTGAAGAACAATATCCAAATTAGTTTTCCATTGTTTGTAGTTTGTACCATCCATAGGTTTTTTTTTCAAGATAGTAGCTAAAGGATTGAATGAAGACATTTTTCTGAAAACAAGGAAAAAACACACTAATTACAAACTAGAATAACTATAAACAGACATCAAGCGCTTAGTAGATTCTGATAACTACTACTCGTTTATAGTTTAACAATCTATTGGTTATCTTTACACGGCTTACGATGGGCAAGATACTTATAAAACTAATATTGTTATTTTGGGCCTTCAGTTCCATTGCCAGAGCCTCGATGGGAGGGTTAACAACTTTACCAAAGTTGAATGTATTTAACCATTATTTACTTTCAAAATTTTCTTTAGTGTCTAAGTGTTGCCGACGATGGGCCGTACAAAACTTTACTAAAATTTTGAAAATATTAAGGTTTAATCTAGTGAAATCCGATTATCCTTATCCGATGGGGCTTCAACGATAACCTTTTCACTAATAAACCCACAATTGGAGCCCGTAGGTTTTTAAATTAATTACTTAATAAAAAACCTTCACCCATTCAATATTTTAAAATTTAGAATTTTCCAATTTCCAAGAATTGTTTAAATTCAAGTATTCTTTGTTTGATTTCAAAAACTATGTAAGCACCCGCAAGCCGATGAACGTGCAAGCTTAGCTTATCGAAATTTTAAAATCATTAAGGTCCTAAAATCCGGTCATGATAGGCAACGTGTGCTTCACACAATCATGATACATGATTGTGGTATGCAGCGTGTGTTAACACATGACCATTTTAGAAGACCCACAAATTACTCGCAATGTAAATAGTTCTCTTAGGAAATAATTTGGATTATTTGTCTTGATTTTAATTATTCAAAATTAATTAATTCAATCATTAATCTAGATTTTTAACAAAAAACATAATAATTTTAATTAATTTTCGAGAATAATTTTGAATCAAAATAATCCTATAATAACTATCATACTAGTTGCGGAATGACAAAATAGCTATTATGCTCATGTAATTTTCAAGTTATGCAGCAATATGGCACCACCTATTCTATATGACATGTTATCACAATAAGCATGTTATCAATCATATAATTCATCCATTCATAAAATAAAGCAATTTAAATAAAATAGACTTTAATCCATTGTTTCCTAGAGAAAATAATAATAATAAAATAAAATAAAATAACAAAAAATGTTCCAGTCCTTCTTGTCCTTCCTTTTAATCTATAGGTATTATTTATCTTAAGCCCTTTTATGGTAACCATGGGTCCATAAGCCCAAAATACCAAATTTTTGGCAAGAAAACCTAAGACAACTTCAAGGAACCCTAATCAAGCTTTGGCCCATCAGTGCCGTCACCCGAACTCGGATCAACATGAAATTTTAGGGTTAGGACCGCCATGAAGAGACCAAGCCAACGCCACTGGAATCACCCAATTTGGATGTCCTACGCGCCCTCACTCTCTCCATCTTCACAGGCGCATGGAAACCACTGTCAGAAACTTATAGAGGCGCGTGGTGGTGCGTGGAGTCTTTTCTTGCCGCGTTCCACCCACCATTTTGTTTGTCTTTCCGTTCTCTTTCCAACGATATATGATATGTCCAATTCCGAGATCTAGAGGTCCACGAACATGTCCAAATAGTGACGAACGTCCTTCTTTTTGCATCTTCTTGATCTTCTTTTATTACAACTTTTGTATAACATCAAAATAATATATACAAGAATTGAAAATAAAAAAAAAATCAAGGAGGAAACCTAATCATATGGGATTAGCCTCCTTGTTACAACCCAAGAAAATACATTCAAATCTCTAGCATGGATTAAAGTTAAAAACCAAATAAAGCATTGATTTTTTTTTTATGAAAAGAATTATAAAGATAAACATACAACACATATGATCAACAAATATAGAATCCTAGGTGCCATATTTCACGAAGCAAACTAATTACATGAATAATGAAACTAGATTCACATACCAATGTACAGTCAGGCTCTGATACCAATTGTAGGCACTATTGGATTTATGCGGAAGCGATTTAAGGACCTAGTACATCGGTATGCTTATCGAATCATCATTGTTTCATAAACACACAAGGAATATTACCTCTCGGAGTGTCGATCTTTGATGATCTCCCTCGCCTGAGAATCCTTGTGTTACCGCACGATTGATTTCCTTGTAATCGGTTGATGGCAGACCTTCCAGACTATCTCTCAAGGGGAAGGAGATAGTGTGTGGGCACTTTCTCTCTATCAGGAGATGACCTTGCCTCTACCTCTGTGACTACTCTCTACATATGGAGAGGGTTAAGTGTAGTATATATATGGGTTCCTAAAAAACCTAACCCTTAGATGTAACGGGATCTAGGTTTCTTCGGCTCTTCTTACATATTAGGCCCTATTGGGCTTTAGTGAAAGAGCAAAATCCAACACAGCAATCCTAAATCCAGGTATATGTTTGCAGTTGCAACATATGTGCTTGGAGGCCCAACGTTGGTGACCGTACGAGTAACATTTTCTGGACTTAACCCAAGATTTGGCAATGTGATTGAAGGGTAGTTAAAGTGTGTCACTCTCTGAGTTCCTGAACAGATGAAGTTGTTGTTGGAGTTGAGTGCTGCAATGAGCTTTTGGTCGTATCCAGAAGCACATAAGAAATTCAAGTAATCAACAGTCCTGACGTCATAAACAAGTCCAGGGTCCACTGCAAGGTCAGGTTGAACATGTCCTGAGCCATAAGCGAAGGGGGTAGCTAGTGTATTATCAAATGCATCTTGAATAGGCCCGTTGATGTTATCTCGTGTGCTTGCTGGAAAGTGGAAACACAGATTTAAATAATTTGAAATCTTGTCAAAAGTCAGGCATGCATATCATATAGCATGAAACACGAAACTCTTTGATGGAAATTTCCCACCCTATGAATCAATCTTTATTTAACGTTCATCGATATATATTCATTACCATATGATATATATTTATTACCATAATTTAAGACACGTGAACGATTGATTTACATGCCAATATATGGTTGGAAATTTCCATCTAAGAGCTTCTCAGCGTATAACAAACAGCACATGTATATATGAAGTACCAGTGGTCATGATTGCTGATTTAATAGCTGCAGGACTCCAATTGGGATGACGAGTTTTGAGAAGACCAGCAACGCCAGCTATATGGGGGCAAGACATAGAAGTTCCTTGTAGTACATTGAAACGAAATCCGCGGCGTGCGTCTGATGGCAGGTTAGATGCACTTGCTGCTAATGAATAGGCAGCAAGTATGTTCACTCCTAGTGCAGTTACATCAGGCTGAAAACACATGACAAGAAACTGTCATAAAAAAAAACTCATGGCAACATGAATTAAGGAGTGATTAGTAATAATGAATTGAATGGTGTGGGAATGCGCATATAGTTGATAACGAATCATAGACCTTGAGTATTGATGGCTGAATTGCATTCGGTCCTCTCGATGAGAATGAAGCCATAACCGGAGCTGGCTTTATTCCAAGCAAAGTTTTTGCTGCTGACATGGTGAGAGTAGGGTTGCTGCAACATTTTACGTGTGCTTAAGTGGAATAGCAGTTTATTTGAAACTACTGTTTCAAAATGTAACAACTTTAATTGTTATGGATCATTACTTGGCTGTGTTGGTAAACGCAATAACATTTTTGCCCCGATTATTTGATGGTGCAGTTGTAGACAAAACATGAGGCTCAGCTAGAACTGAATTTCCACTTTGAGCATCATTTTCCATAATCATTCCTGCTGCCCCAGCAGATAGAGCTTCTTGACCCGCAGCAACTGATCTTATTTTCCCTTCCCGAAGGCACACCACTATTTTGCCGTTTGCTTTCGCGGGATCAAGTGTTCCAGCCCTACAAAGCTGACTGCAAGAAAATACATGTGTTGTGTATGCATACATGATTGAATTTGTATGACTTTCAAATAGATGTAACAGAGTTAAACTTTTTTTAATGATATGGCTATATGCATAATTGAAAGCAAAATTAAATTCTAATGTATTATTGTCATAAATATTGAAAACAAAAATCATATCTGTCTTTTGTTTTCCATTGAAGAAAGCTTCATATGTAAGATTTGTACTCACGCATCTCGAGTTGTGGCATTGACCAGTCTAGCATTAGCAGCAAGGATCAAAGGAAAGGACTGCCCAGGTGGCAAGGTGACAAAACGACTGGCTCCCTAGTAATCCAAGTTAATATGAAACCAATAAATTCAACACATTATATTATAACCACATCCAAGATCAATCTAGCTCTAGTTGAAAATTACTTAATTGACAATATCAAAAGAAGAATATGAATAATGAGAAGGATGATCACTATACCGTGACTTGTTGACTGTTACCAAGAGTTATAGTACTGCTGAAGTCCCTATCTATTGTGCTAGCAGCAACTGTGAACAGCCAAGGAGCCACATTGAGAACAGTTCCAGGTTGTGGGCCATCATTTCCTGCAGAGGCAACAACAACTATATTGTTGGCAAGTGCATGGAATGCCCCTATGGAAACCTCATCAGTGAAAATCTCATTGGCACTGATTTCAGTTCTGCCTCCAGCAGAGATGGAGATAACATCAACACCATCACTTATGGCCTGGTCAATAGCTTTCAACACATCAGCACCATGGCAACCGCCCTCATCTGTCAAAGACCAGCACGCTTTGTAGGATGCAACTCTCGCACTTGGGGATCCACCCTTTGCAGTACCATTGCCATTACCAAATACATTTGCACCTGGAACAAAGTTGCCACCAGCAGTCGATAGAGTGTGGGTGCCATGGCCTACAAAGTCACGTGCTGAATGCTGTGATTGGGGGATTTTCTTTATACTTGCCTCGTAAGCTCTGCTGAAGAATCTTGCTCCAATCAGCTTCCTGTTTTATATGCCAAAAGTTAGATACATGAGAAAATCAATCTTGTTAATTATAATATATATACGCTGATATGCATAGCCTAGGTGATCTATATTTGAAAATAAGTTACTAGATAGCACACTAAATTTTGTATATCTGATTGATCATTGTGCAAACAATTAGTGTTCAGTTTGTATCATGTGTTGATAAAGTATGGTGATCAATTTTTATTATGTTAGCCAGTTTATAATGTAATAATTAACGTGGATTATACAATAATAATTGACATTAAAGTAGTGTATTGAAAGCAAAAAAACTAATCAACAATATCATTTATCATACAAAACTTTATTTCATATTTATATCTCTCTTATGTTTCATTGATCAATTCTGTTTCAGTTTATCTGATATTCTCTGCATTTATCTCAAGAACTAACCGAATTGAATCAAATCCACCTGTCTCACCTTGTGGTAATAGATGCCTCATTAGTTTTTATAAGGTTCTCAATACACGTAGGATTCTAATTCAGTTTTTGTTTTTGCAAGATAAGTGATAATTTTTTTTGTTTGAAGGTTTGAATCAACCCGACCATTTCTTAATACCCCTGCTACCATCATATTATATATGAAAACACTATTACATATCCATCTTTAAGTTTTTTAGAAGATGTTAAACAGAGGATCACTCTAACATGGGACGGGGTGCTCCATGG
Organism: Dalbergia cultrata; assembly: GCA_031216105.1. Lineage (NCBI taxonomy): Eukaryota > Viridiplantae > Streptophyta > Magnoliopsida > Fabales > Fabaceae > Dalbergia > Dalbergia cultrata. The sequence continues at coordinate 85,839,821 of CM062353.1, read as the reverse complement.
TCCTTGGCCCGTATGTGTGTATTTGTTCTATGGGCAAGGAGTGGGCGGCATTTAACCTGGGCCTCATTTGCACAGGACCAAGAGGGAGCAAGTGTATATAACCATTGTCGGGCTCTTTGGTTGGATCTACTTACCTTGTCGGGCTCTATACATGTCATCCAACTTCAAGTTATTTGGAGATTGGAAAAGTGTATCTTCGCTACCATTGTTTACCAAAACAAGTTATCATTTAATTCTTTTGACTGAATTATTTAATTACATAACTATATAATTATTTTATCATGAATATATATATATATGCATATATTTAAAAGTTGATTATATTATTAAATGTATTAGTTTTGATCCCCAAAGAGGTCTGTGATTGAGTTAATCTATATAAATAACTGCAACAGCTTGAAGCAGGGGGAAGCAGTGAAAGAGAGAGAGTAACTGTTGCATGGAGCTTTCTTTGAACCAGGGAGCTTGTCAATTTCACAGACTTTACCTCCACGCCATTTTGCTGGGACAGGGCCTATTCCTTTGTCACTAAAGCTCTTGGATTCAGGCCAAACACCTATTCAAGAGGTTAGGTTAGGTTGGGAAAAAAAAAAAACTTAAACCTATCATTTTTTTTAATAACAAGTGATAAAAAAAGAAACACATTTTTCACGTTAAATTACATATAGTTTCTTTACTGTTGACCGTTGATCTCATATGAGATTCTTATGTCACGAAGATTAATTACTATTTTTACCTTATAAAATATTAAGAAACATACGGATTTAAAAATGTGTCTTATAGCCAAGTGGTCCCAAATTTCGGGATACAGAATGGTTAGGTTACAAGAGACAAAAATGCATGAAAATGTTCCATTTATATCAAGAAAAATGCTAGACAATTATAAATTTATTCAGAATGATATAACATAATTATTAGTTTTTAGATGAATTAGTGGATTATATCATTCTATTTCATTCAGTCATCATAATGATTTCTGTCAAAGATTTTAACTTGTACATATTTTTTTTTAGACGTGTAGCATTATTTTAAAACCAAAACAAACAATGCTCAAGCTCAAGAAATGAGATATCAACTCTGTAATAAACTTCCCAATCTTGTTTGCCTTTCAATACTGAAGAAAGCATCTGCCAGCTCAACAACGCCTGTAGTGCTTTTCTCTTTGTCGAGTAATTGACTTAGAAAATAAGAAGGCATCTAATGAGTTATATACTATGAGAAATTGTAGATCATATCTTTCACTTTTAACTAATTTTTAATAGGACTGTTCACGATTAGGTTTAGTACGATTGTGAGGTAAAAATTCAACCGATAATAAATTTTACTTTTGATTTGTTTTAATTGTATTTGAAGAATGAAATAAAATTAAAATTGATTTAAATTGGTTTGAATTTGTCAAATATTGGGCTTTTACTAACACTTTCATAAAATATAACAAAAAAATTTAATAACATTAAATTATAATATTTGGCCAACTATAGTTAAAAAGAAATCCTTATACATCAATTTTGTAGGCTCTTATTATTATTTTTTATTTTTCTTATATTTCTATTATAATAGTTGGTATATTAAATAATAAACCGTACAGAACAAAAATGTTCTCATTTCTGTAGCATCTAAGACTTTCTGTTGATATAATTAATAGATTGCCAGTGACAACTATCATTTATATAGCTAGAAGGCTGATCTAATGAACAACCAAGCAACTCTGATAATTTTGTCTGTAAAGCATATAGAGCATGTGGTGCCATAGAGTGTACATGTGGTAAGTGATGAGTGATGACAAAACTTACCTGTATCAATGTTAGCGATGATTGTATTTTCACCAAATCTTCCTTTTTCCCATGCTGTGTTCACGCCACTTCTGCGGAGTCCAGGAAACTCCCATGAACGGGTAGTGAGCGGTTTATGCTCTTTGCTCAAGAACACTGACACTACCTTTGGGTTTTCTGCGCCGTTGGATTATAACCATTAACTAATAACTAGCTATTTTGAAACTAAGTTTAAAATGACCCGGCATTCATTGCTTAAGTTCTGGCAAAAAGATAAGTTCAAAAAATAGTAATTTAATTTGAAAGATATATGTTGATAACAATGGAAGCTCATGCTTAATTAATTACTTGCAATTTGTGCTGCTTCTTCCTCTTCAAGTAGTGCAGCAAAGCCATTGATGTTTCTATTATACGAATAGATTGTTGCTTCTTTGGCCTTCTCATGGCTGCAAATTAATGATCAATATGTATAGTTACTAATCCATTATAGCTTCTTCCACACTAGTTAGAGCTTAAGACATAGTTTAGCGATTTCATTATTCTATATATACCTTCCCAAAACTGAACCCAGTAAATCATTATGAGAATATGTGGCGGCTTCAAGGTCATAAGAGGAAGGAGCTGGACCATGAGAATGTGCTCCCAAGTATAGAATGCAGCACTGAAATTAAAACAGCGAATCAAACACCAACATTTGCTGTTAAGTACACGAGTGTGTGTATATATATATATATATATATGTATGTATGTATGTATGTATAAAAAAATAATGTATCCTACATCACCGTCGCAAACTCGATTCCAAAAGCAGAAGCTTGAAAAAATAAAACAACATAAAATGAGCAATTAAATAGGAGCCTACCATTGTGCCGGCATGGACGGCGTTCAACAAGAAAGTGCAAAGAAGAAAAGAAGAAACAAGAAGATCAAGAAGCTGAAAACGACGCATAGGCTAGATGAACTCATCTAGACCAGCAAGCCTAAAGATGTTATTTCACTAAATTAAATTGCAAAATTAAATACTTTAGATACTGGAATTCCAGCAGAACCTCCCCTAAAAACTAAACAATCCCAAAATCAAGTTTAACCTGTTATATAATGTAGTATCATAATCCAAATTCAACAGTTAATACGTTCCAGTATATCCAGTTATACAAAATAACCATGCTTAAACTCTTGCCCATACACATAATCAAAATACTCTACCTATGTTCTACAGCTGCAAAATATTGGAGTCAACAATAAAAGAAGCCTCAACTGATAACAAAGGCCTACCAAAAAGAATATCCTGGGCAAACAACAATTCCAGAAATTTGCTATTCAGCTACCTAAAAATCTGGAGGAAAAGGGAAGGGGGTGAGTCAAACAGATTCAATGAGAACTATAAACAAAATGGACAATAAGGAGAAACTGATCAACAAACGAGCATGTGGTATAAAATGGGATAGGCTATAAATCATACACATCTAAAAGCCAATAATAAAAATATAATAGTCCATACTTCCTATACTTCTTTCACAGTTTGAAAATAAATACTCTTGAAAATTTATTTCTAAGCAAAATCTCAAAAATAAATTACTAAACACACTTTCTCACTATTTTCTCCAATTCCTTATTCTCACATAAAATTTACTTCATCATTAAATACTTAAATACTCATGAGGGTTACATAAGAAGCATAAATCTTATTTGGGGAGTAATCTCAACCCGTCAATTATAAGGTTTATTATTTCTCCACTAAGGCTCTTTCAAACTTTATCTCACTAAAAGAAACTATGTTTATATAGGCCGTTATATCTCTTTGCTATGGCAAACGGTAATGCCATTATATCTCTTCGTTATGGTGAGCGGTATTACCATTATATTTATTCGCTATAGCGAGTGCTATTGCCATTATTTCTTTTCGTTATGGCTAACGGTAATTCTATCCTAGAACCCATCATGGTTTTCTTAAATAAATTTTATCAAAGATAATTTACAAATCTAAAATTCAATCTTCATATTAATCTAACTTTGCAAGTATCAAATACCATAAATTTTTCCAATGCACATTGAAATAACATATAACATATAGCAAAATCATGTCATTATAAAATAAACAATGAGAGCTAACAATAATTTCAACCAAATCACCAAATCCTATTTAATAGCCATCATATTTAAGAAAATCAACTAATCAAACTAATCAAATAATCCAAGCAGCTCAAAATGAAAATTTTATTCAAATCTAATAAGTTAGCTTCTCCCATAAAAATAATTTAGAGCACTGCTGCTATATAAATAGTCACTCACAGTACAAAGGAATGAATCGGGTCTCTCCCTGACATTTCCGGATTGAGTAGCTCACTTTGCGTCAACAGAATCTAGCAAACATAAATATTTTGACAAGTTTAAATAATTGATTTCAAAACAGTTTATCAATTAAAGAGCCTATTGAACAAACCCCAAATTTATGGAACATAGTTTTCCTAAGGATTAGAGAAAAATCAAGTCTTGACGATACCCACTACAACCTATTAATATTAGAGCTTCTAACTCGCTGTATTTATATTTAAAATATCAAATATATATCCATCCACCATTTTTTAGAATTCACTAGTTTTAGGATATACCCTAGAATAACCAAAACAAAAAAATGATGAGATTAATATTGAAGATTTACCTCAAGGTTTGGAAGCATATGGGTATGAGGATTTAATGACAAAGTAATATCACAATGGAGTTTGTGTGGTGAAAAAAATAAAATAAAATAAAAGAAAGGGAAGAAGAAGATGAAGGGAGCGTTGTGGAGGGAAGGGCACACAGAAATAGAAGGTGAGATTTGGGATGGGGAAAGGGAAATGGGTTTTCGGTGGTATATCCACCTTTTCCTTTCTTTTGATATATATACATATATAAAAGTTTGAGGAACTACGAAACTGTCCCCTTTGTTCTTTTTTTGTTTTTTGTTTTTTGTTACGTTACAAATCATCTTTCAGGAAAGATTCCCGCAGAAATTGGATTGCTACAGAATCTTGAAATCTTGGATCTTGGAGGAAATGAGTTGAGTGGAACTATAGCAAAAGTAGTTGTGAAGTTACCCAAGACAAGGCAATTGAATTTGAGCAAAAACAAACTTGAGGGAAGCATTCAAAAGTGTTGAATCTCTCACATAATAGTCTTTTTGGCACCATCCTATCCACTTCTAGTGAGACATTGGCTTTTGTGAACATATCGGACAATCAGCTAGAAGGGCCACTTCCAAATAGCCTTGCTTTTCATAACGCTTCAATTGAAGCATTTAAGAATAACAATGGCTTGTGTGGCATTATCACAGGCTTTGTTCAATGCCCAACCAACCACAGTAAAAGAGAAACAAGGCTATCCTATTATTAGTATTGGTCACTTTGGGAAGAGAGTTGTGTTAGGAGAGGAGGAGAGAATAAGAGAGAAGTACTTTGAACCCAGTCTAGAGAAAGAATGAACTTCCAAATACGGGGAAATCAAGTTCCTTCATATCGAAACAATAAGTGTTGTTTGCCAATTTCATTATATAATGTTATAAAATGGTGGAACAGAGGAGCACAATTAGAGTATACGGAAGCATAATGCAAATATGACACCGAAGGATTAACGTGGTTCGGCAAATTGCCTACATCCACGGGTAAAGGTAACAGTCAAATATTTCACTATAGAAATATGACAGAGAATACAAAAATATTTACACTCCACTCAAACCCAAGTCCCCAAATACACCCTAAATACCTTACAGTATTTTTTCTCACAAGTGTATAAGCTCAACACACAAAAGAGAAGTAACAAAAGTACTAGAACAAAGTTCTCTAACACCAAATGAGCAAATGGACTTGGTATCAAAGAGAAGAAATAAAGGAACAAAATCTTCTCTGACTACCCAAATGCCATAAGCATGAATGCATCTAGGAGTGAGTTCTAAAATCCGATGCATGCTCTATTTATAGAGCTCTTGGTGCATTAATTACAAAACAAAAGCATGTAATGCTTAATCAAATTCAACTTGATCACTTCCAACAAAGATCATCCTTTGATCTAGTTGTTATGATAACCTTTGACCATCATTAATGGTTGAGTCTTCAAATTTGATTTCTCTTCTAACAACTTGCATGAAGTCTTAAAATTTGTTTCTTGGATTACAACTTCTAATGAAGAGTTCAAATTGAACTTTACTTCTTGTAATTTTAGTTCAAATTGGATTTCACTTCTGATGATCTGAAAATTCAAACCATATCTTGACATATAATATTAAAGGGAGAAAGATTTCATTGAAGGCAACATCAAGAGAGTCCACTAGCTCTCTGGAAGCATCTATGGAGGAAGAGAGGAGCCACATCAAATGGAAGAGGAGGAAAGGCGCTGCTGCGGCGGCCAAGCAGTGAACGGCGTTGACGCGGTGAGGGGAAGGCATTGATTTATTGCATTGTGTGTTTAATTCTTCATTTTTATGTTCTAGGTTTTGGGATGAATGGATTTATTATAGTTTTATGGATATCGAATATAGGTTGGGTTGAAGATTTTGGAGCTTAGATTAGATAACATGACATGAATCAGTGATAATTGGGGCTGCTGATTGCAATATGAAGGCATCTAAGGCAACATTTTTTTCTATTTTCACAATTAATGTTGCCTTTTACCACAAAAATAAGCAATGATAGAGTGCAACACTAATGACAATTGTAGCAGAAGCGTTGCCTTTTCCCTCCAAGGCAACATTTTCCCTATCTAAAGCGTTGCCTGTATTGTGCAATACTAAAGGTGGTTATCGTAAAAGTGTCGCCTTTTGTTTAAGTAAAGGCAATGTTTTCAAAGTGTTGCCATTATTATAGTACAGGCAACACTTTATAAATGTTGCTTACTGTATGTTTGCCTCAAAAGAGACTGTATAAGGAAAGCACAAGAGAACTATTAATGATCCATGTCATGTCATCTCTGAAAAATCAAACTAGATCTTTCTAGAAATATAATATCCACATGATTTTCCAGGGAAAGATTTGGAAAATTCTAAACTTTTCTAAACCAATATTTTAATAGACAAAAGTACTAGATGATACTAGAAAAGTGTTGTAGTGTTGCGCTAGATACTTCTAGCTACTGAAAGTCGGTTGTTCTAAACCGACAAAGGAAGACTATATATAGGCATTATGACATTGTGGGTGTATGCTTCAGTGAAATGGGTAGCAAGTGCATTGAGTGAATAAGTAATTAATTGTGAGTGTTTTAGTGTGCTTGATAAAGTGCACCTCGTGAGTGTGTGTCCGTGTGCACAGTGAGAGAATAAAAGTGAGGTAGTCAAGTGAGTAAGTATTCTAGTGTGCACCACTTTGACAAAGTGCACAAGTGGTCTTGTAACTTTAGAGTTAAACAAGACATTATTTATAAAGAGTAGTACCAATTAACTCAACAATCTCAGCTCCCAAATCTTCAACCCACCCATATCCATCCATAAAACTATAAATTCATCCCAAACGTAGAACATCAAAATGAATTAATTGTTATAGGCATAACGAGTTTATGTATGTTCCAATTAATTACCAACTATATTTGGGCATCTATCGACTTCCAATTTCAATCATCACCACCACCATATATATCACTGCCATTTACAAACATTTGCCTACAGGCTTTGTTGTTGCTGTGAAGAAACTTCATTTAGTGACTGATGAGGAAATGTCATTCAAGCCTTCACACAAATCAAGCACAGGAACATTACAAAGCTTTATGGATTTTGTTCACATTGAAATTGCTCATTTCTAAGGGGGCAGCTTGGACCAAATACTAAGCAATGATACACATGCAATTGCATTTGATTAGGAGAAGGTTGAATGATGTTAAGGGTGTGGCCAACGCCTTGTCCTATATACATCACGAGTGCTCACCTCCCATAGGTTCACTGTGATATTTCAAGCAAGAATGTTCTGTTGGATGCTGAATATGAAGCTCATGTCTCTGAATTTGGGACTGCAAAGTTTCTCAAGCCTAGCTCAAATAGTTGGACCCCATTTGCTGGCACTTTTAGGTATGCTGCTCCATGTTAGACCCTTTCCCTTTTATTTTGAATTGTAAATGACCATCACGTCATTTTCATATATGGCACTTTTATAAATGATTTGATTTTAATGTAATGTCAATGTTAAATTTTTTTATACAGGCATTCATGTATGCATTGTCACGTTAATATAAGTATTTGACTCAAACATCTACTACTTGAAAAGGCTCACATATAGTAGTGTATACATGGATGACGGTGTAGATTATCTTTTACATGATATAGTTTCAAAGTATATGATCTTAGGTACAGGTTCTGTTCTTTTTCGTAGTAAGAAAAGTATAATTTAAGTGAAATATTTTGAATGCTTGAACTTTTTGTTTTTGTGTGAAGAACTTGCCCAAACTATGTAAGTGAATGAGAAGTGTGATGTTGAGGAGGTTGTCTTGATTGCAAGGTTGGCATTTTCTCACTTGAGAACAAGCCCACGTTCTCGCCCAACAATGGATCAAGTGTCTAAGGTCCTTATAGGAAGATCACCTTTAACGGATGAGTTCCACGTGATCAGACTTGGACAACTCCAATGAATCATTGAACTATATTATTGTTTATTTTTTATTGTAGTGTATATCCCATATTGTAAGCTAGTTCGCTTTGATCACTATATCTATTAAGTACATTATGAAAATGAGAATAATTGGCCGCAGGAATTAGCCACAGCACAGCAGAGTCATAAGCCGAAGTCTTTCATCCCAGATTTGACGGTGTTATCACTAATCGGATCACCTTTAAAATTGACAGCAACAATCTTTAGCAATTCAAGTAATAGTTAGGCTGAAACAACAATCACTGTTCCATTGCATATCGAACACAGCTCTGGAGTTAAATTATCAGAATCGTAGATCAGAGAGTGTAGAAACAGAATGCTTAGAACAAGAGTGAATAGAGAGATTTACGAGAGGGGAAATTAAGCCGGGACAGAAACATGGGGAGCAGACTTTGAGCTTGTAGCAGTCTACTGCGAGCTTCAATTTAACTTGAATCAAATTAATTATAGTCTAACTGACTTTGAATACGGGATGACTCTTTTTATTAGGAAAAAAAAAAAAAAAGAGTTTCTGCTGTAAGCTTGAATCCATGAAGTTTGGCTTAGTTGAGATAGAAATCTTGAGATCATGTGTTTTTTATGTCATATTCGTCTAATTTTAAACATGATACGCTTCCTAATGGTTCAGGTGCATTAGTACTGAGGCATGGTGACATGGTGTGTAACCATGTGAGCAGAGTGCCTGAGCCTCCAATGCTTGGAGATTCTATTTATAGGTATTTGGAAATCTCTAGAATTTAATTCTATGAAGGAATTTATTGTAAAATGGCAGGCCCAAATGCAAATTAATATGTGAAAGTGTAAAAAATAAATGGTAACGAGAATTAAAGTGGTTCAATTTAAAGCCTATGCCTTGAGTAAATGTGACAACCAAGTATTTCACTATAGAAATATGATGGAGATACAAAAGATGGACACACTTTACTCAAATCTCAAATCCCAAATACAAAAATACTTATCAATATTTTCTCACCAGTGCATACTTTCAAATCACTAAAGAGAAGAATTTATGAGAAACAAATAACTCTTCTCTGTCACATAGAAATGAGGAAATGGTAGGTTGGCAGTGCTGAATGAACTCCATGGCGTGCTCCTCATCACGATGCAAAGTTTTCCAATACAAGCATTTAATGCTTGCGGTAGTGGTTGAATGATTATGCCACCGTGCCATGTGTTTCTAAGTAAAGAGGTGTTGCAATTGAGCTTTGACAGAGAGCACATGTGGGTTTGTTGCACACAATGGACTTTTGTCCAATACGCTTTGAAATTTAAGCCACACCTCGTCTACGTAATTGAATTCTTTTCTTTGATTTGGAAGCAATATAATTCAAGAAATTGAAATTTGATGAGAATTGAAATTCATCAAAATCATGAAACTGAAATTTGACCCAAGATTTAGTGTGGAAATTAAATTTCAATAAATGAAAATAACAAAATAACTTTATTTGAATATAATGTTTTGCTCTAGATCTATTAATGAAGGATAAAATAATAAAAATAATTAAATTAATTCATTTTTAGACCCATTTCAAATCAAAGAATTGAATCGAATTTTTTAATTTACTGACTAATTATAAACATAAAAGTTGAATTTAATTCCTAACGAAATTCAATTCTTATGTTAGGGATGAGTCAATTATAAGTGGAAGATACAATCAAGCTAAATGACAACTAGCCCACAGCTTAGAGGGTTCATAACACCCATTACATAATACTCCAATCTAATATGCTTGTCTACAATGGGAAAAAGGTCTCAAACAATTCCATTTTCGTTCCCCTCCAATTGTAGACAAGTCACATGGTGTAAGCTTACCCTGATTGACAATTCGATTTTGTAAAAGATTCATACAAGCAAACCTGCTCCGTAAGGTAGGTACTCTCTGAGTTTTTTTTTTTTGTGATTAATCTTTCATTGCTAGTTCAGATATAAAACACTCCTATTCTTGCAAAGCTACATTCTTTCTTCTTTTTTAATTTTACTCAAACTAATAAACATAGAGTGTTAATCACTCAGACAACACATAACAAAGAAAACAAAAGTCTCCATAGTCCAAAACTAATAGAAGAAGTTGATTTAGAGCCTATCTTGAGTGTAATATTCTAAAGTCACACACGTGAAAGCAAACATAAGCCCTTCCAAAATGTCAACTAGCTTTTAACCCATGATTCAAACATTGTTATTATCAATATATACTCACCAAGAGGAAAATCAAAACAAACGTCATATAGAGAGAAAGTGAAAGACATACAAACACAACAAAAAAAGAAAAATGATAAACACAGAAAGGAGATGGGGTTAATGAACCACATGGAGGGGATGAATCCCTCCATGGGTCGACACCCCTTTGGAAACAACTGTAGCTGCTGAGAAGTATTGTGGCGGCAGCTAGATTTACCAAAGAGAGGCAGTTGCACAAGCCATTGTGGTCATCAACGAATTACACTCACATTTGACCTATAACTTATTTAGGTATACTACTATGTTTTTGGCATTTTGGCCATTTAATCTATAACGTAACTCTTTTTTGGTCTTCATACTTTTGGTCATTGATACTGCTATCCAAAAGGCAAAGCTCACAAGACCGCATGAAAACAAATAAAGACAGAAAAACACCCAAACGTGCTTGGGGGCAAACATGAGAAATTACAGGGTAAGTGTAATTATGGGGCCGAAGTTTTTGTTTTTTTGTTTTTTTTTTTTCAGCTGATTCCAAGTCCAAAAGTTTGATGGGATGTCTCTTGCATTTTTTGTATTATTGGGGCAAACCATTAATTCTTCTACAAAGAAGAAGTATATAATCTGAAGGCCTAACACAGTTGGTAACTAGTTGAGTTCCTTAAATACCTAATCATGGGTTCGATTCCTGGCAGTGTATATGGAGAGGGTTTTGTGACTAAAAGTAAAACCCACGTCATATGGTTTTGAGTTCTTCACTAAACTTAGAGATTTGAAAGTATCTTACCTATAAATGTGAGGAACAATACTTAAGGTAAATAAACAATAAAAATTTTACAAAAATGATATTTGCACACTAACACACTTGTACCATACGCTTACACCACATTACAAGACAAAAAAATGTATGGTGTATGGTATGAAATACGAAAGGACAAAATAGGAAAAGAGGACAGATTTTAAATCAATTCAAAGGGAGAAAAAAAAATCCACGTGCCCACAATGACCACCATCACTCCCTCTCAGTCTTTGAAACAAAAACTGCCCCCTCTCACACACTCAATCAACCCCACCTCACCTATATTCTCCCATTCTTACTCCCTGGTCTCATTCACTTAAACAACTTGTCGTCCGAAGCTACCATCTCTTCTAGCCACACATATGTTCTCTACCTCTAACTCTCTGCTCTTACTGATTGAAAGAACCCATCGCCCAAAGCTTCCATTTCTTCTATTCAGTACTTGTGCCACCTCTTATCCTCCTTAATTGTTGAAGAACAAAGTGAAGTCGTGGTCATCAGAGTCACCTCACATCTACCATTGTCGCAAGCGTCCTATTCTTCTTTGGCATTATGAGGGGAATTCATTTCACCACCTCTGTGTTTATGGCATTTGCAATGCAAGTTGCGTTTAATCCTTGCAAATGCATGTTAATGGTTGCGTATGGTTCACTTTATTGCAAATTCATGTCTTTTTTTTTTTGGTTTAGGGATACTTATTACAATGGTTGTGAGTGTAATGTGTATTTATAGATGATTTTGAATGACTTTTGTATCAAAAGAAACATATTTTTTTTGTGATATTGTGATGTTGTAGGTCTACATGTCCTAGATAAGTTTAGTATGGTCTTATGGTGCCCTAAGACCCACCCATGCCATCAAGAAGGCCTCAGACACATCATAATGCAGAAACATCAACCCCTTATATAGATACCCTCATCACGGTGAGGCTCCCTCTTGGCATAGCGAGGGACTCACCATGGCGAGCTTGTTGACCATCTCCAATATGAGGCATGATACAAGGAAACTCGTCATTACCAAGTACCCCATGCTATGGTGAGTGAGCTAATCAGTTTCTAGATGGGATGTGCTCAGACAAACTCACCATGGCAAGCTTACCCTTTGCTATGGCGAGACCCTCATAACCAGAAACTCCCAAAACAATGCAATTTCATTAAAACAACCCCTCTCCTATATAAACCCCCTATGGGTTTTGCACCCAAAACTCGAACCCTAATCTCTCCCAACCTCTCTTTGACTCATCACTCTTTTTCTTATTCAACCCTACCTTTTTCAAGTTTCAAGGTAAAGATTTAAAAATGGTTTATGCTAGGGTTCCCCCTTTTTCTTCTTTTTCAAGTATTTGGGTATTGGAATTCTCGATTGCTATCAAGTTTGAGTAATCTCTTAATGTTCATAGTTGTTCTAGTGAGCTTATAGTTATTCATGTGTTTATGTTACTTTCATGGCAAACGTTCATTCTCACCCCCTGAAGCTTCATTGGTGCTCACTACAAGAAAAACGAAGGAAACGGACCCCATTACCGATAGGTACGATTTCTTCCGATAGGTACGTGGGCATTAGTTTTCAAATCGTCAATGAATATTACCGACGGTTAATAAAATACACAATCGTCAATACAATTAGATAAAAAGTGTCACCATGGCCGTCAAAGGTGTAATTATACCGACGATTATTTAATTATACTAACAGGTGATTAAATAAATAAAAATAAATTTTTAATTTTTTACTGACGATGTTATAGACAGGTATTTGATTTAAAAAACAATACTTTAAAATATTACATATTACCGACAGTTGTACCCATCGGTAACAATTTAATTTTTTAAAAAAATTTCCATATTTAACTATGAAGTCATTGGTAATTTATTATTTATTTATTTACGTATATATTAACTTAATTATCAATTAAAGTGATATTAAATAAGAAAATAAAATGAATAAAGGAAACTAATTAAATAAAATAGAAAATTATGACAATAAAATATATACAAATTGTAATAAATGTAAAAAATATCCAAAAAAAATGAAGCTAGATAGAAACTAACTGAACTCCTGGGTGTCAGCATTGTCGGCGGCGGCAACATCATCATCATCATCATCATGATCTGAACCATCATCATGATCCATGCCATCCGACTGTGAGTGGCCCTCAGAAATGGTGGGGAGTGGGATATGGAGGAATAGGATCCGGGGGGGCATCGTGATGGAGTCGGAGGATCCCAAAGTCTACATGCCCTGGAAGAAGGTCATCACCTCAGCAGTGATATTTTCCTATATCTTTCAAAACTTAGCCTTCTCTTTCTTTGCTTTCTCCTACTGCCGCCATTCAAAGAAGAGCGTAAGCTCTCAGATTTCTCTCAGCTCCTGTTCCACAGCTGCTCAGCTACCTGCTGCTCCTGGACCTATTGAAGGAGCTGTGCCTGCTGCTCCTACTGCTGCTAGATCAATTGTGTCTGCTGTTGTAGCTCCTGATTAAGGACATGCACACGCTTCCTTAGGGCATCATCTCCAGTAGCTAACCCAGTGGCAGAGGATGGGGATATACTCTCAAGGTAGTACCTCATCCTATATATGTGACCCTTGCCAGGGCCACTAGCCACTGGACCCAGACATCATCCTCATTTGGAGGAGGAGAGGTGTCAGCATTAGGCCCGGCCTCAACCATCTGGGTCTGGTACTGGTCTGTGCCTACTCCCAAAGCTCTGTAAACTCCCACTGTAAAGGAACAACTGTTAAAACACATTATAAGTAATAATTATGACATAAATGAAAATAATAATAAAAATTCAGTAAAGATATGTCTAAATTCAAACTTACAAAGGTTACCTCAGAGCGAGGGTCTACCCAGACCTCTCCAGACTCCCCTCTCTGCTCACCCTTTCGGGTGTGGGTCTCTAGAAATAACTTGCCCTGTGTCGAAGGGTGACTTAACTCCCTCGCCTACACAAATAAGCATAATAAAGTTATAAAAATATAGTATTTGCCATAATTCAAATATAGTATTTGTCATAATTCAAATATAGTAAATGTAAGTGTTATTGTAAAATGTAGAAAAGTTAAAGAATTACTAAATGTTTTTTGGTCCAGTCCTAAGTGCTTGAGCCACCCGTGTCAGTGACCTGCGTTTTTGTGAGGATCGGTTTGTCTTTCCCTAAACCGACCTATCCTTGAAGGTCGATCCGTTGGCCCAGTGGCATTGTAGCTCACCGAGGGTGGCATCATTCAGCCATGAGTGGTTCATGTGTCTCTTACGAACAACATGAAACATATCCTCTAGTCATTTAGAGGACCTAATCTCCAAGCCCTCTTAACTGTGGGCTCATGCTCGAGCTGAATGTAGAAGGTTTTCTGCATATACAAATTCACAAGACATAAGTGATTATATATAAGCATATAATTAAACAATATAAACATAGATTTTAACAAAAATGAATAAATTATAAAATTACCTTCTAGTCCTTTCACCACGACTCCTTGACATCTGTAGGGATCTCAGTCCATGTAGGCCACGAATGTTTATACTTACTCTGTATAACCTCCATGATCCTGTGGTGAGCCGCTATAAATGGAAGAAAACTATTTCCTAGATAAAATAAATAAAAAAAATCAAAATATTTTAAACATAATAAGCAATGTAAAATTAGAATGTAATAAAAAAAAACATGTTTCAACTTACCTATCTTTGCCGTCTAGCCTAATCTGGTAGAGCGGTCTACCATTAGGCCCAAGTGGCTTGCCATATGGGCAGAGGGGCCTCCCATCCACATCCCGAGCCTGTGACCCAATCAAGCAATGAGGAGTTTTATCATATACGAGATTGGGAGTCGGGGCAGTAGTAGGGCTAGGGGAAGGGTCGCTGATGCGAATGAGCTGTGAGTGTGAATACGGGGGAGGTGGGGGCTAGCATACCCAAGAGTGAGCATCATCCTGAAGGTTGGGGTGCTGATGGTAGGAACTGAGTTGGAGGTAGTGGAAGGGGAGGTGGCGAAGATGGTGGGAAAGCTGCTGGCGGAGGTGGTGGGAGGGGCGGTAGAAGAGGGGATAGTGGGTCATCCGACTTTTCAAGGTCGACCTCTACCTCTACCAATTGTTGCAACTGGGATCGCGACAGGAACAGCGAGAAATTGTTATTGGAAATTGGAGTCGCCACCAAGTTTATTTGAATTGGGAAAACATGGAAAAACCCCTTTTATTTTACAAAATGGTCTTTGAAAAACTAGCTACGAGTTCGGGAGTCGGTTATGCATAAGGAAGAGTAGAAATTTAATTCTACAGCACCCCTAATACGCTCGTCCTTGGATACTACCTTAGTAAGTTGTGCAAGTTAATTAATAACCCTTAAAAATGCAAATAGAAGAAATAAATATATTTACAATTTAAACAAATAAATTAAGAAAATTAATTTTGGCAAATATATTTACAATTTAAATAAATAATATCAAGAAAAATTAATTTTTGCTTGACAGAGGTCGCCTGCTCCTACGTATCTTCTGGTGCAATGAGGAACTCAAAGTCACGTAGTTTAGTAGAAAATGAGTGTTGGTTGGTTGATTTTATTCTTAAAAATGATTTTTAGAATATCAAACTGTTGGAACTAAAATATTCTTTGAGCGTTGAATTAATAAACTGTCACAGCTAAATTAATTCTATTGTCACAAAGGAAAATTATTGATCCATTATATTTTAATTTTTTTTAAAAAATATTTCCTAAAGATACTTCCCTTTCTTATTCAAGCAAAACACATTAAAATGAAACCTAAAATAATAAAGCCCAATGTATTGGCCCGACTAAAAACAAAATAACTAACTAGCTAGAACCATAGGGTATGTTTGTGAGTTTGAATTTTGAAGGGGAAGGGAGGGAAGATGAGGACTTGTAATATAATTTTATTTTTCTAATTTTCAAATTTGATAAAAAAATAATAATTAAAAATGAAAATAAACAAAATATTAAATTAATATGATATTTGCATTAATCAATATATTATTTTAGTATTGGTTTGATTTAATAGATTAAAATAATCTCTTAAAATGAAATAACGGTAAAATTTTCATTAGCTATTATTGTCTTTGTTTTTCCCCCCACTTTTCCATTCAAGAAAATAAGAAAATTATTTTTCCTCTATTTTCTTTCCTCTCATTTTCCTCTCATCCAAACATATTTATGGAAAATACAAATCTACTCAACTTCTTTCCACTTGATTTTTTTCCTTTCAACTTCTTTCCTTTGCCAAACAAACCCTAAGAGTAGGAGAGCATAAATCCCTGAAATACTGACTCAGCTCGGTTAGGGGCTTCCAAACAACATCAAGTAGCTCTCTGAATACAATTGGAAGCAAACATTCCATGAAGATGTGACGGTCGTGTCTTTTTGTGCCAACAAGCTTACCCTGTGCAATATTGACGTGCCTACTTAAGTTAGAAGCATAACTATCGGGTATTCTCAACTCCTTCAGCCTCTAACAAACATCTTGTCTCTGTTTGGAACTCAGAGCATATTTGGCCTTTAGTTTATAGAAATGACCATCTCTTAATTCTTGTAAATACAAATTAAGCCACGTGCAATACTTAGCCATATCATGCCTTGCATTGTCGTTGTCTTTGGTTTGATCTGTATCCAATACAATATTCATAATGTTATCAAACACATTTTTCTCAATATGCATGGCATCTAAACAATGATGTATCAAATTATTCTTCCAATACGACAACTCCCAGAAAATACTTTGTTTGGTCCAATCATGGTATATTCTATAGCTTGGTATTCAAACTATCTTTTTTACTTCTGTTATTTTTGGGAAATCCTTAACTCGATCCCACATTTTATGGCAACTTAGTGTAACTGGAAGCTCATCATGTTCAATACAATTACTTTTAAAGCCGTATTTACTTCGCCTATATAGATGATTAGAATCTAAGAACCTTCTATAACAATCAAACCAAGAGTTATTTCCTCTATGTTTCAAGGTGAATTCTTTAGCATCCTCCATGGAAATCGGGTATGCTAATTTGTCTTGGGTCATCCATTCAGATAGTATTCCACAAGCTGGAAAATCATTGATGGTCCATATTAAAGTAGCTCGCATCATGAAATTTTACTTTGTTGAAATGTTGTAAGGAAGAACACCCTAGCGCCACAACTCATTCAATTCATCAATTAGGGGTTGAAAATACACATCAATCTTAGCTTTTGGATTATCAAGGCCACAGATTATACATGTTAAGAATAGGTAAGGATCTTTCATGAAAACGTCAAAAGGGAGATAATAGGGCATAACAACTATGGGCCAACAGGAATAGGGTTTGCTAAATTGGGTATTCGGAGTAAATCCGTCTAAATTGAGTATTAATCTAACTTTTCGGGGGTTACAAGCAAAATTAGGATATTGTTGATTGAACTTTTTCTACACCTCACCATGCGATGGATGCGTCATCACACCATCATTTCTCTGATTTTCATTGTGCAACCTCATATGAGAAGTCGCGCTTATTGACGCATAGAGTCTCATGAGTCTAAGGATTAATAGCAGATAGTGCATTCTTTTCTGGGGGACTTCCTTATACCACCCACTTCTATATCTCTTGGGTTTAAACCTAGACTCTTGGCAAAACTTATACTCAATCAATGAAATATTCTCTTTATAATAAAGCATGCAACCTTTCAAGTAGCAATCAATCTTTATTTCCTTCAACCCAAGTTTAAAAACTAATTTTTTAGCTTGATAAAATCTTTTGAATTATATCAAGTTTCAAACTTAACTCACTTATCAGTGCAGCCCACTAATCAAAAGGACTATGGCTTCAATTTCCTTTGGACTTAATGCTCAACATTCAAACTGCTAATGACAACTCAGAATGCACACAATCCTCTCATAAGGGTTGATTGACGGCTTCTATGAGACAATAAAACCAAGTGGCATTTTGGTTGGGCTCCTAGACTAAAGGCTGTGAATGATGAGCAGCAACTTTAGGACTAGCAACATCAAACCCCATCTCTTGATATCTAACCAGGTTATCCTCCCACAACACATATACTACTTCGTGCTGAGTTACATGGATCCCACTAGAACTAATTCTAGTTTGAAACATACCTACTAGACTCCATGCATTAACTATCAACCCATGCTCGGTCCAAACCCAATAGTCAACCATGAATCCTCACTTGTACAAATGAACCTTTATTGTATCATCATCCAAATACTTCCTACATTTGTACCTATTACATGGGCATATAACTTTTGCTTCATTAATGAATTGTTGTGTTTTACATGCCACATTCATAAATTCCTTAACACTACTATAAAATTACTATTTAATCCCCCCCTCTATTAGGATGCAATCTATCCTACATCCATGATCGATTTGAAGGTAACATTTCCCTTGTGAATAACCCTAAACCCTACAATTTTGTAAAGATTTCAAGTTATTACTTTCAAATACAAATTCAATTGCTATTTAAATTGTTAATACAACTACTTTTAATCTTATTCCCTCAACAAATATTCTAAAAAAATTTTGACAACATCTCCCTTTAATTGGTCTTTAATAAGTTTTATTTATATTATTACTTTCAAACAAATCCAATTGGCTTTTAAGTTTTTTTAACACAATAAATACTTTTATTTAATCCTTTTTTCATAAAAGAATTTTAGGAAAATGTCGACAGGATCTTCCCTTAAATTAGAAGCTTCTGTCATCTGATATTTATTGTACTTAGTCTTTAAAACACATTCAATTAGTCTTTAAGTTTTATTTAAATTATTAGTTTTAAACAAATTCAATTGGCTTTTAAGTTTTTTTTTTAATATAGTTACTTTTATTCAATATATTATTCCTAACAAAAATTTTCACAAAATTTTGATAGCGTCTACCCTCAAATTAGCAGCTTCTGTCGTCAGTTATTTCTTTTTATTGTCTTTTAAAACAAACTTAATTAGTCTTTAAATTTTATTTAAATTATTATTTTTAAGCATATTCAACTGGCTTTTTTTTAAAAAAAGTATTGTTACTTTTATTTAATCTATTGTTCCTAAAAAAAAAAAGTTAACAAAATTTCGATAGCGTCTCCCCTTTAATTAGGAGCTTCCATCATCAAATAGTTATTTTACTTGGTTTTTAAAACACCATTAATTGGTCTTTAAGTTTTATTTAAATTATTATTTTTAAGAAAATTTAATTAGCTTTTAAATTTTTCTTTAATATAGTTATTTTTATTTAATCTATTATTTATTAAAAAAAAGTTAACAAAATTTTACAGCATTTCCCCTTAAATTATGAGCCTCTGTCATCAAATATTTATTTTACTTGGTCTTTAAAACACAATTAATTGGTCTTTAAATTTTATTTAAATTATTATTTTTGAAAAAATTCAACTAGCTTTTAAGTTTTTTTAAATATAGTTACTTTTATATAATCTATTATTCCTACAAAAAAATTTAACAAAATTTCAACAACATCTCCCCTTAAATTAGGAGCTTCCATCATTAGATATTTTAGTCAATTCAACAAATATTGATATTATTATAAAGATCAACAACAGAATAGATATAGTAAAATAGTTACATTTTAATAATTATATACAATTAACATAATCCTAAAAATCATTTTATTGTGCATCCACTTGTAACTCCATAACATGCATCTTGCAATCTCTGCAAACACAAAGAATCCTAAAGCAAACAATGCAAACATGTTGGGAAAGGACCTCTACAAACTTCCCCCAGTCATGTAATCCCCATTTCCTACAACTTTATCCTAGAAAATATAAGTCTCTATATATCCTAGATACATATTAAACCATTAAACAATATAAATAACAAGGATTTAGTTACTAACCTCTATAGCAGCAAAAAACAAATGTGGGAAAGCTCTCGGTGTCCAACCAAATCCAATACTGAAAATCTAATATGATAAATTTAAACCAACTATACATAGAAAACATAAAATAACATTAAGAATAAGAATGACAAACCGATCCCAAAATCAATAATCATTGCCACCCTTGAATAAAACTCCTATATTAAAAAAGTAACAACAATAATTACTCCTCAATGCAACAAAATACAATACTATGGGCACCCATAAACAAATAGAAAAAGTAAACCAAATAAAAAACTAAACTGATTAAAATACTCACCAATCTCCTGGATCATAATGATGGCCTCTATTTCTCGAACAGAACTCAAGTGGCGGCGTATGATAGCAAGAACAACGGCAGCTACGAAGGTTTAGAGAGAGAGAGAGAGAGAGAGAGTTCACGATGTTAGGAGAAAGAAGACTAATGGTGGTGGGATATATGCAGGTTACTGATGGGTGACCAATTAATGAAACGGTGTATTGCAATGTTCTGTAATTGTTAGCGGGGTTACCGACGAAATATCTAAAATACCAAAGGTTGCACAATAACTTGTGAGATTCCAAACCTCCGTTGGTACAACCGTCGATAATAAATAACAATTAATAATTTCAAAAATAAATACACGTCAGTAATATAAAATAAAAATACTTTAAATAAATAATATAATTAATTCGTCGGTTAACCAGTTGGTAATATTTAATAAAAACATTTTAAAAAAATAAATAATGAATAATTTCAAATGTAAATACCCGTCAATGAGCCCATCACTAATATTAAATATAAAATAAAATAATATAATTAACCTATTAGTTAATCGGTGGGTAATTTTAATAAAAACAATTTAAAAAATATTATTAAATACCCATCGATTAATTTTAATAAAATTTTAAAATAAAACTTAATGTTATATATCCTGTTGGTTAACCCGTCAATAATATTTAATAAAAATAATTAAAAAATTTACTATTAAATATTCATCGGTACAGCCATCAGACACTATGCGCGCCAAGTGGCACGTGTTGGCATCAGTATTTACTGACAGTTGTGTGATGTGCACCACAATTATTTCCAAAAAAGTGCCAACCAATCGGAGATACCGTCGGTAAGTGCCGACAGTTTGTGCACATTGGTATGTTCTGTCGGTATCCCGCTATTTTCTAGTAGTGGCTGACATCTCACGTTTCATTCATTTAGAAGTAGGTTCAAGTCTGTGACATTTTTATTTTTTTTTTTGTCATTAGAGATATTTTCCTTGCATAATGATATTGAAACATGGTTTTAGAAATTATCATTGAAACACAGTTTTAGAAATTATCTCATGATTAGTATAATTTACTATGAAAGTATGTCAAGTTTATGAATTTTATCTTATGATTAGTATATCATATTTGTTGTTCAATCTATTTTTTGAATGGGTTTTGATTATAAGTATGAATATTTAGAAATTCTATGTTTATTCCAATGCTTCAAGAATTCCATATTCATGAAATTTTGCTTACAAGTTAAGAGTTAGAACCTAGTTATAGAATTTAGTGGAAATTTATTTAGTTTACAAGCTTTTTAGTTTATACGGTAGCTATAGAGAAATAAATAGTGAGTTAATAGCTATGAGATCGTTAACCTTGGTACCAGGTTGTTCACCTGAGAACAATCTTGCCCCTATCAGAATATTCAGAAAATAGAACCTAGCTAGGTGTCCAAATATGGGTCTTTTTAGTGCCCTTCTGAAGTGTATGTGTGTGTGTGTGTGTATATATATATATATAGACACACACATACACACAGATTTCTGTTTCTCTATTAGATTACTTTTCTTCATGATTTCACAAATTATTGTTATGGATTATTATGAATTTAAATATGACAATTGTTTTACGGTTTTTGTATTTATTATTATGATTATGTATTCTTATTGGTTGTACCATGTACGGACTATGGATGACAATCTACCTACTGAGTTTCAAATGAAACCTATCCCTCTCTTTTTCTTCCCCTTGACAGATACAGTTGCTGCTCCAAATCCTTCTCAACCTCCTCCTAGGTAGTAGTTGTACTTTGCAGTGAAGCATCAATTTATGTTTCTTTTAGAGTGCTCCTGTGACTATGGGGGCAGGATCTCGGACAATGCATATATTTATTTTGTTACCATGATTTATATTTGACATGTATTTAAATTTATACGGTTTTATGGTTCTGTATAGAGCAACTTAGTTATATTTTATTTTATGATTATGAATTTTAGACTTGACTTATGAAACGGAAGAGTATATATATGTGTGTGTGTGTGTATGATCATGTTTTGGAATATTATATTGAAGATGCTTTAGATTTAAAATGGTTTTTAAATTATGCATATAGCATGACACAACGACCATGAGGCTTATGTGGGGATAAGATTTTTCACGTGTCGATCACGTTCCCAAATTAGGTCATAATGAGAAGAGGTTTACAGTTTTTTTACACATGATTTACAAGTTTTGAGTTGTTGTATATATGTTTCTGAAGTTGGTGTAGATTTTAAAGCACATATTTGCTGTGCTAATTATTAGATAAAAATATATTCTTTGCAATAGTTGTGCTTGTAATGTATATGTAAAGAGATTTTGAATGATTGGAATACAAGTAATACTACTGGTTTCCTAAACTTGTTTGGTATTTGTCATCCATTGGTTTACAATTTTTTCTATATATAGTTTTATATTTTATCCTACACTTGTTTAGTATTTGTTCTCTATTGGTTTATAATTTTTCAGAACTGATTTACATGTTTTAAGAACATGGTTTACAAATATTTGTATACTGATTTACAATTTTTTTGAACAAGGTTTTATGTTTTATTCTTAACTTCTTTAGTATTGGTTCTCAATTGACTTACAATTTTTTAGAACTTATTTACAATTTTTCTACATATAGTTTTTCATTTTATCTTGAACATATTTAGTATTTATTTTCAATTGGTTTACAATTTTGCAAAATGGGTTTACATTTTTTTTTTAACATGGTTTACAAGTTTCCTAAAGTTATGTACAAGTTATTTACACATGGTTTACATGTTTGTGTGTACTTGCTTACCTGTTTTTGGAGGGGTTTAGAAGTGCAACTTTTACAAGTTATCTGCACATGGTTTTGAAGTTTGTGTTTACAAGTTATTGATACAACAACTCAATTTTGTGTTTTGTTTTTTAGTCTATACTTTTGAGATGGCTCTCCTTTTAAATCTAGGAATGTAAGGAAGACAAAAGCTGTAGAAGAAATCATTGGATCAAAAAGTTTGGAAAAGAAGACAAAAAGGGGAAGGAAAAAGAAAGAACATCAACCTAAGACAATCAAGGTTGACTGGGGCACGAGTAAGGTGAAGGCCACCCATGGGAGAACTGCATTTGATGGTGCTAAAACATAGACTCTTTTGATAGCCATAGAAAACAACTTAGAGTATTCCATTGATAGTCACCTGTCTAATGAATATCCTTACTAATTAATCATATCAATTCTCACTTTATGTGTATTATTGTATGGGATTCTATTTTGCACCTCTTTAAAATGTTGTTGAACATGTTTTGAAGTATTTAGTTCCAGTTTTATAAGTTTAGCTCCATTTTCTAAGTAACTGGTTTGCCCATGATAAAGCTCCATTTTCTAAGTAACTGGTTTGCCCATGATAAAACTTTCAACAGGTTAGAAAACTCGTAAACTCATGTTTAAAAAAGCCATGGGTGCTGAACTTGTACACTCAACTAACAAACATATAAACTCATAATTACAAACTTGACTTTCAAGTCTATACACCTTCAAACCATGGGTTTTCTTGTACGTTGCACATGCTTACATATTTTTTAGCACCTATATTTGATAAATGATACTTAGGGTAATAGCCAATATATGATTTGAGGCACAAATGCCTAAAGATAATATCAATACAAGGAATCATTAAAAAATTTAAGCACGGGAAATCAAATAAAAGTAACCTGTAATTTAATTCTCCATTTTGTGAAAAAGTAATTTAGTTCTCCATCTAAATCCTCCTTTAATTTATAACTTTGAACACAAAACCCATCTTGTTTATATAATTTTTGTAAAATGCTCTCACTTCTTCATTTAATTTGAATAGCATCCTAGAAACATGCACCTCTATCTTAGAATTCCCTTGAGGATAATCCATCTCAACTTCAACATGAAGATCTACATCAATATTCATTGAATCATCTATTCTTCTCCAATTGAGTATAATAAAAAAAAACCTACAACAAAAATGAAAGCTCAAAATTTAAGGAAAATATAGTTGTCATGCAAAACATACCTTAATAAACAAGCATTGAATGCATATACATAGACTTTACAAGTTTTTACCACGAGTATACAAATCTTTTACATTAATTGGTTTACAACTTTTTCTACATTGGTTAGCAAGTTTTAAGCACCATTTTAATTATAGATTTCTATCACCAGTTTATTTATAACAGGTTTGAAGATATAAACCAATAGATCATTAATTTGTCCACCACCACTTTGCAATTATTTATAACATAATGAAAATTATTAATATCTACTTTGTAACTAATTAACATGGGTTTGCGAGTTATTAACAGGGGTTTACAAGATTTTAACAAAGTTTTATCAGTTTTTTTTTATCATGGTTTACAATATTTTAACACAGGTTTATGATTTTCTAATACAAATTTACATCTTTCTAACTTCAGTTTTCAATAATAATACAAATGTTAACTTTTAATATAGTCATTCTTAGATTATTTTGTTACTAAAAAATTCTAGAAAAAAGTAAATAATCATCCATTTATAACATATGTTTACAAGATTTTAACAAAGGTTTGCAATATTTTTATCACGGGTTTATAGGATTTCAACACTAGTTTACAAGTTTATAGCACACACATTTATAACTTTTTAACTTCATTTTTTAATAATAATAACAAAGCTCAACTTCTAACAGAGTCATTTTTAGTTTGTTTTATTGTTAAAAAATTCTAAAAAAAGAATCCATACATTGGGACATAAACTATAAATACATGAAAAATTAAATGAAAATGATGAGCCCACTTACCTTACAAATAGACATTGATTCACAAATTGTAAAGGGATATAGAAGACATTATTTTCATTTGCGCCTCTCCTCTACTTCCTTTGAAAAGAAGTGAAAGAAAAAGAATAAAATGAGTTAAATCTTCATGTGTGAGGATTGGTTATGTGTACTATCAATAGAGCTTGATTTTTCTTCTTCTCTTTCTATTAGCAATAAACGAGAGTTGTGGAAGGTTATTATCATTATGAGAGGTGAGAGAAAGAAACAAGATAAAAAAATTAAAGAGAAAGAATGAAAACTTTTTGAAAGAATGTAAATAAGAGAAGTTTTTTCTTTTTTATTTTTTAGCTCAATAAAAGTACATTTCCTTTTTTTCGTAATCTCAATATTGTCATTACTCTAGCACACATTCACTTTTTGTCCTCAGTGAATTTGTATACGATGTAAGTGTACGCTACTATGCCAATATCATTTCTGAAAGTTATACACAAATACAAATGTAATACTGGAAGAAAAACCAGTCATTATTTAACAATCATTACAATAAGGTCTAACCATTAATTTTACCTTTTGCAAAAATCTGTTAGACTAAACTTATCCATAAAGCTATGAATAGGCATAATAGGCAAGGGGATTTGACACCAAACTAGATGTATACCTTTTGTCTTGTCTGTTTTCTCGTTATGTTTTTTTCATCCACGTTAGCTTTTGCTTTTGAAAATGTATTGAGTTATTCTTTCTTTTTTCTTTTTTTTTTAATTCGGTTTAAGAATTTAAATTTTCTATTTCTATCGACTTTTCACTATAAAAAAATGAGGATTTTTAAGGATTCTCAATAATTAAAGTGTCAATAAATGTGGAAAAGAAATTTTGACATAAAGTGGCTATTGGAATTACTTATAAACTTTTTAACAATTAGCACAAGTCAAAAATATCTAAAACATATATTTTTGACACGTATTAATTATTGATAAAAGTTTATAAGTATTTTTAAAAATCACTTTATGTCGAAATTATTTTTTTTAATAATATTTTTATTGATATTTTAATTGTCGAGAATCGTTGAAATTCACCTTTTTTTTTTTATCTTATAGCATTTCTTCTAGTGCTCTTTATTTGTTATTTTTTAATCGATAGTATTTTGAAAGGCACGTCCCTTGCATATGACCTTTTTCCCCCCCGACAGCAAGCTGCCCATCGAAAAAGAGAACCATAAGATCTGGGAATTGCATTCCTTCCTAAAAAGAACCATTGAATCATTAAGTCGAGGAAGAAGCTAGTCTTTTTTTTAAGGTAAATATACATAGTTGGTGGATGGTTGGTACGACTGAGTCAAGAAATAACATAGTTGGTGGATGGTTGGTTATTAATATTCGTTTTTCATTTTTATGTTGATGCTATTCGAGATATTCTCATTCTATGCAGCAAGAAAGTTGAACTCTTAGTAATTAAATACCAACTTGGCAACACTATATTTAAATATGCAATTATTAGCTATAAACATGACTTCACCACTGAATAAACAAAACGGTAGTACCAGCAGACAAGTCACTACTGATCTTTATTCTTACCTAATCCATATTTGTCATTACTACCGACAACTCCTTTCAAAGCACGAGGAATATAATTGTTCATCACTTTCTAGCAATGAAGAGGATCTGTTACACTAGAATGGGTAGTACGTAATAGTATAACGTCATCTTTGTGTGGAAAAAGTACCTCATCTCTAGAGATTCCAAATGCGTGACAGCGTGGCTGGCTGGCTGCAACTTCTAGAACAACTTTCATAATCCATATGTGATTATTAAGTCAATAATGCCTTAGAGGAAGATCGATGAGACCTGTTAGTAAATCTGCATATAGATTTAGAAAATGATTTAAAATTTTTAATATTACAAAAATTTAGATATATTTTTCACAATGATCCTGATTCCTAAATTATTTCAACTTACTTTCTCTTTCTCATCCATTAATCTCTTTTCTTTGTATTGTATATTTTAGAGTAAAATGTATTTTTCCTCCTAAATTTTAAGTGATGTGTTGTTTACCCCCAACTTTTCAAAACATGCATCGTATGACCCTCTAAACTTTTTAACTAGTATAAAATGTCCCTCAACATAATTTTAATAAGTGATGAGAGTATGATTTATATGCACATAACTCCTGATATTTCTAATTTGTACAATCTCACCCCTTGTTTGTGCAATCTCACGTGCACTTCACCCTCTAATTTTCTTATTATGTGTAATTCGGCACCTTGTTACATACGACCTAAAATTTTGTATTGTTTGAAAAGTTAAGGTGTTTTGCATTGAATAGAAAATTCGAAGTGTTGTAATGCACATTTTGAAAAGTCAGAATATAATATAACTGCACATAACCTAAAGTTCATGGGATAAATGCATTGAACCATTTATTTTATAAGAGTATAACTGAAAAAATAATAAATGTTAGACTTGAATAGTCTATGAAAAATAATCAATTTTAGATTTTGGTGCCTAAAATATGGCTTTAGTCGATTTATGTTAAATGCTAATAGAGGGTGATGTAATTCAATCCTACATAGAAGGCAATAATCCTATATGTCATATCATAATCTAGTTATTAAAATTCTTATCCAATAATTTATTTTATCCGACTCAATAACTCATTTTATAGTAAGATCTTAACCTATAACAATTATGAAAAGCCTTGTATGATAACCAATAGTATTAGATAATATGATCTTTTGTTAAGCAGCTTAACATTTAATAGAGATAAATTAATGACATGAAATTTACCAAATAGTTTTAGAAATATTTGGACAAAATAAAAAAGGACCAAAATCAATATTTATTTATTTTTCATGAACCAAAAACATATGTAAGCCTTAATATTTATTAAAAATTTATCTGTGAACAAATAAAATTTTAAAAGTGGATAAGTATTTTGGAACAAAGATAGTTACTAAATCAATAAAAATCTTATTTATTATTAAATTGATTCAAACAATCAAATTATATGTATCATAATTAAATATAGTAATCAAACAAAAAGGCATTTGAATAAAAAACCTAACTGGGTCACAATCCATTTATTAGTGTAACGATGCAATTAATTTTACTCAATTTCTAAGAGATTAGAAATACTCACAAGGAAAAAACTAAAATACCAAGAAGGAGAAAATAAAAACAAAAACAAAAGGCACAAAATCTAACATTTAAATAAACAATATATGAAAATTACGCTCAATATAAAAAGAACATTAAGTTTTTTTCTTAGAAAAAAAAGGACAATTACACTTCCCTACAGATTTTGGCTCATTAATTTTAGTGACCAAAAAGCAAACATAAGACATATACATAATTATTAATAATAAAATTATAATATTTTGGGAATATCTAACATATTAATTGAATAAAATATTTTTTATATCACATCAAAATGAAATTGGTAATTATAAGTTCTGCTAACAAGAGGTATTCTAGTTAATATATATGTCAAATATTATTAAAATATTATAATTTTATCACTAATAATTATATATGCGTCACGTGTTATTTTTTTTGTCATTTAAATTAATGAATCAATATTTATAGAAAAGAGTAGTGTAATTTTATAAAATGAAAGAATGCCAAATATAATTATATTAAATCTAAAAAAAATGAGTGTAAATTACTCTAAGAAAAAGATAAAGCTACTAGCAAAGAAAGAAGAAATTATAACTCCCCATCACAACAAGAGAAGAGAGAGATGAAAAAACAAGGATTTCTTGTGGCTTGATTTTTCTACGACCAAACTGTCAATTATTCTGTGTTGACTCATTTTTTATGTTTGTCTTCCTAATCTTTTTGTGCTTACTAACATAAGCGCTAGCGTTTGTTTCCCGCTTTTTATATTTTCAGTTCTATAATTTAGCTGTCATTTACATATCTTTTCAGTGTACTTCTATTAATAATGGTAGCTTTCCTTCAATTTATTATATGTATCACTTTATATTCTTGTTAATTTATTTTAATTAATTTTTTGCAGTTTAGGTTTGCTGGCATTCGTCCTTTTTCTAAATCCTGTACATTCCTCATTATTACCAATTCAGTGTGCTTTCTTTATCTGAAAGTAGTTGATTGCACTAGGAATAGGCCTGCAACGTATGAACCCAAAAAAAATATATAAATAGACTACAATCCAAATTAACTTTACCTAATCCAGTAGACTGCACGGGTCACGTTCGTTTAGTTTGACGACTACATTACCCATGATTATTGCAGCCGATGATAACTATGTGACCAATTATGTTGAATATATATAAGTAATCTTAAGTGACAATTGATATATATAAATAAGTGTTGAGTTAAATATGTTGATATTATGAATTGATAATAGTTCCTGGTATGAACTCATATTTAATGAGCATACAGGTAATTAGCAAGGGAAGACGGAAGTGAAAAAAAAAATAACTGTAATCGGTTTTAATTGTAATAACCAATATTAATCTAAAAGTAGATAACCATATTAATGCTACAGTTAGGGCATTTCAATTTACCATTAATTATTTGGCGGGATGAACATTTTTCTTCCAAATAATATAATACAATGTCTCAAATAAAAATAAAATATTTGTAGTACAAACTACTTAGAGTACTGAAGCTCGCATTAATTACATGATTTTGTCCACCAGCAAATGTAAAAACACTAGTATCACATAAAAATAGAGCAAATGTATATTTATCAAGTATTTCATACTCTTTTGTTGTATCCCAATTATTAGAATGAGTTATATATCAAAGTGTTCAATAAATTTTTATCTTGGAATAATACCGAATGACACATACAATAACTTTTAAGAAATTATATTATAGCTACTTTGAAGAAACTATTTATTTATCAAAAAAATATGTATTTTTTTATATATTGTTTGTTCACCCTAATAATTCACATCAAATTAAGATACATAAATAAACATATAATTAATTGTTTAATAATCAATTATGTTGCAACCCGTGTTCTACTGGTTGTCAGCCAAGTATTCTACAAGCTGCATCAAATACTGAGTCCGAACTTATTGTTGGGGAACTAAAAATTCCATCTCTAACACATTAGACATGGAGATTTTTGGGACATCACTACAAGAAATTTGGCATATGGCAACACTTATTAAGGGAACACATGATGACCATGTTGCCTACAGCACACATGTAAAACAATTTTTTAAAATGTGTTGCATGCCTTCAATATAACAAAGACTATACTAGTTTTTAGGTTAAGGTATCACTTTTTCTGTAGGGTTGCTAAATTAAGTGTAGTTAATTGTCTAAGGCAACACCATTTAAGCTAAGATAGTATCATTTTTCATAATATTGCTATTAGGGGTGATCAATTATTTAAGAAAACACTTTTGAATAGAAAAGATAATATTTCTTAGATATCAAATGTAGCACATTTAAGAAAAGTGATGTCCATGTGTTAAAAAAAGCAACATTTTTTTATGTGTTGCCAAAATAAGTGTTATCTTAAATATAAATTTCTCATAGTGAAAGTTCATTGATCTGTGACAAAATTGCTTCGCTAAACCAATTTGTGATAGATTTTTATGAATTAGCTACAAAAATGCAGCCGTCACTATTTGTATTTTTTTAGTTGTGTGAGTGGCACTTAAAGTTTGTCATCACATGTCTATTTTATGTACTCCCTCCTTTCTTCAATAAAGATTATATTGTTTTTGGATTATGCGTAAAAATTAAGGTAATGATTAGATTTTATTGATTTTTTAAAAATTAAAATTAAAAGACATAAATATCGTTCTATCACTTCACATCCACCAATTTTTCTCTAATTAAATAGAGAGGTAAAATAATTTTAAAATAATTAATAGGTCATTGAAATGTGAAAATGACCTATATTTTAAATTTTAAAAAATGACTTTTATTAAGGACAATCCATATGTGATTACTAATGACAATAACTTTTGAACATGACAAATATAAGAATAACTCTAAATTCTACTAATGAATTTGCTTAAAATTCTCCATACATGCTAAATAAAGTAAGTAGTACTCACTTTTTTAGGTTTTTAAGGCATCGGTTGTATTTACTCTTTTATTTATTTTAATATTAGGAGGATTTGGACTACCAAATATTAAGAGAATTTGTAAGAAAATTATTAGGAGGATATATCAAAAGTCGAAATACAATTGTAAGCTTTATAGCAATAACTTAGTAGATTACTTATTTATAAAAACTTAAAAATAAAACACAATGTATAATATACAGGAATAAAAATCGAATCAAACGAGGCAACTCCCTTGCTCAAAGTTCTCAATATGAATTCGAAGAACTCTTGGGCGTTGAGTAAATAAAAGATTTATATTATTTTTACTCACCAGACACATTATTCTGATTCACATTTCATCCATTATTAAATTAAATAAGGTGTGGGCCACATTCAAATGAGATTCACATTTAATGTAATGGTGAATGAGATGTGAGTTAGTACGATATCCCATGTATAGTAACCATAAATAATATTTTTTCTAAATAAAATGTGCATTATTTTCATCTCGTTTTTCCATGTACTACAAGTTTCATGATTGCTTTTAAGGCTAGTACATGAGAACATACATTGGATTCCGATCCTTTTAGTTGTTAGGAAAATTATATTTCGAAATCTGCGTGTCATATTCATACAAGGACAACTTCCCGTTAGTTAATTCATACATGCGACGTGGACTGCAATGGTGACTCCTCGAACTCCTATTTCCCAATGACTTGGGCTGCGGCAGCGGCGAGTCCACTGGTGGGCGATGATGAGGTCGCCAGTGGGTGTTGGTGAGATTGCCGGTGGGTGGTGGTGGAAATAATGGAAGGTGAAAGAGTTGGAGGCATGGGTGTGAGGCCCAATGGTTGTTGAGCTTGGGGTGGTTGCATTGGTTTCGGGGAGGGTCGGAGGGGTGGTGGTGGCCTAGTTTTGAGAAATAGTGTTGGTCAGAATTAGAAAAAATTAAAAGCTAAATAGACAAATTCTTTTACAAGTATTATTTTATGAATATTCAAATATATTAAAATATAAATATATATTTTAATTGTGGTTGTTTTATCCGTTGGATTAAGTTTTTTATGGCTGAGATTTCAGAACCATGTGATACCAGTCATAATCTGTACGACGTAATCCCTAGCCATACCTTTCTCTTTCCTTTAGTTTATTATATCTATGAAACTGTGCTTCTGGTTTGCTCTTAGAGTTGGGTATATGGACCGCAGTTCGCGAACCAACCCATTTAACTCGCAACCCGTATGAAAATGGACAAAAAAAATTTTAACACTTTTTTGGTTCGCTCTGCCTAACCCGCATAAAAATTTGTATATTATTATTTTGAAAAAAATTAACAATTGAATTTTAATATTTGCAATATTTAGTAATTAGTATTGTTATTTGTTTAAAATTTAAATTAGATTTTGTAAAGAAAAATGTGTATGTATATTTTTTGAGATAAAATATATAGTATAAATACAAATATATAATATAGGGTACTAAAAAAGTAAAAAAAAAATATGGAAGGAAAAAAAAAGCTGGTCCACAGACCAGTCCGCGGGTTGGCCCACAATTTGGGGTGCGGGCTTCTTATTGGGCCAAAAATGCGGACTGATCCGTGGACTTATGGGCTTAGAAGGACCGGGCCCGGACTAGGTAAAATGCCAGTTTATTTATTAAGCGGACTGGACCGGTCCATATACCCACCTCTATTTGCTCTTTAGTTCTCACTCTCCTGTTGGTGAATCTAGCTTTTCATCCATTTATCGAAAAAAGGAAAAACAAAAAGTGAGATGAAGAACTAAAATATTTCCCATTTCAACTTTGCTATTTTAACACTCATTTTCTTAAATATCTAAACATTCTATTGACATAATATATGGATTCCACAATTTACTTTTTATACCAACTTATTCTCTCTTTCCATCACTTCTCTCACATTCATATGGTACCCAATGGATGTATGTGGGTGTATAAAATAGAATCACTCTTTCATAGAATTACTCTTTTCCTTTTAATTTGGCTTTAAGTTCACTGTTTGGAGGTAACGGTTAGTCCAATGACCTTGGGTTTAATTTGTGAGTGGCGTGCATGTTGGGTGAATATTGTCTGTCAAATTGATTGGGGATTAAACATTCTAAGTGAAGACAATATTCTTGTAAGCTAAAGTAGATATTCAACCATATTTTAGTCGTAGTCTCACTTTTATCATAGATCTAGCATGAGTATTTGTACAGACATCATATGTGTGTTGAATAGACACTATAGGTGTGTTGAATAGATATAGCAAGATTTAAATAGACAAACCTCTATACACCTCCACAGCACCACCTAGCTCCACCTTGAAGCGCTTATGACTTGCATGCTTTTCTCTTTGTTGACCAGTGTTGTGTACTATCTTCACTCCACCCTTGTTGGTGGGTGTTGAGTTGCAATAAAGTATAACAAAAAAAATGTGTTGAAATATATGTTGCAAATGAAGTTATTTAGATTGCAAATTTTCCATCCTCTGCTCTTGTACATTGATGTTGAGCGGTTACATTGTTAATTAGATACATTTATCGTAGCATAATGTAGAAAAGCTATTATAACATTTAGTGCTAAATAAAATCATTCTTGGTGAATATTTTTCTTCCCCTTTTAATATTTTTTTTAATTTAATCTTTATGTGACCCGGGTCATGCACCTGGCTGTGGTGGATGAGTCTCCCAGCAAGAATTTTTCTGCATACGCAGAGCTTGAACCCGAGACCCTGCTTAAGCGGAACCGAGCCGCTTACCACTTGGATCAACCCCCATTGGTATTTTGAAGAGAGAGTATGATAACATTTTGAGACTTAGCTTATTGATGTGATTCATTTAGGCTTGATTTGTTTCTAACACTTAGCTAGACTAATATTAGTGTCGTTTCTAGTACTAAGAATATATATGTTGTTTAAAGTACTTATACGAATATGTTTATTGATATGATCTATTGACATATTTTGTGTAAATTATTTATTTCACACTTTTTTATTTTGTTACCAGATCATAAACATTGAATTGAGAGTTATTCTATATAATATAATTGATCCGTTCAAATGATATTAGGTTATATAGAAATATTTGTATATCATGATAAAATATTGAATTATAAATTGATGAAATATAAAATAATTATTACTAAATAATGAAAATAAAAAAACAATACTTTGCTGTGTCACAAAATAGACAAGGCTTAGAAGTGTGGCGATAAGTTCAAATTATAGACCATGTTGCCTAACGGGGTCATAGTAACAAACTTTAGGCCACACTTCTTACGTGTGGTCATCGGTGCAAACCATAAACGCTTAAAGTGTGCTCTTAGATATAAAGTATAAACAATGCTCATAAACCGAGGTATTAGGCAAGGACATAGAGAACGCTTCTACAGCGTGGTCGTAAGTGTTTATCAAATGCCACTTTTTTTCGTTGAAGACCATAAAATCAAATTGGTCCTCCGTGACGAGTTTCCTGCCTCAGCCTCCTCTCAAAATTCTAAGTCTACAGATTATATGCTATAATCAATTTTCAAATTATAAATCATAATTGTAAGTCTTCGTGACACGGGCTTATAAAGTAGAAGTCTACAACTTATTTTTTAACTTAAAATTATAATTTTTACTTATAATCTATTTGCTCACTCAAACACAACAATCTTATTCAAAATTGCTTTTGTATTAAAAGTTGATTTTAGATTATAAGATCTTCTTTACCTAATACACACTTAACCTCATGAAACATGCATTTCAAAATATTATAAAATAAAAATAAAGAGTGGACAAGAATTTGTCAATAGAATTAATATACTTATAAAGAGGTTGGAAACACAAAAGAAGAAGTTATAAGAATATGCCTCCTTACTTTTCTAAAAGCAAAAGCGGTGTGAAGCACTTCCCGAGAAGACCAATTAGAATGTGACAATGCAGGTAGAGGGAGCTTAATTAAATGGGGAGAGGAAGCCCTATATATAAGAACGCTATGCCAGCCAATGCCAAGCAAGTCCCAAAGACTAGAACGGAAAATAAAAATGCGCAACTGCAGTTTTCAACTTCATCTAGTTGTTACATCATTTCTTCTTTTCACTTTCTTGCTGGAAGCTGTCCATGGCACCAAAAAGGTATGCTCGTTTTGCTGAACTTTCTCTCACTGGCCACTGCATTGTGGTCACGGGTCGCGTTTCACCAATTGTTGGCTTTCTATCTTTGCTGCTGCAGGTTTACATTGTATACTTGGGAGCACATTCTCATGGTCCAAGCCCTACGTCTCTTGACCTTGAAGCTGCCACATATTCTCATTATGATTTACTAGGTTCGGTTTTGGCAAGGTAGAAAAGCATGGGTTTCCTACATGCTTCAAACACACACGCACGTGCACGCACGCGCACATAAATATAAAAAAAAAATAGGCATTGAATCTCACTAATGAATCACACTGCTAATAAAGGAGTTAGGAGTGAGAAGTTTGGATTCGGCTTTTCCAAGATGAGAAGATTGATAAGTTGCGAAAATGGGGAGCTAATAATTCTTATATCGTTTAGGGAGATTTACACACAATGATAACTATTTTGAAAAAATGATTAATTCCTCATTTTTGTATTTTACCAATATCCTCATCTAGAGAAGCCAAATCTGAAAAGTTTTGTTTGGAAAATAAGAATCTGTTTTGTTTGTTATTTTCAGTTTTTAGTTTTTGTGAAGAAAAAACTGAAAATAAAAAATTTTAGTTTTTAGTTTTTTAGAAAAACTGAAAACTGGAAACAGTAAATCAAATAGGCTCTAAGTTTCTTTAAGTTTCTAATTTTAATGCATGGAAAATGAAGAACTTTTCACTCAAGGTTGCTTAATCACTTCTTAACGAAAGCCTTTATAATTTTTTGGAGAAATCACACAAACATTATCTAAGATTTGATAAAATTTGTGTAACTTCTATCTATTTATAAAATTTACTTAAAATATCGCTAAGTTTATGAAATCATTGCAATGCCCTTCACTAAGTTTGTAAAATTATTATACCATCATTCATTAAATTTGTGAAATAATTACACCATCCTTCCCTTTTTGTACATTACATCATGTGCATTGGTGTATTCAGGAAATGTCAGTGCCACTTGGGGTGTTCAGCAAATCTGAATATATGTTACTATAATTTGCCATAAATAAATGAAATGTCCTTATTTATTCTCCTTAAAATATTTGAAAAATATCTTTTAAATATGTACCACCACATTATTGTATGATAATATAAAAAGTTTAGTAGTGTCAATGGTATTAAATTTAATCTTGACAATTAAGTTTTCTATGAAAAGCTCTAGCATAGAAAAAACTAACGGATTATAATAACTGTGTGCGTTCTGAAAAATGGATTAATCATGGGTATATTCTTTCACAGCCATGAGAAAGCGAAAGAGGCCATTGTTTACTCATATAATAGGCACATAAATGGCTTCGCCGCGCTACTTGAAGAGGAAGAAGCAGCAGATATAGCAAGTGAGAATGTTTCCATGTCATCAACATCTTCCAATCATAGTGTTTTCAACTCATTTTTTTATCAATGACCCTATGCAATAATCACCTAGTCAATCTCAATTTTGCTTCAAATTAGTTGACACAATGTTTCTGGGGCAGAAAAACCAACTGTGGTGTCTGTGTTCATGACCAAAAAGCTCAAACTCCACACCACCCGATCGTGGGAATTTCTTGGATTACACAGAAATGGAAAGAATTCAGCCTGGCAAAAGGGAAGATTTGGTGAAAATACAATCATCGCTAACATTGACACAGGTAATTAATTATAAGCTTTTATAATCTACTGCACTGTGTATATGAATTTCATATTATTGATATATTAATAATTTACACCGGGTGTATTCCTCACACTCTAAATTTTTATGTATGAAAAGAATATAAACTTTATCGAAAATTTGATACTACTACAACAACATTTCTCTTTTTAAATCCAAAGTAACAAACATGTCCAAATTCGTTAACACTATCCTAATTTCATCCTGAATAGGTGTTTGGCCAGAATCCAAGAGCTTCAATGACAACGGATATGGCCCCGTCCCGTCAAAATGGCGTGGGGGTAATGTGTGTCAAATAAACAGACTCCTTGGTTCCAGGAAAAACCTGTGCAACAGGTTTTTTTTTTTTTTTTTCATCTCTCTCTCTTTCAAATAATCTATATAGTTTACTCTTATGTATCCACTTGGTGCAAATTTATTAGGAGAGAAGTGAAAACATATTTCTTTCTGAGTTTTCAAAAGCGAACCACTTAAAACTTTAGAAACTTTCTTTATTTAAAATCCTTAACCAATGTCCTAAGTTACAAAAACGTAATTGATGATTTACTATAAATTTGTATTTGTATTGAACTCCTAAAAGTATATATATACCCCCTCGATAGTTGTTTGAGTAAATGGAAATTTCGAGTAAAACAATAACTTGTTCAGTAAAAAAAAATTACAATATAGCTATTGGTCGTGTAATCTTTTAGGATATTCTTTTGCTACTCATAATAATTAAATTTTAAGAGTATCAAAACCCACTGTTGATAAGTGGTCATTATCTAACCATGAATTTCACTGCTTTCATTTATTTATTTTTTTATAAAATTGTACTCATGACTTAATCTTAATAATTAATAGTTACAAGGTATCCATGGACACCTTTAAAAACAGTTGAGGGTATTGTAGGAAACCATAAATTTTATGTTATAATAATTTAATTTTGATACACTAATAATATAATACATTATTATTCAGTAAAATATCTCCATTTGAATTATTTTTAAAGTGGTAAAAATAGAAGTTAATCTTATTTACTAATTTTATTTTATATGATTAAATAATTATTTAAAACTTTTATACATTAGCTATGTATTAAAATTAAATTATTTGTGTTGTCGCTTTATCATTCATAATAATACTGGAAATCAAGCAATAATCAAATTTCTTGAAATAGTAAAATTTAACACTCAGATGAATTCATAAAGTGAAGAAGGAAATGACGAAGCAGGGGAACGATGATTAAAGGAAATGGCCAAGTAGAGACAAACTTTAACGTAGCGTTTGATTTGGGAAATAGGACACAAAATATAAGAATAGTGAAGTCAGAAATATATTTAAAAGGGGAGATAGAAATAGGAAATACAAAAATTTTCTACTCTCAAGATAGAAAAATATAAAATTTTTGTACATCTAAAAAGTAGGGACAGTAAGATAGGATATAAAAATAAAAATATAATATTTTTTCTTTTAATAATATATATATATATATATATATATTTATTTATTATTTATGTGTCCATCTCTACCTTTTTTATTGTCTATGTATTCATGTCATTTTTCCGCTACCAACTGCTACTAAGGGGCACTTTTTTGTTTGAAGTTTTTTTTTAGTAAATTTTTTTTTGTCGATTCACTTTTTAAAAGTTGAACGCCTATCTCTTTAGAATCTGCTACAAAAAAATTGGGGCAGGCAGCAACCCCTATTTTCCAAGAGTAAGATCCGACTCGGCATTTTAAGTAAATTATTTATATTAAAAATAGACATTTTTTTTTAATAAATGTAGTGTGTGTCTATATATCTATATTGTATACTGGAATAAAGATAGTACAAAATATATATACATATAGATACTTTGAGAGTAAGAAAATGAACTTGATCTGTTTCATTTAATAATAACACATCAATTTTATAGATCATTATTATTATTTTTATTTTTCTCTAAATATTTAATATAATAATTAATATGTCATTTATTAAATGGAGTTGAACAAATACATTCTCTTGCTGTCATAGTCCTAAAAAATTCCAACGTTATTAATATAACAATTATATATATTGATTCATGATACATGGCATGATAATTGCTTTTTGTACGTCAAAATCAAATCCATGATTGTCACATTTTGGCAATTAAGTGTTGGCAAACATTCTGAGTATCTATCATTCTTTTCCAATTAAAAATCATCTCATCAAATAA
The DNA here is from genome assembly GCA_031216105.1 of Dalbergia cultrata. Lineage (NCBI taxonomy): Eukaryota > Viridiplantae > Streptophyta > Magnoliopsida > Fabales > Fabaceae > Dalbergia > Dalbergia cultrata. The sequence continues at coordinate 85,800,558 of CM062353.1, read as the reverse complement.
AGGTTCTTCAAATTGTATCAATGTATTCATTGTTGCCCTTGCCCTGAAAAAAAAAAAAAAAAAACCAGGAAGCTAATTGGAGCAAGGTACTTCATCAATGCTTATGAGGCATATAACGGGAAGGCACCCCGATCACAACATACAGCAAGAGACTTCGTGGGCCATGGGACCCACACCCTGTCAACCGCAGGCGGCAACTTCGTGCCGGGTGCAAGTGTGTTCGCCGTAGGGAATGGGACAGCAAAGGGTGGGTCCCCAAGAGCCAGGGTCGCAGCCTACAAGGTGTGCTGGTCCCCAACCGACCCAGCCAGTTGCTATGGCGCGGACCTGCTGGCCGCAATAGACCAGGCCATAAGCGACGGTGTTGATATCATCTCCGTCTCGAGCGGAGGGCAAGTTCTCGTGAATCCTGAAGAGATATTCACGGATGAGATCTCCCTAGGGGCATTCCATGCAATCTCGAAAAACATTCTACTGGTTGCCGCTGCAGGGAATGACGGACCTACCCCTGGGACTGTTGTCAACGTGGCTCCCTGGATATTTACCGTTGCTGCCAGTACAATAGACAGGGACTTCAGCGGTACCATAACTTTCAGCAACGGTCAACAAATCACGGTACCATACATATTCTCGTGCTTCGATTCCCTCGATGTTTTTTTTCCCCCCGCACACATATCCTTCAATTTGAGGTAATTATGTTTGAGCGGTAGAGATTCATAGGGTTATGGATGTACCGACATTTGTTAATAGTAGTACAATTTTTGTTTTTTCAACATGTTTTTCTTACACATTTCTTTCTCAAAAAATTAACAATAAGTTAACTTACTATAGAAAATCTCATAGATAAGAATTAACGATTTATTTTAAAATATGATAATTTATTCATTTCTCTTTAAAAATTGATAACATAATAATTTAGTTAAAAATAATTTCGTTTTTTAAATATCATAATTTATTTTAAAAAAATTAATTGTAGGATAACTTTATTTTTATCAAATTAATATTTAACAAAAGTAGAAGTTAGCAAATAGCAACTATAAGGGAAGAGAGAAAAAGTTGTTCTGTAATTAATAGTGTAGCTAATAGACATAATACTGCAGTTATTTAAAAAGAGACGTAAAAGATATTTTTCAAGTTTTGAAAATCGGACTGTATATCCAATCGATCAGGACAAGGGTTCAAAGGTTTAGGGTTCAAAGGTTCAATTGGGGATCTAACCGAAATATAACTGGTATATAATTAAATTTGTATTTATATAAATATATAAAAATGTAAAATAAAATATATGTAATAAATAACTAAAAATTAAATTAGGTATCAACAAAACTCAGAATATAATATATGTCATCTTTTAATCAAAATAATTATCCATATGGATCAAATCTCTCAAGTTACTAATTCCTATTTTAGAAAAGGAAAAGAATTAGGAAAAATGATATTTTAGATTTTTTTGAAAAAAAAACTTAAAATGATGTTATTTTACATCTTTTTTATAAAACAAAAAATGGTTTGGCTCAGTTGGGCCGATTTGCCTGGTTTACCTATTCCCGACCAGTTCAAAGTGGTTCTTGATCGATTCTTTCTTAAACAGTTTTCAGGGTCAACCTGGACCAGACATCAGGTCGGTTCCCTATCAACCAGTCTGACCGGCCGATCCGGTGCGGTTTTCAAAACATTGGATATTTTAGTCAAAATAAAAAAGTAAAACTTCCTAACCTACACACACACAAACACTGATAGGAACACAGGACATGATACGACACTAACACAAGGGATACATAAAAGTTGAAAAATTATAGGACACAAACATAACATATAAATATTATTTCTTTTTTCCAACCTTGTTTGTGTTGGGTTTTTCTTCATATTAGAGTAAGAAAAAAGTAAATTTTAAATTAAATATATACAAACATATGTTATGAGTGTGTCATACAAGACTCAATACGGATAAGTGTCTGATACGTAAACATGACACCCAGATGATGTGTCTATGCTTCATAGATTCGGAATGATATTTCGAGACTAACATATTAATTTAACCAAGAGAAATGCTACACAACTCTATCCTAAATTATGTATCATAATTGTTAGCTCTAGATAAATTAGTAGGTTAGATCATTTTATTTCATCCAATTATCAATATAATTTCTATTACAAATCCTGTATATACTTTTCTAGAGGTGTAGCGTTGCTTTTTAGCCATTTAACTATGGAGTTAAATGTTTTGTTTTGATTTTTTTTTTACCTATTTCTAGGGCGGAAGTCTTTTCATCACCTTGCCACCTAATCAGGCGTTCCCTGTGATCCTTTCTACTGATGCTAGACGTGCTAATGCGTCGATTGGAGCTGCGTAAGTACAAACCTCAACAAGGTTTTCTCCAAGATTAGTTCGTTTATTAAATGACTGTTTCTTATGTACTCTCCATTTTTTTTTTTTCATTTCGTTTTTGTATGTATGTGTGGTTTTGCAGTCAACTTTGTAGGCCAGGAACACTTGACCCAGCAAAAGCAAGAGGCAAAATAGTTGCCTGCCTTAGAGAAGGAAAAATAAAATCAGTTGCTGAGGGCCTGGAAGCCCAAACCGCAGGTGCAATGGGAATGCTCATTGGTAATCAAAAGCAAAGTGGGAGAACGCTTCTTGCTGAGCCTCATGTGTTTTCAAGTGTGAGCTATCCAAACAGAAATGGAGGAGGAGGAAAACCTCATGGTTATGGCATAACAGCCGCCAAGTAAATTATATACATATATTCTTTTCCAACATCGTTACATTTTTAAATAAAATCCGGTATTTGCAGGATGTTTTTATATGATGAGCGATAATTAATTGTTTTCTCTGTTGCATTTCAACTATTCAAAAAAAAAAAAAAAACACAAACACACACACGCATATTAAGAAAGCAATGGATGAATATTGACAATAATATAAAAATATATTAATTTACAAGATCTTCTTATTTAATTTGATTATACTCTTAAAAACACAAAAGTAGTTAAGATACAGTTAATTACAATAACAGTATAATTATAAATAAAAATTAATAATTTCTTAATTTAATAAATGGACGGATCAGATTAAGCAAAAGATAAATTTCAAAAAAAAAAAATTAAGATGCTATAGAGGGAGTATTAATTAATAGGCTAATTGATTACATTAGGATCAGTTTAAATTTATGAATCTTTTTCTGATAAAAAAAATTACAAAATTTTTGTACAAACTAATACTACCCTTCATTAATGAATACTAATTATGTCAAGAAGGCTGCTTAATACTTCCCCTTAAGTCCATACTAATCAAAGTAAAATCGATATGATAAATTCCGCTTGTAAGTTTACCATATATATTGCATATGAAGGGTAGTCTCATGTTCATGTATACTAACTTAATTTAAATTGCAGTGATCCCACTATAAATTCGTCTATTACCGTAAGGCTGTCCTCTGCTAAAACAATCTTTCGAATTAAGCCAGCTCCAGTCATGGCTTCATTCTCCTCTAGAGGACCCAATTTGATTCAGCCATCAATACTCAAGGTCTACACCTATATTCATTATTAATTATAAACATGCATATAGTCTCGTCCTAATATATACATGCTGCTTTTATATTTGGGTGACTGGCTTTTTCTGGCCTGGGTTTCAGCCTGACATAACTGCGCCAGGAGTGAACATACTTGCTGCCTATTCATTAGGCGCAACTGCATCTACCCTACTGCAAGATCCTCGTCGAGGGTTTCCATTCAATGTGCTGCAAGGAACTTCCATGTCCTGCCCTCATGTTGCTGGCATTGCTGGGCTTCTCAAAACACTCCATCCTGATTGGAGTCCTGCAGCTATTAAATCTGCAATCATGACCACTGGTAATAATATATATAAAATTGTGATCATTATTGTAACCAAATATTTTGTTGTTTCTAGTATCATGCCTTATAAGTTATAACTTGATCATGGCCATAGACACACAAAATAAGATTACGTGGGCTGAAAAAGCATGTACACTATGCAAGATTATTATCGCAACATATTTTTCTCAAATACCAAAACATCTTATTTACAAGACACATGGTCCATTTTTTTTTCTCCCAACTTATTCTCTTTCTATTACTCCTCTCACACTATGATAGATGTCTATGCTTATGTGAGTGTTAAAACAATATTTTCCTACATTGTGAGCATAGTTTGACGGCATGTATGTCCCCTAAACATAGTTGGACAAGTCATGGTGTCAAATTTAATATTTAATAAAAATTAGAATTTAAGTTAGATGTAAAAAAGTATTACATACACATCTAATTATATATTAACAAATCAAAAAAAAAAAAAACCTATTTCATTTAACTATCCAATACATTAAAGATCTTACAAATAAATGTGTATGAATGGATTACAATTTTTACTAATTGTATCAAAATTAATCGCTAAAAATTATGCATGAATAAATACACGTGTCATATTTTTATGAGATTTTTTAACATATTCAAGTATTTGTCCTTCCTTCCAGCAACTATACGGGACAACACAAACCGGCCGATTCAGGATGCATTTGATAAGAAGCTAGCGAATCCTTTTGCTTATGGCTCAGGACATGTTCAACCTGACCTTGCAATAGACCCTGGACTTGTTTATGATCTAGGCCTTACCGATTACCTGAACTTCCTATGTGCTTCTGGTTACAACCAACAACTAATATCGGCACTTAATTTCAACAGGACTTTCACTTGTCCACGAACTCCTCCAAGCATTACGGACTTGAACTACCCTTCAATCACATTGCCAAATCTTGGGTTGGGTGCAATAAAGGTTACTCGTAAAGTCACCAATGTAGGCCCTCCAGGCACATATGTTGCAAGTGCCAAATTGGATGGGTACAACATTACTGTGGTACCCAATTCCTTGACTTTCACGAAAATTCGTGAAAAGAAGACATTCCAGGTGATTGTGCAGGCATCAAGTGTGATTCAGCGGGGAAAATATCAATTTGGGGAATTGCTGTGGACAAATGGAAAGCACAGAGTCAGGAGTCCTATCATTGTTCGGCGCCGCAGATGAAAAATCTTCTTCTGAATTGGCTGTGTTATCATCTGGCTAGTGTGGATGCATATGTAAAAATGTAAAGTGTATGTATAAGAATGTTGGGGTTTCATGTTACCTTAGTGTATATTCTGTGCTTTGTAATAATTGATGCGTGGGAGCCCAACATTGATTGGTACCAAATTATGTCTTCTTTCTCTTCAATTATGAGTGTAGTATCATCTGTGTGCTTCTAATCTAAAAGTTTAAATTAATATTCCAATCACTGAATTGTTCCTTTTGAAATTTTTAAAGCTGAAAAGGGTGTCGAGAATTAGACAATGTTCCCACTTTGGAGTTATCATTCATGGAAGGAAGTTTCATACAATGTTAATCCAAAAAACAAAGTCAAAATTAGTTATTAGTGTAAAAAGCTTTAGTTATCAGTAACTAATTACTAGTTAACTTGAATAGCAGTGCCAACTGTATCTGTTTCTGCGGATGATTAACTATATCTGATTCCTCTGCACCACCTTCATCGGCCGTAGCTGGTTTCATTGGAAAAACCACCTCTAATCCTGTGTCAATCACGGTTGGCGAAGAGAACTTCCTTCCATGGAGGAATCAAGCACTACACGCCATCAAGGCACACAAACTCTTAGCGTATTTGAGCAAAGAGGATGTTAGGGCAGCGGAATCCAACTGGGGGAGATATAACTAATAGGTTAAGTGATAGTACCATAAAACTGGGCCTTGGTCCATTCTCAACCAATATGAGACTTCATATCTCACACTTAACCCCAACATCCTCCCCTTCAAGTGTGAGAGCCGAATGTCACATCTTGACCCACAACCTTAAGACAATGAGTCATGGCTTCTCGCATATTATATATTACTCACTTAGTCAATTCTCAACCCATATAGGACTTCACCTCTCGTACTTAACCCTAACACAAGAGTATCAAGAATGGGAGATACTTCATCTCCTTTTTCAATCTACTTGTAATATCAATGATACTTTCAAAATGTGGCACAAAGATTAGGACATACTTCTCATAAAGTTGTTCATCAAATATAGTATTGCAAGTATATCAAGCTTTTCTTCAATAGAGTGCCATAATTAAGCTCAAAACTGGTAGTAGAAAGCCAAGCATTACGGAAAAGAATTCCTTTACATTGCCATTATAGAATAACTTCAATCCTATGGAATAAATAAGTCACAGACTCACATTTCCATATTCATATGGAAAAAAATTTGGTTGTGCTGAGAGAACATCTTCTTGAAACCGGTTTATGACTTCTAGATACTTACTGGGGGTGAGGCCAAACTTTAATCTCAACAATATATACAAGACATCTCAAAATACCTCTTAAAAATTGTCCTAAAAATAAATATAAATAACATTATTATTTTTAAGTAAAAATAGATTACATACTTACCTGGGTCAGTCTTCTTTATTTATTTAAAGTAAATAGATTATATATCGAAGTATCACTTTTTTAAGGTTCAATTAGTCTGTAAGTTTTTATAATTTCACTTAATTTCCAATCAAGTCCCTATAGTTTAAAAGTTTTTAATTAGGTCCCTATATTATATATAAAGATAAAATATATTAGGAATATTTTGTTTTTTTGTAACAGTTATTACTCGCGAAAACTCAATTGAAAAATTTTATATAATATAGGAATCTAATTAAAAACCTTTAAACTATAGAGATCTGATTGAAAATTAAGTTAAATTATAGGGACTTGCAGAATAATTAAACCCATTTTCAAAGTATCTTTCTTTAATGAAGAAAAGGTGTGTTTTCAATCGGGCCCTTGAAAAATAAATAACAAAGAAAGAAGATTTTGATCCAAACATTCCCAAAATTGTTTGGTTTTAGTTGGTTAATGGAAAGATACTCCATATACGACTGTTGGCTACCATATAAGAACTGGAAACAGAATTTTTTTATTTGTCAGTGTAACATTTAATAGAGATAAACAATTGTAGAAATTTAAATCAGAAAAAGGTAGAAAGTAATCATATTTATTGATATCATATTTTTTAATTGAATGAACGTGTATTTTTTTTTTTTTACAACTTTTAGTGTATTTCAATTAAATTCAAAGTTTTGGTAATGTTTACATCCCAAAAAAAAAAAAAATTGGGAACAAAATCAAAACTTGCTTGTTTTTCAAATATCTATCAAAGCCATATTTAAGTTGTTTATTTATGGGTGCATTTTTTGTGATTATTTTGATAAATAATCAATTTTTTTGCCAAAAAAATCACTTTTGGCATATTTGAACAATTTTAAAAAATAATCAAAATTTCAAAACAAATCATTTTCCAACTTTTTGTAGAAACTAAAATTAATAACTTCTAAAAAAAAATCAATTTTCAACTTTTTCAATTATATATAAAATTAAATTTCATAATTATTTTTTTAAAATTTGAAACGCACCATACATTTGTGAAATCGACATCATAGTATTAAAACTCAGATTGAACCAGTGAACAATGACTTGCTGACCAGTTCGAGCTTCTCTTCAAACCGAATATGCTAGCAAACCAGTGCGACCTGGTCAAAACCAACTAGTTTAAGAAAAACTTGGTAACACGGTTTGAATTCGATTTGAATTAACAAAACCAGCCAGGTCATTAAAAGTTAAATTACATAAAAAAATTTACTTTATTTCAATAAAATTGACTGACTGAAGATTTTTTCAAGCCGTTCGAAGAGAGTAATTGGGCCTTGTCCTTTTATAGAATAGATGATGGTACTAGGAGACTTGAGAAAGGGGGGTTTGAATCAATTCTTTTTCTTCTTTAAAAAAATCCTAGACTACACATTAAATACACAGATTAAAAAATCTCAAACAGAGTGAACAGAAATGACAAAAATCTAATAAAAAATTATGAGATAAATATATTTCTTTTTCTTTTAATAATTCAGAGAGATAAGTAAATAAAATAAGAAGAGGGATAGGGATACCTAGCACAATACGATTTATACTGGTTCGATTTTCAACTCAAAAGTCTACTCCAGTTCTCACCTATCAGTGAGATTTCCACTAAGTTTCAAACAAATCTATTACAGCAATTTTCTGTAATTGCAACAAATGCTTTTCTAAAGCCTTTATTATCTGTGAATATTTCACTTCAAGGCTATATCTCCAAAAACACTCATAACACAAATATATATTGTATGCCTAATGCTCCAAATTGCACTAAAAGGAATTCTATAAAATATAAGAGTCACTTTCTGAACAATAGTGTTTCTAACACAAATCCTCTTGCACACGTTTTTGAGTACTCTTGGATTGTATTAGTGTGCCAAAAATTGATACCAAGGAGGAGTGCTATTCATTTCCTTTTAAGGTGCTTGCCTATTTACTTGATTGAGATATTTTCTATGCATATCTAATTCCCCCAATGATTGTGCCTTCTCACAGCAATATTTCTGGTCTGGAAATAAAGATTCAGATTCATCTTTCCTTTTTAATCATGTTTGGTCATGATTTCCAACGGTGCTATTGACATGCCTTTTATAAATCTTCTTGCTGAGATATGAACTTAACATGCAAGGAAATAAAGTAGATTTCTTTCCTTATTTTATTGAGCATGTAATGATGGACAAGAGGGAGGATCAAGCATTATTATCGTTATTCCCTGATTATAAGAGCTTAAAACAGACCCAAGCAAATATTTAGCTCAAGTTACATTATTCTTTCTTTTTATATTTCTATTTGCTTGAAATACTGATACCTTGTAATTTGTCATCAATCATTAATAACTAAAAAAATTCTTGAGTCAACAATAGAACTTGGCTTCCATTTACTTCCACTTGCGATGCGAGATTCACTAATAGAGGGAAACATTTTATAGCACCAGTCTTGATTGCCATTTCCTTTCATTTTCCACGTAGGACTAACCTTTCACTCTCTTCAAGTCTGATCTACCACTTTCTTATACATCAAGCTCTCCATCTTGCAACCTCATAGGTTGCAACTATCATGAGACATTTCAGCTCCCATATATTCTTGTAGAAATCTAGGGACATTTCAGAACTTCAAATTCACTTTCAGTGGGCTATTGATGAATGGAGTTTTCTGAATAGGAAGTTGTTCTCCTTATGGTTCCTTCAATAAGAATTATGAAAGGGAAATGGTTCTCAGTAAGTTCCGAGGAAGTTTCAGAACTTCAGATTCATTTTCATGTGGGACTAACTGAAATTGTGTCTTCCATTCTTGTTCTATTAGAATAATGTCACTCTCAATGGAACTAATTAATGAGTTCTTATACAATGTCAATATGTAAACAAAGATTTTCCTGTGCAAAAACTTAGAAGAAGGGTCTTTCTATTTAGCTATATAAAATTATAAACCAAATACTCATACTTTTTAAGCATACAAATTTTTAAAGTATGTTAAATTATTAATTAGATAGATGATTTTATTATATTTATTTATATTTTTTATATTTATTTTATTAAATCCGATTTAACTAGTTCAACTAGTAACTCGTCAATTCAACTAGTAACCCAATGAATCAATATCTTGATTGAGTTGATCACCGGTTCGATTATGAAAATTATGATCGACATTATATACCTTTGCTAAAAGCAATGTAGATATTCTCACAAAGTAATTTTAATTGTGAAAAACACGAGCTTTGTTTGAGAAATGGAGTAATAAAATAATATAATACTTATGACCTATGATGAAATGGTGTCTTCACGAGAGCTTAGAGCAGAAATGTTTATTGCGTTTGTGCAAGACTTTCGAAAGTGTACTCCTGTCAACCAGGATCCGTCGTTTTATGAATCACGCCGCTCGATTATTTCCTTTGTATGCATTCATACCCACGCACAGAACATCTATCATAGCCTTCCATTAACAAGAATATTCAGCAGCCCCTGATTCAAAATTCTTGTTCTACTTGCAGCCAGCCTACGTACCCATGTCTGAAATCATTAAGTCCACGGAGATTCTAGCATGTTGGCGGATTCTCTTCATGTCCCTTTGTGTCCTTCTAAAGCTCCTCTCTTCACCACCACAAGTTGCTTCTTTGGTATCTGCTGCTGCCACTATCGCAACTGAAAACAGTGAAGCAAGTGCTCTCTTAAAGTGGAAAGCCAGCCTTGACAACCACACTGTCTTGCCATCCTGGGCAGGTACTAATCCATGCAAATGGCAAGGAATTCAATGTGATGAGTTCAAGTCCATCACCAGCATAAATCTTGAAAATCAAGAACTGAAAGGTACACTCCACAATCTTAGCTTCTCCTCATTCCCCAACCTCCTCACCATAAATATCTACAACAACTTGTTTTATGGAACCATCCCCCCACAAATTGGTAACATGTCCAAAGCAAATCATTTGAACTTTTCTCTAAATACTTTTGATGGTCCCATCCCCAAAGAAATGTGGACATTGAGCAGTTTGCAAGGGCTTGATCTTTCCTACTGTTATCATCTAAGTGGCCAAATCCCGGATTCCATTGCAAACTTGGCCAACCTGTCATATCTGGATTTATCAGGCAGCAATCTGTCTGGCAACATTCCTACTCAGATTGGAAAACTAATCAACCTTAAGTATCTTGGTCTTGCAAGTAATAGCCTTTCTGGTTTCATTCCCCATGAAGTCGGAATGTTGACAAACCTTCAAGTATTTGATTTGACACTGAACACTCTCTCTGGTCCTATCCCTTCCACAATTGGTAACCTGAGCAATTTACTTCTTTTTTTCCTTTCTAATAACACCTTCTCTGGGCCAATCCCACCCTTTGTGTGGAACATGTCTAGCTTGTCCGACCTATTTCTTGATGGAAATAAGTTCTCTGGATCAATACCTGCTTCCATAGATAACAACTTGGTCAATTTGGAGCGCCTTTTTGTTGATTCCAACTACCTTTCTGGGTCAATTCCGCCCACCATTGGAAACATGACAAAGCTCACCCACTTATTCATGCGCTTTAACAGTTTTTCTGGATCAATTCCTTCCTCTATAGGTAATCTGATTAATTTGGAGCAACTCAGTCTCCAAGGAAACAATCTCTCTGGACCTATTCCAGACACAATTGGAAGGTTGAAAAAGCTCTCGATGCTAGAATTGACTACCAACAAACTTAATGGTAGCATTCCACAGGTCATGAATAACATTACCAACATGGTTTACTTTCTAGTAGCCGAAAATGATTTCACCGGCCACTTGCCACCAGAAATATGCCAAGGTGGGTCACTAGAGTACTTGAATGCTGATCACAATCGTTTTACTGGTCCTGTTCCAAGAAGCTTGAAGAACTGCTCTAGTATTCTTAGAATCAGGATAGAGAAAAACCAACTGGAAGGAGACATAACACAAGATTTCGGCATATATCCAAATTTGAAATATATTGATCTGAGTGACAATAAATTTCATGGCCAAATTTCACCAGACTGGGGGAAGTGCCATAATCTTGATAGCTTGATCATATCCGGCAACAATGTCTCTGGTAGCATACCAAAGCAACTTGTTGAGGCCACCAAGCTAGGCAGGCTTCACCTTTCTTCAAACCAATTGATTGGAAAGGTTCCAAAAGAACTAGGGAACTTGAAAAGCCTGCTTGAACTCAAGATCAGCAACAATCATCTCTCAGGGAACATTCCCACTGAAATAGGATCGTTGAACAATCTCAACCGCTTGCATCTGGCAGGAAATGAGTTGATTGGCAACATACCAAGACAAGTTGTGGGGTTACCCCGATTATTGGAATTGAACTTGAGCAACAACAAGCTAGAGGGAAGCATCCCCTCTGAATTTAACTTACTGCAACCTCTTTTTTCTCTTGATCTTAGCGGGAACTTTTTGAATGGAATAATACCATCAGTGCTTGGACAGTTGAAGCAATTGCAATTTCTGAACCTCTCACACAATAATCTTTCTGGCACAATTCCATCCACTTTTGAAGGCATGTCAAGCTTGACATCTGTCAACATATCAGACAATCAGTTAGAAGGGCCGCTTCCGAACAACCAAGCCTTTCTTAACGCTTCAATTGAATCATTCAAAAATAACAAAGACTTGTGTGGTAATGTCACTGGCTTAAAGCCATGCACAACCAACCGTAGCCGAAAGAGTCACAAGGCTATCCTATTGGTATTATTTCTTATCTTAGGGGCACTAGTACTTGTACTTGGTGGGTTGGGTGTTTCAATGTATATTCTTTGTAGAAGAGAAAGAAAGGAAGAAGTCCCAACCCAAGAAGCACAATTAGAACACTTTTCCATTTGGGGCCATGATGGAAAAATGTTGTTTGAAAATATCATTGAAGCCACCAAAAATTTTGATGACAAGTATCTCATTGGAATGGGAGGGCAAGGATCCGTTTACAGGGCTGAGTTGCCTTCAGGTATGGTTGTTGCTGTGAAGAAACTTCATATGGAAACAGATGGGGAGGAGAAGACCAATTTGAAAGCATTTGAAAGTGAAATTAGAGCATTGACAGAAATCAGGCACCGCAACATCATCAAGCTGTATGGATACTGCCAGCATTCAAGGTTTTCATTTTTGGTTTATAGGTTCTTGGAAGGGGGCAGTTTGGATCAAGCACTAATCAATGAAACACAGGCAATTGCATTTGATTGGGAGAAGAGGGTGAATGTTGTTAAAGGTGTGGCTAATGCTTTATCATATATGCACCATGATTGCACACCTCCTATAGTTCATCGTGACATATCAAGCAAGAACGTTCTTTTGGATTCAGAATATGAAGCTCATGTCTCTGACTTTGGGACAGCTAAGTTTCTGAAATCTGATTCAAATTGGACCACACTTGCACTCACATATGGGTATGCAGCTCCAGGTTAGTCCATTTTCCATTGTATTTAGAAATGGAAATGATCACATTATTACAGTTTGTTACACCACCTTTTGCATTGAAATTTTGTTAAGTGATTGGTTGAACCATAGAGGAATTGGATTAGACTAATCCCTAGGCAAGAATTGGAAGCAAAAAAGTGATGTACATAGTTACTTTAATTACGTTGCTTTATGTAGAACTTCAAGATTTTGATGTATTGCAGAGTTTGCCCAGACTATGGAAGTGACTGAGAAGTGTGATGTTTATAGCTTTGGAGTGCTTTGCTTGGAGATCCTCATGGGAAAGCATCCAGCAGATCTCATCACTTCGTTGTTGTCATCATCAACTGCATCAATGACTTACAATTTGCTATTAGTTGATGTTATAGACCAAAGGCCTCCTCATCCTGAGGATTCAGTTGTTGGGGGTATCATCTTGATTGCAAAGTTGGCGCTTAGTTGCTTGAGTCAAATTCCTCATTCTCGCCCAACCATGGATCAAGTATCTAAAGAGCTCATGATGGGAAAGTCACCTCTGGCAGAGCAGTTTCCAATGATCAGGCTTGGGCAACTCCATTGAATATTTAATAGTATTTTATATCGTATGCTTGTTTACTGTCACTGTATATTGTATATATAGTATGTAAAAGTAGCTTTCTTGGATCTTGTTTTCACCAGCAAAGAGTATCAAGGATTTTGATCCGGGTCATCCACCTCAAGTTTTAGGTGACTCGTAGTAAGATGTCCTGTCAAGAGGTGGGTTTTTATAATGGTCCTTTTATTATTAGGTCCTTTATGAACCTCATATTATTAATTATTAAATTAAATCACCTAATAAAAATAATTTCATGTAATGATTAATTATAAATAATTTATGATGGGCTAAAACATAAGGTCCCCTTATAATTTTTCAGTGTCAACATGCTATGCAGAGTTACTGTTTCGAATAAAAATTGAGCAAAGTCATTATTAACTTTTCAATTATTCCAGACGAAAAAGAACCTTCTGATACTAGTCGCGAGAAGAATAACAATATTATAAGTGGACTCGGTTATTGATTTGGTCCTAGAAAATACAGGAAAAAAACATACTCTTGATAAAGTAAGTAAAAGTTGGTATTTAAGTTCTTTATTAAGGTCGCATTTACAGGCTTTGATGGAACATCACTTTTGGATGTAGCCCACGAATTGTGACATGTGGGGCACATCCAAGATAACTTAAAAAACTAAAAGTACGAGTGCCAAGTTACAGAAAATAATTTTTAGGTTTTATATCTCCTATTTTTAGAATTTTGTGACATATGCCGGTCAATTATACTATCACAACAAAACTACTAGTAACCATTCATGAATAATAATGTATAAAAAAGACGTGATAGTAACGTAGCAAAATATGAACAAAAATGAATATAAAACTAATCTCGTAACCTCTATTTGAAAAGAGAATGAACAAACTAACTAAAATAGCAAATTAAATATAGCATTGTGCCATAGTAATAACACATAAGCACACTAGAATAGTTGTGAGCAATCAATTTCAATTTAATAATAAAAAAATATTACACAGGAAACATGATTGGGTGTGGTTATTTCAGTTCGTTTTCAGTTTAATATTTTTAAAGGAAATCGTTTTATCCCTGGACAAATTCCTTGCTGAAAAAAATGGTTTCAACCTATGATGATATCTTGCATATCAGGATATTTTGGAAATTCGAATTGAAAAAATGAAATAAGTAAATAAAGTTTTCTTTTATTATTTTAGTTACGTGAAAATCCTGCCAAAGTGTCACGGCTTTGTATCCAGTGCAGTGATTTGAAAATCTATTCCATGTGAAAGAGAACTACGCATTGCAAAATTTGTCATTACTATGACATTTCCCTCTGTATCCCATTGATAAAGAGGTTATTGAAAAAAAAAAAAAAGGGAATTAATGGTATGTATGAACACTTTCCTTGTGGAGTAAGCACTCTCATCCAATCCAATGATAAGGGTAAGTACCAAAGGCGATGGATATATATGAAGATTTGTGTGTTGAGATATCAAACAATTTGACCGTCTCTTAAGTCTTAATCTAATGATAAGGGTATCTATCTTTGTTTTGTTGCTTGGAGATTTGATGTGAGAAAAAGATTGCTTTAAGTCTGGCAGCATAATTTGTATTCACAAAGTTTTGGTCCATTTTTAATTTTTGCTAATTTTGCATCTAGCTACTGATATTTATTCTCCCTGTATTTATCTATAAGCCTAGTGTTAATCTATTAACCATCTTAATTTCGGTCACGCGCCTGTTCTTTTACAAAACTTAGCATAAAAAATTGACTCCTGGTTTTGAGAAAATTTTATGCGCGTTGCCCATGTATTCATTGTACCGGTTGGAATATAGTTTTGTTTTCTTATCTTTTTTTTTTTTTTTTTGAGTTGAAGCATAATATTCGACTATTGGTTTCTCTGGATCAATTTTCTAATTGCTCCCTTTGTTGACATTATATTTTTCAAAAATTATTAACTTGAGCTAGCTTTCAAAATGAAAACAACTTGGTTGTTATCGAATATCTGGCTTATTCCTGGGAGCTATTAACGTTTGAAATTTCAAGTTATTTTTATTAATACATGATGGCTACTCAAAGATAAACCATACATTTGTTTTTAATAATTATTTGGGTTTACCAAATGACAGCTGTTGGCCTTGGACTATCCGCTAGCTAGCATGGGTCTAGCTAGGAGGAGATCCCTTTAATAATTGAGCAAACTTTGTCGATTGTCTTGAGAATTTTCCTGCAGATCCCTCAAACATAGAAGAAGGTGCTTTGTCATAATTTTTTATTTTGCCAAAAAAAAAAAAAAACTTATCTACGGATCTCCATCCGTTGAGATATTGTTTACTGAAACGCATTATGTATATAAAACGGTTGATGGTGGAACAAATTACTACACTTGTCAGGCATAAAACGTTTAGCCCGAAAAAATCTTAAAAAAAAAAAAAACGATCAACAGTCAGTCAATTTACTTGTGTCGCAGACTGCAGACGTTGACTGATGGACCCAAAAATACGGCCAATAGTTAGCCGATTTATCTATGGTTCCCACTGCACACAGGCGTTGCCAGTTCAACATCATTTTGTGTTTGGTTGTTTTTCTTGCAACCTCAACGCACGAATACTCTCTTATTATAATATTGGATTAATGGATATCTCTCTTTCTCATATTTTTCCTTTTCTTTGTTCGATTCCTTGACAGCTCCTACTGCTTAGGGACGGCATTGGGACTCGCTAAGTGCGGGGCACTTCCCCGTTCCCTATCCCAAAGCTCCATAATTGTCCCCAACCCCGACCCCACAATGAGGAGAAAATCACCTCCATTCTTGATCCTTGCGAATCCCCAATCCCTGCGTGGAGATTCGTGGGGATGTGCAAAATTGAGGGTGAACAACCTATGAATTGGAAAATCATCAATAAATAGTCAAAATTAAGAAAAAAAATACTAAAAATAGTTAATTTAACATTTCAACACTAGATCTTAAAACCTTAGTTTTATACAACGTTAACGCATCAACAAGAGTTTTTTTTTTTTGGGCTTAAAAATGCCACTAAACTATCATGCCAAAGAACACATTAATCCAACAAGTCCAAATGCAATGTTAACCAACCAAAAAATTGAAAACTAGCAAAAGCAGAAAAGAAGGGTTTGGAACATAAAGATGGAGATTTGGGATTCAAGCTCACAATGGCTACAAACACATTCACACACACACATACATGCATAAAGAGAGATGTGTGAGTGAGATCAGGACTTGGGAGGCTGTGACAGTATGAGATTGGGAGGTCATGTCGTGAATCGTGAGTGTGTGCATGTGAGCTGTGAGGCAGTGGAGTAGTGTTGTGCATGTGAGCTGTGAGGTAGTGGAGCAGTGTTGTGCCTGTGAAGGGTTTGTTTGTGTGAGAGTGGGAGTGTAAGTGAAAAGGGCCATGGGAGCGTGGGGCTGTGGTCTATGGGAGTAAAACTAGGGTAAGGGTAAGTTTAAAAGATTAATAAAAATATACAAAATTAATAAAATGTATAGTTTTTATTCGAAATTACTAAAATAGCCCTAAGGGCAGGGGGCATAATCCCAAACCTTATCCCCAAACTCACCGTGGGGGAAGTTTTGACCCTGTCCCGGTCCCCGCGGGGACAAAAATCCTCATACGCGAGGATTCGAGTTCAGGGATCCCTGCAGATACCCATGCCTTTAGCCCTCCATTGCCACCCCTACTACTGCTCGTAGTGCAGAAGGAATAATTACACTATAGGTTTACCAAGAATAATGGACCATATACCGTATAGTGCTTTAAATTTTGTTTAATCCCTTATATGTCTGGTTCTAATAGGGGTGGCTAGCATTGTGTCACGACCCGACTTGGGAACGTGACCGGCACGTAAGGAATCTCATCCCCATGTAAACCTTCTAGGTGACGTGTCTCTCTAAATGCTTAATTTATCAATAAATATAATTATTAAAATATGATCTCTTTGAAATATAAACATTTTCTCTAATTAAAACATAATGTTCAATTTCATAAATTGAAAATATTTAATAAGTTCATATCTGAAAACTCTTATTCGAATCTATTGATCAATGATTCATAATTGTCTCAGCATAAAGAATTAATCCTCAATCTCAAAATCTTGACAATTGAAAACTAAATTACAATTACGTCTCTAGTTCATCACATGAATCTCAAATCACAATTCACATTTCAGTTACATACTTAATATATGAAAATACTATAATATATCAAGTTACATGCGTGGATAAGATCTTGCTTGCACATCTACTAGAGCACTCTACTCAACAAAAACTCTAAACTAAGTCTTACTCCAAAGTAAGACTTACCACAAAGAAACAACAACCTCAATTAAACGGAAGTCTGAACCATCTTCAGACCTACAACTATGAGAGGAAGGGATAGGGGTGAGTCAACGGACTCAGTGAGTGAGCTCTCACCCATCACCCACATGGGACAACCATGAATATGCAATAGATAATATACATGCAGCAATCATAAACCATTTGATATTTAAATATATAGCTAGCTGAGAAAAACACTTTTCATTCTATAAATTTACAATAAGCAAGCATTTCTAAATTCATAATCTAACATGAAATCATTTTAACTGAAGGTGCAGTAGAGCATCGGGAAACAGTATACTGAATATAATAAATACACCTATAATAATAAAAGTTGTAAAGTGATACTCTGTCCCTAGCGAATCAGATTTCCTGCTGAATCTGTAATAGTCCCTGTCGGATAAGCTGTGAGCACGTAACTAGGTCCCATTTTCTATAACTGTTGGGGGCGAAACTATCCTTTAACGGATAACTTGGTATCAAGGTTAACGATCTCTTAACAGCCGTTAACTAACTATCTGTTTCCTTATCTCTACCGGCTAAACTAGTTTGACAAAAAGAAAACTATAGTTGAAAAGTGGGTACTCTATCCCTAGCAAAGTAAAGCCCCTAAATTCTTATTACTCTGAGAGTTCTGGACTCATATAACTCTAGCAATCTGACTTTAGCATAATAGTGGCTGTGAAAATCGAGCCCAAGGGTTCATCACTTGTAGGCATTCCGATTTCGAGCACACGGAGTATGTATCTGGCAGTTGTTAAGAATCATACTGAATTCCATACCTCTTGGTACCATAAAACTGAAGTTCTAAATTCATATCAAGCTAACATACCTTTATACACTTGAAAATTCTAAAATCATAACTCAATCATTGGGGTTTATCATCATAATAACTCTAAAGTCATAACAACATATTTATTTAAAAGCTAAATCATAATGTATACTTAATCTTGTCTCTAACTTCATATTTATCAATCATAATGCATAAATATACTTGTAATGGCTAAACATAAGGTCATGAATTTGAACCCACTCACCTGGAAAGGCGGGAGAGAGATAACGTGGACATCAACTGGGCTCCGGGCAACAAGGAGGGCATCAACGTCGACTATAACAATTATAAAAAACTCTAGATTAATCTCTAATAACCTCTAAATAACTCTTATCTAACTCTAACAACATTGGGGGAGCACCTCCACTTGATAACAATGGCTAAAAACAATAAGCCATAACATAAGGGAGGAAGAACATGACATAAACTAATAAAATCTTACCTTTGATCTCTTGGAAGGAAGAGTAATAGAGTGGATTTGAGTGAGAAAGGAGTATAAGAGGGTTTGGGGATGATATGGTTCAGAGTTTAGGGGGGAAAATCGAGTTTGGGGGTATATATAGGGTGGAAAGGTTCATTTAATTGAAACGGTGTTGTTTTAGACTATTTTTGTCAAACTGACACTGCTATAGACCGCTATAGACTGCTATAGCGGTCTTGGCCATTCCCATGCCCGCTCATTGCCACTTATGACCGCTATAACTGTCTCCAGAAAGCCCAAAACAGTGATTGCATTGCTGTGACTGCTGGACCCCGTGCGTTGCCACTTATGACCGCTATAGCGGTCTCCAGAAAGCCCAAAACCGTGATTGCATTGTTATGACCGCCGGACCGCTATAGTGGTGACAACAATGGTCAATAACAATATTTTGCTGTCATCAGACACTTGCATATCTCTATATTCACTTACTGATTTACATTTCTTTATTCTAAGTTCAATAATTTGTTTTACTTCCTATTAACTTTAAAAGATAAATGTAAATAAGAAAATACTCCCCATTTGGATTCAAATAAAATATCTAAAAAATCAAAACCCCAACCAATCAAAATCTAATTTTTGAGTTCTAGTTCAAATTCCATAATTCCGGCGATTTTCTAAACTTGGGGGTTAGAAACGACACATCTAAAAGTTTTTTAAAATTTATTAAAAATCAATTTTCAAATCATTTTCCCTTGGAGAGCTATTACCGGGACTTTTAATTCCAAGATTTT
Organism: Dalbergia cultrata; assembly: GCA_031216105.1. Taxonomy (NCBI): domain Eukaryota; kingdom Viridiplantae; phylum Streptophyta; class Magnoliopsida; order Fabales; family Fabaceae; genus Dalbergia; species Dalbergia cultrata. Next base: position 85,780,794 of record CM062353.1, on the reverse strand, counting down.
GGCTCTAACATATAGCCCTCCAAGAAGGTGTAGGGCTTCAGACTTAGCGAAATCCCGGACCCGACAACACAGTGAATCCCGAGGGACCTCGAGGTCATACAAAACTCATCTACTGATACATGTACACTAGGTATTACACACTGTATGGAGGGGCCACCTAAAATTTTTAATTTCTTGTATATATTATTTATTTGTATTAATTTGGTTCTCCCAAAAAAATTATTTAGTTAAATTTTATCAAATTTTTAATTTAACTAAATATTTAAATATTATACTTGATAATATGCTATATAAATACACACACATGTTTTTCTTGAATTTTAATTATAAAATATTTATTTTTCTCATATATGATATTTTTATATAATTTTTTTAAATAAAATAAAATTTATTATGATATTTTTTTTATGTGAAATTAACTAATATTAACTTCCTTCTCAATACACCCTAGCTCTGCCCCTGTTACTATGAGAAATTACGCTGTTATACTCTAATCAAACTATTATTTGTGCTAACTGCTAAGTGGGCTATAAATGGCGTAGACATTAATACACTATTTTAATTTAAACAGAAGTAAGCACATTTTATTTTATATATAAATTAGCTGATCATTTCTGGCATAGCTACATCATTCCGTAAGATTTTATTTTTAGACCATAATGCTAAAGGCAAAATAAGATCTAAGCTACAGCGCGAAGACCGGCGAAACTATTTAGATGAAAAAAACATAAGAGAAATATAGAAAACAAAATGCAAAAATCAAGGTATAAAAAATAGATTAATTTCTGTATGTTGATAATATAAATAGTTTTACATTATTAGCATCATCTAATAGAAATTCGAGAATGTGTTGAATTGATAATATAAAATTATTTTATATTGTTAATGTATAACAATTAATCTAAAAGACAAATTCTAGGCTAAAGTGTGGATAAAGGAGCCCTAGCACTCTTTAAGGTATGTTTGGTTAGGGGGTAAAAATGTGTAAATTTTTATGGATAAGCTCCATATATAAAATTACACATGAATCTCATTCATGAAAAATTTACCATTATTTTTACTCCTCAACCAAACATACCCTAAAGGCCAATTGGTATTGGTATCTTATTGTAAAAGTTTTACTTCTAAACTGATTTTCGGCCTAACATTTGAATAGTTTTACTGACATTTGAACTTATAACCACTTCAAATTATTCAAAATTTTCATTATAAATTCACTTCTAAGGAAATTAACCGTAGTGTGTCCTAACATTAATAATTGGCCATGATATTATTGACATGTTGTTTATTGCAGATTTTGGCACTTATATTGTCAATAACAAATAATTGACAATTTCCTTGTGCATGAGGCCAAATTGCGCTAAACCAGACGTATATCGACAAACTTTGAGAGTTTGGATGACAGCCTTTGTTTTCAAGATCTCGATTTGGGGAGCGAAAAACTACTCCTCTTAGGGTCACCACCGAAAGAAGAATCGAGTGTCAAACTATATTTTGTAAATGAGGGTGGAATGTAAAATGATTGTAACGTGATTTGTGTTGTGACAGTGTAAATTAGATGTTTTGACAGATTAAGGAAGAAGAAGAAGAACTTGCAGAATGTAAATTGATTGAGAAACTGGAAATAAAGTACATAAAATGTAAAGAAACTAGAAGGAAATCTAATCCTAGAAAAGCAAAAGAGAGGATTGAGAACAATACTCAGTGAACTCTGGACTCTTTGTAGTCATTGGAGACGTTTTTAGAGTGAGTGTGTGAGTGAAAATTTCAACTCTTTACAATGTGTATAGAACTAGTATTTATAGACAGCCTAGGACTCTAGGATTTTGACACTTGTTTTCTGGCTGCCCTTGGATGTTGTCCGCGTGGCTTTGATAGTTATTTTCTTTGTCATTTATCCTTTGCCACTACTTTGCCACGTTCTTGTCACGCTTCTGTCAATAACCGCTGGTAACCGTCGACAACTGCCATTTGACGAACACATGTGAAGCAATTATCTGACAGTATCTTCAACATCTTCAAAATTTCTCTAAGTCTTCTAGTGACAAACCCCTATTTCGACTTGTCGAACCTCTACAGTGAAGATTGGTCAGTCTTAGCCTCTAATTAGCCTGGAAATAAGTCCCAAATGACAAACTTTGACTTCAACTTGTCAAAAGTCGAATAGAAGAATGACAAACTTTAACTTCGACTTGTCAAAAACCGAATAGAAGAACTTTGACAATGTCGAATAGAAGAATTTTGACAATGCGGAGTTGTCGAATTAGATATCCAAGCTTTATCACAGCTGGACTCTTCTATATGTCATCATATTGTCTGACAAACTAGATGCTTTGTCAATTCTTCCCACAACAAGCTTTTGACTTACTTTCAGGCTATCAAAGTTAAATGTCAATTTGACAATCTGATACTTAGTGAAATTTGGTGCCAACACATGTATAACTAGATCTGCTTAACATTTACTTTTAACAAATGTGACACAGAACTGATATTTACGATTTATTTTTAAAAATAAATAACAAGTATGATGAAAAACATCTTAACCACTCCTTTTTTTCGAGAAAAAAAGTGGACAAAACAGTTAATTAATTATATATTTCTTCTGTCTTTAAAATTTCTCATATACAATTTAAGGTTGATGATATAGTTAGATAAATTCTTCCTAAAGTAGCAATTTTAAAATAAACACCTAATATTACATATTAAGTTTACTTGAGTTAAGGCTGAATTTGGTAATACTCTTTTAGGAAGTACTCTTGCCTATGAGAAATTAAATAGAAACCAATCTTACTCCTAACTTTTAAAGGTAGAGGTGTTTTTGGGAGCACCTAATTGGATGTTATTCGAGGACAATTGTGCTCTTTAAAGATATCTATCCATTATAGTCATTTTTTTAATCCATGAAGCAATTGTACAATGTAAAGAAAATTTATATTATATTTACCAAATACTTCTTATTGTGATTTTTACTTAGTGATGAGAACAATTTCTATATTATGTTACCTAACAATACTACTATGGCATTTTTAGATTTGACTTATCTAAAAGTGATAAGATTTATAAAGTGAAAAAGTAAGAGATTAATCATTATTGGATTACTTATATATATATATATATATAGTGAAAGTTATTGAACTATATATTACTTTTTTACTTTATAAATCTCCTCACTTAACATATTTTTAAGAGTTTAAAAGAGCTTGATAGCTTTAAAAAGCAATTTTTTTGGATTATTGTCTATTTAAATGTGAAAAATGGACTCATGGGTTATGTTTGTTTTGTTATTGGCTCCCCTCCTTCTAATCTATTGAGAGATAAAAAAAAATAAATTACATATGCAAATAAAGGTGGGGATTCATTAGACGCCTACCAGCACCAAAACAGTGATCTATATTTTGCGCTGTTTCAATATTTCAAGCCGCTTATCAAAAAAAAAGTTTCAAGCCGCTTGAACTGATTTTGGCTACCGACCAAACAGCTTTTTCGGTCATGAAAAGGTTAATGAAATGAAAGTGTCATGTTCGACCCACTAGAGCCTACAACCTTTTGTGGGTTGTCAAATATTAATAATGCAGCAATGCCTATAAAATTAGTCTCACAATAATTTCTATAAAAATACTTTATCAAATATTTAAAGAAATATATTAATTATTGTGAATATTTTTTTTGGTAAGGAATTATTGTGAATATGAAAGGGATCGGAGTCTTATTTGGAACATATATATTCGTAACGATGTATTATTTGAATATCTTAATTGAATTTCACTGTCAAATATTGTGCCACTTGTGTATATTTATAACTTTTATCATAGTGCAAATAAAGCGTAGCACAAATGGTTACGAAGTCGCCCTATTCCATAAATGTGAGTTTGTTTCTCCGTAACTAGTGTGCGACTATAAATACTCAGAGATTTGAGATTGTGCTGCGACCATGATGGAATAACTGATACTAAACTTATGTAACTTTTGATTAAAAAGAGGGAATAACTATTTTCACTCTTAAATGTCTATTGTCATTTTCACTTTCAATAATTTTTAATTGGTTTGTCTATAATGCCCTTTTTCTTGAATTTAATTATGAATGACTATTGTCATTCCTAAATGACTATTGTCATTCCCACTTCATTGTTGTAAAAATTTATCAGGACATCTCTCTATTTTTTTTAAAACAATTTAATCATAACATTTCGTATTAAAGTTATAATTAAACTACTTATAATATAAATAGGGAGTGGCAATCTATTTTCACTTATATTTTCAATCATTTTTAGTTGGTATGTCTATATTACCCTTCTTCTCTTATTTTAATCAAAACAATAATTTAATATTAATTATTTATTATTAATCATAATTTTATTTTAATGTATTATTGTAACATACTCAAACTGTCAATCGCATACTCACCAAAATAAATAAATAAATAAACCTTCTAGTCACATAAGATAGTTGTTAAGATAAATGCATGATGAAAACAATTCTTTTTGCTAAATCCGGACAATTGAGAATAAGTAATTCTGCCTACAAGTAAAATTAGCATAGACTACCAAAAGGTGAAGAATTACTCCAGCTTGTTAATTTCTCCCAAATTTCTGTCAAGTTCGTCAATATACCTTTTTCTCCCCTTTCTTCGATATTTCATTTTTTATCCCCTCAACTAATTTAAAGTTTCCAACACGCTAACGGTAATATATACACAATAAAATTTCACATAGGATGATGTTCCTTAGGTATAATAAAAAAAAAAAAACACAACAACTAGGATGTTCCACTAGAATTCAATACTATTTTCGTATGATATATTTATTTAGTTAACTGATTTCAAAATATTTATATGAAAGTTTTCAGATAGATATTTTACAAAAGATGTGTGCTATTAAGTTGAATTAAAGTCTTTAAATATTTATATGGGAATGGCTACTGCTACTCCTAAATGTCTATTCATATTCTCACTTTCAATAATTTTTAGTTGGTTTGTCTATAATGCCCTTTTTCTTAAATTTAATTAAAACAATAATTCAACACTAATTGTTCATTATTGATCAGAATTTTATATTAATTTATTGTTGTAAAAATTTATTAGGACATCTCTCCATTTTAAAAAAATTAATCATAACATTTTGTATTAAAGTTAATTAAACTACTTATAATATAATATTTAAAGACTTTAATTCAACTTAATAACACACATCTTTTGTAAAATATTTATATGAAAGTTTTCATAAAATATTTTGAAATCAATTAACTAAATAAGTATATCATACGGAAATAGTCTTGAATTCTAGTGGAACATCCTAGTTGTTGTGTTTTTTTTTTTTTTTTTTCAGTATACCTGAGGAATATCATTCTATGTGAAATTTTATTGTGTATATATTACCGTTAGCTTGTTGGAAACTTTAAATTAGTTGAGGGGATAAAAAATAAAATATCAGAGAAAGGGGAGAACATGGTATATTGGCGAACTTGACAAAAATTTGGGAGAAATTAACAAGCTAGAGTAATTCTTCACTTCTTGGTAATCTATGCTCATTTTGCTTGTAGGCAGAATTATTTGTTCTCAATTTTGTCCAGATTTAGCAAAAAGAATTGCTTTCATCATGTATTTATCTTAATTGTTATCTGAGATTGTTTATGCGATTGGAAGGTTTATTTATTTATTTATTTTGATGAGTATGCGATTGGCAGTTTGAGGATGTTAAAATAATAAATTAAAATAAAATTATGATTAATAATAAATAATTAGTGTTAAATTATTGTTTTGATTAAAAAGAGAGAAGGGCAATAGCCATTTAGGGCAATGGACACACCAACTAAAAATGATTGAAAATGGAAATAGAAATAGATATTTAGGAGTGGCAAAAGGGATATCCATCTTATACAAATTACATCTTCCGTATACTTTTCTATTCAATTTGAACTTCCCCAATCAATCAGGATATATAATTTAGGATAATTTTAATATATTTATTCTTAACAAAATTATATTATTAATACATAAAAATTAAATTTTATATAATAAAAATTTAAAAATATTTTGAAATGATTAATGGATTTAGTTTTAAACTTTTAATGTATTAATGGTATAAAAATATTTTATACATTAATATCCCTGAGAGTCGCTACTTAAATAGTTATTATGTAAGTGGAAGATTTTATTATACATCAAAATTAAATGAGATAATTATTAATTAGATCATTGTATCATAAAATCAGTTTTGGCACAACAGTCAAACTGTTATAAAGGTTATTTCCAATAACGATGAAAGGAATTGTGTCAACACGACGGTCAAACTGCTTGCTGCATTAATAAACTAATAGATCGATTGCAATAAATATATAACTTTAATTTCTTTTGAGTGTACTTTATTAGAATCAAAAGGATCGAAGCTGCTTAACAAAATGTTTGAAAAAATCCAAGTGTTATTTTCATTTCAAACAGATTTACAAGTTACTCCTTCTAAATATCTTTGTTGATAGGCAATAATTTAAGAGATGAGATATTGTTCACATGATATCGTCGATAAGGGCAATGCCATAAGTTTAGTAGTATTAATATCTGGATTCAAAACTTTTGTTGACGCTATTCAATCGTGTCAGCAAAATTAACCCTTATTAGAAAGCAGATCCACTGAATATCAATTAATTCAAGAATGAAATCATAGCAATGGCAAACTGAAAAGGCAAAACTAAAAGCATTATTTATTTTCACATTAAAAAACCAAAGCATCAAACCAAAATATTCTCAGAAGAAGTTGTCAACTTTGGTCCTGTTTTGAGACACAATCTAGTGCTGCTTACTCCCGACTTTGATCTGAATGCGAACCTTTTTGTAAAAATTAGTTTAATGAATGCTTAAAAGCCATAAAGCTCTAGCATTAAAATATGTGGCTAAAGTACTCACTGTTTCGGCGTGGTCCCCGAAACACTCACTGAAAAAACAGTTTATGGAGACCACTTTTAATAAAATGATGTTTTTAAAAGTTTCTTTTTTGTTTTTTTTGCTGCATTTAAAAGTTTCTTTTATATATACGGTTCGTCGTAAGGCTTAAGCATAGAGTGTGGGGCACAATAGAAGCCTCTTCGTTCATGAAACTAGCTTTTTAGAAGCGAATTTAACACGAATATTAGGTTCAGAAAAAGATGTTGCATTGACAAAGACTTGGTCTAGTTTGACAATTATGTACGAAAGCAGATATATGCTATGAATTAAGAACAACTTTTCCTCATGTGGGCAATATTGGGTGTGCCACCTGAATTGATGAACGTAGGGTATATGCTTTACGAAAGTTTTTGGGTCCTAAAATGGTTTAGTATCACTTTACAAGTTTAAGAAAGGAACTTTCTGCTTTTGTGAAAGAAATGTGCTTGTGAAAGAATTATATTTTGGAGATTAGGGAAGTCTATTTAGTCTTTATAAGATAATAATTATTGAGAATTGCAACCGAGTCCTTAATTGTTTATAAATTATAAAATCCTTAATCTGGTGTACCATTAATTTCAGAACTGACACTGATATTTCTATGCCGAAATACATGGACCTTTCAATCTTTCATCACCAGCAATTAATGTTCCAAATTGATCAACAATTGTATGACAATGATTAGGTACTACTAGTTGGGGTTGCCAACAACCTGATAGAGAGGTTGCATTAAAACAGTCATAAACGATTAAAGGACTCAATTGCAAAGGCCATCTATATTTCTATGTCTCTAAACACTTGAGGAAATGTGATGATGATATCATATGTTAAATTTCCACATGGTCACATATTTCTCTTCATTGTCCCATTTGCATGCGACCTGTATATTAAGAGAATCAAAACTATTAAAATCACCATATTTTGGCTTCTAAGGTTGAAGTCGAGGTCAGTTAGGGGTTATCTATCTCAAAATCATATCATTTTTTATATCCTGTCAACTATTTAATGTCATATAGAAGATAGAAATAAAAAAAATTTAAATTTTAAATAATTATAAGATATATAGTACTTATTTCTCATGTGATAATAAATGATTTGTGAAAAATAAAATATGATTCAATTTAGCATATGTGATTTTTTATTAGTAGAAATAAAAATTACTTATCCTCAAATTATATCCTCTTCTTTGTTCTATTAATTATTTATTATGACATGAAAAATAAGAAATGACATGACTGATGAGACATAAAAGATGACATAAAAGACGATTTCTTTTTTTTATTTTTTGGTTCCCCAAGGGCTTGGCAATGGTGACTAATCTCTTCGCCAGTTTATGCGGGCACCTCAAAGGGTGGGATAGCTGACCCAAAGAAGCTTCTCCATTCTCAAAAGTAAGGGTGAACGAGCCCCTACCGCTCGACCACACCTCCCAGATTGTAAAAGACGATTTCTAGTTAGTAGTCAAAGTTGAATGACGAGCTCATATTTGTTTTTGGTCGGAACAAACTGATAATTAACCTTGTCCATACAGCCAATATATTCATATTTGGTACAACAGAGAGGTTGGTTTTTTTTTTTTAATTTTTATTGCTCAAGGCCTGTTCAAGTCCAGAAGAGTTCTGATTATCTGAAGTGGGCTTATTATTTCTTTCATGAAAGGAGAGCCTAGTACATGTAGCCCATGGCTCCTTCTACAAATAATATGGACCACTGCATGTGCGTACACAAGATAGAAATCTTCTGTTTTTAATGATAATATATTTTCTGTTTCTCCAATTATTTATTAATACATGAAATATATATATATATATATATAATTTTTTAATTTATAAATTTTTAAATATATTTTGTTTCTTATATCCCCTTATATCAATAAATGATTGGGAGATAAAGAAGGGGAAAGAATTTGATAACAAATGCGCATATGCTAACCCTCAAACATCTTTTGACCGAAAAAATACATCTTCATAATAAAATAAAATAAAATAAAGCACCCGTCAAATGTATGCATCTTTTTTCAGAAAAAAATGCATCTTTTGCGTAAAATGATACTATGCCTTTTCTATCTTGTCTGCAATCTTGCGCATCCTACAAATCTTCAAAGGGAAATATCATTAGCACCGAAAATCTTTCAAATCACGTAATTGGTGTGCGTTTTGAATTCAACCCAAAATTATATTTGAATTTTTTTAATGAAACAAATAAGCAAAAAAGAAGGGAATAAAGTTCCAAAGTTTGTAATTTCCCTCGTTCCACCCACTGTTGAGGGGATGCAGTCTGTAATTTTGTATCTCCCTACCATGCAGGTAATCGACTAATCTTCTTACTTTACAGATAGGAGATTACAAATCGTTCAATGAACGATTAAGTGTCCAAGTAGAACCTTTCAAACATAATTTGTTTATGTACATGAATTTTAGGATAAAATCTAGGAACTTTTATTTAAGGGGTCTGGGCCTTTTTCACTCACACAAACACATTGTTGATATATAAATGTAATTTTAATTTTATTAAATAATATAAATCAAATATTTAAAATATTAATTTAAGGATGATTTTTTTTTATACTTTTTACTATATATATATATTTTAAAAAAACGAGTTATGCGTAAAGAGTAATTATAAATTATGAAGTTTCTACGTTCATTATTTTTTTTTATAAACATGTTAAATTTCAATATATACGATGCCCTGTAAATATTAAGGAAAGAGAGATAACCACAAAGGAATTAACAAGGAGAGACAAATTTAATTTAATTTAAAAATATTAGTTTGACAATTCCTTAGATATAAGTTAGAAAATAAAAATGTTTTTCAAGTTCTATAGAATTGGTTTGTAAAATTATACATTTTAATTTTGATGTATTAAATCAATAAAACATTTTATATTATCATCTAATCATATATTTTTAGTTATAAGACTTTTAAGATAGCAAATGATTGATGTGACAATACATATGGTTTGATGCATGTGTAATAAATTTCTTTTTACCAAATAGTGTATATAAATTAATTCCAAAACTATAACTCTAATTTCATGTCATTCAAACAAAAAAAAAAATTAGATTCTAATTCCAGTTTTATGCAAAATGAGGCATTAATTTTTTTATTTTTAAATTAATTAATTGGTGCTTAATGCATTGATTTCAAATTGACCATTTAAATCATACATAGAAGATCAATATTTTGTTGATATATATGGATGATCAATATTGGAAATTATAATTTTCATTTTTACTATTCATGAATAAATAAGATTTTGCTTCCCATAATTAATAATTTCTCTTACTATTTGCTTACTAGTATCAAAATTTAATTCCATTTTACATATGAATTTAATTCTAAATGCGGTCAATTTTTTTCTTCTCTTACATAAACATTGAATCATGTAGTGACATATTAGCTTAAATGTTTAATATAACTATCCACTATCTTAAAAAACGCTTAAATAAAAGCATATAATTAAATGATATAGTATAAAATACTTAATATATGTATAAATTAATCTATATAACTATAATCAACAATCCAAAAATAAACTCACTTTAAAATTTGCCATTATTGTTTTTATGAGATAATCTTTAATTATGCTAAAACTCCTTTTTTTTAGAGAGAGAGAGAGAGAGAGAGATAAGTTGTTCTATATAACCACTAGAGCAAGTTAGAGCTTTAAAGCGCAATCTAGAACATTAGTATTAGTAGTGTTGAGTTGTCTCGGTGTTGTTGCTACGACAAACATAGATCTTTTGATGGCTTCACCGTGGAACCGGTCAGACTTTGGTTATCCTAGCAATTCAGCTGCCTCTCTCTGCTTGTAAGCCTTCTTGATATTATTACTACATGCAAAAGGATTATTTACGATATGATCTCATGTACCATTTGTTTATGTATATGTAAATATATGATGACAACTTCATTTTCTTTTACAAGGCATTGGCATTAATTATGGGACGAACAGAGACAACCTTCCATCTCCAACATCTGTTGTGTTGTGAGCCTTTACAAGAAGTGTGGCATTCAGCTCCTAAGGCTCTTTGATCCAAACTCTGATGTGTTGGAAGCATTAAGAGGTTCAAACCTGCAAGTGAGTCTTGGGGTGAGAAATGAGGATGTGCAAAGCTTGGCCTCAAGCCAAGATGCGGCAAACCAATGGGTCAAATCCAATGTTGCCCCTTACAAGGGTGATTTCAATTTCCAATGGATCACAATAGGGAATGATATGTTTCCAGGAACCAACGCCCCTTATGTCCCTCAAGCCATGAAGAACATTCATAATGCCTTATATTCATTTGGTTTAACTGGTACTAAAGTGACTACAACAATTGCTATAGCTGCCATTGGAATTTCTTGCCCTCCATCTGCTGGGGAGTTCATTAGTGACATACAGAGCATTATGAAGGATGTAGCATCTTTTCTAGCTAATATAGGAGCACCCCTTATGGTCAATTTGTACCCTTACTTTCCCTATGCATCTGATCCATCACATGTTAGCTTTGAGTATGCCACATTTAATGCCACAGATCCAATAATAGATAATGGTTTGAAATACTTTAGCCTATTTGATGCAATGGTCGATGCATTTTATGCAGCAATGGAGAAGATTGGGGCAGGGAATGTGCCTCTTATAATTGGAGAAACGGGTTGGCCTACTGCAAGGAATGAGCCTTACACAAGCAAGAATAATGCTCAGGCATATAACAAAAACCTGCTAAGTCATTTGCAAAGTAGTGGGGGCACTCCAAGAAGACCAAAACAGCCGCTGGATGTGTTCATATTTGCCATGTTCAACGAGAACAAGAAGAAAAGTGTGGTGGAGAGGAACTGGGGAATCTTTAATCCAAACATGAGTGCCGTTTATCCTCTTTTGAATTGTTGAGAAACGTACGTGACAAAGAATAAAAAGAAAAAAGCCAAGTTATATTAAATTTTGTTTGGCTAAGTGTGGCAAGCATATATAGTTATAAACCAGCTGGATTTCTATGACAATTGTATGAATCTAGTAGATTATAAATGAAAATGATGATTTCGTAAGTTTACTATAAATTCTGTTGTTCTTTATTGTTTTGCTCTATGCTATATGACTACACAGATTTGGAGGCAGTTTTGCAAATAGAGATTATACTACCACTGTGAAGAATAAGGGCAATTTAAGGCCCGGTAGTCTTCTAATATTAGTAGTGGCACCAGTGATGTTAACCTTATAAATGTAGATAAAAGAGTTACTTGGTATGAATTTTCGACCCCTATTTAGGGAATTGATTCTCCTAAATTCACAAGGTAAATTGATTTACTTATCATAGAGAGAAGATACTTCCTTTTAGTCAATTTGCTAACGAAGGATTCAAATTTAAAATACAATAATTAACTCTTATCAATGTCTCTAAAGAGAAATTTTAAGAAGAAAGAACTTAAATAGTTATAAATAGTTATAAAAGCCTAGTTTGGATTGGTCGTTCATAATAAACATAGAGGATGTGAAGATGAAACTTTTTAAGTATTACCAGAAGTGTATGGAAATTTCAAATTTGTGTCCTGGTTATACTCCAAACCAGACACTTATGTACCCAAAAAACAGAAAAACCAAACACGATTAGTTGGAAAACTAATGAATAATTTGCATGCTTTTAGGGGGCGTGTTGTTCGCGGTATCTTATAAAATTCCCAGGAATCTGAAGTCTGGAATGAAGTATTTCCATGTTTGGTTCGTAGACAATAAAAATATTCCCTGGAATATTTCATTCCCGGGAATGGAAATGATCCTATTTTTATTCCCATCTTTCACCATGGGAATGTTGGATTCCCATGGGAAGGGAATCAGTCTAAAAATGTGAAAAGACAAAAATACCCTCTCTAAACCTAGGCAAATCTGAATCTGCCATTTGATAATGCATCCCCATTTTGATTTCTCATCAACCCTAGCAGAGCCTTCATCTTCGTGCTGCCATCGTCCCTTTCTCTGCCGGCGACAGCTGCGGTGTTGGCTGCCGCGCACTGCCACTCGTAGCTTCGCCAGTCTCGCTCATTGATATCAGGTTCTCTCTTTCACTTTTTTTTCATTTTCAGTTTTATTTTCGCCTATTCAAACATCCATCTTTGATTCATGGGTTCCTCACATGTCTCTGACAGAAGCTTCGACAAACCCTTCACGACTTTAAGGTGGACAAACTTCGCCCTGTTCCGATCACCGCCACATCTGGTTCTTGGGTTTGGTAGGTATTTTACTATTTTTTGTTGGAAATTTGTTGTTTAATCGAAATCGAGCTTCGATTTTTTCTTCTTTTTTTTTGCATTGAAATTGAATCAGATTGAAAGAGAGCTCTGTGATTGTTAGATTCTATTGTGTTGCTTCTTCTTCTTTTTTTTCCCTTTCATCGGAGAAAAAGAGAGGAGCTCCTTTGATGCGCCAATGGAGGCTTTAACTGCTTGATTTTTATCAAAATCACTTCAGCGTGCTCTTTCCAGTTCATATCTGAGTTCATATCTGCTTTAACTTTGGCTTGATTTTTTTTCTTTTTTCTTTCACTTCATTTCTCTTTCTTGAGGAAAATTTTGTAGCCGATTGGTCAAGAGTAATTTTTGGTTGATGATTTCGCAGATCTGGTATTAGAGGCTTTGTTTATGCATTTTATCACGATGTTTTCTTCCTTTACCTAATGTTTTTCAATTACTCTGCGAGTTCGAACAGGAGAGATATTTTGTGTTTGGAATTTGCATAAAAATTATTTAGTTTTTCTTATTTTTGATTAAATTGAGTGAGCCTTTATAGGGTCAAAATGTTATTGGGTGGTCCTGATTATGGCCATGGTTTCCAGTACTTTTTGTTTTCTCTTTGTTGTTTGATCTTCTAATGAAGGGGTTGTGGTAGTTCATGGGATAGGGTGCTGAAACTACAAGCTTTGTTTTTGAGCTTTTGAAATTATTGTTAATTTTGTTAATTTTCTAACATCACTTTGATTTGTTTTCTTGGTGATTTTATGTTGAATCGGTAGGGTTTAATTGATGACAGCGTGATTTGCAAGTTCTACTCTCCATGCATTATGTCTAACTGAGTTTTTGTGTGATATTTGAATCTTTCTAATATATAGATATTTTAGGATATTATTGTTCACAATCTACGGCATGCCTTTTTCTATTAAGATCTTATTTTGAAGAAAAGTTGTATGTGAGAGGTGGATTGAAGTGCAGTCTAAACGCTTTATTTGGTAACAATCAAGAATTATATCTTGACAATGGAGCTAGTTTAAGGTTTTCTATTGAACCCCTGCTTGCTATTGCTGTGTGTGTGGTTAATTTTGGCAGAGAGCGAAGAAACGGTGAAATGCTGATTGGGTGATTTTTTTTTAGTTGACATTTTAAAGTGATTGCATTTTTCTGATGAGTGAGAAGTTCAGCTTAGGAATTTTTTGAGATTTGATGAATTGATTGTCATGATTTGGTTTTTTTTTTGGTACAAAGCCCATGATTTAGCAGCATGTTCTACTAAACTCGCAAAATAGCTATGCCCACTGCTCTTTTGATATGATCCCACTGCTCTTTTTATTTGATCTGATCTAATTAAGTGAAAGCCCCTTTAATATTATTATTATTTCTTTTGTCATTTGTTTTTTGTCATGTTACAACGAAGGAACCAACTGTAATTATCTCTTTTAATATGATATGATCCCACAGCTTTCTCATATAATATGTTTTTCTCAAATGCATGAACCAACATACTGAGACTTTCTTTATTGTTTTCACAACATGGATCGTAAAAAGAAGATGAAAGTTGTTGTGTTCTTGATCTTGCATTTGGAGATGATAAATATGCTTTTACTTTTTTTGTTAATGGCTTGTCTTGCATTGCTAATAGATGACTTGCCAAATAAGAGAAGAAAGTTGGGTGATAGCCATAGTAGACAAGTATTGAGGGATGTAAATGTTGAAAGGATTATTTGCATTAGTGACTTAGCAAGCATTGAGAATACAAGAATGGATAGACATGCATTTCATTTGTTATGTGGCATGCTTGGAGGAATCAGGAGGTTAGAACCAAGTAGGAATATGGGTGTAGAGGAAATAGTTGCGATGTTTTTACATATATTAGCACATGATGTTAAAATTAGAGTAATAAAAAGACAATTTGCTTAAGAAACCTCAAGCAATTAGTGAGGATAACATAGATGAATGATGGAAATGGTTCAAGGTAATTTGTTGAAATATTTCCTGGTGTTATTCAGTTGATGAGCGTAATTTGCTTTAGGCTTGTACTAATTAATCTTTTCTTTGAATTTCTAGAATTGTTTAGGAGCCTTAGATGGTACTCATATCCCAGTGAATGTTCTTGAAGTTGACAAGCCTAGATATCGAAACAGAAAGGGTGACATAACCACCAATGTGCTTGGAGTGGTTGCTCCTGACATGCAATTTATATATGTGATGGCGAGCTAGGAGGGTTCAGCTACTGATTCTAGGGTATTGTGAGATGCCCTATCTTGTAATAATAGGTTTAGTGTTCCGCAAGGTGTTTTATTGAGGATTTAGTGTGTTATCATCCCTCCATTTGACATTTCACTCATTTATACTAAGTTTCTATGTCACATTTAGGTAACTACTACTTGTGCGATGTTGGATACATGAATTGTGAGGGGTTTCTTGCACCTTATAGAGGGCAGAGATATTATCTAAGTGTTTTCAATCCACAAAACCAACCCACTACACCCCAAGAATTTTTTAATATGAAACATTCACAAGCTAGGAATGTTGTAGAAAGAACATTTGGAATATTGAAAGGAAGATGGGGAATTTTAAGAGGGAGATTTTTTTATCCTGTTAAGACACAAGGAAGAATTATAACTGCTTGTTGTCTTCTACATAACCACATACGAAGGGTGATGACTATGGATCCTGCTGATAATATAGAAGATCAACATATGGCAAATAATGCAGAAGTAGATGGTCACATGATCCACCATATTGAGACAAGTGAAGCTTGGGGTAGATGGAGGGATGGCCTTGCTCAAGACATGTGGAACCAATGGAGAAGAGGACGTCGTGCTTGATGATTGTGCTCATTTATCATATGCCTTGTTTTTTTAAGCATTTTTATGTGATTTGATATTTGCAATGTTTATTTCCAGAACTTGAACTTATTTAGTGTGATCCCATGTTGAGTTATCTATGTACTTTTAATATTTTCAGTTATCAACAATACTTTATAGTTCATGATTTCTTAATAATGCGTGCTGCATTTATAATTCCACTTAAATAGCAATGGAGGATAGCTCACAACTTAATGCAAAGCAAACTAAGCGTCAATGGATGCCTCAAGAAGATGCCAAGTTAGTTGAATGTTTGGTTGAGCTTGCTGCCACTTCATGGAAGTGTGATAATGGCACATTCAAATCTGGTTATGCCAAACAATTGGAGAAAATGATTAATGAGAAACTTCCTGGATGTGGTCTTAAAGCCAATCCACACATTGAGTCTAGGGTCAAGATGTTAAAAAAGCATTACTTTGCTATTGTGGAGATGATGGGCGCAAGTGGCTTTGGTTGGAATGACAAAAACAAAATGATTGTGGTGGAGAAGCAAATTTATAAGGAATGGACGAAGGTAAAATCCTAACTTTCTTTAGTTCAAATTTGTATATTCTAACATTTTAATATTATCCTGCTTTGTTGTTTTACTTTTGATTTTAGTCACATCCGAATGCTAGTGGCCTTTACAACAATTTATTCCCACATTTTGAGGAGTTAGGATCCGTTTTCGGTAAAGACAGGGCCCAGGGAGCCAATGCAGAAGATCCAGCTGAAGCGGTTGCTGCCATGGAATCTGAACTTGAAACGCAGATGAATAGGTTGCAAGGAGATCAAAGCATAGATCCAAGTTTGGCAAAAGCAGAAGCTGAATTTCAGGATGACTTTGAGGTATATACTAAGCTGTCAAACGCCTATAATCTATGCTGTAAATAGGTAGCTGTCAAATGAACTAGGCAGAGCTGTTTCTATATCAGTTTTACTTCAAATGATTGAATCAGTTTGCTTCATGATCTGTATATCCATGGAAACAAGCCACTTTTGCTTCCATCAAGGATCAAGTAAATTCCTCCAATGAGGTTGATCTAATAAATCAATTGTTTAATATTTTTTCCCCTTGTACAGTTGCATATTCTCTGAATTCCAATTGAAATGTAACCTCACAGGTTTTGATTGGGACACGGACAAGAAACGAAGGAATATGCTTAATTATATTCAATCAGGAGCTATTTGTGTGTGTTGTGAATTTTTGTGGTGACTGAAATTGGAATCCATAATTCCCTCTTACTTTTGTTGAATAGGCCCCAGTATGCTATTAAAAAATGTGTGTGTAGCTGTTGTTGCATGATTACAATTGGATCTTTTGATTGTTTTTTATGAGTGTTCTGTGGCTTTGTTGCATGCTCTAATTAGTATCCTACTAGCATCTGATTTATCAAATCAATATTAAATCACACCTGATTTTATGAATGCATGTCATGTTGACATAATTGGTGAACTTGTTAGTTATAACTTGGCTTTATTCTCTACTAATTTATTTTCCTAGAAAATGGATATAAACATTTGGTTTCATTGTACTTTTAGATGCCTGAGACTACAGGTGGTATGAGTTCTTCATCTACCCAACACAAGAATAAAAGGAAGAGAGATAACAAAGGTGTAAACTATGAAACGGCTGAGGTGATAGCTGACTCAATCAAAGATATCAAATCTGCATTGGAAGTGCATTCTACCCATATATCGGACTTGGTTACTTGCTTTAAGGTCGAGAAGGAGGGAGTTGATAAAAGAATGAAGCTAATGGCTATGTTAAGAGATGTTGAAGGCTTGTCTATTGATGAAAGAATGAAGGCTACCATTATTATTTCAAGGGACAACAGCTTGATTGATGTGTTCTTCTCACTCATACCAGAAGATATATTGACATTCGTGAAGACAGTTATTAACAATTATTCTTAGATTTTAATTTTCTTATTTTAGGATAATCAAGTGGCTATATGTATGAATTGTTAGCTCTTATGTTGGATTTGAATTGGTACTTAGATTTGATATATCGTATTTATGGATTATTATTAAGTTTGAACTTATATTGTGACATTTACATCAGTTAGTTTGTGCTACATATCACTTTTATAGACTTATTGAGTTTAATGTGATTGAAAATTAATTGTTTAGTTTAAATTAATGGGGGTATATTGGAAATTATATTTAATTATGAATTCAATGTGATGAGAAATTAATTGTTTAATTTAAATTGATAGGGGTATTTTGGGAATTATAATTAATTATAAGTTTAATGTGATTAAAAATTGAATTTTTAGTTTAAATATGTAGGGGCATTTTAGGAATTATACTTAATTATGGGTTTAAATGTGATTAAAAATTGAATTTTTTAGTTTAAATATGTAGGGGCATTTTGGAGAAAATACACAATATTCCCGGGAATATTTATGTCAACCAAACACAGAAATAGTTTATTCCTGGGGTATATTATGTAAGATTCCTAGGAATTTAATTCGCAAACTAAACATAGGAATAGTTTATTCCTGGGAATAATATTCCTGGGAATATTAATCCCAGGAATGTAAAATCACTCTGCGAACCACACGCCCCCTTAGAGTGACAAGGGGATATACTCCATGTTTAATAATTAAGTGTCATTTCCATTAGATCCACTTTCAGTATTTATTTTTGTTAAAGTGTCACTTAGTCAGTGACAGATCAGAAAAATTAGGTGATGGGGCAAAAATAATATATAAGCATAATAAAAATATTCTATATAGCTTTTATCTTGATGTGGGATCAATATTATAAAATAATAGGGGCAAAATGATTATACATCTAAACACCTAATGAAAATTTTAGATCCTAATTGGGGCATGACCCCTCTCCCCTTATACATAGATCCACCCTTGCACTCAATTATTACATATAAAATATGGGTTTAATTATTTTCTAAATCCCTATATTTTCACTTAATTTTTAATTAAGTCCTTAAAGTTTAAAAATTTATAACTAGGTTCTTGTAGTATATATAATTTTTTAATTAGGTCCCTACTGTTATAAAAAAATAAAAATATTCATAGAATATTCCATTTCATGAGAGGATGAAGAGGGAGATAGAAATTGAATATCCATGAAATATTTCATTTTTTATAATGATAATGACTTGATTGAAAATTCTTATATACTATAAGGGCATAGATATAAACTTTTAAATTAGAAGAACTTAATCGAAAATTAAATGAAATTATGAATGCGTTTATTTTAGATTTTGAAAAAAAATTATTATAAAAGTTAAATTTTATATATAACTAAAAAAGTTCAAAATTGATTTTTTTTCATAAGGTACTAATTTTATCTTCCATAAAAAAGCTGAAAAATTTTTTTTTTTCAATTTCAATCATCCTTTTTATAAATTATCCAAATATACTAAAAGTGATTTTTTTTTATAAAAAGTGATTTTTTTTAAAATAATTACAAACAAATGCATCCTGTATGAACTTGCAGAATAATTAAACATAAAACATATCAATCTTACGTACTAAAAGCATGCAAAAATTTCCCTTGGAGCAATGGTCCATTTTTTTTTTTCTTTTGGTGTACATACGAAAAGAAAAGAGCAAAAAGAAGAAAAACTAGCCACGCAAATGAACAACCCCATCTGTGTCTGAAGCCATCAGGGGCAGCAACGCATCAGGGGAAAATCCTAGTTCAAAGAGGAGCTGTCTGATTTGCTCTCTGCTTTGCCAAGAAGTCTGCAAAATGATTCGCTTCTATAAACACATGCAAACTAAAGAAAGTGAAAAATGTTATATAAAGTGAATTGTCTTTGATATAAAAAATGAAAGTATATTTAATTATTCTCTAATTACTGAATAGATTACAATTATAATATAATACACTTTTGCACTTGGTAAAGATAATATAATGCGCTTTATTTAAAGAATAATTAATTTAAAAAGGAACGCTATTGTTATTTTAAAAAAAACCCGGATCTTATAACCCGACCCAGTTTCGTTCTCCATTTTTCTGTAGAAGGCGAAAATATAGAGCGAGAAAGGAGGCTGCTTTTTCTCCTCACTCCCTCCCTCTGTTATTGGGCACCCTCTAATCGCGTCATTGTTTACAGTGAGAAAAGTACCTACCCAAAGCCTATTCTTTTTTGTTTGATTGGTTGCTGAGAAGTGAGAAAGGGAACATAATATTGGTTTCCTACCCAACTCAACGAATGAAATTCAATTTTTTAATTGACTAATTTATTTTAATATAAGAATTGAAATTAATTCTTTTATAAATTAAATTGTAGTTAGAATTCAATTTTATTTAATTAAAACATAAACACCCAGTAAGACATCTGTTATCAATAAACAAATAGATAAACACGCTAATACTAACATGTTTTGTAAGTTTGTATGCTACTTTTAACGAAGGCCTTTGCAGCTGTGTTTTCAGTTTAATTCCTACTTTTCCTGGTCGTCAAAGAAAACTGAGCTTCGTCACTGTATGTATGCCAAGTAACTAGCTTGTTTTCATTCGATTGAATGTTGCTTGTGTTCTTGATGAAGCCAAGGCTTGAATTTTAGTAGTCACTTCTTCTGAACTCAGCATCTTATCCCCGTATTTTTTTTTCATTTTCAAGTGGTTAGATTAGGGGGTTGCTATTTGGTTTGTTCTGCTTTCTCATTTGTTGGTGTCTGTCTTTGTCCGTATCACGAAGGAAGATGATAACAACTTGCGCGAGGCGAGCCTTATCATTGTGTGGGATGACATGACGGGAGCTTAGGAAATGAGCACATCTCCTTCACAACATCAAAGATAAGATTGGATCGGATCCATCCCATTGTCTCCTTCACAGCATTTATCGTCTTGTGATCAAGGTGAGCTAATCGACAAATGCTTTTGATGGATATGTCTTGTGCACTCTTTTCTTATCATTTTGTTATAGTGTGTGTGAAATGCCCCTCTGCATCGCCTTTGATCATGTCATGATGCACACTACACTATAGTTGCTCAAATTACAATGTTTTTATTTTATTTTTTTTTTCCCCCCTCTTTTTAATTTCTCTATGGATTTTGTTAGGATGCTTCTGATAGGGTTGAGGTTTCTGACTAACTCGCATGAACACTGTCCAAATGCATGTCATATAATACTTTAGTATAATATATTCTTTATGATTTTGAGTATTTGAGTCTAATGAAGGATTTCCTTCATTGTCACTGCATTAATTAATTAGTTTTGGTTAGTTGTGTGCTGAAGTCTATTTCTTATGAAGGATATAGTATTCTCTTTTATGCAAAACCAGAAAGAAGGGTCTTTTATCAATCGTAGGATCTATGTCCAAATAAATGTCTCCCCTGTACAAAAACATCTTATGGCCTGCTGTCTTGCTTGACATAGGGCTACTAACTGTGGTTTTTGAAGGTTTTTAATACTGTTATTGTTTTTCACAAAAACAGTTTTTCGTTTATTTATTTTTTTTAGTGTTTTTGAAGCTTTCTGTATAGAATAGACAGCAATATCAACACTGTAGATTAAAGTTTTACCTGAATTATTTTATTCAGAAGGGCTGTACCCATGTAGAGACACGTGACAGTGAGACACACACAACTGTGTAAATTGTAGTTTGTATCTTGTCTAAAACTATGAATGCTTTCTATGTATCAATATATCAACTACGTACTGATGGGCTTTCAGCCCCGAAGTTTATCAAAAAAAGAAAAAAATATATCAACTACTGATACTTTTATCAATATAGCGAGGTATAATGGCATCACTTAATCCATTTAGCGAACCCCATTTAGTAAGAAGAGAGTCTGTTGTTGCTGTAGTTCTTGTAATATACAATATTGCATCACAATATAGTATATGAAGGGATAACGGGACAGACTCGTACTCAAAAATGAAGATAGGGAAACTCTATTTCTAGAATACCATGGAATCCCAAAGATTATGTCTCATACATGATATACTCCACATTACAGACTAACAAGAAAAACATTAATTTGGCAGTCAAACATCTGGAACAAAAAGCACTTGCACACATTCAAAAAAATGAATATCCCATGGCCATAAATACTTCCTCATGTGCGTTTGACAACAATTGGACTCGTGACAATGTGCTTTCCATTTGTCCACCGCAACTCCCCAAATTGGTAATTCCCCCTCCGAGTCACACTTGTTGCCTGCACAATAACCCGGAATGCCTTCCTCTCGCCAATTCTCTTGAAACTCAAGGAATTTGGTACAACAGCAATCCTAAATCCAGGTAAGCTTGCAGTTGCAACATATGTGCTTGGAGGCCCAACGTTGGTGACCGTACGAGTAACATTTTCTGGACTTAACCCAAGATTTGGCAATGTGATTGAAGGGTAGTTCAAGTCTGTCACTCTGTGAGTTCCTGAACAGATGAATTTGTTGTTGGAGTTGAGTGCTGCAATGAGCTTTTGGTCGTATCCAGAAGCACATAAGAAATTCAAGTAATCAACAGTCCTGATGTCATAAACAAGTCCAGGGTCCATTGCAAGGTCAGGTTGAACATGTCCTGAGCCATAAGCGAAGGGGGTAGCTAATGTATTGTCAAATGCATCTTGAATAGGCCCGTTGATGTTATCCCGTGTGCTTGCTGGAAAGTGGAAACACACATTTAAATAATTTGAAATCTTGCCAAAAGTCAGGCATGCATATCATACAGCATGAAACAAGAAATTCTTTGATGGAAATTTCCCTCCCTCAGTGTATGAATCAATCTTTATTTAACATGTGTTAAGGTATATAAGTCAAATTAAATGTTCATCGATATATATTCATTACCATATGATATATATTTGTAACCATAATTTAAGACATGTGAACGATTGATTTACATGCCAATATATGGTTGGAAATTTCCATCTAAGAGTTTCTCAGCGTATAACAAACAGCACATGTATATATGAAGTACCAGTGGTCATGATTGCTGATTTAATAGCTGCAGGACTCCAATTAGGATGACGAGTTTTGAGAAGACCAGCAACGCCAGCTATATGGGGGCAAGACATAGAAGTTCCTTGTAGTACATTGAAATGAAATCCGCGGCGTGTGTCTGATGGCAGGTTAGATGCACTTGCTGCTAATGAATAGGCAGCAAGTATGTTCACTCCTGGTGCAGTTATATCAGGCTGAAAACACATGACAAGAAACTGTCATAAAAAAACACTCACGGCAACATGAATTAAGGAGTGATTAGTAATAATGAATTGAATGGTGTGGGAATGCGCATATAGTTGATAATGAATCATAGACCTTGAGTATTGATGGCTGAATTGCATTTGGTCCTCTCGATGAGAATGAAGCCATAACCGGAGCTGGCTTTATTCCAAGCAATGTTTTTGCTGCTGACATGGTGAGAGCAGGGTTGCTGCAACATTTTACGCATGCATAAGTGGAGTAGCAGTTTATTTGAAACTATTGTTTCAAAATGTAACAATTTTAATTGTTATGGATCATTACTTGGATGTGTTGGTAAACGCATTAACATTTTTTCCCCGATTATTTGATGGTGCAGTTGTAGACAAAACATGAGGCTCAGCTAGAACTGTATTTCCACTTTGAGCATCATTTTCCATAATCATTCCTGCTGCCCCAGCAGATAGAGCTTCTTGACCCGCAGCAACTGATCTTATTTTCCCTTCTCGAAGGCACACCACTATTTTGCCGTTTGCTTTCGCGGGATCAAGTGTTCCAGCCCTACAAAGTTGACTGCAAGAAAATACATGTGTTGTGTATGCATACATGATTGAATTTGTATGACTTTCAAATAGATGTAATAAAGAGTTAAACTTTTTTAATGATATGGCTATGTGCATAATTGAAAGCAAAATTAAATCCTAATGTATTATTGTCATAAATATTGAAAACAAAAATCATATCTGTCTTTTGTTTTCCATTGAAGAAAGCTTCATATATAAGACTTGTACTCACGCATCTCGAGTTGTGGCATTGGCCAGTCTAGCATTAGCAGCAAGGATCAAAGGAAAGGACTGCCCAGGTGGCAAGGTGACAAAAAGACTGGCTCCCTGGTAATCCAAGTTAATATGAAACCAATAAATTCAACACATTATATTATAACCACATCCAAGATCAATCTAGCTCTAGTTGAAAATTACTTAATTGACAATATCAAAAGAAGAATATGAATAATGAGAAGGATGATCACTATACCGTGACTTGTTGACTGTTACCAAGAGTTATAGTACTGCTGAAGTCCCTATCTATTGTGCTAGCAGCAACTGTGAACAGCCAAGGAGCCACATTGAGAACAGTTCCAGGTTGTGGGCCATCATTTCCTGCAGAGGCAACAACAACTATATTGTTGGCAAGTGCATGGAATGCCCCTATGGAAACCTCATCAGTGAATATCTCATTGGCACTGATTTCAGTTCTGCCTCCAGCAGAGATGGAGATAACATCAACACCATCACTTATGGCCTGGTCAATAGCTTTCAACACATCAGCACCATGGCAACCGCCCTCATCTGTCACAGACCAGCACGCTTTGTAGGATGCAACTCTGGCACTTGGGGATCCACCCTTTGCAGTACCATTGCCATTACCAAATACATTTGCACCTGGAACAAAGTTGCCACCAGCAGTTGATAGAGTGTGGGTGCCATGGCCTACAAAGTCACGTGCTGAATGCTGTGATTGGGGGATTTTCTTTATACTCGCCTCATAAGCTCTGCTGAAGAATCTTGCTCCAATCAGCTTCCTGTTTTATATGCCAAAAGTTAGATACATGAGAAAATCAATCCTGTTAATATAGTATATATACGCTGATATGCATAGCCTAGGTGATCTATATTTGAAAATAAGTTACTAGCACACTAAATTTTGTATATTTGATTGATCATTGTGCAAACAATTAGTGTTCAGTTTGTATCATGTGTTGATAAAGTATGGTGATCAATTTTTATTTTGTTAGTGAGTTTATAATGTAATAATTAACGTGGATTATATAATAATAATTGGCATTAAAGTAGTGTATTGAAAGCAAAAAAACTAATCAACAATATCATTTATCATACAAAACTTTGTTTCATATCTATATCTCTCTTATGTTTCATTGATCAATTCTGTTTCAGTTTATCTGATATTCTCTGCATTTATCTTAAGAACAACCGAATTGAATTAAATCCACCTGTCTCACCTTGTGGTAATAGATGCCTCATTAGTTGTGATAAGATTCTCAATACACGTAGGATTCTAATTCAGTTTTTGTTTTGCAAGATAAGTGATAATTTTTTTTGTTTGAAGACTTGAATCAACTCGACCATTTCTTAATACCTCTGCTACCATCATATTATATATGAAAACACTATTACATATCCATCTTTTTAAGTGGTTTAGAAGATGTTAAACAGAGGATCATTCTAAAATGGGACAGGGTGCTCCATGGTCCTTGGCCCGTATGTGTGTATTTGTTCTATGGGCAAGGAGTGGGCGGCATTTAACCTGGGCCTCTTTTGCACACGACCAGGACGGAGCAAGTGTATACAATCATTGATCGCGTGCATTTTGGAAAAATACTTGTATCTACAACAAAAAAAGTTTGATGAGTGGTTGTATGATGTTTTGGAGGAAGAATGCATTTCCTCCCGGACGAGGATAGAACTTCTCTGCATTTTGAGGATGTGTCAGGAAAGGAGAAGTGATACTAGCTAAAGTAGCAATATCGAGATACTTGAGAATTTTTAAATCCAGCCCTTGTCTTCTATGTAATATTAAAGTGAGAATTTTCAAACCCACCCTTAAAAGTCACGTTAATACTTGTTGGAGTAGGCTTCTCATGTATATTTGTAATTGGTGGACGTAAATACTTTGTTATGTATTTTAAATACTTGCTGAGCTTTACCCTTTTTAGTTTTTATCTATTATTTCTTATATTATTTATTAAGAGTTTAATTTTTATACATTATCGGTATAAAAAAATTTACACTATTATTTAATTATATATTAACACATCAATAAAAGTGGTTAAGTCTTACATTCACTATTTGAAAAGTCATATAAATAGAATGATTTAATTAGATGATAGTGTAAAAAAGTTTTGCACTGTTAATTTATAGAAATTAAATTCATTTATTAAATAGAATATTTATTTATTTATATTTATGATGATTACATATAATCTGTATTATCTATACTTAAGATTAGAATTATTCTATTAGAGCCAATTACTTCCTTTTTTCCATTTATAAATAAGACTAAAATTTTAAATTAAAAAATAAAATAAATGATCTCTTTTATTACTAAAATTTTTATATATTTCTATGCTTTATATATTTCATCCTTATTAATGCCTTTTCCCTTCTTCCTCTTTAAAATTCTTGATTGCTAAGATATTATTTTAGTGAGCTTTTATTTTTTCTTTTTTTTTTTCATTTTCTACTTGATCGTGCAATTGTACAATTACATATATGTTTCTCTTGCTAGAATTCGTTTGATTTTTATTCCCTACTATATTCATTATGCTATTTTAGGTGCTTCATTAATGGTATTTTCCGTGTTGATCCCATTGAACTAAGTGATACAGTAATCTGTAAGGTAATACCTTTAAAGAAAAAATTATGGATAAATTTCTTTTGGGTCAGATATAATTTTATATTATGATAAAATAAGTAATTCAAATGTATAAGTAACATATTACATTGATTAATCTAGACTTTAATTGTATATATCATAGGATATAGAATATTATAGATTATAGATAATATGTGTAGTAATAAGTATTTTTGTTCTCTTACTAGAGGCTGGGCAGGGTAGTATATGGGATAGAGATAAAGTAATCACTACTCACTTGGGAGTATAGACTAAATTTTGAATGAAATTATTTTTGGACAAATTTAATTTGAAATCATGAAAGATCAATAAGTTATCTAAATGGATGAGAGAGTGACACATGATATAAAAATAAATTAATATAAAATTGATTTAAACATATATAAAAACATATTAAACAATGGAGCTATAGTTTAATAAAAATAATAAATAAATTTCTAAAGTTAGATGAGTCTATCAACTATTGACAATTGTGCCTGTCACGAGTTTTCTGTTAGGTACAAATCCTAGTCCCAATAGCTTATGCAAATGACTGACTTAGAGCAGGGTAACGTTTGAAATTTTAAGAGTTTTATGGGAGAAAAACAAAAACATAGAAAACTGCTTATACGCTGGACAAAGTGAAGGTTTCATAGAGGAGCAAAAGATACAAGCCCCAGGCACTACAAGGAGTGGGATAACTTCTTGAAATTGCACAAAACCCATAATGCACAGTACATACGCTCAGTACACTTTGGATTATAATATACCAATGGTAGGGATTAACAGCAACAAATATCATAAAATACTTATAAATAATAACATAACTTTGAAATTACTCTTTGCTCCTTCTCCTTCCTCTTTCTCATGCTTTCCACTACACTAGCTATTGCCGCTGGCGAAGCCCCTACCTCACCGTCAGACATCAAGGCTCATCGCACCATTGCCATTCGCCTCGTCCTTAACCACGACAAAGCATTTGTACATTTAGTTACGAAACCATTTGGTATAATTTGAAGCTTCTTCCATCCAAAATAACAAAAAAAAAGTGAAGCTTCTCACCAATGCTCGTCAAGATGATGTTGATGAGAGAGGCATGGTTGTCAATTAAAAGTATTGGGAGGAGAAATGACTAGGTGGTACTTGGCATCATCTGGTTGTTAAAGTTCTACCTTCTTACTTGACCCAAAAAAAAAAAAAAGTTCTACCTTCTTATAGCCCTAGTTTTCTCTTCAATCTCCTTGAGATTATGTTACTTTGCTAGAAATAAGGTGGTGGTTGTTTGGGGAAAGGGACCGACTTGCCAGAAAGAGAAAGGTCGAGATCGGGGAAGACAAAAATATTGTAAAGGAACAAAATAGAGAGAAAATTATTAGGGATATTTAAGTCCATTTATGGACTATTTTAGAGGATCATCACAAGCTGCCAAACGTGGTCAGACATGTTAACACCACCAATTACTTTCTAAATTCAAATGTGACTCTTCTTCTTCTATATTTGCATTATCCTACCCTCCCTGTCATACTCCACAACTTCACCCTTACATGAGACAAAATTATGTGACAATAGATAACTTTAGAAATTTGATTTATGATTGCATATATAACTAAGTGAGGCTGTAATGACTGCATATTTATGATCAAGGAGGGTGCATCAAGAGTTCTCTATTTTTCACTGATTTCACCATGGTTTAGCTAGTGTCTCTTACTATCGCTATAAATTACAATACGTATCAGTGTGAGTAGAATTTTGAACTAAGATAACTTTTAGTTAGATTGATTGCTAAGAATATAGTATACAACACTAGTTTAGTTATTGTTGCTTAATTAGTTGAGCACCCTTCCGGCAAAATCATTGGAGGTTCTTTGGTTGGATCTACTTACCTTGTCGGGCTCTATACATGTCATCCAACTTCAAGTTATTTGGAGATTAGAAAAGTGTATCTTCGCTACCATTGCTTACCAAAACAAGTTATCATTTAATTTTTTTGACTGAATTATTTAATTACATAACTATATAATTATTTTATCATGAATATATATATATATATATATATATATAAAAGTTGATTATATTATTAAATGTATTTGTTTTTTGATCCCCAAAGAGGTCTGTGATTGAGTTAATCTATATAAATAATTGCAACAGCTTGAAGCACGGGGAAGCAGTGAAAGAGAGAGAGTACCTGTTGCATGCAGCTTTCTTTGAACCAGGGAGCTTGTCAATTTCACAGACTTTACCTCCACGCCATTTTGCTGGGACAGGGCCTATTCCTTTGTCAGTAAAGCTCTTGGATTCAGGCCAAACACCTATTCAAGAGGTTAGGTTAGGTTGGGAAAAAAAAAACTTAAACCTATCATTTTTTTAATAACAAGTGATAAAAAAAGAAACACATTTTTCACGTTAAATTACATATAGTTTCTTTACTGTTGACCCTCGATCTCATATAAGATTCTTATATCACGAAGATTAATTACTATTTTTACCTTATAAAATATTAATAAACACACGGATTTAAAAATGTATCTTATAGCCAACTGGTCCCAAATTTTGGGATACAGAATGGTTAGGTTATAAGAGATGAAAATGCGTGAAGATGTTCCATTTAGATTAAGGAAAATGCTAGACAACTATAAATTTATTCAGAATGACATAAGTCTTTAGATGAATTGGCGGGTTATATTATTCCATTTCATTCAGTCATCATAATAATTTTTGTCAAAGATTTTGTACATATACATTTTTTTCTGGATGTGTAGCATTATTTTAAAACCAAAACAAACAATGCTCAAGCTCAAGAAATGAGAGATCAACTCTGTAATAAACTTTCCAATCTTGTTTGCCTTTCAATACTGAAGAAAGCATCTGCCAGCTCAACAAAGCCTGTTTCTCTTAGTCGAGTAATTGAATTAGAAAATAAGAAGGCATCTAATGAGTTATATACTAAGAGAAATTGTTCTTAATGGCTCAAACAGCAGAGAAATTAAATAAAAAAAAGAGTTGTTTTGTATCCGTAGTACGTACCTTAAATTTTGTAGATCATATCTTTCACTTTTAACTAATTTTTAATAGGACTGTTCACGATTAGGTTTAGTACGATTGTGAGGTAAAAGTTCAACCGATAATAAATTTTACTTTTGATTTGTTTTAATTGTATTTGAAGAATGAAATAAAATTAAAATTGATTTAAATTGGTTTGAATTTGTCAAATATTGGGCTTTTACTAACACTTTCATGCAATATAACAAACAAATTTAATAACATTAAATTGTAATATTTGGCCAACTATAGCTAAAAAGGAATTCAGGCCTATTTACTTTCAGTTTCCAGTTTTCAGCTTTTCATTTTTTAGGAAATTGTGAAGGAAAAACTGAAAACTGAAATTTATAGTTTTTAGAATTTTCAATATTTCCTTCACAAAATCTGAAAAACTAAAAATGAAAATTGAAAACTAAAAATTAAAAATTAAAAGCAAACAGGCCCTTAATTGCTTTCTTCAATCAATACATCAATTTTGTAGGGTATTATTATTATTTCTTATTTTTTTTATATTTCTATTATAATAGTTGGTATATTAAATAATAAACCGTACAAAACAAAAATTTTCTCATTTCTGTAGCATCTAAGACTTTCTGAGATGTTAATTAATAGATTGCCAGTGACAACTATCATTTATATAGCTAGAATGCTGATCTAAAGAATTTTAATGTAAAAGAACAACCAAACAATTCTGATGATTTTGTCTGTAAAGCATATAGAGCACGTGGTGCCATAGAGTGTACATGTGGTAAGTGATGGGTGATGACAAAACTCACCTGTATCAATGTTAGCGATGATTGTATTTGCACCAAATCTTCCTTTTTGCCATGCTGTGTTCACGCCACTTCTGCGCAGTCCAAGAAACTCCCATGAACGGGTAGTGAGCGGTTTATGCTCTTTGCTCAAGAACACTGACACTACCATTGGGTTTTCTGCACCATTGGATTATAACCATTAAGTGTTAACTAATAACTAGCTATTTTGAAACTAAGTTTAAAATGACCCGGTATTCATTGCTTAAGTTCTGGCAAAAAGATAAGTTCAAAAAATAGTAATTTAATTTGAAAGATATATGTTGATAACAATGTAAGCACATGCTTAATTAATTACTAGCAATTTGTGCTGCTTCTTCCTCTTCAAGTAGTGCAGCAAAGCCATTGATGTGTCTATTATATGAATAGATTGTTGCTTCTTTGGCCTTCTCATGGCTGCAAATTAATGATCAATATATACAGTTACTAATCCATTATAGCTTCTTCCACACTAGTTAGAGCTTAAGACATAGTTTAGCGATTTCATTATTCTATATATACCTTCCCAAAACTGAACCCAGTAAATCATAATGAGAATATGTGGCGGCTTCAAGGTCATAAGAGGAAGGAGCTGGACCATGAGAATGTGCTCCCAAGTATACAATGTAGCACTGAAATTAAAACAGCGAATCAAACACCGACATTTGCTGTTAAGGGTATATATATGTATAAAAAAATAATGTATCCTACATCACCATCGCAAACTCGATTCCAAAAGCAGAGGCTTGAAAACAACAATGAGCAATTAAATAAGGAGCCTACCTTTGTGCTGGCATGGACGGCGTTCAACAAGAAAGTGCAAAGAAGAAAAGATGAAACAAGAAGATCATGGAGGTGAAAAATAGAGCTACCCATTCTTTTCAGTTGGTCTTTGGGAAGTGCAAAGTGGGCACTGGGCCTCTGCTAATTCTTCTCCTTATGTAATGAAACTTCTGTCTTCTTTCGGAGATAAACAAAGCCATATATTTTTGTCCCTCTTATGTTGCTTTTTTTTTTTTTTCTTCAATTCATTA
Organism: Dalbergia cultrata; assembly: GCA_031216105.1. Taxonomy (NCBI): domain Eukaryota; kingdom Viridiplantae; phylum Streptophyta; class Magnoliopsida; order Fabales; family Fabaceae; genus Dalbergia; species Dalbergia cultrata. The sequence goes on along the minus strand of CM062353.1, from coordinate 85,749,421 downwards.
TAAAGGTTGTTTTTGCTCTATCTTTACTTTTTCTTTTGAAAACTCCAGAATGTTAAAACTATTTTTAATATAAAATTTACTTGTCAAAAGAATATAATATGTTTCTTGATTTTTAAATGAATTGATGAATCATATGATTTCATTTTATTTGACTAAGATAATAGTTTTTGTAGTAGTAATAATAATAATAATAAATAGGTTCTATTAAATAGATATTTTAAATTGTATAAATTAATTTTCTTTTTCACTCAATTTTTTCATGCATTAAATTTACGATGACGTAGGATGTCACATTAGTTCAAGGCATAATAAATTTTCGGATTCAGAGAACACTTCTTACAAATGAACTTATATTTATTTTGTTCTTAAGGAGAGACAAATGGAGGTTTCAGCTTGTAAATATCGAATACGAGACTCTGTTATGCACCACTTGGACAACCCTATGCAATTTTCATTCTTAGTTGTTTTTTGAAGGCATGTTCCTCGTGTGTATTTATAGTTTATTTTGTAAAAGTAAAACTCATCATCAAATAAAACAAGCATAGGAAAGGAATCTCAACATTTCCATCCTTCCATTGAAAGAATCAAACCATCATCAAGCAACCCGAAGAAAGTCTTTTATCATCACAGTATTGAGGATCGAGAGAGTACACTACACGGAATACGGATATTAAGTAGCAAGTAGCAACTAAGTCAAGAGGAGGACTAATGTATTTTAAATGTCCCTCACCCAGGAATTAGGGAAGAAGAAAGAAAGAAAGAAGGTGGTAGCTCACGTACAATTGACATTAAATGGTAGTATTTTTCCCCCAATCTTTTTTTAAGGCTACCGGAGGTCTACATCTCAGCTCGTGCATGTCATTCATTATAAATAGAAATTTTTATTCTAGAAAAAGAATGGTCACATATAAAATTGGATTAGTTAGAACTAAATAGCAGTGTATAGTACTGCATCTAGTTTATCCTTCCAAAATGTGAACATGATCTATCGTTGAGCTAAATAAAAGCAGCAGCAGAGAGGACCCGTCATCCTTAATGGTTCATACATATTTTGACTGTTCTTAATTAATTTTATGTAAGACTTAACTTAAGAAATAAAAACAAAAGGTTTGTTGTAATGTAATGGTTGACAACTAGAATTCAAATAAAGGCTGCTCCATGGCTACCTTTTTAATAATCTTGAGAGCCACATGATATGATATTGGACAACAACCATGTGACTAACCAGCTGCCTGAAATAGACTTATCATTGAGACGATATATAGTAGTAGGCTAGTAGCCAAAAGAGATAGCAACGTCCATAATGCGTTGTTATTTTTGCTATGTGTATATGGTAAGTGGGGATTCGTAAAGTCATTTTTTTGTTGGTCTTTGAAACTCGAAAATGCATAAGAATATTATTGGAACAAAAAACAGCGAATCAAAAACCAACATTTGGTGTTAAGTATGTATGTATAAAAAATAATGTATCCTACAAGACCATCGCAATCTCGATTCCAAAAGCAGAAGCTTGAAAACAACAGCATAAAATGAGCAATTAAATAATGGACGGCGACCAACGAGAAAGTGCAGAGAAGAAAAGACGAAACATGGAGGTGAAAAATAGAGCGACCCATTCTTTTCAGTTGGTCTTTGGGAAGTGCTTAGTGGGCATTGGGCCTCTGCTAATTCTTCTCCTTGTGTAATGAAACTTGTGTCTTCTTTTGGAGATAAAAAAGGCCATATATTTTGTCTCTCTTATGTTGCTATCATTCTATCTTTCTTTTTTTTCTTTCTTCAATTCAGGATAAAGGTTTTTTTTGCTCAATCTTTCCTTTTTCTTTTGAAAAATCCATAATGTTAAACTTTTTTTAATATATAATTTAGTTGTCAAAAGAATACAATATGTTCTTTGAGTTTTAGATGAATTGATGAATCATATAATTTCATTTTATCTGACTATGATGATGGTTTTTGTTAAAAAAAAAATTAATTAGATTTTTTTATGCATATATAAATAGGCTTTATTTAATAGATTTTTTAAATTGATAAAATTATTTTTCTTTTTCACTCACTCGATTTTTTTATACAATAAACTTAGGGTGACAGAATGTTACATTAGTCCAAGGTATGATAAGTTTTCAGACCTAGAGAATATTTCTTACAAATGAACTATTTTTATTTCATTATTAAGGAGAGATGAATGAGGGTTTGAACTTACTACTATTAAATATGAGACTCTTTCATGCACCACTCGAATAACCCTTTCCAATTTTCACTCTCGGCTAATTGTTCAACGCATGTTCCTTGTTTGTATTTATTAGTTTATTTTGTGAAAGTAAAACTCATCATCAAATAAAACAAGCAAAGGAGGGAAACTCAACATTTCCATTCTTCCATTGAAAGAATCAAACCATCATCAAGCAACCCGCAGAAAGTCTTTTATCATCACAGTATTGAGGATCTAGAGAGTACACTACATGAAATGCTGATGTTAAGTTGCAACTAAGTATTGAGGAGGACTAATGTACTTTAAAGGTCCCCACCTAGGAATTAGGGAAGAAGAAAGAAATAAAGAAAAATGACATTAAATAATGATATTTTTTCTCCCTTCTTTTTTTTAATGCTACCAGAGGTCTACATCAACTCGTGTTTCTCATTCATTATAAATAGAAATTTTTATTCTAGAAACAAGACTGGTCATATATAAAATTGGATTAGTTAGAACTTAGAACTAAATAGCAATTAATGTATAGAACTGCATCTAGTTTATACTTCCAAAATGTAAACATAATCTAACGTTTGAGCTAAATAAAAGGACCCGTCGTCCTTAATGGTCCATATATATATTGATTGCCCTTAATTAATTATATGTAAGACTTAACTTCAGAAATAAAAACAAAAGGTTTGTTATCATGTAATGGTTATTCAAATAAAGGCTGGTCCTATTACCAAAAAAAAAAACAGCTGGTCCATGGCTTTTTTTTTTAATAATCTTGAGAGCCACGTGATATGATGTTGGACAACAACCATTGACTAACCAGCTAACTGAAACAGACTTATTATTGAGACGATATATAGTAGCAGCAAAAAAGAGACAGCAACTTCCATAATCCGTTGTTATTTTTGCTAGGTGTATGCTGTCAGTGGGAATTCGTAAAGTCATTTTCTTCTTGTCCTTTTAAACTCGAACATTTCAGGAAAGGGAAGAAAATTTTCCCTTCCTCTGCAGAATCACCTACAGCTGCAAAATGAAATAAATTGAGGTGGTTGGAAGATTTTTATAAATGCACCATGGCTTTGTTAGAATTCATACATGCTTAAAGAAGGTGAAAACAGAGAGACGAACAAGAGATTTATGTGTGAATGAACAGAATATTGAAAGCTGCATTGAATGCAAGAGTACAGGGTATTTATATTGGTTCATTGGTTCTATTAGCTTCTCCTACAAGCCAAGTGATTTGGCGGGAGAGACAGATAACCATTACAGCTGTCATTAACAACTAACTAATCATCTAACAACATTGCAATTACAGTTATCAGGAGTGAAATGCCTATAAAAGGAGACCCAAACCCCACCAAGAATGCATCCCATTCTGTGAGTAATTTCCATAGAGAGAGTGTAGTTTCCTTGTACAAGAGATAGCATTATTATTCACTCTTTATATTTAAAAAGACATAATTTTATATCTTTCAAATAGTAAAAATATTTTTTGTTTTGTTGGTGGATTATTTTCTTTCAACATTAGGAGGTTTTCTACATTAAACATTTTGTGTCAATTTAAGTTTTCTCAATTCTATTTAGTTACCTTATACTCTTTGCACAACTTTGATACCTTATATGGTCGCATCTTAGGTTAGCCTCACTTGCGAGGTACACCACACATCCTACAAATCCAATGGGTAGGATGTGGCGGAGTTTTGATACATCATTTAATAATATATAATACAAAATAATGATAATAATTTCCAAATTTTATTTTTGTGATATGAAATTAAATAGAATTTTATCCTATAATACTAAAATTAAACGGAAAGCTGGCTTTTTTACGCATAAAAAATAAAATAAAAAAGATTAAATACCAATATGCACTTGTAGTGAAATTAATCACCAATATACACTGATTGTGGTATAAAAACAATACATAAAATAGAGCTATATAATATGTGTATCTTGGTTGGTTGGAATACACAGCCAATACCCACGTATTCTATGTAAAAAAAACTACAAACAATATGTTGATACCCATCACGTATTCTACAAAAACAAAATTGATGGAATTCATGGCATGCACCAACGTATTGTTCAATAATACGTAGCCAAGTCCAACGTATTCTATTGGAACCAATGGAAGCTATAATAAAAATAATACGTTGATAATGTCTATGTATTCTGCATACGTATAGCCATCCGACCTCTATAAAATTCTACCCCAAAGTTGTGTTAACACTCAAATTACACCCTCTGTGAGTGAGTTTTTTTTTTCACATATTTAAAAATAAATGTCTGCAAGATATTATTTATTTGTTCATTATAATTGTGAAATTATTCAAAATTCACAAGATGGAGTAAAGTTTTGTGGTTAGAATCCTATGCTTATAAATATGCATTCATCTATAAGTCTTTCAGAGGTTCATAGCAAAATTCTTCACAAATTATGAGAAGGAAGCAAACAAATAACTCAGATGATATATCGGCTACCTATATTAATCAATCAAGGAGCAGTGCGATATGGAAGTTGCAGTATTGATACTGATGATGATTTGATAATGATGTTTGATTTCCATAGTCAGTTTCCCAATCTTCATGTTATGGAGATATTTGTAGCTGTGGGAGAGTTGCAACAAAGTTCTGAAGGATCAAATCCCCTTCAAGCTTTTGACGGGATGTCATTGGCTCAGCCTCCTATAATAATTTCAAGGGAAAGTCCAGCGCAAAATGAAAATGTTGGACAAGTAAATTTGGAAGAAGGGACTAGTGGCTCGATGCTGAGGGAACCTGCGGTAGAGGGTGGTAGAGAACTTCAACTAGATGGTCCAATTGCAAGGTATGAGCCTTATAATGAAGTGATTTCTGAAGAGAAGCCAAACGAAGGTAAGATTTAATTCCAATATTTAGAGCTTTTATATCTTTTAAGAATTAGTAATCATTTTTTTTTTTAATTTGTTCGAATCTTATTCTTGAGTCGAGTAAATATTTTTAATTTAAGTAGTGCTTTTTGTAAAATTTTTGTCTTTAGATAAAATTATCATCCATGGATTATTATTGTGTTATATTTATTTAAGAATGTAGTTAACTTATTTTGTAATATTGCTTAATCAGGTATTCATGTTTTATGTTATTTATTTTACTGTGATGTATGTAGTTAATTTTATGTAGGTTGCTATATGGCGTCTGATTTTTCAATAAAGGATTTATTGTTTAAAAAAATTGGAATATTACAATATAAGGAAAAAGTTAAATACTTTTAAAATCAAGTGACATAGTAGGAGCCGAGTGAAATTATTTAGACCTACAGAAAAATTAATCTTTATCATTGAGTATAATTAATTATTCACAATGAATGTTATGATATTTTAATATTACTTGAAATTTGTTAGTGTCGCAAGATGATGATGAAGAGATAGTGCCCCCAACCCAAACCTAGCCATTGACACAAACTCTCATGCGTTCTGAAAGTCAACGAGTTAGTCACTATTCAAGTTTGAATATGGAAGAAGCTCAAGGAAGCATGGAGGGAGGGATGAGGGACACTGTGGTTAGTGGATATACTGTGCAATCATCTGGAGAGTCCCCCTTGCAAGAGGGCTAACAATTTCCCAATAAAGAGTTTGTGTTGCTTGCAGTTAAAAGTTATAGTATCCGAAAGGGGTGTTGAGTACAAGGTGCATGAGTTAGATCAAACAAAATATCAAGGCAAATGTAAGCACTTTGGAAATGGGTGTAACTGGAGCACCTGTGTCACATATAGACAAAAGAGGGGGATATGGAAGGTGCGAAAGTATAACGGAGAGCATACTTGCTTAGCTAGAGGAGTTTCACAAAGCAATTCCCACTTGGATGTTGATGTCATCACAGAAGGGAAGCATAGAAGGGATGTCACAAAAGCCCAAAGGCGTGACTCCTGATATACCCACTTTGGCGTAGCCATAAGTATCTCCTGAGTGTCATATAGAGTCCAGATGAACTGCAGTTGTATGAAAGCCATAAGTACCTTGTGCAATTATTTGTATTAATCAAAATATTTAGTCCAAAAAATAATATACTTACATCATCATGCGACAGCAAATCAACTTGCATCCTCATCAGCTGTAGTCGATTGCTTGTAATATCCGGTGGACATCTATATCCACGTCACCTGAAAACAAATGCCATGTCCATATCTCATTTAAGGACCACCAATGTGTTTTGCTTTTCAATTAAATTTTTGAATTTTTATATTGCCTATTGTAATAAAGAGAAAGAGTTTTGAAATATAAACTTTTATAAGGAAATTTGACAAACCTGCGGGTCAGTGGAAACTGTATACCAGTATCAACTCTCGGACTCAGCCGTGGCATTCTACACCAAATCCAAGACTGGAACAAATATAGACATCCACTAAAATTGACGGCATAAATGCCACAAGCTCAGCTAAGTCTGCGGTAGAGTATAGACAACACATCATAACCCCAGTTGAGGCTCCCACACTCCTGAAAATCCCGCAGTAATGGGACGTACCTCACGTGTACCCTAGAAGAAGACATGTCTGCAAGCAGCACACCGCCAATTAGCAACAATATATATGCACGTGCTGACTGCATGATCCGTTCCTCAGTCTCCTATGGGCCCAACGGTAGAACCTCTCTCCTAAGCCAGTCCATGGAGAGTGTATTCTTATAAACCCTTCGATAATCCTCGAATGGCACCCTCCGTAGCAGCTTATCACAAAGCTCCCATATGTCCATTCCCTGATGATGGAGCCCCCATGATTCCGTGCAACCACTCACGGGTCCCCCATCCACTCGGAGTCCTAACTGGAATGCCACATCCTGTAGAGTGATGGTGCATTCACCTATAGGCAAATGCAAAGTATGTGTCTCGGGCCTCCATCGCTCCACAAATGCCGACAACAATGCATTATCATACTCAAAATATGGAATCTGTGAAGCATGCCAAAACCCTACTTGTATCAAGTATGACTGAATACGAACATCGGGAGCTGCACGGTCAAAGTCAGATCTACCGCGCAGAACTCTACGAGGCTACATAGATGACATAAAAGAAACAAAATTAATTTATTCCATGGCAACTTAAACAAACTAATTAAAGTACACTACACTTTCTAAATTCCATAACTCTAAAATCTTATAGTATAAGAAGTATTTTCAAATATTAAGGATAATTTTTGTTAATACACCTATGAAATTTACCTGCTATAACAAACAAGTCTACTAAAACCTATAAATTATAACCTACATTTAAAATGTCGAAGGTGGGGTCCCTAACCTATACTTTATTAAAATCTTAAATTGGAAATAAACTCATCACAAGCCTACATATTCAATTTAAATTTTTAAAATCAATTAGCAAAAAAATATTAATTTTCTTGTTAAAGTTAATCCCAAACAAAAATTTCTATCCTAAGTTTTCAATGTACAAAGCTATACTCCAATCTATTTGGAATAAAATTATAAACTTGAAGAAATGGGGACACTATACAAAATATATCATAATTATTATACTACTCACAATATTTTTTTTATTGAATTTTAAGAATTTTTTATTAAACTAAGTATTAATATACTATTTTTATTGCTAATTATACTATCAGTTATCAAGAATAAATAACAAAAATTTTTATCCTAAAATGTTCAAACTTAGAGTCTCTAAACTAATTGCAATAAAAATCATTAACTTAAAAAAATGGAAACACTAACTAAATTGATCTTAATTATTAAAATCTTCAAAATAATATTTATCTATTTTTAATATTTTTTTATTAAACTAAGTATTAATATACTATTTTCACTGCTAAATATAGACTATTAGTTATAAAGAATAAATAACAAAAAATTTCATCCTACAATATACAAAGCTAGAGTCTCTAAACGGATTGTAATAAAATCATAAATTTAACAAAAGGGAGATGCTACCTAAATAGAACTAAACTATTAAAATCTTCACAACATTATTTATTTATCTTTAAGAATTTTTATTAAACTAAATATTAAAATAAAATTTTTATTCCTAATTAAACTAAATATTAAACTAGTTATACAGAATAAATAACAAAACCAAATTTGTATTAACCCAAACTTTCTAACTTATTGTTATAAATAATACTCAGAACATTCAATCATAATAATGTAAAGAAAAAAAAAATTAATTTCTTAACTTACATGTGTCTCAAAATTTGTTAAAATGTGTCCACATTGATCTCTTGAATAAATATTATTATTTTCGGCCATACTAAAATATTCACTTGTACTAGTAATAATTTCTTCACCTCCTTCTCCCTTCCCGTGAATCTCAATTTTTCACTCTTTGAACTAGTAATAATTTCTTCACCTCCTTCTCCCTTCCCGTGAATCTCAATTTTTCACTCTTTGAACTTACCTCCATAATCCGTGAGTGGTCCCCGATTTGTTATATAATGGGTGAGATGAAGCAATACCTGGCTTGTCTTCACGTATTACTCCCAAGGGTGTGCGACAAGAATACGTCTTACACTGGGATGTATGGCAAAGGGCATACGGCGACTTCTCCCATGTATTCTCGCTGCTCCACCTGACACGAGTACAGTCTCAGTCCATGGCGTTTCGAAAGCAATACGTGAAATATATTCACGTATTCATCCTCATTCTGCTCCTCTAACACATCCAGTCAGTGTAAGAAATTATGTTTGTACATAATATGTGAAACTCAGTAACATATTATAGTACATTACACTATTTTACATACTTCTTTTAAATAAATATATATTGATAATTAATCTTACTATCTATGTAAATGCGTAATTAATATTTTTTTTATTTTTTTCCTTAAAAAAGCCACGGAAGTTTGTAGGAATATTTCAGAGTCATACAAATGAATTTTTGTCACTTTTAAAATACATACAATGCATTATAATAATTTTAAATTTTATTTATGTGATCCTAAAATTATATAAAATTTGACATGTGTGGTCCTAGATATATATAAATAAACTATTGTTGAAGTGTCCCAACATCGCACAGACAAATTTTGGTGATTTCTAGAATACAATTAATCACAATTCAATAGTAATTTAAAGAATTACTATAGTGTACCATAGTTAATTGGTGCATTGATAGACCCATCAATCTCGCTTATCCATTGGATAATAAAGTATGTGGTAGTCTCTTCCATTTTTTCTATTTTTGTTTATTGGTGATTTTAGTGACCTTTGCCAATCAATGGAATAACGTCCTATTCATTTCAGACGCAATTTTCGGTCCATCGACAATGGGCAATTTTTTGGGTCGTGTTAATATGGTCCGCCATGTGTTTCGGACTTTCACATGATCTTTCAAAATAATTATAAAATTTACCCTGTCCCTAGGTATCTTAATTTGCATTTCAGGTCCTTCTTCTATTTTATTTGCAAATAGAGTCAAGTTTTTCTTCACTTGCACTTATCGACAGCAGGATTTGGGGATTCAAGTGGGTGTTGGTGACAAACTTGAGCTTGTATTATGCCACAGACAAATCCAAACCCTCACAATTTTACAAAGATTTGCAAAATAAAATGCATTACTTTTATTTTTATGTCAAGTTGTCATCCTCATTTTTTTCCCTTGTTGGTCTATATGTTTGTGAGGGATGAGAGGAAATAAAGCTGAGAAAGGTCCGGCTCAGCCTTTCCATCGCTACCTCTAACCGGCCCATTTTCTGGGTCCCATAAGTTTGTGTTGAGAAAGCACAAATTTGACTACAATGGTGGTATCAATGGGGTAAAGGTGGCATGAAGGGACTACTGGGAATGGTCAGATGGTAATGCAGGAGAAGTAAAACAATAGATCCACATAACAAAGGTGTTACACTTTTTCTTTTTAGGCTGAACTGAACCAATGCTCCAATGCTTGGATTGACGAACCGTGACGTCAACAGTGCCCCGATGTCGCCGTGGCCCGTGGTGTTGCTGCGGTGGAACTAGGTGGCAAGGCTAGAGGATATGTGTGGATCTGACATGGTAAATGTTCCAGCAAAGAGTTTGGTAGGGGTGGGTGTGTTAGTTAGTATGGGTAGAGAGAACACCAAAAAACTCCATTGATGAGGTGCTCCTGCTTCGCCGGCCAATAATAAAAACTTTCGAGGAATATTCTGGAATGGGGCTAATCTTTTCCTTTCCTTTTGTCATTTTAAATTTACTATTAAAAATCATTACTTACTAACATTATTACATTAAACTCTGGGGGAATATGTTCAACTATCCATTTGAGCACAAATATGAAAAAGTTTTTATGGAGGACATTCGGTGGGATGTATGGAACGCTCCCCATTTTTTCCGAGGGTCTCACAGTAAATATTTTTGTCAAAACAGAACTATGTTGTAATTATAGAAAAGATTGAAGTGGGGTTCCATTTGTAATTTTTACCAAATTTTTTCACCGTGCGATTCTGACCCCATTTCATTTAACGGTACAAAATGTCGGACCATGACATGGTCCAGAAGAGATGGTGGACCAACTTAAAATGACCCTAAAAAGTTAAATGTAAGGTCAAACTCAACTTACAAATGTTTTCATTTGCTTTGAGGCTGAGGCCTTAAGTGTTAAGGACCACGCGTCTAGCCATATCGTGACTCATGCCACTCGTTACCGACTTAATATAAAAACTATACTATAAAAGCATCATAATCAGCCAACCTTTTCCAACTCAATCATCTCCTTCAAATACCAACCTGCACTTACAATCCATCCGCACTCTTTAATTTGATATATTCTATTGGTGTCAGAAATCCCATTATACAGAAAAAAATCATGATGATCATGTTGGAAAAGGGAGAATACATTAGGCTTGTTGCATTGTGTCAGATTTTTATCTTCATATTCATGTGTTCAACCCAAGCTGATGGTCTTGATAGCGAAGCAGATGCTCTGTTGAAGTGGAAAGCTAGCCTTGACAACCAAAGCCAAGCTCTCTTGTCATCTTGGAATAGCACTACTACAAGTCCTTGCATGTGGGAAGGAATTCTATGTGATAAGTCCAAGTCTGTCTCCACCGTAAACCTTGCAAATTGTGGTCTTAAAGGTACACTCCACACACTCAGCTTCTCCTCTTTCCCCAACCTTGTCAGCATTGATATTAGCAGCAATTCCTTTTATGGGACCATTCCCCCACAAATTGGTAACCTGTCTAGAATTTATCATTTGAACATGTCTTACAATGGTTTCACTGGTTCCATTCCTAAGGAAATGTGGACACTACGGAGTTTACTTAGGCTAGATCTTGAAGGATACCATCTCACTGGAGAAATTCCTAGTTCTATATCAAACTTGACCAACTTGACATATCTTAGTTTATCATACAACAGACTAGAAGGCAACATTCTCCGAGAAATTGTCAAGTTGAGCCATCTGGAGTATCTGGGCCTTGAACATGTTACACTTGGGGGTTCCATCCCCGAAGAAATTGGAATGTTAACAAACCTTGGGCTCCTTGATTTGTCATTCTGCTCTCTCTCTGGTACTGTCCCTTCAGAAATTGGGAACTTGAGCAATTTGTATTTTCTTCAACTTTTTGGAAATCAACTCTCTGGCTCAATTCCACCGTCCATGTGGAACATGACTAATTTGTCAGTGCTCTACATTTCCGAAAACAATTTCTCTGGGTCAATCCCACCCTCCATAGGAAACTTGGTCAACCTGAATACCCTTGATATCTCAGAAACTCAAATTTCTGGACCAATTCCTCCTGTTGTTGGAAACTTGACGAAGCTCACCATAATGTACTTGTACAAGAATAAACTCTCTGGACCAATTCCTGCATCTATTGGGAATCTGGTCAATTTGGACATCCTCAGCCTCTCAGAAAACAATCTCTCTGGGCCTATTCCTTCCACTATAGGGAACTTGGTAAGGCTCACTGACCTGCAATTGGCCTCCAACAATTTTAATGGCAGCATACCGGAGGAAATGAATAACCTTAGCAACTTGCAGAACTTGCAATTAACTGGGAATCATTTCGTTGGTCATTTGCCACAAAAAATCTGCTTAGGTGGGGCATTAACAAACTTCAGTGCTGATCACAACAATTTCTCTGGTCCAGTACCCAGAAGCTTGAAGAACTGCTCGAGTATCAGAAGACTCAGGCTTGATGAAAACCAACTTGAAGGAAATATAACAGAAGATTTTGGTGTCTACCCAAATTTGGACTACATCGATCTCAGTGGCAATAAGTTTTATGGTCGTGTTTCTCCAAACTGGGGGAAATGCCTTAAACTTACCAATCTTATAATTGGAAGCAATAATATTTCCGGTGGCATACCAAGAGAACTTGTTGAGGCAACTAACCTAGGCAGGCTTAGCCTTTCGTCAAATCAGTTGACTGGAAAGGTTCCAAAGGAACTTGGGAATTTGAAAAATTTAGTTCAACTCGAGATCAGCGACAATCATCTTTCAGGGGACATTCCCACAGAAATTGGATTGCTGCAGAATCTTGATATCTTGGATCTTGGAGGAAACGAGTTGAGTGGCACTATACCAAAAGAAGTTGTGGAGCTGAAAAAGTTGAGGCAATTGAATTTGAGCAAAAACAAACTTGAAGGAAGCATTCCCTCTGTGTTTGGCCAATCTCTCGTATCTCTTGATCTTAGCAGCAATTCATTGGATGGAACAATACCAACAAGCCTTGGAGGGTTGCAGCACTTGCAAGCGTTGAATCTGTCACATAATAGTCTTTCTGGCACCATTCCATCCACTTTTAGTAAGACATTGGATTTTGTGGACATATCAGACAACCAGTTAGAAGGGCCACTTCCAAATAGTCCAGCTTTTCTTGAGGCTCCATTTGAAGCACTTAAAAATAACAAAGGCTTGTGTGGCAATGTCACAGGCTTGGTTCCATGCAAAACCAAACGCGGTAAAATGAGCCAAAAAGCCATCATAATTGTTTTGATTATTTTGGGAACTCTAATCCTTGTGCTTTGTGGGGTGGCACTTGCAATGTATATTCTTTTTCAAAGTAAAAAGAGGGAAGTAAGTCAAAGCCAATCTGAAGAAGCAAGAAGTGAATCAATCTTTACCATATGCAGTTACGATGGGAAAATAATGTTTGAAAATATCATTGAAGCCACGGAGAATTTTGGTGAAGATTATCTCATTGGACTGGGAAGCCAAGGATATGTCTACAAGGCTGAATTGCCTGCAGGTCTTGTTGTTGCAGTGAAGAAACTTCATTTGGTTCCAGATGAGGAAGTGTCCAACATAAAAGCTTTTACTAATGAGATTCAAACATTGACACAAATCAGGCACAGGAACATCATAAAGCTTCATGGGTTTTGTTCACATCCACAGTTCTCATTTCTTGTCTATGAGTTCTTGGAAGGGGGCAGCTTGGACCAAATACTAAGAAGTGACACACAAGCAGCTGCATTTGATTGGGAGAAGAGGGTGAATGTTGTTAAGGGTGTGGCCAATGCCTTATGCTACATGCATCATGATTGTTCACCTTCTATAGTTCATCGTGATATTTCAAGCAAGAATGTTCTGTTGGATGCTGAATATGAAGCTCATGTGTCTGACTTTGGGACTGCCAAGTTTCTCAAGCCTGGTTTACATAGTTGGACCCCATTTGCTGGCACTTTTGGATATGCTGCTCCAGGTTAGACCCTTTTCGCTTTTAATTTTAAAAGAAAAATATTATTTATATTCATAATATACGAGACACCATGTCAATTCACATTGATCTTATCACCCATTGGATAGTCCATACCTCATCCAGTTATTGATGAGATGTGAGTCAGTACGGTGTCTTATATATTATAAATACAAATAATATAGTCCTTTTCAAACTGAAAATGGTCATATTATTTTTCGTAGCACCACAATTTTTTTCTTTTTCCAATAATGCGTTTGTTTCATGTTATTACAAAAGTATCAATTCAGTAATAATAATCCGTATTTCCATTTTTCTGGATACAGAACTTGCTCAAACTATGGAAGTGAATGAGAAGTGTGACGTTTATAGTTTCGGAGTACTTGCTTTGGAAATAATTATGGGAAAGCACCCAGGTGATCTCATTTCATCGTTTATGTCACCATCTACGGCGTCATTGGCTAATAATTTGCTAATGATTGATATTTTAGACCAAAGGCCTCCTCAACCTACGAATCCAATTGCTGAAGAGGTGGTCTTGATTACAAGATTGGCATTTTCTTGCTTGAGAACAAAGCCAGGTTATAGGCCAACAATGGATCAAGTGTCTAAGGCCCTTGGGATTGGAAGACAACCATTAGTGGTTGAGTTGCCCTTGATTAGACTTGGACAACTCCAGTGAATCGTATTTTGTTTATGTTTTACTGTATAGTGTATGCAGTGTATCCGACCCCTCTTTCATGTATATTGTAAGCTTTGCTTCGGTCGTTGTACATATTATGCACATAATGGAAATCCTACCTTTTTTAAAAGTAAAATAAATGAAGAAAAGAATCAGTAAATACAAAATAAATGAAAAAAAATTGGAATGAAAATGATTCTCGTTGCAAGGTTTGTTAGGGACTAGCCACAATTAGAAAAGTTGTTAGGAGTTTGTTAGAAAATAGTTATCCATCACTACACTACTGTTATCCTACGCACCCTATCATTAGTCATATATATAAATAGAACTCAATGTAAATTCACTTCACTTTACGTAATGAATTCAGTTAATTTACTTTTCTCTCTCTCTGCTTTGCACCTCTTTCATGGTATCTCAGAGCTTAGTTTGCGATCCTAGGGTTCTCTCTCTTCAAGCTCGCTTTCTCTCTTCAAGCTCGCTGCATCCATGGCGGCTACCTCTTCTCCAACCTCATCCACTGCATCTTCCAAGCCTTTCTCACCGATAAAATTCAACATTCCAATCTCATACAAACTTACAGATGACAATTTTCTTCTATGGCGTCAAGAGGCCATTGCCACCATAAAAGGTCACAAACTTCAATCTCATCTTCAACAAGATAAAATTCCTTCAATGTACCTCAATGCTGGTGCATCAATCAATCCAGAATTTGCTGATTGGGAGCAACAAGACAATGTGTTGCTGTCTTGGCTCCTTTCTTCTCTGAGTGAATCAGTGCGAGTTCGCATGGTTGGATGTGCATATTCTTACCAAGTCTGGGCCAAAATTGAGAAGTTCTTTGCATCGCAAACTCGTGCAAAGATTCAACAACTGAAACTTCAACTACGAAGCATTAGAAAAGGCTCGTCAATGAACGCTTACCTATTGGAAATCAAGAAAACAGTGGACCAACTTATTGCAGTGGGAGCTGAAATTGGAACCGAGCAGCATATTGAAGCAATTCTAGATGGCCTACCAGCGGACTACACGCCATTAGTCACTTCAATTCTCTCCAGGCTAGATCCATACTCCATTGAAGAAATGGAATCGCTGCTAATGGCAGTAGAAGCACGAATTGAGCGCCATCATCAACTTGATTCTGAATTTCAACAATACTCCTCTCTGATTCAAGCTAACTTTGCTCATAGCCGAGGTCGTGGTTTGCTTCCTCATCCAGGAGGACGTGGTCGTGGATCCTCTGGTTACGGTGATCATGGCGGCTATGGCTCTAGTAGGTGTAATTCGATCACGGGCGTCGCGGTGGCAGATCTACCTTTTCCTCCTACCACCTGTTCGATCAAAGGCCACAATGCCAACTGTGCAATCGCTTTGGCCACTCTGTTATGGAATGTTACCACAGATTCAACCCACACTTCCAACCATCTCCACGTGGTTCACCTTCTCAAATAAGACCACAACCTCCTCAAGCCTACCTTGCTACGCCTCTCTCCGCAGTTCCACCACAGCAACCACAAGCACTGGTAGCTACTCCATCAACGGTCTATGACCCTATGTGGTACCCAGACTCAGGTGCATCAAATCACTTAACTCCAGATCCATCAGTCTTCAGTGAGAAGAACATTTATGTTGGATCAGATCGAGTTCACATCGGTGATGGATCAGGTATGAGTATTGCACATACAGGGCGTTCACATTTGTTTTCCAAACGTTCTCACAAAACCTTTCTTCTTGACAATCTCTTGCATGTGCCAGGGCTCACTAAAAAATCTCTTAAGTGTGTCTGAATTTTGCAAACAAAATAATGTATTCTTCGAATTTCATGCTAATGATTGCTATGTGAAATCTCAGGTATCCAAGGAGATTCTTCTCCGAGGTATCAGTGAGAATGGTTTGTATTTCTTTCAGGACCTGCATCCAGGTTCATTCAGCCTACAAAACTCCACTCCTTCAACCAATAAAATTGTAAATGTTGCCTCATTAGAGCGGCAACAATCTGCTTCTCTTGTAAATAACCATACACCTGTTGTTTTTCATTCAAATAAACTAGGTACTGCAAAGAATGACTCCTTTGTACTGTGGCATGATAGACTAGGGCATCCCTCTAGCACAATTGTTCATCAAGTTCTACAATACAATAATATCAGTACTGATGAGAATAAAGTGTCTCAAATTTGTAAATCATGTTGTTTAGGCAAGCATCATCAACTGCCATTTACTGCTTCTACGAATACATATAATGAACCTTTAGAACTTATATTTTCCGATGTTTGGGGTCCTGCCCCTCTTGGTTCTCACTCTGGTGCTAGATACTATATCACATTTATGGATGCTCACACTAAATTCACATGGATATATTTTTTGAACCAAAAAATCTGAAGTTCCTGCCACATTTTTCTAGTTTAAGGCATTAGTTGAAAATCAACTAGACAAAAAGATAAAAGCTGTTCAGACTGACAATGCTAGAGAGTTTCTAACTCTAGCCAAATTTTTCAAAAACCATGGCATCATTCACAGACTCACATGCCCACATACACATGAGCAAAATGGCAGTATAGAGAGAAAACATAGGCACATAACCTCCATAGGTCTAACCCTATTGGCTCATGCCACCATGCCTTTAACCTTTTGGCAAGAAGCATTTCACACAGCCACATTCCTTATCAACCTTCTACCCACTCCTGTCCTTCAAAATATCTCACCATATCAAAAGCTACTCCACAAACCTCCTGACTACACCTTTCTTAGACCCTTTGGATGTGCCTGTTTCCCTCTAATCAGACCATATCAACAACACAAACTAGATTTTCGATCTGAACAATGCATCTTTATTGGCTATGTTGACAGCTCAAAAGATTACAAATGCCTGTCCAAAACTGGAAAAATATACCTCTCTAGACATGTAATTTTTGATGAGTTCTCTTTTCCATATGCCAAATTATTCTCACATTCATCTCACTCTCCTATGAATGCCCCCTGTGTTAATGCTCATCCTGCACATTTCCTGCACTCTTCCCCTGCTATTATTACTCCACATGACAGGTCTCAAACCAGTTCAGAGGCAATGCGGTGCTCTAATCCATCTTTCTCCAAGAATACAGCACCTGGATCACCTAGCTCACCCACCACTGATCATGCACCTCCCAGCACCAATGTTCACTCCACTCCCTCATCCAAGTGTGCAGACATCCTTCACAATACTGAACCGGCATATGGACCAGCAACTCACTCTCTTAATAACACTACTGAACTCCCTCTCAGGTTCCACCAGTCCCTCTAGTGACTCATCCAATTCAATTTAACAATCATCCCATGGTCACTAGAGCCAAAAATGGCATCTCCAAACCAAAAGCACTCACAGCCACCCTTGAACCCACCTCTGTTAAACAAGCCTTGCAAGACCCAAAGTGGTTTCAGGCCATGAAAGATGAGTATTTAGCTTTACTGAAAAATAATACATGGTCCCTAGTTCCTCTTCCTGCTGATAGACAACCCATAGGCAGCAAGTGGGTATTTCGTGTAAAGTACAACTCTGATGGTACTATTAACAAATACAAGGCAAGACTAGTGGCTAAAGGATTCCATCAACAAGAAGGCTTTGATTTTCATGAGACTTTCAGCCCAGTTGTCAAACCAACAACAGTCAGAGTTATCTTGACCATTGCTGTCTCCAAGAAGTGGCCTATAAGACAGATAGACTTCAATAATGCGTTTCTAAATGGAGATCTCCAAGAAACAATTTTTATGACTCAGCCTGAAGGCTTCAGAGATGAAAATAAACAACTGGTTTGCAAGTTAAATAAGGCCCTCTATGGCCTCAAGCAAGCTCCACGTGCTTGGTTTGAGAAACTTCAATTGACTTTAGTTTCTCTTGGCTTCAGTTCTGCCAAGACAGACAGCTCTCTCTTCATCCAAGTGACTGACCAACACACACTCTATGTCCTAGTCTATGTTGATGATGTCATCATCACTGGAAGTTCAACCACAGCAATTCAAAGTCTGATAAGTGCTCTTAATGACACCTTCTCTCTCAAAGACTTGGGCAAGCTTCACTACTTCCTAGGTATAGAAACAGTACCTACTCCCTCTGGTGGCCTTCATCTCTCTCAAACAAAATACATCTCTGATCTGCTTCACAAAGCAAAACTTGCTGACTGTAACGCCTCACCCACACCTATGACATCTGGCTTAAAACTCTCAAAAGAAGGGGATGATGAATTCTCTGACCCAACCCTTTATAGGTCCATAGTTGGTGCTCTCCAATATGCCACCATTACAAGACCTGAAATTTCCTTTTGTGTAAACAAAGTATGCCAATTCATGCACCGCCCCCTTGTCACACATTGGTTAGCTGTAAAACGCATTTTCCGATACTTAAAAGGCACTCTCTCCTTTGGTATTCACATTCAGCCCTCCTCTACTCTACAACTTTTTGCCTTTTGTGATGCGGATTGGGGCTCCGACGTTGATGACCGAAGGTCAACCACTGGGTTCTGTGTTTATTTTGGTGGAAATCTGGTTTCATGGGTGTCTAAAAAGCAAGCCTCAGTGTCAAGGTCAAGCGCTGACGGAAATCGTAGTCCCGGCTGTGATTTCAGAAATTATCTGGCTTAAATCACTGCTTCTTGAGCTCCAGTTGCCTCCAATTACAGCCCCTATCATCTATTGTGACAATTTAAGTGCTGTCATGATGACAGCAAATCCAATTTTGCATAGCCGCTCAAAACATTTTGAGCTGGACTTACATTTTGTCAGGGAAAATGTAGCCCAAAAGCTTATTCAAGTTAGTCATATTCCCTCTCATGAGCAAGCAGCTGACATACTCACAAAATCTGTTCCAGCATCTCAATTTCCTTATTTGAGAACCAAACTCAGAGTTGGTGCTTCACCTACCTTGAGTTTGCGGGGGGGTGTTAGGGACTAGCCACAATTAGAAAAGTTGTTAGGAGTTTGTTAGAAAATAGTTATCCATCACTACACTACTGTTATCCTACGCACCCTATCATTAGTCATATATATAAATAGAACTCAATGTAAATTCACTTCCCTTTACGTAATGAATTCAGTTAATTTACTTTTCTCTCTCTCTGCTTTGCACCTCTTTCAAGGTTCCTACCCGTTTAGAATCGAGTTAGCCAGATTCTTGCTAATAAGGCTTGGACACAGGGGATTCTATGGAGAAAAACAAAAAAGTAGAACAATGGAATTTATTGTAGGTTAGAAAAGAAAGAAGGATGGCATAAAATTATATTTTCCCTATTTTTTGTTGTCGCGTAGGTGAACAGCTAGTGCTCGTCATCCCCATTCAGAATACGTAGAAATTCATATTTACTGTGATACTACCAACTAATTAGCAGCACTACTCCTGTATCCATTGTTGTAATTTTTATTAACAATTATATTATATTTCAAAGTTAATTTACTAATTATTCTATGTCTTATTTAAAGTAAGTGTTTCTTGGTTTTCAGTTAATAAACTCTAGCATTACAATATTATAGTAGTAAAACTTTTAATCTTTTATTCATGCATTTTAAACAAAGCTATTAGGATTGGCCAGTAATGAGGAATTTTGATAGAAGACACAAGGTACTAGGTTCAAACCTCAATATATGTTTTCGGTTTTTAATTATTAGCTTCCCCAAATATACGTATAACATAGACGTTGCTATGTATACACGTTGGACATCAACATTCATTGTTACGGTACAATGTTGTATTATTAAGCTAATTTATGAGATTTGTTTTCTACTTCATTTTTTTTTTAACGTTGGTCAACTAATTTGAATGCTTGGCTGTTAAAATAAGATTCAATAGATTTCATTAATAAAAAAAATATGAGCATTCATTCTTATTGAGTATAAAGCAACGAATATATTATATTCATCGAGTCACGAGTTTTATTTTGATTAACTACATAAATGCTAGTAGATTTTGATTGGCAAGAAATAAAAGGATTTTTTAGGGTAAAGCGGTAGACCACTAAATAATCTCAGAAATTAGTAGAGCTCTAAATAATGAATTTAGGAGGACAAATAATCTTATTTCCTCATTTTCTTAGAGTTGTTATTCTTTGTGATTTTCTATCTTATTGGGACACTTGATGTAAGCCGTTGTCCTGTTGGACTGCTTTTACTCTTTTTCATTCGGAATAAAATTGACTATCTTCGTGAATATATATAAAGTAACACTGGGAGCAATTCTGCAACAGAATTATACTACTTTACATATGCTCTTATTTTCAACCTTTGTAATATTAGTGCACATAAATTATTAATATATTATTTGCATGAGCAATTCAATAGAATTATTCTTGTGATCCTACTAGTTAACATGAAGAGTTGGTAGGAAGTGACTGTTGTATTATGGAGAGTATTAGTCGTGAAGATTATCTACACCTAATAATTTGCTCGTGATAGCAAAATACTTTAAAGTTCAGTGTCAAACACGCCTCAATCAATAAACCAAAAAGTTATTCTAATTTATTATTCATATATTTTGTATCTCTAGTTTTTTCTACTTTATGATTCATGCATTTATTTATTTTATTATTCAATGGTTAATTTATTTTTGTTTATTTTATTTGTGATGTTATTTTAATTAACTTTTCCAACATCTATATGTCCCTGTATGCAAGTATCAACACGGTCTTTTATTGAACAAAATAAAAGCGGCAGTAGAGAGACCCTCTATTCATCATCCATGATGCATATATTTGTGCAGCGGCTTGGACGACGCTTTGTGAGTATTTTTCATCTCTATTATACACATTCAGAGCTAAAAATAACTTTGTTAAAAAGTTGAATTAATAGATGTTTGAGAACCCAATTCTAAAAAAGGCCGCTCGAAGGGCTTTTTTTTTTTGTCTTTGGCTGCATCTCTGAGGCGGCATTTTAGTTTGATCATGAGAGCCACATGTTGGACTGGAAAACAACCAAGTGACTTGTTAAATTGCCTGGAACTGATGAATTATTTATAAGCATTAAAAGAAAAGAAGCAGCTAGATTTTATGCCTCCAAAAAATGTGACAATTTTTTATTCCTCCTTCTAGTAAGGTTGCGCATATTTAACTACTGATAAAAAGGAGTAATGCTTATTTTGTTCAAAAGTATTATGAAATCATAAAAGACATAGACCTTGTTTACGATACGGGGGAGTTTAATAAGAGGACCTGAGTTTATGTATGTTCCAATTACCAATTTCAATTATCACCACCACCGTATACATCACCTGCCATTCACAAGCAATTTCACTATTTGATTCTATTGGTGTCAGAAATCACATTATACCAAAATCATGCTGCCCGTGACTTATCACACAGACACCATTAAGCCTCTAGTATTTTGTCAGATTCTCTTCATGTTCATGAGTGTCCTTCTAACACTCTCTTCAACCCAAGTTGCTGGTTTTTCCAGGATTGCATCTTTGGTGTCCGGTGCTGCCAAAGACAGTGAAGCAAATGCTCTCTTCAAATGGAAAGCTAGCCTCGACAACCAAAGCCAAGCTCTCTTGTCATCTTGGAATGGAACCCCTACTAGTCCTTGCAAGTGGGAAGGAATCCAATGTGATAAGTCCAAGTCTGTCTCTACCATAAATCTTGCAAATTATGGACTTACAGGTACACTCCACACACTCAGCTTCTCCTCTTTCCCCAACCTTGTCAGCATAGATATTAACAACAATGCCTTTTATGGAACCATTCCCCCACAAATTGGCAACTTGTCTAGAGTTTGTCATTTGAACATGTCTTACAATTTTTTCAATGGTTCCATTCCTAAAGAAATGTGGACTCTCAGGAGTTTATAATAGAAGCAAAAGCACACGATAGCAGAGGATAAACAAACTGAATTGTATTACTGAATATTCGAGAAAGATGAAATGAAATCAACACAATATGGAGGAATGTTGAGCACTATAGCAGCTCACGCTCCCAACCAAATCCTAACCGAAAGATATCCCCACCCTCACTCATTTCAGGGAATTTATACCCATTCTCTGCTATATCCACGTCTCACCACATCACTCACACCACCCCAAAACCGTTAGGCCTCTGATTCAGTAGGGGGCCCACCCGATCCTGTCCCATTAGCACAGTCAGAAATCATTCCCATTCCTAAACTACCCCTGTGCTTCCTCCTCTTGTAAACTTTAATCGGTTCTCTGAATTTTTCTCTAACAATTCCCCCTTCTTGAACTACCACCTTGTCCTCAAGGTGGAATTCGGGAAAACTCATCTTGATATCAGCTGCTGCCTCCCAACTGTCCTCAAAATCTGGAAGATCCTTCCAACGAACTAGCACCTCCTCCATTCCCTGTTCATTCCTTCTGGTGGCCATCACCGCTTCCGGTTGCAACTTGAGTTCCCACCCCTCAGTAAGTCCTTGAGGCAGGGGCTGGCATTTAGCTTCAGGTGCTAGACATTTCTTGAGCAAGGAGACATGAAAAACCGGGTGTACTAATGAACCACGGGGTAGCAGCAATTTATAGGCTACCCTCCCCACCCGTTCTATAACCTCAAAAGGTCCATAGTATCTAGGACTAAGCTTCTGATTAACTCGGTTAGCAACAGTCCTCATTCTATAAGGTTGAATCTTCAAGAACACTTTTTCTCCCACCTCAAACTCTACTTCCCTTCTCTTCTGGTCAGCCTGAATTTTCATTCTAGCTTGAGCCCTATTTAAATTCTCTTTTAACTCCTCGATCATAGCATTTCTCTCAGTCAATAACTGGTTTACATCCTCCACTACTGAAGGCTGTGCATCTCCTTTAATTAAGGTTGGGGGATCCCTCCCATACAGAATTTTAAATGGGGTTGAGTGAGCCGCCGAGTGATACGTGGTATTAAACCACAATTCAGGCCAAGCTAGCCATTTGCTCCACTGTTTAGGTTTGGAACCCGCAAAGCATCTCAGATAGGTCTCTAAACACCGGTTCACTACCTCGGTTTGACCATCCGTTTGGGGCAGAGCTGTACTTTAATTTCGTACCTGCTTGTTTAAACAATTCAGACCAGAAATTGCTCATGAAAACCTTGTCTCTATCGGTCACAATTGACGATGGAAAACCATGCAATCTTACCACCTCTTTGACAAAGAGTTCAGCCACCACCTTGGCAGAATAGGGGTGACTAAGCCCCACAAAATGGACATATTTTGAAAACCTGTCCACTACCACCAGAATGGTATCCAACCCTTGAGATCTTGGTAACCCACCAATGAAGTCCATAGAAATGTCTTCCCATACTCTTGATGGGATCGGTAAGGGTTGAAGGAGACCCCCTGGTGACAGTGTGAGGTATTTATTCCTGCTGCACACCTCACAACTCTGAACATACCTCTGGATAGCTTGTCTCATACCCTCCCACCAAACTAAACTCGAAATTCGCTTATAAGTTCTAAAGAAACCTGAATGTCCTCCCATTATTGAATCATGAAATTCCTGCAAGATAACCAGAATTCTAGGCGAATTCCTTGGTATAACAATTCTCCCCTTGTAATATAACCTTCCCTTCTTGAGTTCATACCCCTCATATTCTTCCTTCCCACCAATCAGCCCTTGTATGATCTTCTTCAGGCTTTCATCAGCCTGTACTTCTTCCTCTAGTCCTTCCCATTCTTGGAAGGTAACTGAAGATATTGCTTCTAAATTAATACGCCTCGATAAAGCGTCTGCTGCCCCATTCTCTTTCCCCTCCTTATATCTTATCTCAAAATCATATCCTAACAACTTAGTTATCCATTTGAGCTGTCCTTCCCCCATAAGCTGCTGATCCACCAGGTGCTTAAGGCTCTTTTGGTCAGAATGAATGATAAATTTTCTGCCCAACAGGTAGTGTTTCCACTTCTGAACAGCCATTACTATGGCCATGAGCTCCCTTTCATAAACTGATTTCTGCTGGGCCCTTTCTGACAATTTCTGACTCATGTATGCAATGGGTTTCCCTTCCTGCATCAATACCGCCCCAATTCCTTTCCCTGAAGCATCAGCTTCCACCACAAAACCCTTCTCAAAATTCGGAACAGCCAGTACTGGCAGAGTAGTCATTGCTTCCTTTAGTGTTTCAAAGGCTAACTGAGCCTCCACTCCCCAATAGAAATTATCCTTCTTGAGTAATTGTGTCAGCGGCCAAGCAATTTTCCCATAATTCCTGACGAACCTCCTATAGTACCCTGTGATGCCCAAGAACCCTCTCAGCCCCCTTAAATCTGTAGGGACTGGCCAAGCCACCATTGATTCAATTTTCTTTGGGTCAGCCTTAACCCCATCGCCAGATATTAAGTGCCCTAAATACTCAATCTCCCTCCTAGCAAATGAACATTTCTTCTGGTTGATGAAAAGGCTGTTTTTCCTTAGCAACTCCAGAACCTGCTGTAAGTGCTTCCAATGTTCCTCTTCTGACTTGCTGTAAATGAGTATATCATCGAAAAACACCAATACAAATCGCCTCAGGAATGGTTTCAGAATTGTGTTCATTAGGGCCTGAAAGGTTGAAGGGGCATTAGTGAGCCCAAACGGCATTACTAAGAACTCATAATGACCCTCATGTGTCCTGAACGCAGTCTTCTCTACGTCTGATTCTTTCATCCGAATCTGATGGTATCCGGATTTCAAATCTAACTTCGAGAAAATTTGGGCTCCCCCTAACTCATCCAACAATTCCTCTATTACTGGAATTGGAAACTTATCAGGGATAGTGATCTTATTTAAAGCCCTATAATCAACACAGAAACGCCACTCGCCATCTTTCTTTCTGACTAAGATTACCGGGCTAGAATACGGGCTGGTACTTGGCCTAATGATACCCGAAGATAACATTTCCCCAACAATTTTCTCAATCTCATTTTTCTGGAAATATGGATACCTGTAAGGTCGTATGTTTGGTATGACGGCTCCCTCCTGAAGAGTGATGGAATGGTCTTGAGGTCTGGAAGGAGGTAGCCCGTCAGGGAGTTTGCAAATGTCCGCATACTGGGACAAGAGTTGCTGGAGCTTGTCTAGTGCTTCTGGCTCGGTGATGTCCTCCTGACCTCTGCCCTCATTCGAAGTCCATGCTGTAACCACAAACCCGTCTCCCTCAGATTTGAGGGTCTTCAAGGTGTTACGCCACGACGCCTGTGTTGTGCTCAGGGAGGGCTCACCCTGAATACTCTTCCATTCTTCCCCCGTCCTCCACTGAATGTATTGCTTCTGGAGGTTAGCTCTGATGTCCCCTAACCCCGCTATCCACCCATATCCCAAAACCATGTCAACACTTCCTAACCCAAGCACAAAAAAAGATTGGGATATTTGGTTACCTTGAATTTCCACCTCCAGGTCTTGACATAATCCTGAGCCCCTCTTAATATCACCTGTTCCCACTTCTACCGTGAATAAGACGTCTTTCTGTGGTAATTGGAGGCGCTCCACAAGTGATGCGGAAATAAAATTAGCATCTGCCCCAGTATCGATTAAGATGATCACCTCGGTCCCCTTCACCTTGCCTTTTATCTTGAATGATTTGTTGATGGTTGTGAATCCACGAAGACTATTGAATGTTAGGCGTAGGGATTTCATGGTCAGCTCAACTTCTTCCTCCTCTCGCTGCTCTGCTTCTTCTTCACATGAGTTTTCAGTCTCAGGATCCTCCCATAGAACTATTTGATAGTGTTTCAGCTTGCAAACGTGGTCCCTGTCCCATCTTTCTCCACACTTAAAACATAAGCCCCTCCTGCTCCTATCTTGGAGGTCCTCCTGCGAAAGTCTCCTTCCAGCTCCTCCACTTGTCTTCTCAGGAGCTCGTATGTTCCCACTGATACCGACACCACGTCCTTCGGTGCTTCTGGAAGTTTGGAAATTAAACTTGTGTCCAACTGGGCCTTTAGGAGGTCCCCATGGACGTTCAGAAGGCCCACCGCTTCCCCCTTTCCATTCTTTATTTCGCTCCTCCAGCAAAAGGGCCTTCTCTTTAATTTCAGCTAACGAGCCCAAGTCTAGACTCTTAAGCTCAGCTCTCAAGTTTCCCCTCAGCCCATTCAAAAATATTCCTCTAAGAATCTCTGGGTCCAAATCGCGCATTGGGCCAGATATCCTTTCAAACTCATCTATATAATCCAACACTGGGCCTGTCTGCTTTAAGCGTAAAAGCGGCCCATAAGGGTCTCTCATCATCCAGGCTGGAATCTCCGAGTCACTCCCTCCTTGAACGACCTCCATGACGGAAACTGCGTTTGTGCCTCCCAAATTTGATACCAGGACAAAGCTCTCCCCTCCAACGCCAGGAGTACGACCTCGAACTTCTCATCACCTTCAATCCCATTCACTCGGAAGTAACGCTCAATCTTCACAAGCCACCCGCCGACGTCGTCGCCGGAAAACAGCGGAAGTTCCATTTTCCTGTCACGGTCACGGTTACGCGGAGGAGGGCTGTCTGAAAACTGATGAGGAGGTCGGTTATGCCACGGTTGACGTTCCCAGTGGCGACGACCATTGAATGAGTGAGGGGAGCCCTGATCGTCTCGGTCATGCGACCTCGATTCACGGTGCTCTCTGCGAGGAGTCGGGGGAGAGTGGTTTCCCCCATGAGCTCCTCCGTGACCCCCACCCCAGCGGTCGTCCGAGCCGACTCGGGACGTCTGGTGTCGTGGCGGTGATCGACCTCGCGAACGGCGACGGTGTCCGTTCCTCCTCTCCAACATGCGCATCATCTGATCCATCTGTCTCCTCAGTTCAGCCACGTTTTCCTCCATGTAGCAGCTTCAGCGAGATGAATACCCCCTCACACCCAGAGATGAAAGGACTGATACCAATTAATAGAAGCAAAAGCACACGATAGCAGAGGATAAACAAACTGAATTGTATTACTGAATATTCGAGAAAGATGAAATGAAATCAACACAATATGGAGGAATGTTGAGCACTATAGCAGCTCATGCTCCCAACCAAATCCTAACCGAAAGATATCCCCACCCTCACTCATTTCAGGGAATTTATACCCATTCTCTGCTATATCCACGTCTCACCACATCACTCACACCACCCCAAAACCGTTAGGCCTCTGATTCAGTAGGGGGCCCACCCGATCCTGTCCCATTAGCACAGTCAGAAATCATTCCCATTCCTAAACTACCCCTGTGCTTCCTCCTCTTGTAAACTTTAATCGGTTCTCTGAATTTTTCTCTAACAGTTTACATCGGTTTGATGTTTATGGATGCACTCTCAGTGGAGCAATCCCTAATTCCATAGCAAACTTGACCAACTTATCACATCTAGATTTAGGTGGAAACTTCCTAGAAGGTTTCATTCCTCCAGAGATTGGCAAGTTGAGCAACCTGGAGCATCTAGGCATTGCACATAATCATCTTTCAGGTTCTACTATCCCCAAGGAAATTGGAATGTTAACAAAACTTCGCTTTCTTGATTTGTCAGATAACTATCTCTCTGGCAATATCCCTCCTGAGATTGGAAATTTGAGCAATTTGATTGAACTTTCTCTCTATGAAAACACCCTCACTGGGAGAATCCCCCAATCCATAGGGAACTTGACTAAGTTGTATGAAGTTCATTTTATATCTAACAGACTTTCTGGACCAAATCCATCCTCCACAGGAAACTTGGTTAATCTAACTATCCTTGAACTTGCTGAAAATGAAATCTCTGGACTAATTCCTCCAGCTATTGGAAACATGAGCAAGCTCGTTGCCTTGTTCTTGTTCACAAATCAATTCTCTGGATCAATTCCTGCCTCTATAGGAAATCTGGTCAACTTGCAGAACTTGCAGTTATCTGACAATAATTTTGTCGGCCATTTGCCATCACAAATCTGCTTAGGTGGGTCCCTGAAAAGCTTAGGTGCAAAAACCAACAATTTTTCCGGCCTAAGTCCTGACAGCTAGAAGAACTGCACTAGTATCACTAGAATCAGGCTTGATGGAAACCAAATTGAAAGAAACTTAACAGAAGATTTTGGTGTCCATCCACAATTGGACTACATCAATCTCAGCGGCAATAAATTTTATGGTCACATTTCTCCAAATTGGGGGAAATGCCATAATCTTATAATAGGAAGCAATAATATTTCTGGTGGCATACCAAAAGAACTTGTTGAGGCAACCATCCTAGGCAGGCTTGACCTTTTATCAAATGACTTGACAGGAAAGGTTCCAAAGGAACTGGGGAATTTGAAAAAATTAGTTCAACTCGAGATCGGCAACTATCATCGTTCAGGGACTATTCCCATAGAAATTGGATTGCTGCGGAATCTTGAAATCTTGGATCTTGGAGGAAATGAGTTGAGTGGCACTATACCAAAAGAAGTTTTGGAGCTACCCAAGACAACGCAATTGAATTTGAGCAAAAACAAACTGGAAGGAAGCATTCCCTCTGAGTTTGGCAAATCTCTGGTAGCTCTTGATCTTAGTGGCAATTTTTTGGATGGAACAATACCAAAAAAACTTGGTGGCTTGCAGCACTTGGAAGTGTTGAATATGTCACATAATAGTCTTTCTGGCACCATTCCATCCACTTTTAGTGAGACATTGGATTTTGTGAACATATCAGACAACCAGCTAGAAGAGCCACTTCCAAACAGTCCAGCTTTTCGTAAAGCTTCAATTGAAGCCTTTAGCAATAACAAAGGCTTGTGTGGCAATATCACAGGCTTGGTTCAATGCCCAACCAACCGCAGTAAAAACAGCAACAAAGTAATCCTATTGGTATTTGTCACTTTGGGAACTCTAGTGCTTTGTGGGGGTGAAATTTCATTGTATTTTCTTTGTCGAAATAAAAGAAAGGAAGGATACCAAAGCCAGGCTAAAGAATCACGAAATGAATCACTCGTTACCATATGGAGTTTCGATGGGAAAATGATGTTTGAAAATATCATTGAAGCTACAGAGAAGTTTGATGACAATTATCTCATTGGAGTGGGAAGCCAAGGATATGTCTATGAGGCCGAGTTGCCTACAGGCCTTGTTGTTGCTGTGAAGAAACTTCATTTGGTAACAGATGAGGAAGTGCCTAACATAAAAGCTTTTACTAATTAGATTCAAACACTGACACAGATAAAGCACAGGAATATCATAAAGCTTTATGGGTTTTGTTCACATTCACAGTTCTCATTTCTTGTTTACGAGTTCTTGGAAGGGGGCAGCTTGGACCAAATACTAAAAAGTGACACACAAGCAGCTGCATTTGATTGGGAGAAGAGGGTGAATGTTGTTAAGGGTGTGGCCAATGCCTTGTCCTACATGCATCATGAGTGCTCACCTCCTGTAGTTCATCGTGATATTTCAAGCAAGAATGTTTTGTTAGATGTTGAATATGAAACTCATGTGTCTGACTTCGGAACTGCCAAGTTTCTCAAGCCTGGTTCACATTGTTGGACCCCTTTTGCAGGCACTCTTGGATATGCTGCTCCAGGTTAGACTCTTTCCCTTTTAGTTTGAAATGTATCATCATTTTTCATATACACCGCTTTTTTGTATGATTTTTATTTTTAATGCGATTTCAATGTTAAATTTGTTTTTATTCAGTCTTGCAATTATGTATTGTCATATTAGTATAAGTATTTCACTTTGATATTCGCTATCTCGAAACTCTCGTATAGAATAGTGTATACTTGGATGATTGTGTAATACTTTTACACCAACAATATATCTAGATTAATCTCTTTTTATATTACTTTTACTACTTTTGTAACAAAGTATAAATTAAGTCAAATATTCTGTGTACTTGAATCTTCTGTTTTTGTGCAGAATTTGCCCAAACTATGGAGGTGAATGAGAAATGTGATGGTTATAGTTTTGCGGTTCTTGCTATAGAAAAACATCCGGGAGATCTCATTACAACATTTATGTCACCATCTACAGCGCCAATGGCTAATAATGTGCTATTGATTGATATTTAAGACCAACGGCCTCCTCAACCTACGAATCCACTTGCTGAAGAGTTGGTCTTGGTCACAAGATTGGCATTTTCTTGCTTGAGAACAAAGCCACGTTGTCGCCCAGCAATGGACCAAGTGTCTAAGGCCCTTGTGATAGCAAGATCATCATCAGGTGATGAGTTCCACGTGATCAGACTTGGACAACTCCAATGAATCATCGAACTATATTATTGTTTCTTCTTTAGTGTAGTGTGTATCCCATATTGTAAGCTAGTTCGCTTTGATCACTGTATCTATCAAGTACATTATGAAAATGAGAATAATTGGCCGCAGGAATTAGCCACAGCACAGCAGAGTCATAAGCCGGAGTCATTCATCCCAGATTTGACAGTGTTATCCCTAATCGGATCACCTTTAAAATAAACAGAAACAATTTATAGCAATTTGAGTAATAGTTAGGCTGAAGCAACAATCACTGTTCCATTGCATGTCGAACACAGCTCTGGAGTTAAATTATCAGAATCGTAGATCAGAGAGTGTAGAAGCAGAATGTGAACAAGAGTGAATGGAGAGACTCAGAGAGGGTAAATTAAGCAGGGACAGCAACAGGGGGAACAGACTTTGAGCTTGTAGCAGTCTACTGCGAGCTTCAATTTAACTCGAATCAAATTCATTAAGGTGGTTGCCTCTCTACCCCGTCAAATTGGAGGGTACTGATACCCATTCTAATTGCGCCATTCCAAAGAGACGTGTAAATTTTAATGTCACATAATCACTTCTTGATTAAATTTCATTTAAGTTCCACTATAATTTTATTTTACACTTTTATCCCAAATATTATTTAAATTTATCTTTTTAATCTCACACTTAGATCTTTAAATTCATTAATGCATCTTTTTGTTAAGATCAATACATGTCACTCGCAATAAATCACGTAGAACAACAAACGAGAACCCTTGAACTTCCCAGTAGTTTTGCAAGTTGCAACTGCTCAAACGCTAAACTTCAAATCTTTAGCAATAACGTGCCCCCATCAACAACTATTGATAAAGAACAATTTCTTGGCCAGGTTAGGTGCGCTTCATTCGAAGAATTTCAGAGTTGGGACCAGCCACCGCCTGGTCTGGTTCCCTTGCTGCTGCTATGGGATATTGTTAGCTTCTTGGTTTCTTTCTTTCCATCACCCAAAAAAAAAAAAAAATGGCCAATGGTTGTAATATTTTAGAATAGCAAAGGGAAAGAGAAAGGGAGAAGGGTTGGGTTTGGACACAAAACAGGGGTGAAGCTGCGGTCTTTCTGTGATGGCCACGGTGAGGCCGCAAAAAGGTGAGCTTGCGGTAGTTTGAGCTTGTTCCAACTAGGTTGCTTTTTGGTGGTACGAATCGTTGTTTCATTGTGTAGGATCAGGCACATACTACTAAGTCAAAAACTATAGCAGTTAGCAATGGCGAATCTTATTTCCTTAAAGGGTGAGAACTGCATTTAGTTTGAGGGGCTGTACCTATTATGGGCGTCATGGATTGGGATGTTAAGCCCATCGAATCCTAAAGGTGACACTGATTAATTAAAACCAATAGGTTGTCATGTATAGCAGTGATTGTAGGCCATAGATCTAGTTGAGGTTGATGGCGGCATATACCAGTGCTTCACGGTGGTGCGACAACATGAGCTCACGATAGGAGTGGCACTGTTGGTGCACTAGTAGTGGAGGCGGCTATGGAGATCGTTCAGCCATAATTGAGTCAGGAAGGAGATTAGACATGTTAAAACGGTCTCACCTACCGGGTTGATCTGCAAAACTATCATTTTTAGCAGGTTGGACTTATTTTTTGAGTACACCTAACCTACCTAGCTTAACCTGCTGGTTGAAGTTGTTTGGGACAGGCCTGGCCAACAGGCCAAGTTTTTCTTTTAATTCAAAATTTATATTATCCAAATTCAAAGACCAAAGAACATATGAAAAACAAAACTCATATCTTGAACTGTTAAGAAAGACTTGCTTTTCGTGCAAACACAAAACAAAATTGAAGAAGCCCAAAAAGAGACTTGTTTTCGTGAAAAAAACAACCAGAAAACAAGAAAAACACATTACTAGTATCAATTTAATAACAACACTTAGACATTTTCGCTACACTATATTAGTTCAATGAGCAAAAGGTTAAAACTATGCATCAATTGGAGAAAATAAAATTTTTGAAAAAATAGCATACCATTAATTTTTTTATTTTGCGATTTTTTATAAAGATAAATTTTAATAATATCGGGGTGAAATTATAATAAAAAATTTACATCGAGACTTAAGTGAGATTTGACCAAAATATATGACATGAGATTAAAGTTAACAGGTCTCATTTTATTGGTGGCAACTAAAAAGGGTGTTAGTACCCTCCAATTTAATTGACAGCGGAGTAATCACCATTAATTATAGTCTATTTGACTTTGAATAGGGATGATTCTTTTAAAAAAAAAAAGAAAAAAAGAAAAAATAAAGTTTCTGTTATGAGCTTGAATCCATGAAGTTTGGCTCAGATAAGATTAAAATCTGGAGATCATATGTTTTTTGGCGGGTTTCTCAATGGGCTGGTCACTAAATCTTGATCATTAAAATTACAATCTAATGGTTCAGATTCAAATTATTATTATATAAAAAATAAAAGTTATATTTATATTTTAATATTTAAAACAAATGTTATGTGTAATGTACCCATTTTATGCTCTTTCCTTTGCTTACTTAGACCACCGCCAACCAACCCCCACACCCACTCCTCGGCAGCCCCAACTCACTTCTAGATTTGTTGCTTGTATTTTAGAAATCGTGTCTACACACTTCAGGTGCTTAACACTCCAACCAAGATTAACAAGCTACTGTCAAAATTACCACACCTGTAGAATTTCCTGAGAAGGAAGGAAGGAGCACATAAAGCAAGGTGTATTGCGTATGCAATGGGAAATGAGAGGGATAAGTTTGGTGGCCACGTGATGGACGGCATATAGGAGGAAGGAGGAGCGACGAGATAACGGCAGCAAGCAGTGGCACCAGCAACGGCGCTATGATGGTGCTCACGGGGGAGCAGATCGAGGTCATGATGAAATTGGTCTCGGTGGTGGGGATAGTTGAAGAGTGCTGGTTCGCCGGTGGTTTTGGTGGTAGAGCTCCACAATTTTTGCTCTCTCGATTTCTCACACACAAAACACAGAGAAAGAGAAGATGGGTTGAAAAAGTGGTTGGAGAATGAATGAAACCCCACCAAATCATATTACTTTGTTAAAATAAAAAGAAAGAAATATAGTTCTGAACTTGTAGCTCACTGGTTCCAGATTTTGGATTTTTTATTCTAGTTATGATTATGGGTTGGTGAAGCTCAATTCCAATCTTCTTATGTTGCATGCGTGAACCATGGCTACTGTTGAGGTTGTGCTTCTGCATATCATATCAAACAAAATATTTTTATATGACTTTCAAATCAAGCAAAACATTGTTGATAATAACCAAATATCAAGTGGGATTGTGATGGTTGTCACAACGAAGCAACTCACAACAGGAACTAATTTTGGAAGAGAGTCGACCAAGAGAGAGAGAAGGAGGAGATCAGGAGAGTAAAAAGAAAAAAGATGGAAGGATACTGATATAAGGGTCATGTTACGGTGGTCTGACATGTGTTCTGGACTATCACATGGTCCACCTTAAAATTACCAAAAAGTCCTTAAATTCTTTTTCATACCCATCTATCTCCTTTTAGTTTTCTTCTTCTCCGTTTGATTCTATCACCACTAAACCCATTTTTGTGAACTGCTTATCTTCCACCTCCAATTCTCAATCTACTTTAACTCCATTTTTATCATACTCTTTCCAACAGTTTACTTAAAAACTTTTATATGTATAAAAGTATTACTTTTATTCTAATGGGTGGTTTCTTAATTTTATTTTTTTTTCATTTGTATGACCCGTAACTTAGTGCCCAGGCATGATCTGAACGAGTAAGAACCAAATCATTTGGGTGACTTTTGTGTGCTGACCAACAAATTTAGTTATTTTAATAAATCATAATTTATATGGAAATAATGAGAAGAACCCATTAACTTTTCAAACAATTTCAGCCAAAATAATTTATCTTCAAACTTTGAAGAGCCATCAACAGCAACACTACACCACCACATTGTTGTTTGAGCCCCCATTGTATATAGACCAAAAACTGAGTCAAAAAGCAGCGGAAGGAGGTGGCAAAATCTTCACCATTGCTGGAAATCAAGCTCTCAGTACTATCACTGTCGGGAAGAAGACCCTCTTGCTGCCAACTAAGTTGAATTCCAATCCTTGTGGACTGAACTATGGTAGCGGCAGCAGTGATTTGGGGCGTGGAGTGATAGTGATGTCATACAAAGAAGAAGGAGAGAAAGGGAAGGGACATTTTCACAGACGACCTTGGCTTGAGGTCTAATGGTAATAAATAATGAATCATCACAAGGTCTAGAACATATGATGCTCCATGTTTAAACGACCCCTCATATAATTTTCTTATTTGTTTTTATCATTTCATTAACCTGTACCATATGGTCTCAAACTTACCTTTACCCACTCCAGAACCCGCCATGTTTTTTATGTCCCATACATGTAATTTTAAACATGCTACGCTTTCTAATGTTTCAGGTGCATCAGTATTGAAATTGAGGCATGGTGAATTGGTGATGGTGGGTCTGACCATGTGAGCAGAGCGCCTGAGCCTCCAATGCTTGGAGCCTCTATTAAATATTTATATCTACAACTTATTGCCATGTTGTCATATATTACTTTGTTTTTTTCTTTTTGGTCATCATATTCTTATTTAACATTTTTGGTGATCGATACTACTATCCAAGAGACAAAGCCCACAAGACCACGGGAGAAAAAAAAAGACAGAAAAATGCCCAAACCTACTTGGGGGCAAACAAAACGAGATTACCAGGGAAGTTTAATCATGAGCTGAAGTTTTTTTTTTTTTTTAATCTTCTTTACAGTTGATCCCAAGTCCAACAGTTTGATAGGATGTCTCTCTTCTTTTTTTTTTCTTATTGTATTACTAGGCTGATGTTTGATGGACTAGTTAGCGTTTGTTTTTCTTAGTTGGTTGAGCTTGGTTAGTCTTTTATATTCCAAAAAAATATAAAATGAAATTGTGAGATGATTTGAATAAAGTTTACTCTGTTTTGATTAGTTCATCGTCAAACATGCTTTTTCTTGAGCATTTTAATTCTATTTTAATTAATCAAAATAAAAAACAAGTAATTCTTTTTCAAAGAAGAAGTATATGGTTTTGAGTTCTTCATTAAACTTAGAGATACAATAATGGCAATTTTTTTTAAAAAAAAGTATCGTCCTATATATATCATCTCTTATATGATGAGATTGATATGCAAAGGAGGTCTTTTTGAGAGCATCTTACCTATAAATGGGAGGAGTAATACTTAGGGTAAATAAACAACAACAATTTTACAAAAATGATATTTGCACACCAGTACACTTATATCATACACTTACCCACACTAGAGGATAAAAAAAAAAGTGAATACTATATGATATAAATTATGAAAAGATAAAATGGAAAGAAGGGATGGATTTTAAATTAATTCAAAGGGAGAAAAAAACCCCACGTGCCGACATTGCTCACCATAACTCCTTCTAAATATCTGAAAGAAAACCCACCTTCTCACTCACTCAAAAACCCCACCCCGCCCACGTTCTCCCCTTCTCACTTTCTGCTCTCACTCACTTAAACAACCCACTACCTAAAGCTTCCATCTCCTCCACTTGGCCCCACGTTCTCTCCCGCTCACTCTCTACTCTCACTGAACCCCTCTAAGCTTCCATTCCTCCATTCTGCACTCGAATCATGTCTTCTCCACCCCAATCATTGAAGAACAAAGTGAAGCCACAGTCGTCGGAGTCGCCTCATATTCACCACTGTCGCAAGTGTCATGTTCTTTATCTCCATCATGTTCTTCTTCGACGCCGTGAAGGGAATTCATTTCACCGCTTCTGTGTTTATGGCATTTACAATGTAAGTTGTGTTTAGTCATTCTAAATGTATATCAATGGTTGTGTATGGTTCACTCTATTGCAAATGCATGTTCAAGGTTTTTTTATGGTTTAACGATACTAATTGCAATGGCTATGAGTGTAATGTCTATTTATGGATTATTTTGAATGAGTTTTGTGTCAAAAGAAACCTATTTTCTTGTGTTACTAAATGCGGTAAGAGCTTATAAGTATTGAATTTTTGGTTTTGAGGTTTGGAATATAAGTATTTTGCACAGGTAGGTGCTTATGGGAGATTTTTCAAATGTTTTCAAGTTTTGAAATCGAGTTTATAAATTAGTTTCACACGGTTTACATGTTTTTGAGGTGTGGTTTACACTTTTTTTGCACATGACTCACAAGTTTTGAGTAGTTGTATACTTGTTTCTGAAGTTGGTGTAGAAATTTAAAGCACATGTTTATTGTGCTAATTATTACATACAGAGATATTGTTTGCAATGGTTGTGCTTGTAATGTATATGTAAAGAGGATTTTGAATTACTAGAATACAAGCAATATTGCTGGTTTCCTGAACTTGTTTAGTAGTTGTCCTTAATTGGCTTACAACTTTTCAAAATTTGTTTACATATTTTATGAACATAGTTTACAAGTATTTGTGTATTGGTTTACAATTTTTCTGGATATGGTTTTATATTTTATCTTAAGCTTATTTAGTATTTATTCTTAATTGGTTTACGATTTTTCAGAACTGATTTACATCTTTTATGAATATGGTTTACAAGCATTTGTGTACTGATTTATAATTTTTCTATACATGGTTTTACATTTTATCTTGAACCTATTTAGTATTTGTTCTGCATTGGTTTATAATTTTTTAGAACTGGTTTACATATTTAATGAACATGATTTATAAATATTTATGTACTGGTTTATAATTTTTTTGCATATGGTTTTACATTTTATCTTGAATCTATTTAGTATTTATCCTCAATCAGTTAACATTTTTTCAGACCAAGTTTACACTTTCTATGAACATGGTTCACTAGTATTTCTTTACTGGTTTACAATTTTTCTTATTACAAGTTTCTTGAAATTGTTTTCAAGTTATTTGCACATGGTTTACAGGTTTGTGTCTACTTGCTTACCAGTTTTTAGAGGGTTTTAGAAATACATTACTTTGCAATTTCTTGCTACATTCAACTATTGATACAACAATTCAATTTTATGTTTTGTTTTTGGTCTATACCTCGAAGATGGCTCCTTCTAAGTCTAGGAATGTGGGGAAGATAAAAGCTGCAAAAAAAAAAATTATTAGACCAAAAAATGTGGAAAAGACGATAAAAAAGGGAAGGAAAAAGAAGGAGTGTCAACTTAAGAGGATCAAGATTTACAGGGACATGAATGAGGCAAAGGACAGTGAGGGAAGAAGTGCATTTGATGGCATTGAAACAAAGACTCTTTTAATGCCATAGAAAACAACCAAGAGTATTCCACCTGTCTGATAAAGAATCTTACTAATTAAAAAGATCAAGTCTCACTTTAGGTTTGTTACTATTTAGGATTAAATTTAGTACCTCTTCAAAATTTCGTTGAACCTAGCTATTTTGAAGTATTTAGTTCTGATTTTACATATTTAGCTCCATTTTCCAAGTAATTGGTGTACTGGTGCTAAAACTTTCAACATATCATAAAACTTGTAAAGTCATTTTTAAAAATATGTAAACCATGGATACAGAGCTTGTAAACTCAACTAACAAACTTATAAACCCATGATTACAGACTTGACTTTATGGTTTGTAAATCTTCAACATTTCCCTGTACTTTGCACCTATTTACATATTTTTTAACATCTATATTTGACAAATAATACTTATGATAATATCTAATATACAATTTTCGGCAAAAATACCTAAAGATAATATCAATGGAAGGAATTATTAAAAAAATTAAAGACACGGGAAATCAAATAAAAGAAACATGCAATTTAGTTCTCCAGTTGAGTCTCTCCTTAAAATTTTTACATTGAACACAAAACCCATCTTGCTTGTATAAATTTTGTAGAATACTCTCACGTCTTTATTTTATTTGAATAGCATCACAGTTGCATATACCTCAATCTCAAAATTTCCTTCTGGATGATCAATTGCAATTTCAACAAGAAAATCTATATCAACTTTCATTGAATCCTTCATTCTTTTCCAATTGAGCATAATAAAAAAAATCCTGCAACAAAAATGAAAGCCCAAAATTTACAAAAAATATGGTTGTCATGTAAAGCATACCTCAACAAACAAGCAGTGAATGCATATATAGAGCCTTGATAATTTTTTACCACATGGTTACAAATTTTTTACATTAGCTTACAATTTTTTCTACACTGATTTACAAGTTCTAAACATTAGTTTTCATGTTTCTATCACTAGTTTAAAATTATTTACAACAGATTTGAGGGTATAAACCAATAGAACATCAATTTGTCTACCATCACTTTGTAGGTATTTATCACATATTTAAATTATTAATAACAATTTTATAATTAGTCAATACGAGTTTTACAAGTTATTAATAGGGTTTACAAGATTTTAACATAGGTTTACAATTTTCTAACACTAATTTACATATTTCTAACTCTAGTTTCCAACAATAATAGCAAATATCAACTTCTAACAGAATCATTCTTAGATTATTATGTTGTTTGAAAAATTCTTAAAAAAATAAATAATCATCCATGTATAACATGGGTATAAGAGATTTTAATAAGGGTTTACAATATTTTTATCATGGATTTAACACTAGTTTACAAGTTCATAACACAAATTTGCAACTTTCCAAGTCCAGTTTTGTCAAGACTTGGTTTAGAAACATGACCGGCACATCGGGTAACATTCCTATGGAAGCCCTTATATGACATAACATGCATAAAACTTTATAATTTCTATATAAACATATTTTAAATAAAAACTAAGTAAGCACTTTTTCATATATGGCATAAAACAACCCATAAAGAGTATCCAAATGATAAACTAATTGTTCCAAAAGGTCATAAATCATTTACTTGTAATTACATAAATTCTCAAAAATAACATAATTAAATATAAATATGCATGACCCATAAATCCTGCTTGCAATGTAATGGAGCACTACTAACATAACTGAAAAGTATCACTTCACTCCAAAGTGAAGCTCGCCCAAAATTAAACTAATAGCTACTGTAACATCCTAATTTTTAACCCAATACACTAGAACATATTTAGGTTAATCATTAGGTTATTACTTCTTAGTCTCATTCTTTTATTAAAATACTTAGCGGAAGATACGAGTAAATATTTTTTTTTGAAACATGAAATCAAAGTGAGAGCCGTGTTGATGAAATAGCAAATTGCACTTCATTCAAAATAAACACAAAGTAAATAAACATATAACAAATCAATGGCACACCAAAGGGATATTTTCATTAATATCATAATTAAAGGTACATAGAGTCACACCCTTATAGAAACGGGCTAAGCTTTTGATACAAGGAAAAAGAAATACAACATGAATGGAAATACATGAAAGGCGTAAATAAAAACTCCTACCCTAGTGCACCTAAGGTGGATAACCTCATGACAAAAAAAGGTTTATCCTATCTATGAGTGGGTGCGTGCACTAGATCTCCCTTAAAATAGCTACTACTAGAACCTGGGGTATGGCAGGATGAAATCGATCCATGGACGTAGGGCAACAGGAGTAGGTAAGCGTAGTGGCTGATCATGTGCTCTTCGGCGGGGGCGCATCTCGGCCCGCCTAGCCAACCTCGGCTCTCGCCCCTCACGAACTAAGGAGTGGGGGCAGAGCTCTCGCTATACATGTGTGTCGGTGGATCCTCTGAGGGGTCATCCTCTGAACCGTTAGATCGGGGCACGTAGTCCTGGAAGTCGCGGGCAACCAAACATCCGGTATACGTCTGAAGAATCCTCTCATCACGCGTCTGGGCTCACTCAAAAACCATAGTATCGTCATAGGGGGACATAGGCGAGAAACGGTAACTCTGTACAGGATATGCAAAGGGATGTCCGACGAACATAAAGACGCAAACAGCACAGCGTCTTGCAAAATGATATGACCCGTGCTCTGGATCAAAGTGCACCTCCCAAGTTGGGGTGTCGATAAAAACCACAAACGTCGCCATCAAGCTCTGAAGATGTGATGGGAGAGAAAGAAAGAAGAGAAACGAGTGAGAATCTTACTCAAGAATCTCAGTAGTGATCTCCTATATGAGGTTACATCGTTCACATCCTCAGGAACCTTGGGTTTATTATTAAAAAGTGAGCATGCATATAAATTCCTTCTTTAGGTTCATAAAACTAATTTATCCAAGGTTCGTTCCTTTTAGAATACATCTTGATGTCATGAATGCAATATATCAAAGCATGAATGCATGGTACTACTTTAAACAAATAACTTGATAATTCATCACATTAGGAAGCATACAAGTGGCATATTTTTTCAAGTGGAACTTTTCTCTTTTCTCAACTTGTGACTTAAGAACCTAAGCTTAAGCATTATGGGCCACCCTAAAACATCTAGGTTATGAGCTCATACCTTAACTAGTCATCACTAGTTCTTACTTATTATCTGAATAAGCGAAACATAATACAATCCCAACTCCTTGAGTATGGGTTAGGGGGGTTAGGGATCACTTCTCTTAGGATATACCCTATTTGAAATGCTTTGTGGGCATCTAGCCATAGCAATTTGTCGGCTTTGTAGGCTACATCTACTCATACCGTCACGGATTTGTCTTTCTTGGGGGATGCTCGGCCGAACCGGTGTCACCCAGGGTTTAAATCTCTTATGATACTTCAAAAACATTCTCTAGTCCTTTAGGTTTGACGGAAATCTGGCAGCATAACAGCTGTATACCGAATTTCCTTCAAACTACTTTATGCCATAAATCTCATAACACATGCATTTCTCAATCAACTTGCATACACATGATAGTCATAACAACTCAATCAAACATTCATCATAGCTCATAAATCATCATATCATACTTGTAATATCAACTCGAAGCATCAAAGTCTCTTAATGTCTTATGCTTTGACCGTTAGGGTCCTTTAACTTTAAATCTAAGTTGTCTATCATCATAACTTAAGCTCTCGGATACCAATAGTCTCATATCTAAGTATTCCTCACTCAATTCTACAATTATAAATAATTCTAAACCTCAAAAGTGCAGAATCCCTAATTATACTTTACAGGTACCTAGGGGTCACAACTTTGCCTTTCTAAGTTCGGTTTTGTTCCTAAAACATCAAGATTAATTCCTAAAACAATTATGAGTAGTTCCTACACATTTAAACTAATTATAAACCATTAATTCTAATTTTATCCTTGCTAGATAGAATCCAGAAAATCACATTTCTAGGGGATCTAAAAGTCTCATTTTAATTCCTTTTTAGTTGCTAACTTGTCTTAACTTTCACATATTAATTCTAACATCAAATATACATGGACATACTCATATTATCATCATCAAAACAGCATCATGCAGTGGACAATCAAGCAAGGTAGAACCAAAAACATCTCCATCAAATAATGCATAGAACTTCATTTTTAAAACTCATAAATTGCTAGTCTCTCTTGGAACCTTTTCAAGGACTTTAAAACTCATTAGAACACTTTTTATTTCATTAAAATCATCATAAAATAACATGAGGGCAGTAGCTAATTTACAATAATTTCAAGGGGGTTTTAAAACATAAAATCGTGCTCAAGACTTTTCTTGAGATCATCTAGACTTAAGAAAATCATGAAACATGAGTTTTAGCACTTGTAACTAGATGAATCTCATTCTAAGACTCAACATCATCACAAGGCCGCAATCAAGGGAGTTAAAGACATATATTTTTCCAACTTTGTTTGAGATAATAATAGGTAAGTCCATGATCTCTAAATCTCTTAAGTGATTGACATAAAAATAAATATACAATGCACTTTGTTGTAGCCTTTATTACGAGGTGAGAACGTAAAATAAATATGCTATGCAAATCCATTATTATCTTGGAGATTTAGTGAGAACATAAACATAAATATGAAGATGCAAGTTCATTCTTTAATCTTGAGCATTTAGTGATGACATAAAAGTAAATATGGATGCAAGTCCTTTTTATCTTAGAGCTCATATAAAAGGTTTAGAGAGAATAAAAAATCTCAACCCAACACTTATCTCTACAACAAAGTGAGCTTTAGAGTTCTTGAACCAAAGTTTCATAGAAACTACATGGCTCTTGAACATCATCATCAAGCTCAAGAAATCAACTTAAAATATTACTTTAAAGGAAAAGAAACTAAGGAAACCGAAACCAAACAAGAAAAGAAAATGGGAAGGAAACTATGACATATTCTTTATTAAGTACCCAAAACCCCTATCTAGAGAAAACTCTAAAACGTGCTGGCCAACTTTAAGGTTGACAAGGGTAGGCTTGGGCTTTTTGAAAACCTTGAGATTAATTTTTCTTAAGTTAAAAACCACGTGAGCTAAGTAACATAGATAAGGTTCAAGGAAAAGAAAAACTCAAGCTTTAGAGGTTTCTTTGAGATGAACACAAAGTCATCATCTAGAAACACTCATCATCAAGCTATCATGCTCATATCAAGGCCTTGAGGCCAAAAAAGAAAGAAAAGGAAAAGCAAGGAAAACTTAAAAAGAAACCAAGAGAAACTTTAAGAAAATCACATTTTTGAGCAAAACAAAACTAGAGAGCAACTCCCTACCAAGTATGAAGACAAAGGCTTGATCTTTGAGGTGAGAATGGAAAGAAAAACTCCTCCTAAAAGGATGATGAAGCTTTAGCCTTGAAGGAAAGGAAATGCATTTTTGGTGAGCTTGTGTTTAAGGTTAAGTGTTTAAGTGGTTAGGAGATAATTCAAGGTTGTGGTTTGAGGTTGTGAGGTGATGATGCAAAGAGGAGATGAAGAAGATGAAGAAGATGAAGATAAAAGAAAGTTCCTAAGAACTTGAGAGGAATAAGGAAAGAACTTGCAAAGAGTGCTTGAAAGCTTAAACTTACCAAATGATCAAAAGTAACACAAGTTCATCTAAGGCACCTATTTATAGAAAATGAAACAATGAAGGCTCATCCAAGGGAGGTCTTGGCCGTAGCTTTTGGGGCAATGGGGGAGAGAAAATATCTCTTACAACTTGTCATTCAAAGCATGGTTGATGGTATGACAAGTATGGGCTAAGACATGGTTCAAAGCATGGTGTTTCCTTTTTTTATTTGAGTTGAATTAATTCTTCTAGAAGAGCAAGGAGGGCTGACGATTTTTGGGCAGAAAATTGGGGGAAAAATGTCTTCTAGAAGTTGTCATATGAAGCATGGATGAAAGCATGGTGTATATGACTCAAAGTATGGTTCAAGGTGAGGTGTAAGCATGAATATTTGAGCGTAAGAATTCACACATGTGATGCAAAAATGGGGTATGGGTTTCAGCCAGATCATCATAGCCAAGGGGAAGAGAAAATTGTTCATCTAATTGTGTGTTAATGATATGTTTAGGTGTGTGTTAGATTAGGTGCAAGATTAGAAGTCACTAAGCATGAGTTTAGGTAACTAAGGATGTAATTAGGAATTTCAAGACTCAATTAAGGAGTGTTCATACTTATTTAAAGGATTTTAAACTCATTTTATGAATAAACAATTGCAAACACAATTCCATGATTTAAGGAATTGGAAAGAGAAAACACTATTTAAGATTCCATAACTAGGAATCTTGAATTTAAAATGAGATTTTAGTTTAATCTAAGCAATTTTAGGTTCTAATTAACTTTAATAAATTATTTTGACTCTAGATTAATTATGAAAATTAATTAATCTTCGATTAGAGCCTAATATTGCTTAGGTTTGCTTAATCACGCTATTAAGCTTAAAAGCACAAAATTAGGGGCAAAATCATAATTTTGCACAAAATTACCT
Source organism: Dalbergia cultrata (assembly GCA_031216105.1). Taxonomy (NCBI): domain Eukaryota; kingdom Viridiplantae; phylum Streptophyta; class Magnoliopsida; order Fabales; family Fabaceae; genus Dalbergia; species Dalbergia cultrata. The sequence continues at coordinate 85,705,110 of CM062353.1, read as the reverse complement.
GGGACCACGGAGACTAAAACTGAGGTCACAGAATATATAAAAACATTTTTTAAAACCATCTGGAGAAGTTTCGGGCCCATCCAGCGTTCGTACCCATGTCAAACACAACAGACGTATTTTGGTTATTTTGACCTGAAATCCCAGAAAACGAGACCTTCAATCCTGGAAAGATTCACAAGTCCACTAATCCCCTTCAAACATTGAGTTAGCCCATTGAGGACTGTCGGGTCAGCTATCCTCAAGTTTCGGGCCGCAAATGACCTCAGGGGCATTTCGGTCATTTTCACTCTAACAGAAAATCGGGGCGTTACAACTACTGTAGAAAAGGTATTCTAGGAAGACTTTGGACTAAAGGTTATATCTGTAAAGGGAAAAGAGGGGTGAGTTTCATCTAAAATTCAATGAGTGGATTTTCACCCACGTCCATACATGGAACAATAAGGAAAGTACATAGATAGTAATGCAATAATAAAAAAACCATGTCTATTCACAATAAATAATAATAGCACTAACATCTATTTCATGTAAAGCATAAGAAAACATAATAATTTTATAAGGAATTAAAATTAGATAGATTGCTAACAAGTTTATAAAGGTTATGCTCAGTCCCTCATGAACAAGAGCACTTAGCTAAGATTTTAATGGTTTTTCATGAACTACATCCTTCATGGACTGATCTAAGTGAAAAGTATCTACCCCTCTAGGTGTCATGGTATACAAAGGTTAACAAATTTACTGTCATTGACTCACAACTCTATTTCTCTCTAATTCACATAAGAATATCACTCAATCAATCATGCTAAAATCTCAAAGCTAGAAATCACAACTTACTAGTTTCCATCAATTTTACTGTTCATATTTGATTTTCTAGAATAAGTACTATCTTTTCACAATTTATCAGGAGCAGTTAAAAGGAATGATATCATAAATGATGTATGGGCATCAACAATGGTCACTTGTATTTTCTAAAAGTCATGCATTTTCATTGAATATTGTAAATATCATAGTTTTTCTAACTTGGTAAATTTGAATATCATGTTCATAGCATAAACAAATTTCTAAATTCATTAAGGCACAAACATTGCACAAAATTGTTTGTAATAGCCAAAATTAAAACCATGAGCTTAAACCCACTCAACTAGAGGGGTCGAAAGGGAGGTGCCAGCACCAATGGAGCTTCAAGGAGCTGGAATGGCACCAACATCTGCCATAAAAAAAGAAAAAAACTCGTGAATAAGCCATAACCATACTAGAACAACTCTATGAATGTTGGAAGAGTACCCAAACTTAACAACAACCATAACCAAGAACATAAATCCCTAATCACATGAAAAAGGAGAAAAAAAAAAGGAGAAACTTGGCAATCCATTAACAATTTCTTATGCTTGACAGAAGTAGGATTGAAAAAGGAAGGGAATGAAAGGGTGGAAGGTAAACAAGAGAAAGTAGGGTTTGAGTTTTTAGGTTAGAAACACGTGGAGAAGGGTTGTTTTTAGTGTTGGAGGTCATTTAATGAAACTATGTTGTTTTGGATGTGTTCTAGTATCATGGGCACCACTATAATGGTTAACAGGGAAAACACTATGGTGCATAAACACTTAACTACTATAGTAGTTTTCAAAAGACCAAAATCGGTACGGTCACATCCACCACCGCTATAGTTGTCCCTAATTGCTATAGCGATCATAAGAACTCCAAATCTATATTTTTGGGATTTTTTATGTATCTGGGGCCTTCCCTGCAATGTGAGGGAGTTCTAGGGGACCTTAAAGCCGTATTGAACTTGTCTAAGGATACGTGGACCTAAGGCATGACATACTACCCATTTAAAAGAGATTTGGTCCTCAGATCTAAAATAAACATACCTAGTCATTAAAAAGATGTGGGCTTTTAATCTTCATAATTTCTTCAAGTTCTCAAGTCGTTTTCTCATCAGAATGGTTCTTACTCATATGATAAACTCTTATCAAATTGAACCATTTACGGCGTGAACAGATGAGACTGATTGGGCATGTACTTCCTAAGCAAGCTAACATAGAAGATTGGACAAATAGCTAATAAACTAAGAGGCAATGCCAATCTATAGGTCATTGCTCCAACTCTCTCTAGAATCTAAGAAGGATTGATGTAGTGAGGATTCAAATTTTCCCGCTTTTCGAACCTCGCCACTGCCTTCATAGGAGATATTGGTAGAAACACATGATCACCAATCATAAACTCCAAGTCTCGATGTCAGTTATTTGCTTAGGATTTTTGTCTGACTAAGCTGCCAACAACTTCTCTCTAATCAGCTGAACTTTCTCTAATGTTTCCTAAACTATGTTAGGGCCTAGGGTCTTGGATTCTCAAAGCTTAAACTATCCAATAGGAGATCTAGGAGATCTATAGCATCTCCTATATAAAGCTTTGAATGGTGCCATCTGGATACTCACTTGGTAACTATTGCTGTACAAAAACTCTATCAATAGCAAGTGGTGACACCAACTCCCATCGAAATCCAAAACACAAGCTTAAACTATCCAAGGGTGTGAATCTAACTGGCTATCTATTTGTGGATGAAAAGCTTTGTTTAAGCCCATGCAAGTTGTAACATCCTAATTTTTAACCCAATACTCTTAGAACGTATTTAGGTTAATCATTAGTTTATTACTTCTTAGTCTCATTCTTTTAAAATATTTCTTTAAATTACTTAGTGGAAAATACGAATAAATTTTTTCTTTACATATAAAAGCAAAGTGAGAGCCGCGTACATCGTAAGGCAGGAAAGTAAAACACAAGATAACAAGGCATAATAGAACATGGAACAATCAATAACACATCAAAGGAAACACTTCATTAATATTCATAATATGCCCACCTAAAGGTGGGACTTAGTTTGATATAAGATAATGCGAATACAACAGCAAAGGAAATACAACAGAAATGAAAATACAAGAAAAACGTGAATAAAAACACTCCTACCTTAGTGCTCCTAAAGTGGATAACCTCATAACAAAATAAGGTTTATCCCTACTACGTGTGCTGTGTATGCACTGGCTCTCCTCAAGATACTCTAATGCTGGTAGTGGCGATCCTTGGGTGATGAGGATATGAAACCAGGGAATTGCTTGAGCTCCTCAGGCGTAGGCCAAAGGAGTGGATATCGGATGCGTGATGGCTGGACATGTGCTCTGCGGCGGGGGTGCCTCTCGGCTCTCCTCGCTAGCCTCGTGATGCGAGCTGTCGCTACCCGCAACAAATTAAAAATAATTAAAATACTAAATTGCACCAAAAATGTAGTAAAGGGCACAACTCAGGTCGTCTCACAAGGAAGTGTTCTAATTGATTCAACAAATTGGGGAATTTTTGGAATTATTCAAAGCAAAATTAAATTGAGGAAATATGATGAGAAGAATTACCTGCACAAGGATTAGTCAGTTAAGAGTTGTTCAATCATTGACTCAAGAAATAAATTCATGGTGGTGGTTACTTTCATTATTCATGCTATCACACAATAATGATGTAATTCTACTTAGCAATCATACAATCGCATTCTCACTAAGGGTTTGGCTAACATATGGACTAGTAATTCATGATCATGATTCTATGAACCTATGACAGTCTGATTACCAATTACAGCAACCTAATTCCTAAAGGAGTTAATTTCAATCCCTTACCAATTTGGATGTAATTAAATCAATCGATCCAATACCCCAATGGTATCTAAATTATGCACGCAAACGAATGCACAATCAAACCACCCTCAAAAATACAATTGCAATAATCATCACAACCAATATTAAAGAGAGAAGATAAGAAGGAAAAAAAAAACCAACCACGAATTGCAAATAAAAATTGGAGTCTCAAGAACAATCTTAATCTTTAGTCATCCATGTGCACGGTAAGGAAATTACTCCTCCATAGGGGGAGTTCACAGCCAACGTCAAAGAAAATTGATAAATTCTAACCCATAAAATATTGAAATTCAACAATGATTGGAAACCCTAGCCTAGAAAGAGAGTAGAGAGAGAGAGAGAGAGAGAAAGCTAAAACCTAAAAATAAAATGTTCTGAATCCCCCTTCAGTCTTAAAATAACAAAAGATTCAAAAGCGGAACGAAGTCGCGAAACTCGCTGACATGAAGTCACTTATGACCGCTATAGCGGTTTGGGACTGCTATAGCGGTCCTGCCTTATGCCCATAGCCAGCTGATCAAATTTGTCTCTCTGGTGACCGCTATAGCGGTCATGTGCTCGCTCAACACCGCTTCGTATACTTCCAAACCCATTTTGAGGCCTAAACTGTTCGAATTAGCTCTTGTCTCTAGAAATAGAAGTTGTAGCTCTTCGAACAAGCTTTCCAATGCCACAAGAATCATGGCAATCAGATATCTGTAGCTCCAAATATTGGCAAAATAGCAATAAGGGGGTAAAATTAGACTGCATCACAACATCAGAAACCTTTAATCTTGCAACCTGGAAAGTCTTTGCAAGCAAATAACACTCACAAAAAAGGGTTAAAAGTACAAGAAGTTCCAAAATATATTTATTTATCAAAATGGTGCAGAAAACCATGATTTCATTTAATGATACACCATTAGGACCAAATACAGATCTACTATTTTAGGTGAAGGTGGGTAATTTTATAGGCCAATGGGCTAAACCTCAAGTCAAAGGAGAACAAATGCATACACCAAGAGCACAAGTGCTTAAGAGTACGCTTTTTCCATCTTAATCACAATTTTAGGCCTTTAATTTCAATGTGGCACACCTTCAACTAAACCTTTTTTTTTTTCAGATTTTTTTCTTTAATATCAACCATGCAATATTTTTTTTTTTTTTTGTGTGCCACTTACTAAATTTTGGATACACATTGTTCCTCCTCCACACTTAAATTGGAGCATGTCCTCATGCTCTCCCCTACACTTATGCTCAAGCACATATATGAATTTGCACAAATGCTCTCCTAAGCCTAAAAGGTTGGGAAGTTTCATGGTCTTTCACTTTTGGCTAAGGATGTGCTAAAATAAAAGAATGGGCAATAAGGCTCAAAAGGGCTAAACAATGGTAATATACAAAAGGTGGCTATATGGGCAAGTGGCTAAAAACAAGAAAAATCCTCAATCATATTCAAGCATGCATATGGAAACATATTTTCAAACAAGACCCTAAGCAAGTTCTAGAACACAAATCCAAAGAGGGAAACATACATGAACAATTAGCATGACACAAGATAGTCTAAACAAGAGGCTCAAAATCTCACAGGTAAAAGTGTATGTACTCAATCCAAGCAACAATGAATCCACCAAGCATGCAATACAAGATAGAGTCAATGCCAAGCAAGTCAATAAGGTGCATGTGGTGTAAGCCTATTCATGTGATCTCTAAGGTGTCAAAGGAATGGTGTAGGACACAAATAAAAATACATATGATGCATGACTCAAAACTAAAATGAAAATAAATAAAATGCAGAAAAAATAAAAGAGAAGAGGAAAGAAAAACCTCACGGTGGGTTGTCTCCCACCCAGCACTTCGCTTTAACGTCCCTAAGTTGGACAGTCAAGACCCTCATGGAGGGTGTGCAACTTCAACCCAAAGATAGGCCAACTGAGCCCTTAGATCTGTTGGGGGCTCATGTAGGTACATCAGCCGATGCTCATCAATGGTGCACCGAACCATCTTGGAGTTCTTTAACTCAATTGCACCATCAGGGTGCACATGGTTGACCAAGAATGGTCCCCTCCATCTAGACTTCGGGTCTCCAGCCATCGATTTCCCGGGGCTCATGTAGCAAGATCCACTGCCCCTCACAGGGCTTCTTACCCAACATGGGCTGGTCATGGAGCACCTGGCAAACTGATGATTGCTGCCTGTGAGGTGTACCTGTATCTGAAAGCTTGGGACATTCTAAAACAACAAGTGCATCATATCCCATGGAAGAAGAAAAAGTGGAGAATGGAGGATCTGTATTCTTACAAAGTAAAGTATCATATGCATCTTCCACTAGGGAGTCAATGAAATCAATGCCAAATACAGAGTGTTCCTCAAGGGGGAATTTCATGGCATCAGATAAACAAAATTGGGCTTTCAAATCCCCACACTCCATGGATAATGTACCAGCATAAACATCAATTTTGGTTTTAGCAGTTTTCAAAAAGGGTCTACCCAAAATTAATGTATGCTGGTTGGCATCAGTGTCATTCTCCATCTCAAGCACATAAAATCAGCAGGGAATATTAAATCATTTACCTTGACCAGGACATCTTCTAGTACCCCCTCTAGCTTTGTGATGCTGCGGTTGGCAAGTTGGATTGTCAACCCAGTGGGCTTGAGCTCCCCAAAGTGTAAGGACCTGTAGAGTGATTTTATTAATGCCAGCCCCGAGATCAGCCATGGCTTGCTTGATTTGTAGGTTTCCAATGGTACAGGGAACATTGAACACGCCTGGATCTTTACACTTAGATGGCAAGTTGCCTGGCTTGATGATAGAGGAAGCATTCACCCCCATAGTCACCTTCTCCTTTTCATTGCCCTGTGGTCTCCTTCTGTTGGTGCATAAATCTTTCAAGAACTTGGCATACTTGGGAATCTGCCTAATTGCATCCAACAGAGGAATGTTAACTTCTACCTTTCGAAAGGTCTCCAAGAGGTCTTTTTCCAACTCCAACTCATTGGACCTCTTGGGTCTTGTAACTCTTTGTGGAAAGGGCAATGGAATAGGTCTTGTTACCTGCTCTTTTGCTTCTTTTTGTTGGGGTGCGGGCTTATCTTGTTGCATCTCTGACTGAATTGTCTCTTCCTCCTGGCTCTCAACCACAACCTGTTCTGAAGGACCAGCAACCTCAGGTAAAATTGTACCAGACCTCAGAGTAATAGCAGAAACGTTCCCTTTGGGGTTGGGAACGGTCTGAGAAGGAATAGTAGATGCACTTCCCTGCTGGGATTGGGAATTCTCAAGCCTCACAATTGCATTTCTCATATCTTGCATGGCTTGTTCCTGTTTCCTTTGTGTTTCTATCATCATCTTCATCATCTCTTGCCATGGTGCATCTGAAGGAGCAGGAGGGGCAGGTAGTGCTAGAGGCTATTGAGGGCTAGGAAGCTGTGGGACAAGTGGTTGCTGGTAGACATGGGGGTTGCTCTGCTGCCTTTGTTGGGGTGGAACATACTTTTCTTTATTCTTTGTGATGAGTTGTTCCACCTGAGGTTGGGGTGATCTCTCCAACCTGGATTATATGTGTTGCTGTAAGGATCATACCCCTGCTGGTTGTTCTGATTTTGAGGTCTACCAGGAAACATATTGCCAGCAACAACTAAAGAGGGGTCCTCCTGTAGCTGTGGACATACATCAGTGGTATGGGTATTACAGGAACAAATACCACAAGCTGTCTGAGGTGAAGGAACTTGTCTCAACTGATTCAGGGCTATCTATTTGAGAAACTCTGTCAATTCATCCAACTTCTACTCTACCCTGCTACTCTCAACTGAAGAAACTTCACTCACATGATGAGTACTACTACCAGCTCTGGACTCAAACTGCTGAGAGTTTTCTGCCATGTTCTCAATCAGAAGTCTAGCTACAGTAGGAGTCTTGTCAACTAATGCACCCCCACTGGCAGCGTCAATCATGCTCCTCTCTATAACCAGCAGTCCCTCATAGAAATACTGAATGAGAAGCTGCTCTGAAATCTGATGTTGAGGCGGTGGCACATAATCTCTTGAACCTCTCCCAATACTCATAGAGGGATTCACCCTGCAGCTGTCGGATGCTACAAATTTCTTTTCTGATGGCGGCTGCTCTGGAAGTTGGGAAGAATTTTTCTAGGAAGATGCGCTTCATGCCAGCCCAATTGTCAACTGTTCCATGGGGAATATAGAAGAACCAGTCCTTGGCAGCTCCTTCAAGGGAAAACGGAAAGGCCCTTAGCTTGATTTGGTCCTCCCTTACCCCCTGAGGCTTCATCGTCACACAAATCACATGAAATTGTTTGAGGTGTTTGTGTGGGTCTTCCCCAGATAACCCATGGAACTTGGGCAAGTGGTGTAGGAATCCTGATTTGAGCTCAAAGTCACCTCCCTGATCAGGATAAATGATTCCCAATGATTGGTAGTTTAAGTCTTGGGAAGCGAGCTCTTTCAAAGTCCTGTTATTATCAGCCATGTTTTCTGAAACACTAGCAGCAGGATCAGAAAGTTCAGGAGAAAAATAAAAAGAATTATCAAATTCCCTGGTTGTATCAGAAGAAGAGGGGTTGCCTAATAAATTAATTCTCTCCCTCGCGACCTTCCTAAGCCTTTTGGCAATTTTCTCAATTTCCAGATTAATCGGTAATATGGGAAAATTTGGAAGGGAGCGGGTCATAAAATTAAATTATAGCAACAATCAAATACACCAGGAAACAAAGATAAAATAAATAAAATTTAAATGAAACAAACTAAAGTTTTTTTTTTTGGATATAAAAAGAAACAATCAACAATTGAAACAAAAAAAATAATAATAATAAACATAAATACGAAAATAAAATAAAAAAAATAAAAAAAAATAAAATAAAGAGCAAAAAGAATCAAATAGCACACTTTCCTAAGAATCCAGGCCAAAATTTGATGCGAGCTGTCGCTACTCGCAACAAATTAAAAATAATTAAAATACTAAATTGCACCAAAAATGTAGTAAAGGGCACAACTCAGGTCGTCTCACAAGGAAGTGTTCTAATTGATTCAACAAATTGGGGAATTTTTGGAATTATTCAAAGCAAAATTAAATTGAGGAAATATGATGAGAAGAATTACCTGCACAAGGATTCCGTCAGATTAAGAGTTGTTCAATCATTGACTCAAGAAATAAATTCATGGTGGTGGTTACTTTCATTATTCATGCTATCACACAATAATGATGTAATTCTACTTAGCAATCATACAATCGCATTCTCACTAAGGGTTTGGCTAATATATGGACTAGTAATTCACGATCATGATTCTATGAACCTATGTGATCGATTACCAATTACGACAACCTAATTCCTAAAGGAGTTAATTTCAATCCCTTACCAATTTGGATGTAATTAAATCAATCGATCCAATACCCCAATGGTATCTAAATTATGCACGCAAACGAATGCACAATCAAACCACCCTAAAAAATACAATTGCAATAATCATCATAACCAATATTAAAGAGAGAAGATAAGAGGGAAAGAAAAACCAACCACGAATTGCAAATAAAAATTGGAGTCTCAAGAACAATCTTAATCTTCAGTCATCCATGTGCTTGTGATAAGGAAATTACTCCTCCATAGGGGAGTTCACGATAACGTCAAAGAAAATTGATAAATTCTAACCCAGAAAATATTGAAATTCAACAATGATTGGAAACCCTAGCCTAGAGAGAGAGTAGAGAGAGAGAGAGAGAGAAAGCTAAAACCTAAAAATAAAATGTTCTGAATCCCCCTTCAGTCTTAAAATAACAAAAGATTCAAAAGCGGAACGAAGTCGCGAAACTCGCTGACATGAAGTCACTTATGACCGCTATAGCGGTTTGGGATCACTATAGCGGTCCTGCCTTATGCCCGCAAGCGCTGCAGTCAAATTTGTCTCTCTGGTGACCGCTATAGCGGTCATGTGCTCGCTCAACACCGCTTCGTATACTTCCAAACCCATTTTGAGGCCTAAACTGTTCGAATTAGCTCTTGTCTCTAGAAATAGAAGTTGTAGCTCTTCGAACAAGCTTTCCAATGCCGCAAGAATCATGGCAATCAGATATTTATAGCTCCAAATATTGGCAAAATAGCAATTGGGGTTAAAAATTAGACCGCATCACAACATCAGAAACCTTTAATCTTGCAACCTGGAAAGTCTTTGCAAGCAAATAACACTCACAAAAAAGGGTTAAAAGTACAAGAAGTTCCAAAATATATTTATTTATCAAAATGGTGCAGAAAACCATGATTTCATTTAATGATACATCATTAGGACCAAATACAAATCTACTACATGTTAACCAATTAAGCACATAAATAATGCAATATGCCTAGAGTTGAATGGGAAATGGGGTGCATGAATGCAACCCATCATCTCAGCTGCCTCACCGTCGCTTCACTCCCTTCTCGCACAAATCGGGGAGTGGGGGTAGAACTCTCGCTCTACATATGCATCGGTGGATCCTTCGAGGGGTCGTCCTCCGAATACTGCGAGCGAGCACATAGTCCAGGTGGTCGTGGACGACCGATGCAGCAGTGTAAGTCTGAAGAACTCGCTCATTGTGTGTTCGTGCGCACTCGAAGACCATGTCGTCGCCATAAGGAGATGTCGGGGAAAAGCGGTAGCTATGTATATGGTGCGTAAAGGGATGTCCTACATACATGAAGACTCATACAGCGCATCGTCCCTCAAAATGGTATGATCCGTGCTCCAGATCAAAGTGCACCTCCCACGTAGGACTGTCGATGAACACCACGAATGTTGCCGTGATGTGAAGATGTGATGGGAGAAGAAAAAAGAAAAAAAAGGAGTAAGAATCTTTCTAAAGAATCTCAGTAGGGTATCTCCTATCTAGGGTTACAACGTCAACATCCTCAAGAACCTTGGGTTTATTATAAAGGGGTGAGCATGCATATAAAGTTCATTATTAAGGTTATAAATATAATTATCCAAGGTTCGTTCCTTTTAGAATTATTCTTAATGCATGAATGCAACATAACAAATCATGAATGCATGAGAATACATTATAAAATAGAGCAATCAATCATAACATCAAGGAACATATAAGTGGCATAAAGTGGCAATATAAACTCTCAAGTGAAACTTTTCTCTTTTCTCAACTTGTGATTTAAGAACTTCATACTTAAGCATCATGGGCCACCTTAAACATCATCTAGGTTATGAGCTCATACCTTAACTAGTTGTCACTAGTTCTTACTTATCCTCTTGATAAGCGAAATCATAAAAATAATCCCGATTACTAGAGTACGGGCTAGAGGGCTTAAGGATCACTTCTCATAGGAATATTTCCTTCTTTGAAACACTCTACTAGCATCTAGTGCACAGCGAATTGTTCGCTTTGGTAGGCTGCATCCACTCATACCCTCACGGATTTGGCTCATCCCCACTAGAGCAGGAGAAGTATGTCTCAGTGCTACTTCACATTAAGACTTAGTTCCTGGGGGTGCTCGGCCGAACCGGTATCACCCAGGACATTATCCCATATACTTTTTAAAAACATTCTCAAGTTTTCAACTTGACAGAAATTCGGCAGCATAACAGTTGTACACCAAATTTCTTTCAAATTGCTTTATGCCACAAAACTTATGATACATGTACTTTCTCATTCAACTTATAATCATGATAAACTTAGGATCACACAAGCATACTCATCATAGAACATGTATCAACACAAACATACTTGAAATAACAAACTCATTCCATCAAAGATTCTACAATGTCTTATGCTTGACCCTTAGGGCCTTTAAACTTGAAATCTAAGTTATCTATTATCACAATTTAACCTCTCGGGTATCTGCAAGTTCATAACGAAGTAGACCTCACTCATTTCTATGTTCATAACTAATTCTAAACCTCAATAGTGCAGAATCTATATTTTGCTAATTACGGGTATCTAGGAGTCACAACTTTGACCATTTCTAAGTTCAGTCTTTCTTAAAGTACTAGGATCAAATTCTAAATAAATTATGAGTGATTCCTACACATTTATACTAATTATAAACCATTATTACTAATTTTATCTTTTCTGGAATAGAATCTAGAATTACATTTCTAAGGGATCTAGAAATTTCGTTTTAATTCTTTTCTAGTTACAAACTTATCTTAACTTTCTCAAATTAATTCTAACATCAAATATACATGATCATGCACATTCTAACATAATTAAATCATCAACATATAGTGAGCAAGTAGACAATGCAGAACCGTGGGCTTCATCATCATACAAAGGATAAAATTTTCATTTCAAACACATAAATTACTAGTTTCTCTTGGAACCTTTTCAAAGCTTCTAAAACTCATTTGAGAACAATTTATTTCATTAAAATCATCATAGAACACACAAGGGAAATATCTATTTCAAATTAATCTCAGGAGGAATTTAAAACATAAAACCATGCTTTGAACATTTCTTGAGATCATCTAAACTTAAGAAAATTTTAAAACATAGGTTTTGGCACTTGTGACTAGATGAAACTCACACCAAGTTCAACATCATCACATGGCCGAAAATCAAGAGAGTAAAAATACATTCATTTCCAAACTTTGTTTGAGATAATAATGGGCAAGTCTTTGAGCTCCAAATTTCTTAAGTGATTACATAAATTGAAATATGCAATGCACTTTGTTTTATTCTTTATTATCAGGTGAGAGCATAAAATAAATATGCTATGCAAGTTCATTATTATCTTTGAAGTTTAGTGATAACTTAAACATAAACATGAGAATGCCAGTTCATTCTGTAGTCTTGAAAGTTTAGTGATGACATAAAGATAAATATAGATGCAAGTTCTTTTTACTTAACTTAGAGCTCATACAAGACTTTTAGAGAAACATAATCTCAACCCAACATTTATCTCATCCACACAAAGTGAGCTTTAGAGTTTTTGAACCATAGCTTCAAAGAAACTTCATGGCTTTTAAACATCATCATCAAGCTCAAGGAAAATAAACTCAAAACAACACTTTAAAGGAAAAAGGAAAGAAAGGAACCGAAACTTAAACTAAACAAAAGAGAAGGAAAATACATCATATTCTTTATTGTGTATCTAAAACCCCTATCTAGAGCAAAACTCTAGAACGTGCCAGCCAACTTTATGGTTGACAAGGGTAGGCTTTGGGCTTATAGAAATCCTTGTAATTATTTTCTTAAGTTGAAATCATTAGTGAGTTAAGTAACATAAGTAACATATATAGAACTTAAAGAAAGAAAACTCAAGCTTTAGAGATCTCATGGAGATGAACACAAAGTCATCATTTAGAGACACTCATCATCAAGCTATCATGAGGGATACACAAGGCCTTGAGGTCGAAAACTAAAGGAAAAGATAAAGAGGAAACTGAAAAGGAAACCAAGAGAAATTCATGGAAACAACATTTTTCATTTAAGAACAAAGCATTTTTGAAAAAAAGGAAAACATTAGAACAACTCCCTACCAAGTGTAAAGACAAAGGTTTGGTCTTTGAGATGAGAATGAGAAGAAAAGTTCCTCCCAATGTGATGATGATGATTCAGCCTAGAAGAGAGAAAAGGAAAGGAATGTGTTTTTGAGTGAGTTTGTGTTTGAGAATGAGAGTTTTGGTGCTTGGATGATGATCTAAGGTGGTGGTGTGGTGGTTTGAGGTGGTGATATGGTGGCTCAAGGTGGAGGATGAAGAAGACGAAGAAGAAGAAGAAAGCTTCTTGGAAACTTAGAGAGAAAAGAAAAGAACTTGCAAGAAAGCTTTGAAACTAAAACTTAGCAAATGAACAAAAGTGATTCAAGTTCTTCCAAGCAATTTATTTATAGAGAAACAAAACAATGGAAGCTCATGGAGGGGGGTAACCGTGTGGCCTTGCCTCATGTTCTATGAGGTGAGCGATTGAATTCTTGAAGCATGGTGAAACATGGTTGAAAGTATGGTGAGTATGGTGCAAAGCATGGCTAAGTATAGTGCAAAGTATGGCTCTTTGTGTGCAAGAATTCAAACACATGATAGATATTTTTGGGGGAGTGGCCAGCGATCCTTAAGCCATGGGGGAGAGGTTTCTTTTGTTTAATTTGTGGTTTAAGGGTGCAATTAAGTGTATCTTAGGTTAGGTTTATGATTAGGAATCGGTAAGTAAGTGTTTAGGTACTAAGATGGTAATTAGGAAATTTTATGACATGATTAGGGAGTACTCATACACTATTAGAGGAATTAAACTCATTTTATACATAAACAATGTAGACACAATTCTTTAATTTAAGGAATTGGAGAGAGAAAACACTATTCAAGATTCCATGATTAGGAATCTTGAATTTAAAAAGAGGTTTAGGTTTAATCTAAGCAATTTTAGGTTCTAATTAACTTTAATAAATTATTTTTACTCTAGATTAATTATGAAAATTAATTAATCTTCAATTAGAGCCTAATATTGCTTAGGTTTGCTTAATCATATGATTAAGCTCAAAAACACTATACTAGGGGTAAAATCATAATTTTATACAAAAACTGCCCGAGACCACCTAGAGAAGTTTCGGGCTCGTCTGGCACTTATACCCGCGTCAAACGCTATAGGGGTATTTTGGTCATTTTGAACCGAAACCTCAGAAAATGAGATTTTTGATCCCGGAACCATTCAAAGGTCATCCAATCCCCTTCAAACATTAAGTTAGCCCTTTGAGAACTGCCGTGTCGGCTATCCTCGAATTCTAGGCAGAAAATGACCTCAGGGGTATTTTGGTCATTTTTACTTAAACAGAAAATCAGGGCGTTATAGAAGTCCGAAGGGCTGCCTGAAATGCTTCCAAAACTGTTAAGTGTACTGGGATCCTTTATTTAAGATGATGAACATTGGCACCCCATGCAACCAGACTATCTTATTAATATACAACTTTGCATATTGTGCTACACTGAAAGAGGTCTTTACAGGTACAAAGTATGCTAACTTGGTTATTCTATTCACTATCACCCAAACGGAATCAAAGACATTGGTGGTCCAAGATAACCCGACTATGAAGTTCATGGTTATCCTCTCTCACTTTTATTCTGGGATCCCTCTATACGAAAGTGACCTTGTAGGCCTACTCAGTCTTGACTTGTTGACAGACCAAACACTGTCCTACAAAGTTGCCAACATCTCTCTTCATGCTTTTCCACTAAAACAACTACTTAAGGTATTGATACATCTAAGCTGAACTTGGATGAACTGAGTACGATAAGCTATAGGACTCTTCCATTACCTTTCTCTTTAACTCACCCATATCAGGCACACATAAATGATCTAAAAAATGCAACACACCCTTCATGTCAACTGAGAACTTTGAATTCTCCCTCTTGCGAACATCCTCTACTAGTTTCACCAACATGGAATCTTCTCTTTACTATGCCTTGATCTGCTCCACCAGGGTTGACTGAAACCTGATTCAATCTAAGAAAACTCCTTCATCACCCAAACCAAACTGAACTCCCTTGGTGTCCAACTGATGGATATCATTTACTAATGTCTGCTTCGCTGGTGCTATATGGGCCAAATAGCCCATAGATTTCTTGCTTAAAGCATCTGCTACAATATTTGCCATACCTGGATGATAGAAAATCATGCAATCATAATCCTTTAACAACTCTAGCCACTAGCGTTGCTTGAGACTCAAATCCTTCTGCTAAAAGATATACTTCAAGTTTTTGTGGTTTGTGAAGATTTCAAATTTTTTTTAATTCCTGTAAATTTTCAAGGCAAAAACCATGCCCCTATCTCCAAATCATGAGTGAGGTAATTCTGCTGATGCTTCTTGAATTGCCATGAAGTGTAGTCAAAACAAGATAAGCCTGCTGGGTTGGTCAGCCAAAATTACCATTTTTAGCAGGTGAGTTGAAGTTTTGAGTTTGCCACATAATTCTAGCCTGCCTAACCCGCCTCACTTAACTCGCGGGTTTAGGTGGGTTGGGACAAGCTTGGCCTACGAGCCTACTCTTTTTGTTTATAGAAAAAATTCACAATTTATTAGTAAAAAAAAAAAGTAAGAAACATGTGACCCAAAAATGAAAAAAAGGTAAGAAATGTGTACATTCACCAATACAGTAACACTGTATAGTTGACATTATTCACTCAAAGTTAAAACTTAAAAATAAAACAAGGTCAAAATTCACAAACAACACTATTAACAATAATATTTTTTAGTCAAATTTGCTGTATGGTTGTTGTGGACCTTGAAAAATTGGGTATACATAAATAAAAAATATTTTTAAAAACCTTTTTTTAAAACAATCAAAATACTAAAAATTATTTTTTTTCAAAATTTTTTATTTTTTGGCGGGCTACCTGCCAACTTACCAACCTGCCCTAAAATGGGCTTAGCTAACTATGAAGTCCATTTTATTTTGGCGAGCTGGCTTGCCCTACCTCATTTTTTGTGAGCTTTTGACGGGCAGGCTAGCTTGTTTTGACACCTCTAGTAAAGCATAAGTTATAACCCAACCATGCTGCATTATGACACATCCACATCTAACCCTTGAAGCATTACAGAAAACCAAAAACTTACTTATGCTTGAAGGTAGTACCAAAACTAGCCTCATGGTTTGGCAAGTCTTATGCTTCTAAAAACTCTCCTCACACTCATCGATCCACTCAAACCCGATACTTTTCTAGGTTAACCTTGTCAATGGTGCTTTTATCTTGGAGAAGTCCTTGACAATCCTATTATAATATCTTGCTAGCCCTAAGAAACTGTTAATTTCAGAAACCATGGAAGCTCTTAGCAATTACTGTACGACCTTAATCTCTTTGGGGTCTTCCAAGGTGCCATCCTTAGACACTACATGTCCAAGTAATGCTAGTTACTCAAGCCAAAACTAGCACTTAGAGAATTTGGTATACAACTAGTTCTCCTTTAAAGTCTGCAACACTATCCTCAGACGT
This sequence comes from Dalbergia cultrata, assembly GCA_031216105.1. NCBI lineage: Eukaryota > Viridiplantae > Streptophyta > Magnoliopsida > Fabales > Fabaceae > Dalbergia > Dalbergia cultrata. Next base: position 85,688,535 of record CM062353.1, on the reverse strand, counting down.
TGCTCATGCTTTTCCTGGATCGTAGAGTACACCTAGATGTCATCAATGAAGACAATCACAAAGTGATCCAAAATTATTTGAACACCCTATTCATTAGATCCGTGGAACTTGTAGGGCATTGGTTTGTCCAAAAGACATCACCAGAAACCCATAATGTCCATACTGGGTCTTAAAGGTCGTTTGAGGTACATCTTTACCCTTAATCTTCAACTGATGGTAACCAGACCAAAGGTCAATCTTGGAAATCACATCGTGCTTTAGAGCTTGTCAAACAAGTCATCAATACGAGAAAAGGGTTGAGACTCAGATGCAATAAGGTTGAGACTTAGATAGCAATTCTGCAATTATGTGACACTTTCAAAGTTAATGGGGCAAGCTTAGATACAATAAGGTTAAGACTCTTTCCATTTTCATTAAGAGACAAAAAGTGTGGCTCCGGTCTCAAAAGGAGCATTTCTACATATGATGATCTAGTCAGCAAGTTTCTTAAAAAGTTTTTCCTACCTCAAAAGCTTGCAAAGTTGAGGAATGAAATTAACACCTTTCTTCGAAAGGATGAAGAGTCACTTCATGATGCATGGGAACGGTTCAAGGAGTTGTTGAGAAAATGTCCACATAATGCACTTCAAGATTGGCTTCAGATGCAAACATTCTATGATAGGTTGATACCATCCGTCAGATCAATGGTGGATGCAGCCTCTGGAGGATCCTTGCATAGTAAAACTCCAGAAAAAGCTTTCCACTTGATAGAGACCATGGCAGCCAATAATTTCATGGCTTCTAATGAGAGGTCTATAGGAAAGAAAGGTGTTATGGAGCTAGAGACAGTACATGTCATACTTGCTCAGAACAAGCTCATGTCTCAAAAAATTGTCTAATCTCAATAAACAGTTTAGGCAATTGCAGGTTAGAGTAGTAGGTTCTCAGCCATTGGTTTGTGATTTTTATGGTGGCGAACATGGCAATGAAGAATGTGAAGCTAGTGCAGTAGCTCAATGTTCTGTGGAATAGGTCAAGTGTATGGCTAATCCTCCAAGACAACAAAACAACCCATTCTCTAATGCATACAATCTGGGGTGGAGGAACCATCTAAATTTTTTATGAGGATATCAAGGTCAAAAAAATTTCAATACACAATTTCACGCTCCACCATCTCAACAACAACCATCTACATTGGAGAGTGCTCTTGAGAAGTTGACTCAGTCAACATGAAGTTTTGTGCAACAAACCTCTAGCTTTATGTAAGAAACTTCTAGCTTTATACAGGAGACTAGAGCAAATTTCAAAAATCAAGAGGCTTCAATCAGGAACTTAGACAAGCAAGTTAGGTAGATTGCAAAACAATTAGCTGAGAAACCCCCTGGCATGTTTCGTAGCAGCATTGAGCCTAATCCAAAAGAGCATTACAAGACAATCAGTTTGAGAAGTGGAAGAACAATTGGAGTACAACCGAAAATACGTATTGAAGAGAAATATGAGAATTCTCAAGAAGGATAGGAAGCTGTTGAGGTCCTGCTTGCTAAATTTTTTTTTTTTTTTGAAAACCAAGTAAAGAAGCCAACCAGTGAATCTCCCAAAGGAAGAAAAAAGAAAGAAATTGAGTGGGATAAGTAGTTGAGCTATCACTACATGCTAGAGTTCCTTTTCCTCAGAGACTTAGAAAGCAAAATCAAGAAAAGCAATTTTCTAAGTTCTTGGATGTATTCAAAAAATTACAGATTAACATCCCTTTTGCTAAGGCCTTAGAGCAAATGCCTTTGTATGCCAAATTCATGAAAGATTTGCTTTCAAAGAAGAGGAAACTGAAGGAAGATGAAACTGCGATGCTTATTGAAGAGTGCAATGCTATCATCCAAAGGAAGTTACTACAGAAGCTAAAAGACCCAAGTTGCTTCCATATTCTATGCACGATTGGTAGTCTGACCATTGGTAGAGCATTGTATGACCTTGGGGCTAGCATCAATTTGATGCCATTGTCTATAATGCATAAGTTGGATATTAAGTAAGTAATGCCCACCAAGATTTCATTGCAACTAGCTGATAGGTCTATCAAGTTTCCATATGGGATAGTTGAAGATGTGTTAGTGAAGGTTGACAAATTCATTTTCCCTGCGGACTTTGTGGTATTAGATATGGAAGAGGATTCTGAGATGCCTCTAATTTTAGAAAGACCGTTCTTGGCAACAAGACAAGCACTGGTTAATGTTGAATAAGGGTGGGCTCATGTTGCAGGTGCATGATGAAAATGTAATTTTTAATGTGTTTGAAGCCATGAAACATCTGGGTGAGAAAGCACAATGTTTTAGAGTTGATATGATTGACCCTCTTGTAGAGGAAGCTTTCAAGGGAGAAGCTATCCTATGTCCTTTGGAAGCTACTTTGGTCCATTCCAAGATCATGAAGGATGATAATGTGGAGAAGCCTCCAGATGTGTAGTGTGTGAGGTTTTTAGGGGCTTTGCCACTCATGAGCCATGACACCAATGTGCACCAAGATTTGTGTTTGCCAAAGGAAGTTGGGAAAAAAGAGCCACCAAAGTTTAACTTGAAGCCTTTGCCTCTGACTTTTAAAGATGTATTTCTTAGACCTAGAGTCTCTACTGATGGAGACATGTCGACAGTGCTGGAACAGCTAATTATGGTTGCATCAATTGTCAACCCACAAGGTAATAAGGCATAATTTGCACAATCTAAGTCTGTGCAATTTGGTTCAAGACATCCAAGCTGCCATGGTTTGAATGGGGGGTTATTGGAAGAGCTTGGAGAGTTGAAGAAGAAGTTCAAAGTCTAAGGGGTTTAATTTAGCAAGTTGATACCAAGATTGATCATCTAATTAGTCTTTTTGAAGCATCAACTTTGATCCCAAGTTATGGCATAGGCGAAGAGGATGGAGCACATTGAGGGAGTTTCTTTACTATTACTTTCTTTTTGCATTTCATTTAGTTCCTTATTAGTTCTCCTTTTTTTTTGTTTTTAATTAGTGTAGTGATACTAGAGAGTCAAGTCCATCTGTTAGTGTCCATCTTAGCATTTAAGTTATGTTCTAGTTATCTTTCAATGGAGTGTCAGGATTGCTTAATGATTAAAAAAAAAACAAAACAAAAGTTTCTAGAAAGCGCCTAGGATCCGGGATTTGACCACCCAGGCACTAAGGGTGCAGAATAATGTGGTTTTCTGCCACTTGACTGCCCAGACGCTGTGATTTCATTGCCCAGGCACTGGAGCGAAATAAAAAATAATACATGGGCATCTTCATTCGCACAATCTATTTCCTTTTCTTTCCCCTTCCCCTATTTAGTCGATTATTACCTTCTTTTTTTCTTAGTTTCGATAGCCAGTAGATGGTGAGGTGATGGCTCATCTTAACTTAGATGCTGAGGAGGAGCTGCTGAAGGAAATGAAGAGGAAGACATTGAATGAAGCTTGCTATGACTTTTGGAGAGTAATAAGGGGAGTTTTTAATTTCATTTCTCTTTCTTTCTTTTAAATTTATGTTTCATGCATGTTAAGGTCTTATTTTGCATGTAGGAGTTTAAGCTACTACTATTGTTTTATGTGGGGATCTATTGGGAATTCAGTTGTACTTGATTGAAAAGTGTTTTGATAGAAATAGTGTTGAATGCTCGGAGATGGATAAGACTCTTCAATTTGAAATTAATTGTTCACCATACTTTCATTTACACTTCTTGTTGATTTTCTAAGATTGAGATCGTGTGGTTTCTTGGGAGAGGAATTGGATATTTTCTAGAAAAAGCTTATGGGATACAGTTGAATTGATCTTGGCTCTGGGTAGTGTTTGATTCTCTGTTGAGGTGAAATCTTAGATTAGTGCATTTTGGGTGAAAAGATTAGGGCATTCTTTGGATTGTTTGAGCCTTTCAAACTTACCTAACAATGTATATCCCTAAATCCCTTTTGAAGCTGAAAAATTTTGAAAAAAAAAAGTCTTTTCTATTATTTAACCTACATCCACCTTACCTTTTTAAGCAAAAAAAAAAAAAAAGAGAAACGAAAAAAATTCCTACCTAAAACAAATTTTGTTGGGTTTTAAAGTAGTGTATTACATGTTCTGTTCTTTTCCATAATTAGTGCTGCATTCTTATGGAATAAGTTGCTTGGTTTTGTATCTATATATTATGAAAAAAAGGAAAAAAGAAACAAAGAAACAAAAAGAAAAAAAAGAAGAAAAAAAGATAAAGAAAAAAAATAATGAATTGTGGCACTACAATGTTTGTACTTGGGACTGTGATGCATGCTTCAGTTACCTGGCATAGTTTTTTTTTTCCTTTTTCCTTTTTTTCTTAACCTTAACCTTGGCCTATCATTACAAGATTTAAAAGACCCTTTTGATCACTCAGATGCATTATTCTATATTAGTGGAGATAGGGATGAAAGACATATCCTAAGTTCAAGAGAATTTTTGGATGTTTTCGTAATCTGATCCGGAATCATTATCTAAGGCAGATCTTGAGTTTTGCATATTTTAGGATTGGATATTCGGTCTGTTGTGAGTGAATGCATGGTTTGTTATTATTTGTAGTGGTTTTTGCTAAACTGTGGCATGAAGAAGATTCTGAGAGCATACATGATACGCTATTTCTTTTTGCTTGAGGACAAGCAACATCTTAGGTTTGAGGATGTGATGTGCTAGCTATATGTGTAATTGTGCATGTGAAAAGTTGTCACAAATCAACATATTTTGAACCTTTGTTGATGTTTTTTTTATCAAGATATTTTACTATTTTGAGTTTAGCATGATTAGTAATTTATTTTAGGTTCATTATCATTTTAATTTGACTTTTAATTATATTTACATATTTAGGTTGCTTAGATTAATTAAAACTTGGTGTTTGCTGCCTTCCAGGGAGTGCTTAGGCGTGGTGATTTCACTGCCCAAGGGCTCAAACGTGAAAATAGCGTCGCTACTGGAGAGCCACTGCTTAGGTGCTCAAAAGACATAGCCTAGGTGGCGACGGAAAAGAACCTGTATGCGAAATTTCACTTAAATAAAGGAAAGGACGCGACTTCTAAGCTATCTTGGCAGAGAAACACAAAAAGAAACACAGGGAAGGAAGCTCTTAGGCTACTGGAACACCTTCGGAGCAAGGGAAAGAATGGAGATTAAAGGTTCATCTTCCGTTTCTTAGTTTATTTCATGAGGTTTTTTGTATTTTCATTTTTTTTGTTCTTCATTAGGATGAGTTGCTAAACTCTATAGCTAAGGGTTAGGGGTTAGTCTGAGATGTTTACAATTAGTTTGAATTCTTAAATTTATGATGTTGGAATTATGAGATTGATTGTCTATCTCTTGTTTTATTGTGCGAATTTTATGAATTCTATTCATGGATGATTTAAGGTTTTTGCATGATTTGGGAAAATTGTGTCTGAACCAGACATAGAGATATACCTCATGATTTTCAAGGTTTAGGAATTTATCTTGAATTTTATGTGAATTGTGGATTGAATTTCATACCTAATCCCTTTTTTCTTGTTGAAGCATAGTTAAGGAATTAACATGTTCTACAGGAATAGGAGAATTGATTAACTAAAGAATTAGCATCAACTACTTAAAATCTTTTCATTAGTCTAGTAATTCCAACTCATGTGATTTATGAATTCATAAGATTGTAAAGAAAAATCAAACCACCCCAATCCCCTAGTGTTTTAGAATCTTGATATTATCTTTGTTTAAGTTTGTTATTTCGTTTCTTTGTTGAGAGTTGTCTTCAATCTAATTTACTTTGATATATAATCTAAATAGAAATTTTATTAGTGAAGTGTTGTTTGATAGAGTCAATCCTTGTGGGATGATATCCACTTTCCGTGGTTACTACTTAAACGATTCGGTACATTTGTCGAAGAATTATTAAACCTTTCATGCATTAGCCCAAATACCTCTTCTCACATGTCTAACAATCTGGATAGGACTGACTTGAGCTCTGTCAACCGGGATGGCAGCCTCCCCTACTTTGTGTCTATGAAGCAATAGAGCATACAAGGGCAGGCTCTGAGAAAGTTACTTTACCCGACAGGCCCCATTGCTGACCCTACTAAGCCATCTCTTTCCGAGAAGGAGGAATGCAACTTAGCCATGTTTCTAGCCTTAGATAAACATCTGGGCTTTGCAAAATCCCTTCTGGACTAATTGTTGTATCCATTACTTGGGCACAATCCATGACCTAATATGAGGCTGCAAACTAAGAAGCATATCATTAGGTAGCCCTTGAACGAGCTGCCTCACCCTATCGATCTCCATAGGTAGTATGCTCGAAGCCGCCTAAGCCAAGGAAGTAAATCTCTCATCATAATCTACCATGAATATTCTTAGAGTCATCATAAGCTTCCAAAACTTATTTGCCATTTGGGTCCTTCAGCTTTTTAAAAGAAATCTTCTTAAGAATGTGGCCGTATACTCTCTTTAAAAGGGTAAGTCCGAGTTACCACGCCCCTAAAGGAACTGCTCATACTATAAACATGCTTGGCCTCCCAGTGGGAAGCTAACCAACTCTATTGCTTTCTTAGGTGAACAATGAATGACTCTGGTGATTTTCTCAATCTTCCTTAGGAACTCTTGCTGGGTGAATCCATCTTCTTGAACTACTCTAAGGTCGAGTCATTTGGGTTCTGGACTAACTAATGAGCCATGGGCTGGACTATAGCTTACTATATTGCAACCCTAGCCTGCCCAACCAACACCTCAAAGAGGTTGGTCATCACCTACTCCTCAACCTTGAAGCGAGCATTGGTGTTGGAAGAATCGTTGCTACGATGTCAAGATAAAAGGGTGCATCTCAAAAGTGGCATGATAACTCCAAAGAAAGATAAGCACAGGGGGTAAGATAAAGAGAATGAAGGAAAGACATGACTCATACTTGACCTTGACATCAATGAATCTTTTGAAAGGCCTTAAATAACATCACATTAGTGCAATTGTGCACGCTTCCATTTTTGGACACTTTCTCCAGTACTATCCAAGGAAAACTATGGCTTTGATACCATTTCATCTTGACCAGATTAGGGGACTTGACCAACACGTGGGTAATGACTCCAATGAAGCCCTTATGCAACATGACATGCATAAAACTTCATAATTTCCTATTAAACATAATTTAAATAAAAACTGGATAAACACCTTTTTCATATACGTTATGAAACAATCCATAAATAGTATCCAAATGATAAATTAATTGTTCCAAAAGGTCATAAAATTATTTGCTTGTAATTACATAAATTATCAAGAATAACATAATTAAATATAAATATGCATAGTCCATGAATCCTGTCTGTAAAATAATGAAGTATTACTAACAAAATTGAAAAGTATCACTTCAAACCAAAGTTAAGCTCACCCAACATAAAACTAACAGCTACTGAGGATGAGGTATCTAGGAAGACTCTAGATTATAAGTTGTATATATAAAGGGGAAAAGATGGATTAGTTTAATCTAAAACTCTATGTGTGAATTTTCACCCATAGCCATACATAGGATAACAAAGAAAGTACATAGATAGTAATGCAACAATCAAAAGTCATTTCTATTCTTAATATATAATAATAGTATTAACATCTATTTCATGTAAAGCATAAGAAAACATAATAATTTTCTAAAGAATTAAAATGAGACAGATTGCTAAAAGGTGATAAAAGCGATGCTCAGTCCCTCACAAACAAGAGTACCTAACTAAGATTTTAACTATTCCTCATGAACCACATCCTTCATGGACTAATCCAAGTGAAGAGTATCTGCCCCTCGTGGGCATCATGGTATACAAGATTAATGAATTTACTGTTATTAACTCATAGGTATGTCTCTCTTTAATTCCTATCAGAACATCACTCACAATCAATAATGCTAAAATCTCAAAGCTAGAAATCTCAACTTAGTGCTTTTCATCACTTCTACAATTCACATTTGATTTTCTAGAATAAATATTCTCTTTTCATAATTTACTAAAAGTAACTAAAAGGCATGATATTATAAATGACATATAGGCATCAACAATGACCATATGTATTTTCTAAAAGTCATGCATTTTCATGGAAACCTATATAAATCATAGTTTTTCTAATTTGACATAATTTTAAAAGCAAGTTCATAGCATAAATAAATTTCTAAATTTATAAAGGCACAACCATAGAAATTATTTGTATGTAATGGCCAAAATTAAAGCTATGAGCTTAAACCCACTCACTTGGATGAGTGGAAAAGTAGGTGCTAGCACCAACGGAGTTTCGGGAAGCAGGAATAACACCAACATCTATCATGGAAGCAACAAAAACCTATGAATAAACTATAGTCATACTAGAACAACTTTATGAACATTGGGAGAATACCCTAATTTGACTATAACCAAGAACATAAACACCTAATCATCACATGAAAAGGAAGAAAAACAAGGAGAAACTTGGCATATGCAATTAACAAATCCTTACCTTGAAGCGTGAGGATAGTATGGTTGAAGGATGAAAGGAGTGAAAGGGTGGAAGGTGAGCAGGAGAAAATAAGGTTTGCGTTTTTAGGTTAGAAATGCGTGGGGGTAGGGTTTTTATAGTGTTGAGTAAGTCACTTAATGAAATTACGTTGTTTTATACATGTTCCAGTATCATGGGTACGACTGTAGCTGTCTATGACTGTTATAGCAGTTAATAGGGGAAAACACGGTGGTGCATATAGCGGGCTCCAGAAGACCAAAGTAGTGCAATCATACCCACCACCATTATAGCAGTCATAGTGACTCCAATTCGGCACCTTTTGTGGTTTTTCATGTATCAGATGTCTTCCCAACAACACAGGTAGGTCTCCTGGGAACCCAAAGGACATATTGGACTTATCTAGGAATACTTGGATTTGAGGAATCACAAGTTTCCAACTATAGCAAATCTTGACTTCTAACAGAGCCATTCTCAATTTATTTTGTTGTTGGAAAAATTCTTTTAAAAAAATCATCTATGTATTTTGACATAAACCATAAACAAATAAAAAATTAAATAAAAATAATGAACCCACGTACTTTACAAATAAAAACTTATTCACAAATTGTGAAGAGAGGTAAAAGACATCATTTTTGTTTGTTCTCTCCTCTACTTCCTCCTAAAAGAAGCAAAACGAAAAAAGAATGAAATAAGCTAACCCTTCATAAGTAATTTTTGGTTTTGTGCGCTATCAACAGAGCTTGATTCTCTTTCTTCTTTTTTGACAGACGAGAGCTATGAGCTGTGGGGGGTTGTTCTCTTTGTGAAGGAAGGAAAGAAAGAAATAAGACAAAGGGAGAGAAAGAATGGAAGTTTTTAGAAGGAGAATAGGTGAAAGAAGTTTTTTTTTTTCTCCTTTTCAACTTAATAAAAGCGCACTTCCTTTTTTCTATAATTACAATATTACATCATTCTAACACATACCCATATTTTATCTCTAATGTATTTATATATGGTGTAAATATATGGTGACTTCATATTAGTGTGTAAATATCATTTCTGAAAGTTCTACACAAATACAAGTGTAATACTTGGAGAAAAACCACTCATTACTTTACAATCATTACAATAAGGTCTAACCATTAATAGGATAGGTGAAAAATCCTCTAGACTAAACTTTATCCATAAAGCTATGTGTAGGCATAATAGGAATGGAGATATTTAATATCAAACTAGATGTATACTTTTTATCTTGTCTGTTCTCTCGTTATGTTTGTTTCACCCACGTTAGCTTTTGCTTTTGAAAATAGATTGAGCCATTCTTTCTCTTTTCCTTTTTTATTCGTTTTAAAGACTTTTAATTTTCTAGTTCTATCGACTTTTCTTCTAGTGCTCTTTATTTGTAATTTTTTAATCGAAAGTATTTTGAAAGGCACGTACCTTGCATATGAGCTTTCTTTTTTTTTTCCCCCCGCGAGACCAATCTGATCGAAAAAGAGAACCATAAGATCTGGGAATTTCATTCCTTCCTAAAAAGAATCATTCGATCATTAAGTAGAGGAAGAAGCTATTCTCTTTTTTTTTTTTTTAAAGTAAATATACAGAGTTGGTGGATGGTTGGTACGACTGAGTCAAGAAATAACATAGTTGGTGGATGGTTGGTTATTAATATTTGTTTTTCATTTTTATGTTGATGTTATTGGAGATATTCTCATTCTATGCAGGAAGAAAGTTGAACTCTTAGTAAGTTAGCGTGCTAAAAACATACTCAGCTCGTACGATTGCATAAACTAAAACCAACTTGGCAACACTATATTTAAATACGCAATTATTAGCTATAAACATGACTTCACCACTGAATAAACAAAACAGTAGGACCAGCAGACGAGTCTCTACTGATCTTTATTCCTACCTAATCCATATTTGTGACTACTACCGACAGCTCCTTTCAAAACATGAGGAATATAATTGTTCATCACTTTATAGCAATGAAGAGGATTTGTTGCACTAGAATGGCTGGTACGTAATAGTATATCGTCATCATATCATTTTGAGCGGAAAAAGTACCTTGTCTCTAGAGATTCCAAATGGGTGACACGTGGCTGGCTGGCTGCCACTTTTAAAACAACTGTCATAATCCATATGCGATTATTAAGTCAATAATTCATTAGTGGAAGATCGATGAGACCCTGTTAGCAAATCTGCATATTGATTTAGAAAATGACTTAAAATTTGTAATATTACAAAAATTTAGATATATTTTTCATAATCATCCTTATTACTAAATTATTTCCACTCACTTTTTCTTTCCCATCCGTTACTCTTTTTTCTTCGTATATTTTAGAGTAAAATATATTTTACCTCCTAAATTTTAAGTTATGTATTGTTTACACCACAACTTTTTAAAACATGTATCGTATAACCCCTGAACTTTTTTAAATAATGTAAAATATCCCTCAACATAATTTTGACAATTGGTAAGGGCATGATTTATATGCATATAACTCAATATTTTTAATTTGTGCAATCCAACCCCGTGTTTGTGCAATCTTATGTGCACTTAACCCTCCTAATTTTTTTATTGTACAACCTGACACCTTGTTACATACTGTCCAAAATTTTGTACTATATGAAAAGCAAGGTTTTTTGCATTGATTAGAAAATTTGAAATGTTACGATACATATTTTGAAAAGTCAGGGTGTAACTGTACATAAACTAAAGTTCAGGGATAAATGCATTTAACCATTTATTTTATAAGAGTATAACTGAAAAAATAATAAATGTTAGACTTGAATAGTCAGTGAAAAATAATCAATTTTGGGTTTTGGTACCTAAAAATGATTTTAGTTCAGATATTTCTAAATCTATTTGATTTTAATCTAGTTAGTCTTTAGTCGATTTATATTAAATGTTGATAGAGGGTGATAATCCTATATGTCATATCATAATCTAGTTGTTAAAATGCTTATTCAATACTTTATTTTATCTAACTCAATAACTCATTTTATAATAAGATTTTAACCCATAATAATTATGAAAAGCCTTGTATGATAACCAACAGTATTAGATAACATGATATTTTGTTAATCAGCTTAACATTTAATAGAAATAAATTAACGACATAAACTTTACCAAATATTTTTAGAAATATTTGGATAAAAATATGGACCAAAATAAAAATTTATTTATTTTATGAACCAAAAAAATATTTAGGCCTTAATATTTATTAAAAAATTTATCTGTGAACAAATGAAATTTTAAAAGTAGATAAGTATTTTGGAACAAAGACAGTCACTAAATCAATAAAAATCTTATTTATGACTTAATTTATTCAAACAATCAAATTATATGTATCATAATTAAATATAGTAATCAAACAAAACAAGTATTTGAATAAAAAACCAAACTGGGTCACAATCCATTTATTTGTCTAACGATGCAATTAAATTTACTTGATTTCTAAAAGATTAGAAATACTCACAAGGAAAAAACTAAAATACCAGGAAGGAGAAAATAAAAACAAAAATAAGAGGCACAAAATCTAACATTTAAATAAACAATATATGAAAATTACGCTCAATATAAAAAGAACACTAAGTTTTTATTTTAAAAAAAGAAAATTACATTAATCTCCGTTAAAGTTAAGTGTAATTATATTCATCATTTTTCTATTTTGTAAAACTATCACTGATCTTCTCTACAAATACTAGTTTGTTAATTTTAGTGGAAAAAAACAAACATAAAACATATATACATAATTATTAATGATAAAATGATAATATTTTGGGAATATCTAACACATTAATTGAATAAAATACTTTTTTTAATCACATCAAAATGAAATTGGTAATTATAGCTTATGATAAAAAGAGGTATTCTAGTTAATATATGTGTCAAGTATTATTAAAATATTATAATTTTATCACTAATAATCATATATACATCATATGTTATTCTTTTTATTACTTAAAATAATAAATTAATATTTATAGGAAAGAGCAGTATAATTTTATAAAATAATAATAAATCAATTATAATTGCACTAAATCCAGTGAGTATAAATTACTTTAAGAAAAAGGTAGAGCTGCTAGCAAAGAAAGAAGAAATTATGACTCCCCATCACAACAAGAGAAGAGAAAGAAGGAAAAAAAGAAGAAGGATTTCTAATGGCTTGATTTTTATAAAACTAAACTTTCAATTATTCTACGTTGACTCATTTTTTATGTTTGTCTTCCCAATCTTTTATGCTTTCACTGACATAAGCGCTAGCTTTTGTTTCCCGCTTTTTTCGTTTTCAGTTCTATAATTTAGCTGTCATTTACATATCTTTTCAGTGTACTTCTATTAAATAATGGTAGCTTTCCTTCACTTCATTATATGTATCAATTTATAACCTCGTTAATTTATTTTAATTAATTTCTTGCAGTTCAGGTTTGCTGGCATTCCCTCTTTTTCTAAATCCTGCACATTCCACATTATTACCAATTTAACGTGCTTTCTTTATCTAAAAGTAGTTGATTGCAATAGGAATATCGACTGTAACGCATAAACCCAAAAAAATATAGACTATAATCCAAGTTAACTTTACCTAATATATTAGTAAGGTTTCCAGTACACTGCACTGCTCACGTTCGTTCAGTTTGAATATATATAAGTTTGAAGACTACATTGCCCATGATTATTGCAGCCGATGATAACTATGCAACCAAATATGTTGATTTGAATATATATAAGTAATCTTAAGTGACAATTCATATATATAAATAAGTGCTGAGTTAAACATGTTGATATTAAGAATTGATAATAGTTCCTGGTGCGAGCTCATATTAATGAGCATATAGGTAATTAGCAAAAAACATAAAAAAAAAAAAATGAGCATATAGGTAATTAGCAAGGGAAGACGGAAGTGAAAAAATAACTGTAATCAGTTTTAATTGCAAAAACCAATATTAATCTAAAAAAGTAGATAACCATATTAATGCCACAGTTATGGGCATTTCAATTTACCATTAATTGTTTGGCGGGATGAACATTTTTCTACCAAATAATATAATACAATGTCTCTAATAAAAATAAAATATTTATAGTACAAACTTATTAGAGTACTCAAGCTTGCATCAATTGCATGATTTTCCCCATCAGGAAATGTAAAAACACAAGTATCACATAAAATAGAGCAAATATATATTTATCAAGTATTTCAAACTCTTTTGTTGTATCCCAATTATTAAAATGAGTTATATATCAAAGTGTTCAATGAGTTTTTATCTTCGAATAATACCAAATGATACAGACATGAACTTTTAAGAAAATATATTATAACTACTTTGAAGACATTATTTATTTGTTAAAATTAATCTAAAATCGTAACTATTTGTTAATGAAAAAAATCTATATTTTTTATATATTGTTTGTTCACTCTAATAATTCACATCAAATTAAGATATATAAACACCAACATATAATTAATTATTTAACAATCAATTATGTTGCAACCCGTATTCTACTAGTTGTCGCCCAGGTATTCTACAAGTTGCATAAAATACTGACTCCGAACTTATTGTTGGGAATTGAAAATTTCATCGCTAACCCATTAGGCATGGAGATTTTTGGGACGACCACAAAAAATATAGCCTATGGCAACACTTATTCGAGGAACACATGATGCAAATGTTGCTTGTAGTACACATACAACATTCTTTTATTAAAAATGTGTTGCATACATTCGATAGGACAAAGAATACATTTTTTGGGTTAAGGTATCACTTTTTCAATAGGGTTGCTAAATCAACTCTGGAGAATTATTTAAGGCGATATATATATATATTTTAAGCTATATTTTTTAAACTAAAGTAGGACTTTTCATAGTGTTGCTGTTAGGGGTGACTAATTATCTAAAACAACACTTTTAAATAAATAAGACAATATTTCTTAGATATCAACGGTAGCACATTTAAAAATAATATTGCCTATGTGCTAAATTTTTTTTTATTCATGTGTTGTCAAAATAAGTGTTGTCTTGGGTATAAATTTCTTATAGTGGAAGTTCATCGATCTGTGACAAAATTCCTTTGCTAAATCAATTAGCAACAGATTTTTACGAAGGAACCATGCATGAAACTTGTAGTACATGGAAAAATGAGATGAAAGTAATGCTCATTTTATTTACTCAAGGCCCAAGAGTTCTTCTAGTCATAATATATTACTCCGAAATGTGCAGTTTGTCCTAATTGACCTGTATAGTTGTATTTAGAAACTGAGTGAATATATTGCCATCGAGAGCTACTTTGGCATCCATGTGTGTCTAGTCGTAGCAATCTCTTTATGGATTGTGCAAAAGAGAAATATGTTTGGAGAGTAAAATAATGTATTCATTATGTTCTATTTAATAAATGATACATAATTTTTTATGGATCATTATTATCTCTTGTTTTCTTTACATATTTACTATAATAGTTGATATGTCATTTGTTAAATAAAATAAAATAAATACATTATTTTACTCTCAAAGCATCTAAACATTTCTCTACAAAAAATTAATTAACAGCGGGTCCTGTTTGTTGCTACTTTTCTTTGTTTAGTGGCGAAGATAAAGATATATAATAATCATAGGGGGAAAAAATACTACTTTGCAGGATAAAGAGCTTTCTCTTTTTTCACTTGAATTCTTGCCACAAAATACTTAAAAATATGAAGAAAATAATAAAAATTATACATAGTTAAGGAGCTTTGTGGAAGTAAAAATTCCTTCCTGCATGGGGTAGGATGGAATGTTATATATATATAATATATAACATTGATCGCGTTGCTAAGTTTGATTCTGACGTAATGGCATATATGACTTCATATTGTTTCAGAATGGGGTGTGTTAATAATGGACCTTTCAAGAAAGGTCCGGTGATATGATGGTCATTATCTTTTCCATGATTAGATTGCAAAAATAACTAATCTCTAACTATATATGGTTTTTTCTTGACCAATGCTAAAGATCAAAGTGACCATAAGTGGATCGATTCTGAAAGGCTCAGCGTAAATGTACCCATTAATAATATATTTTCAATGTGCGCAACTCAAATTAAATACTAATAGGTTAAAAAGTGCATAAATTAAGGTTTAATTATATTCATTTCAATAATTTTAGTAAAAAGATATATTGTAAGTTATATTTAAATATAATTTTAACTTTTAAATAATGAATTGAGTACAAATATTATACCTTCCTATTGAACTAAAATATGATTCAAAAGCTCAAAATCAAACACGATATATCCATTCTTATCAATCATCCACCTATTTTATACATTTCGGAGAAAATTGGTATCCTTATAATGAATGATGAAGAAGCCAAATAATAAAAATATTCCATATTTCAAAAACTTTAAAATAAAGTATTTAATGTTGTTTAAACAATTAATTAATAACAAATGCCAACTCGTTTGGTCAATCTCATGCTCATTGACTGCTGTGTCATGGTTCAAATCTAATACTTTTTTCTGTTCATGGGTGATCAATATAAATGATCTCTATATGTGTTTGAGGAGCTCTTAAGGTATGTCCTAATTCTAAATTGAGATAAACTTTTTTCTCAATCTAAACTTTCATAGAAAAAACAATTAATTAGATGTTTGTTACGAAAGTATAAAATTAATTATTTTGGAATCTCATAACAGTGACAAGAGTTTCTTCGCACAATGATGGAGCGATTCTTTTAAGGGAGAAAGCAACGTATGCTCGTTTCCTTATTCTTCTCTTTTTCTTTTTTTTTCGGCAAAGCTTCTGATTTTTCGGTAAAGTCTTTATTCTACTCTGATAAAGAAGGGTAACATGCGGCATAGAAATTAAGAACTACAAACGGCCCCAAAGGACAGCTCTGATAACAAAGGGTAACATGCGGCATTGAAATTAAGAACTACAAACGGCCCCGAAGGACAGCATCATAGACAACAACACCTTTAGTATGTAAATTAGTTGCCCCTGTGAACTCCTCTAGCACCCCTTTATGCATTGACCGAGCCTTTGTATAAGAGCACAAAACTATTCAACAGACTCAAGTTTTAAAATTATTTCAAAACCGAGTATAAGTATTATTATATTTTGAAATTATTTTAACAATTTATTATAAGTATGATTATTTTCTTTTATATTGATGTAAAAATTGGTTTGCGTTTTAATATATTCACTTGAAAGTAATTTATCTTTGGATATATAACTTAAGAAAGTAATGTTAAAATAGTTTGTTCCGCTTATATCCAAAAATTTTAAAATTTTGCTTATAAACTATACAACAACAATAACTAAGTCTTGTTTCACTCGGTGTCAGCTATATAGATCAAAGATATTATGGTATTATATCATATATCTTATATTTATATTTAAATCTCTTCTAAATATTTTTTATACGATTTTCATAGGTCTTTCTCTACCTCTTGTTACAGAACTACTCTCCATTTGATCCATTTTTCTTAGTAGAGTCTTTACAGTCTCCTCCATACATGTCCATACCACAAACAAAGATGTTGAGATTCTATCATCTTCTTCATAATAGGCGCTATCCTAACTCTCTCTCTCTCTCTAATACACACAATCTTAGTTTAATCATTTCTACTGTGTCCACTCATCCATTGTACCATATTCTCATCTCCGCCATGTAACTTGTTCCCTTGTTGACTTTTTACCACTTTACATTCAATCTCATACAATAATGTTGTTCATATTGTTGTGCAGTAAAATTTACCTGTTGGTTTATATATCCTAATATGATGACAAAACACTATGTGTAAAGTATATTACTCCTAATGTGTTTAAATTTATTATTTCTTACTGAACTTGCTAATTATTTAATTTAGTGTTTCTGCTTTACTTTTAAATTTGATTGACTTACATTGATATTTTCTTTGAGAAAATCAACACTGTAAGCTGGCATCATTAGCATATTTGTGATAATGGCAGAAAAAGGAAATAGAGTGCAGGAAAATGTTTGCCGAAAATGGCAAACCTTGAGTCCAACGATACATTGCTTGTTGTTAAAGAAAATGTGTGTGCAGCTATTGTACCATCAGAAAGGTTGAAAAGCAACTATGTCAAAGCCTCTTTCTATGTGCTGAACGTTTATTTCCTTTTATTGTGATATTATGGACTGCATAATATCAAAGACAAAAGGGAGAAGCAACTCCTTTCATAAAAAAGGAAGAACCATATCAAAATGCATGTGATAAATCTCTTCAAACACCATCAACGGTCACAAACTCTCACCCTCCTATAAAATGTGCCATTGGAAAACATTCAAACAAGAGGAAAAAAATCAGAAATCGAGTGCTACACTTCTGCAATATTCAAAATTCGAATTTCAAGCAAAGAACAATTTTCCTCTTCTCTCAACTTGCTGTATTTGTTGTCATATTGAACTGAAAGTATATTGAAAGTTGTTGTATTGAGTGTTGTAATTTCTTCTTGAGTGAAACAGCTAAACCTTGTTCAGAAACTGTATTTGCTAGGCTTTATCTTGTGAGATATAAGCTGGTTGATTGAGCTTGGAGAGGCTCATTGAAAAACTACTTTGGTAGAGCTTGGAGAGGCTTGGTAAAAGAACACTCACTGTTTGTACTGGTTGTACAAGTTTTAGTGGATACACTCACCTGGAGGGTGAGGACTGGATGTAGGATCTAAGTTGGAGATCCGAACTAGTATAAATACTTGTGTCAACTTTGCTATCTCTTCTCCTTCATATAGCATACTTGTTATTTATCACTAAGTTTTGTTTTAAACTGAAATTCAAAGATTTGATTCAGGTTCGTCATATGTTTGATCACTAAAACAATTTGAATTACTAAATCAATTTTATACTTCTTGCTCTATAAAATACAAGACTCACTTGAGTCTATTAATATATAAGAAAGTAGTTTTTGTTAACAACCTTGATTTATTCTTGACAAAATTGTATTTCTGGTCTATACAGTAAGAGTAAGAGTTCACATTATTCTCTTTGTAAACACTGAAACTTCATCTGTGGGAAAATCTCTTGAGATAACAGGAGACATTTAACTAAGTGTGTGTTAATTGTGTAGAAAAATTTTTAGGAACACTTAATTCACCCGTCCTTCTCTTAGTGTTTTGATACCATCTATTTACAGTAAAACTTAAGACCATTTTGTTCATCTAAAATAAAACCCGAAAGGCTCATTCACTTTGACCACCACCCATCTTGAGTCTTATGGCCGGTCTATGTCCCTAACTATTTCTCCATCATTTTGGATAATATAACTCAAATACTTTAATCTTGTTACATGTGAAATATTATCTTCTCAAATTTTCCCTTTTAAATTAGAATTTATACGTCTTTTGTCAAACTTGCACTTTATATACGTACTA
This sequence comes from Dalbergia cultrata, assembly GCA_031216105.1. Lineage (NCBI taxonomy): Eukaryota > Viridiplantae > Streptophyta > Magnoliopsida > Fabales > Fabaceae > Dalbergia > Dalbergia cultrata. Next base: position 85,669,754 of record CM062353.1, on the reverse strand, counting down.
TATAGTACAAGAAATATGGCCTTTGGCCACATTTTTATTAACTACGCTTAAAAGGCATGGCCTATAACTAGAAAAGGTCATGCTTTTTTAAGGGATAGGCTTTGACAGTACCTTTCAACCACACTTGTGTAGCAATGTTTAATAAGTGTGGCTTATTACTAATAAAGGTCACGTTTTTCACAAGGGTGGATTCCTTTGGCCATGCTATTTGTAAAGGTAGACTTTCTCAATAGCTTTTGGTCACATTTTAATGGCAACGTTTGAAAAATGTGGCCTATTACAAGGGTGGGCTTTAATAGTATCTTTTGGCCACACACATGGTAACAATAAAAAAGTGTTAGTAAAATACTCAAAGAGCATACTTTTCCTACTGTCACCTATAATAAATCAGCTACACTTGCATGATTAATGGTCCAAAAAAAAGTGGTAATATTCTTTTTCACTTAGATCATATTACAATTTTAAAATGCATTACTAGTTTCTTCCTCCAAATTTAGCATTCTCACCAATTTTTCCATAGTAAAAAAAAAATTAAAGGGAACAATAAAAGTTAGAATTAAAATTAAATAAAGAATTAAAGTTCATTGAAAAAAAACTAATTCCCTTTTTTCTCGATGTAACAAACTAAGTTCCTATCTCTTTCTTTGATCTAATTAACCTAATTAAATCACTAAAACTACTATTCTCACTAAAACTCTAAAGTTACGGACAAGATAGTGACAAATGTGCAACCTCGTCAATGAATGCCCTACCACTTCTGCCCTGCCAACCTCCACGTCGCTAACTTTCACTTTACGTGGCCTATGAGCACACACATCAAGCTACATACCTCCGTTTTGCTCATCTTTTGTGATCTCTATTAGGAAAATATGCCACTTCCCCTCCTTGAGAATCACCCTAAACAGAGAAATAAAACAGGAACACAACCACAACATAAGAATTTAACGTGGAAAACTCCAAAATCGAAGAAAAATCACAGCCGTTGCCAAACGACAACCAGAGAATAACACTATGTGAAAATTTTTACAACACATAGACTTCTCTCTCAAATGCCCCATTGGCCCCCAGTACACCCACACTCTCCAAAGCAAATATTTAAACTACATCTCACAACACTCTAAAACAAGAGTATAGAGAAAAGAAAGTTAGACACATGCTTAGAGTGTTTCCAACTGGTGCAAATTGAAGCAAAGAACTTGGGTCTATATATATAGCCATGACCTTCCCTCTCCACTTGCAATCCTAGGTGATGTGGGACTTCTTCCAAGATGCTTTATTTCAATCAAAACTAACAATCTCCACCTTGATTGAAATGAGCACATCTTCAGCTTCCATTGTCTACACCGACAATCATAGTTCAAAGAACTATCATACTCTACCATAAAAAGTATACTCACTTGGAATGAGACAATTCCAAGAATTTCACCTTGGCACATGTTGAAACCTTGCTGAAAATTTATGGTGCAACTTCCATGTTGGCTTTCTCCGAAAGTTCCTCAGCCATCGACATAACCCCTACCACACACCCTGCATCTCAATGCCAACCAATGCCCATGTGCAACTGTAGATCTGCTAGCCACACCTTTATAATCCCACCACACACCTTGTGTAAACACCAATGCCTGTGTGCAATCGTGGACCTGCTAGCAAGAAATTATTATTATTATTATTTTCTTCTATGTAATCTTGATTGTATCATGACACCTTTTGACTTGTATTTGCCACAAGCCAAAATCAAAATCAATGTTTCCATCAATTTCTCTATCCAAACGTACATTGGAATAGTGTAAGCTAACTGTAAAATCGTGCACAGGAGGGTTCCCAACCACACTCTCACAATATCATACCTCCTTCCAGTAACATTAAGCAAGGATGATCTCCAAGCACCAGGGACAAATTCTTTTCTGATGTGGAAGATCAGACTAAGCTACAACCACAGAGCATACTAAGAATAAATCCCACCAAACCAAAGCTCCTGATACCATGTGTTGGGAACCACTTCCCCTCCTTGAGAATCACCCTAAACAGAGAAATAAAACAGGAACACAATCACAACACAAGAATTTAACGTGGAAAACTCCAAAACCGCAGAAAAACCACGGCCGTTGCCAAACGACAACCAGAGAATAACACTATGTGAACATTTTTACATCACATAGACTTCTCTCTCAAATGCCCCATTGGCCCCTAGTACACCCACACTCTCCAAAGCAAATATTTAAACTACATCTCACAACACTCTAAAACAAGAGTATAGAGAAAAGAAAGTTAGACACATGCTTAGAGTGTTTCCAACTGGTGCAAATTGAAGCAAATAACTTGGGTCTATATATATAGTCATGACCTTCCCTCTCCACTTGCAATCCTGGGTGATGTGGGACTTCTTCCAAGATGCTTTATTGCAATCAAAACTAATAATAAGAAAAGAAAAAAATAATCAGAAACATGCTTGTTAGGGCGGAGGAGCCCAACAGGGGGAGGTACAACCAATGGGCTAAGTAAAAGCACCATAACACTAGGCCGGACGCCACATCTTGACTCAAAACCTTAAGGCAATGAGTTATGGCTCCTCCCACATTATATACTACTCACTTAGTTCATTCTTAACCAATGTGAGACTTCACCTCTCACACTTAACCCTAACAAGCTCCCCATCAAGTGTGAGACCTACCACATTGCTCCCTCATCAGCCAATTACTCTTCCCAGCACCTGCCACCTGCAGTCCGTGCCTTTCTGGGAACCGAGTCCAACCTTGGCTCTGATACCATTATTAGGGTGGGGCAGCCCAACAGCAAAGACTTCCTCCTTCTACCTAACCTGCAGACATCACAGTCGGACCCGCAGCCACCAAAGCATAGTGCCCAGCCCACAGCCATCACAGTCAAACCCGCAACCATCAAAGTATAGTGAAGCGAGCCCCTTGATACAACCAACGGACTAAGTGAGAGCACCACAATACTGGGCCGAACACCATATCTTGACCCAAAACCTTAAGGCAATGAGTCATGGCTCCTCCCACATTATATACTACTCACTTAGCCCATTCTTAACCAATATGAGACTTCACCTCTCACACTTAACCCCAACAATCTCATATCTTCCCCAAATCCTTTTTATTCCCAAAACCTAGTCTATGAATTAAACTCAAACCAAATGTTTAATGTGGTTTAGAATCCACTTGTGTAAAATGTCATCCTAGGTCCAGGGATTTTTTTCCAACACTTCTTATGGGATTTAATGAAGATTCTTTATTTTTTTTTCTTCTTCGTCTATAAAACAAACTGAAATAAGGGAGAAATTTGTCTTTCCTCATCACGAGCTCATATTTATATTTTGTCATCTCGTTGAGTGGTGAGTTCTTACATTGAGATGTCTAAGGTTGTGACCATATTGTAACGCCCCGATTTTCTGTTAAAGTGAAAATGACCAACTTGAAGTTGATTAGAACCTAAGAATGCTTAATTACAACTTGAAATCCTATTTTAAATTCAAGATTCCTAGTTATGGAATCTTGAATAGTGTTTTCTCTTTCCAATTCCTTAAATCATGGAAATTTGTCTACCTTGTTTACTCATAAAATGAATTTTTTAACTCTCTAAATGTGTATGAGCACTCCTTAACCTTGTCATAAAACTCTTAAACCCCATTCTTAGTTACCTAAACTTATGCTTAATAACTCTTAACCTTGTACCTAAACTAATACACAATTAAACCTATCATTAACACCCAATTACATGAGAGATTTTTCTTCCTCTCTCTTGCTGCCCAATCTGGCCGAAGCATGCCCTCCCCCATAATCATCACATGCTCAAATTTTTGACACTCCAAAGCCATACCTCAAGTCATACTCACCATACTTTGTCATACTTTCCACCATGCTTGATTTTTCAAGTGAATGACTAAATGAATTAAGCTATTTTCCCCATTTATTTGTGGCCCAAAAATAGCCAGCCATGCCTAGCTTCTAGAAGAATTATTTTGTAACACCCTAATTTTCAACCCAATATTCTAGAACATATTAGGCTAATCATTAGGTTATTACTTCTTAGTCTCATTTTTTTATTAAGATACATAGCGGAAATTACGGGTAAATTTTTCTTTTTGAAAACATAAAGCAAAGTAAGAGCCATGAACTTAACTAGTCGAACGACAAAAACATAAAGCACGCATAACAATTATCAGAAGTCATAAAGTGGAGCATATAACTAAAGAACAATCATGATAATAAAAGAAACATTCTACTAATAACATAATTAAGGTACATAAGTAGTCATGCCCTCATAGGGACGGGCAGAGCTTGTAATATAGTGGAAATAAAATACAAGGAAATGTAAAGTACATGGTTCAGTATGAAGATAGAAAAACCCAAAACGCTACCCTCCTACTAGACTACGAGTACAAACTACAAATCCCTCCCAAAAGGTACTACCGAGGGGAAGATCCTCATAAGAGCTCGAGTACTCGGAAAGCTCTCCATCGGAAACTAGTGACGATGGGGATCCTCAGGTGATAGAGGCAGGTAATCGGGGAAACGCTCTATCTCCTCTTGTGTGGGCCAGTGGGGTGTGAAGGGAACTCGCAGTGGCTAAACATGAGCTCCTCGATGAGGGCGCATCTCGACTCTCCTCGCCAAACATGGCTGCCTAACGGTCTCCTCACTCCCCTCTCGCCGGAACTGGGGAAATGGAGCGGAGCCCTCCGAAGGGATATGCGTCGGCGAATCCTCGGATGGATCAGTCTCAGACATCCTCGAGCGAGGCACGTACTCTGGGTAGTCACGGACAGCTGAGGCAGAGGTACGGGCATGGCGTAGCTGCTCGTCACGCGGGTGAGTAAGCTCGAAGATCATGTCATCACCACCAAAAGGTGCAGTAGGAGTGAACTGGTAGCTCAAAATCGGGTAAGCGAAAGGTCGTCCCATGTACACAAAAACGCAGACGACACAACGACCCTCGAAATGATACGAACAGTGGTCCGGGTTGTAGTGCACCTCCCAAACAGGCATGTCAATGAAAAGCATGAACGTCGCCATCGGTCTCTGAAGATGTGACGGAAGAGAGAAGAGAGAGGAGTGAGAATTCTTGCTAAAGAATCTCAGTAGGAGTCTCCTATCCTAGGGTTACATTGTACACATCCTCAGGAACCTTGGGTTTAATTATAAAATAGTGATCATGCATATAAGGTTCAATTTAGAGTTTCTCAAACTAATTATCCAAGGTCCATTCCTTTTACCATGCGTCTTGATATTATAAATGCAACAGGTTATATCATGGATACATGTCAATACTTGAGCATATAAGACAACACATCAAAGCACATAAACATAAATCATGTGGCATAAGGGCATATAACTTTCAAGTGAATCATTCCTCAACTTCGTGACATCAATCATGGTACTTTAGCATATAAGCCACCCTAAAAATAACTAGGTTATGAGCTCATACCTCAGCTAGTCATCACTAGCTCTTGCTTATTATCTTGAATAAGCGAAACATAAATAATAATCCCAACTCGCAAGTACGGGTAGGGGGCAGGGATCATCTCTCTCTGGGATTACCCTCTTTGAAATGCTTTGCGGGCATTTCGCCACAGCAATTTGTCCGCTTTGGTAGGCTGCATCTACTCATACCCTCACGGATTTGTCTCCCCTGGGGGTGCTCGGCCGAACCGGTGTCACCCAGGGTTTTCAACTCATATGGTACTCATAAACATTTCTTTCAACCCTTTAAGGTTTGATGGAAATTTGACAAAGATAATTGTTAAACCGAATTTCCTTCAAACTGCCACAAGCTAATTCACACAACATGTTCTTATGAAACTCATGCTATGATAAACTTTAACATTTTTCATCAATCATTTTCTCATGCATCAAGCACATCTTATCATATCATTGCTTCATACAACACATCATAGCATTAACAACTTTTTAGTGTCTTATGCATTGACCCTTACGGTCCTCAACTCACTTTCTAAGTTATAAATCATCAAACCTAATATCTCAAGAACTTATAAGGTCTTAACTAAGTATTTCTCACCTCACACTATGGTCAAGAACATTTATAAACCTCAAGGATGCAGAATTCATAATCCTAACTTTACGGGTACCTGGGAGTCACAATAATAACCCTTTCTAAGTCCGGCTTGCTCCTAAGACATAAAGATCAAGTCCTAAACCATTTTTGTGGCATTCCTACACATTTAAACTAATTTAAATCCATGATTAGCATTACTAAACCTTGCTGGACAGAATCCAGAAAATTCAAACATTAAAGGATCTAAAACTCTCAAATTAATTCTTTTCTAGTTTCTAACTTCTCTTATCTTTCACATATGAGTCTTATCATTAATTATACTTAAACATGGGTATATTATCACCATTAAAACAGCTCATACAGTGGCAAATAATGGTAAGGAAGAACCGAAACAACCATTCTCCATAAAGGCATAAAACATAATTTCTAAAGCACATAAAATGCTAGTTTCTCTTGGAACCTTTTTAAAACTTCCAAAACTCATTTATAAACATTTTAACATCTAAAATCGTAAAAATATTTAAGAGGGCAGTGACTAAATCAACTTTGTCTCAAGAGGTCCTAAATTCATAAAACTTAATTCTAGATATTCCTTGTACTCATAAAAGCTTAGAAAATTTATGAAACGTAATTTTCAATACTTAGAAGCATCATAAACCCCTTGGGGCCAAAACATGAACCAAGGGAAATAAATATTTTAGACCTTTGTTTGAGACAATAATGGGCAAGTCTTTGAGCTCTAGGTTCATTTAAGTGATGACATAAAAGTAAACATGCTCATGCACTTGTTTTAACTTGCATTAGAAAGTAAAGTGATAGCATAAAGTAAACATGAGATGCAACTCATTATTATCTTGATATTAAATGAGAACTTGAAATATAAACATGATAATGCATAGCTTGAAACATAAACATGATAATGCAAGGTCCACTTATTATCTTAAATACTTAGTGATAGCAAGGAAAGTAAACATGATGTGCATAGCATAAAATAAACATGATGCAAGGTTCATTTTATGATTAGCTAGAGCTCATCCAAGACTTTAACAAAATAACAACCTAACATATATCTCATTACAAAGAGAGCTCTAGAGTTCTTGAACCAAGTTCTCAAAGGAACTATGAGGTTCTTGAACATCATCATCAAGCTCAAGAAAGCAAACTTTTTAAACAAACAAAACCTCAAAGATCAAAAGGGAAATAGAAACCTAAATGTTAAAGAAAAGGAAACAAAGAAACCAAACTCCAAAATAGCAAGAAAGAAAGGTATTCTTGAGTAAAAATAATGTTTGAGTTAGAAAATGAAGTTGAAACTCAAGCAAAGTAAAACCTCAAGCTCTAGAGGTTCCTTTGAGATGAACACATAGTCATCATCTAGGAGTCCTCATCATTGAGCTATCATGTGCTCATCAAGGCCTCATGGCCGAAATCTCAAAGAGAAAATAACGAGGGAAGTTCCAAAAAGAAAATCCAAGAGAAAGCTAGAAAGAACTCATTTTCAAGAAAACAAAGTTTAGAAAACACTCCTACCTAGAGTGAAGTTAAAAAGCTTGAACTTTGAGAAAAGGAAACAAGATGATGAGCTCCTCCAAAAGGCTTCATGGTTTCGGCCAAGGGGAGATAAGGAGGTTAGAGTTGTGTTTAAGGTGAGGTGCTTGAGAGCTTAGGAGGTGTTTCAAGGCTATGGGGTGGTGTTTAGAGGTTGTAAGATGATGATGAGATGAAGAGAAGATGAGGATGAAGAAGATGAACAAGAGAGAGTTCTCTTGGAACTTAGAGAGAAAAAGGAAAAGAACTCAAAGAAAGCTTGAAAACTAAAAGTGTGCAAATGATCTCAAAGTTCTCACAAGTTCTAAAGCTTAGGTATTTATAGAGAATGAAAACAATTGAGGTCTCATGGTGGGGGAGGGCTGGCCGTATGGTTTGAGAGGGAAAGGAAGAGAAAATATCTCTTTGATGGTGTTATACAAGCATGGTTTGAAGCATGGAGCTCATGACACAAGGTATGGCTTTAGGCATGAGTTTTTGAGTGAGCTTTTCTTTTAATTGTGGATGAAATTAAGCTTCTAGAAATGAGACATGGCTGGAAGTTTTCCAGCCACAAATAAATGGGGGAATTAATTTATTTTGCTTGGTTATTCATTAGGAAAAACCAGCTTGATTGAAACTATGACAAGGTATGACATGTATGGTGATTTGAGGTGATTTTCCTACAAGTTTTGAAATGAAATAAATCATGAAAATGGGGGTGAGGGTGGTGGAAATTTAGACCAGAAAATTGGGGAAAGAAAAGCTTCTAGATGTTGTCCTTGGAAGCATGGATGAAAGCATGATTTGTATGACTCAAAGTATGGTTTATGTAAGGTCAAAGCATGGCTCTTTGAATGAGAAAAATTCACACATGAGGTGCACATGGGAGGGCATGGCTTTGGCCAAAATTCAGACAGCATGGGGGAGGATTTATCTTCCATGTAATTGGGTGCTAATGATAGGATTAAGTGTAGGTTAGTTTCGGTACAAGGTTAGGAGTAATTAAGCTTAAGTTTAGGTAACTAAGCATGTGTATTAGGAATTTTATGACAAGATTAGGAGTGTTCATACATCATTAGAGAATTAAAAACTCATTTATAAATAAACAATGTGTAACACAATTCCATGATTTAAGGAATTGGAAAGAGAAAACACTATTTAAGATTCCATGACTAGGAGTCTTGAAATTAAAATATGATTCTAAGTCGTAATTAAACACTTTTAGGTTCTAATCAACTTTAATAAATTATTTTGACTCAAAATTAATTAAGGAAATCAATTAACCTTAGATTAGAGCCTAATATTGCTTAGGTTTGCTTAATCACGCGATTAAGCGTAATAACAAGAAACTAGAGGCAAAACCGTAATTTTACACTAATTTTGCCCGGGACCTCCGGGACCAAAACTAAAGTCATAGTCTACATAAAAACGCCTTTTAAAACCATCTGGAGAAGTTTTGGGTTCATCCGGCACTTGCAAACAGGTAAAACACCACAGGGGCGTTTTGGTCATTTTGACCCGAAAACTCGAAAAACGAGATTTTCGATCCCGGGAAGGTACACAAGTCATCCAATCCCCTTCCAACATTGATTTTGCCCTTTGAGTACTGCCAGACCGGCTTTCCTCGAATTCCGGGCCGAAAATGACCTCAGGGGCATTTTGGTCATTTTTACTCTAACAGAAAATCGGAGCGTTACATATTTCATTCAAATTTGAAAGGAAAATTCAATCAAATCACCTTACTTGAAGCCATGCTTTGCATCATAACCTCCATACTTCAAACTATACTTGAATGACATATTGTAAGAGATATTTTTCTCTTCCTTTCCCTCCCTTTTTGCTACGGCCAAGTTCTCTTTGAGTGAGCCTCAATTGTTTTGTTTTTCTATAAATAGGTGCATTAGAAGAACTTGCAAACACTTTAGCTCATTTGCAAACTTTTAGTTTTCTAAGCTTTCTTGAGTTTCTTTTCTTTTTCTCTCAAGTTTCAAGAGAGTTCTTCTTTTCTCTTCATCTTCATCCTCTCATCACATAATCATCTCATAACCTCTAAACACCACCTCACAACCTTGAACCACCATCAAACCTCTCAAACACTTGACTTTAAACACAACCTCATCCAAAACACATCTCCAACCTCTTCATCCTCCTTTGGCCGAATCATCATCAACCCTGAAGGAGGAGTTTTTCATCTCATTTCCTTTTCAAAGATCAAGCTTTTTATCTTCACTCTAGGTATGAGTGTTTTTCTAAACTTGTTTTTCTTGAAAATGAGTTTTTCTCTAACTTTCTCTTGGATTTCTTTTTGGAACTTTCCTTTGTTTTTCTTCCTCTTAGTTTTGGCCAAGAGGCCTTGTTTGGTGCATGATAGCTCAATGATGAGAGCTCCTAGATGATGACTATGTGTTCATCTCAAATGAACCTCTAGAGCTTGAGTTTTTATTTTCTTTAAGTTTCATCTTTACTTTATAACTCAAAATGATTTTAGCTCAAGAACACCTTTACTTTTTCTTGCTAATGGTTTCGATTTTCCTTGTCTTTTTTCCTCACAAGGTTTCAGTTTTGGTTTCCTTTTATTTGAGGTTTTATGCTCTTTGAAAGTTTGTTTCTTTTGAGCTTGATGATGATGTTCAAGAACCTCATAGTTCCCTTGAGAACTTGGTTCAAGAACTCTAAAGCCCTCTTTATGATGAGATAAGTGTTGGGTTGAGATTTGTTGTTCTCCTTAAAATGTCTCATATGAGCTCTAAGTTAAGATAAAAGACTTTGCATCCATGTTTATATTTTATGTCATCACTAAATGCTCAAGGTTAAAGAATGAACTTGCATTTCCATATTTATGTTTATGTTCTCACTAAATTTCTAAGATAATAAGGAGTTGAATAGCATATTTACTTTATGTCCTCACCTCTAAATAAATACTAAAAAAAAGTGCATTGCATATTTACTTTTATGTCACAACTTAAGGGATTTAGAGCTCATAGACTTACCCATTATTGTCTCAAACAAAGACTTGAAAATATGTGTTCTTTGGTCTTTGATTTTTTGGCCTTAAGAGGTTTGGTTTGTTACAAGTATCAAAATCTATGTTTCATAGTTTTTCTAAGCTTATATGAGTTCAAGAAATATCTAGAACAAAGTTTTATGAATTTAGGACCTCTTGAGATAAATTTAATTTAGCTACTGCCCTTACAAATATTTTGATGATTTTAGATGATAAAAATGTTTATAAATGAGTTTTGAAAGTCTTGAAAAGGTTCTAAGAGAAACTAGTATTTTATGTGCTTTAGAAACCAAGTTTTATGCCTTTCTATGGAGATGTATTTTCGGTTTTGCCTTGCCATGTTATGGTTCCTATTTGTGCTGTTTGATGATCATAATATGAGTATGTTTGAGTATATTTAATGTTAAAACTCATATGTGAAAGATAAGAGAAGTTAGTAACTAGAAAAGAATTAATTTGAGAGTTCTAGATCCCTTAGTAATTGATTTTTCCTGGATTCTGTCCAGCAAGGTTTAGAAATGATAATCATGGATTTAAATTAGTTTAAATGTGTAAGAATGACTCATAATTGGTTTGGGACTTCATCTTGATACCTTAGGAGGAAACTGGACTTAGAAAGGGTCATTGTTGTGACTCATAGGTACCCATAAAGTCAGAATTTTAGATTCTGCATTCTTGAGGTTTAGAGAAGTTTATGATCATAGTATTGAGTGAGGAATACTTAGATATGATCTGATAGGTACCCGAGAGTTTAGGTTTTGATGATTTATAACTTAGATTGTGAGTTAAGGACTTTAAGGTCAATGCATAAGACATTAAGAAATTGTTGATGCTACGATGGTTGTATGATGCAATAATATGTTGAGATGTTTATAATGCATGAGGAAATGATTGTTTGAGATATGAGTTATCATAACATGAGGTTTAAATGAGGAATATGTTGTGTGAATAGCTTGTGGCATAAGTTTCGGTTTGAAGGAAATTCGGTTTAACAGCTGTTATGCTGCCGAATTTCCATCAAACCTAAAAGGGTTGAAGAAATATTTTGAAGTATCACATGAGTTGAAAACCCTGGCTGACACCGGTTCGGCCGAGCACCCCCAGGGGAGACAAATCCGTGAGGGTATGAGTAGATGCAACCTACCAAAGCGAACAAATTGTTGCGGCTTGATGCTCGCAAAGCGTTTCAAAGAGGGTATATCCTAAGAGAGGTGATCCCTAGCCCCCTACCTGTACTTGCGTTGTCAGGATTATTTTATTATGTTTCACTTATTCAGATAATAAGCAAGAGCTAGTGACGACTAGCTAAGCTATGAGCTCATAACCTAGTTATTTTAGGGTGGCCTTATTATGCTGAAGTATCATGATTAATGTCACGAAGTTGAGGAAAGATCCACTTGAAAGTTATATGCCCTTTATGCCACTTGTGTGCTTCTTGAAGTTGTGATTCATTGAGTTATTTGACTGAGGCATTGCATGCATTCATGTTTTAATATGTTGCATTCATAACATCAAGATGCATGCTAAAAGGAATGAACCTTGGATAATTGGTTTTATAAACCCTAATAATGAACCTTTTATGTATGGACACCTTTTATAATTAAACCCAAGGTTCCTGAGGATGTGAATGATGTAACCATAGGATAGGAGACTCCTACTGAGATTCCTTAGTAAGAATTCTCACTCATTTCCCTTCCTTCCGTCACATCTTCAGAGAGCGATGGCGACATTCATGGTTTTTGTCTACACATCGACTTGGGAGGTTCACTTTGATCCGGATCACAGATCATACCATTTTGAGGGGCAATGCACCGTGCGAGTCTTCATGTTCATCGGACGCCCTGTAACACCCTAAATCTTAACCTAAGACTACTAGTATGTACTTAGGTTAATCTTTAGAATATTACCTCTTGGTCTCATGTTTTACTTATAAAATACTTAGCGGAAATATGGGTAACATTTTTTTCTTTTTAGAATTAAAATCAAAGTGAGAGCCATGCACGAATCTTTAAGGAGGAAGCATAACGAAACATATAAGCAAAGCATAAAGAAACACATCATATCATGGAAACATCAACTGAATCATATATATATATATATAACGTGCCTACCCAAAGGGGCAGGACTATTTGATACATCAGGAAACAGAATACAACTGAAGGACAAATACAAGGAAATCATAAAAAGAAAATACAAGAGAAACAACACCCATACCCATGTGCACCTAGAGTAGACAACCTCATATACAAAAGAAGGTTTGTCCTCAACTATGTGGCGTGTGTGCACTAACTGCTACCCTTCTAATGCTCCTACTACTGCTGGTCCGAGTACTGAGGGGTGGAATCGATCCACCAGCGGATCTGGGCGGGAGTGGTCGAGCGCATCATCGGGACATGTCCACCGTGGCGAGGGCGCATAGATGGCCGACGAGCCAACCTCGGCTGGACCACCGTCTCCTCACTCCCAGCCCTCATCGGTGGGGGAGCGGGATTGGAGCTCTAACTGTACATGTGTGATGGCAGGTCCTCGGATGGGTCCGTCTCCGAGTACTGGGTATAAGGCACATACTCTGGGTAGTCGCGTACCAGCTCCATGCGTAGAATATGCTCATCGCGTGGTCTAGCTCGCTCAAAAATCCCATTATGACGGTAAGGAGCAATCGGGGTAAAACGGTAACTCGGGACTAGATGCGCAAAGGGTCATCCCATAAACATGAACACTCTAACCGTGCAGCGACCCTCAAAATGGTATGACCTAAGTGCCGGGTCATGGTGCAGCTCCCAAACCGGGGTGTCGATGAAGAGTACGAATGTCGCCATCTGAAGATATGATGGAAGAAAAGAGAGAGGGAATGAGAATCTTTCTAAAAGAATTCTCAGTAGGGTTATCCCTACCTAGGTGACATCGTCACATCCTCAGGAACGTTGGCTTTATTTCTAAAAAGGTGTGCATGCATATAAATTCCTTTTAAGTTAGTTTTCTAAAGTGTTATTTATCCAAGGTCCGTCATATTTTACAATGCGTCTTATAACTAAGCATGAAATATACCAATGATATGAATGCATCATAAAGGTAAACCAAACAATAGAATAACTAAGAAACATTTTAACGTTAGCATAAGTATAGTATATGTGACATTGTCAACTTTAGCTTTCATCTCATAGGGCCACCCTAAAACATCTCTAGGTTATGAGCTCATACCTTAACTAGTCGTCACTAGTTCTTACTTATCCTATGATAAGCGTAACATACATAATTCCCGACTTAAAGTATGGGCTAGGGGGCAATTAAGGATCACCTCTCTCAGGGTCATTTCCTCTTTGAAACGCTCTACTAGCAACTAGTGCATCGTAGTATTGTCCGCTTTGGCAAGCTCTATGTCAATACCCTCACGGATTTATTTTCTTGGGGGTGCTCGGCTAAACCGGTGTCACCCAAGAAGGCGTCTTAGTGTTATGTCACATTTAAGTTCTTATAAAGTGTTAATTCATAGATACATCATTATTCATTACATAAATCTTTTTCATAGCATATACATCATCACAAGAAACTTTTTCATAGTGTATACATAAAACCATAGCATATACATTATCACATAATACACCTTAGACAATCATTCATACAAACTCCCAAGCTCATTATGTTATAAACCTATAGTATGTTATGCTTTGGTTCTTTTGAGTCTTAAACTTGTAAGCTAATGGTTCTAGTATTATTCTTAACCTCTTACACACCTATAGGTTCACAACTAATAAGTTTTACTAATTTTTATGCTCAAGGACCTATCCAAACAGCACTATGCATATTTAGACAACTTTATATTTGTGTGATTATGGGGTTCTAGAAATTACGGTTTAGACCCTTAAAGTTTTTAACTCATATTCTAAGTTATTGATCATCAAAACCTAGTCTCTTGGGAACCTATGAGGTTATAACTAAGTATTTCTCAACTCACACTATGGTCAAGAACATCTCTAAACCTCAAGGATGCAGAATTTGAAATCCTAATTTTACGGGTACCTAGAAGTCACAACAATGACCCTTTCTAAGTTTAGTTTGCTCCTAAGGCTTCAAGATTAAGTCCTAAACCAATTATGAGTCATTCCTACACATTTAAACTAATTTAAAACCATGATTATTAAATCTAAACCTTGCTGGACAGAATCCAGAAAATTACATAATTAAAGGATCTAGAACTCTCAAATTAATTCTTTTCTAGTTCCTAACTTATCCTATCTTTCACATATGAGTCTTAACATTATTTTTACTCAAACATAGGCACATTATCATCATTAGAACAGCACATATAGTGGCAGTAATGAGCAAGGAAGAACCGAAAATATACTTCTCCATAATAGGCATAAAACATAATTTCTAAAACTCATAAAATACTAGTTTCTCTTGGAACTCTTTTTAAACTTTCAAAACTCATTTATAAACAATTTTAACATCTAAAGTCATAAGAATATTTAAGAGGGTAGTGACCACTTTATTTTTATCTCAAGAGGTCCTCAATTCATAAAACTTAGTTCTATGCATTCCTTAAACTCATATAAGCTTGGAAAAATTATAAAACATAGTCTCAAATACTTAGAAACTTCAAGACCCCCTTGGGGCCGAAATATAAACCATGGAAAAATACATATTGTTAGACCTTTGTTGAGACAACAATGGGCAAGTCTTTGAGCTCTAGGTTCATTTAGGTGTTGACATAAAAATAAACATGCTTATGCACTTATTTTAGGTTCCATTAGAAAGTAAAGTGATAGCACAAAGTAAATATGAATGCAACTCATTATTATCTTGGTATTAAGTGAGAACTTGAAATATAAACATGATAATGCATAGCTTGAAATATAAACATGATAATGCAAGTTCATTCATTATCTTGGTATTAAGTGATAGCAAGGAAGTAAACACGATATGCAAAGCATAAGGTAAACATGATGCAAGGTTCATTTTATGATTAACTAGAGCTCACTCAAGACTTTAACAAGATAACAACCCAATACAATATCTCAAAGATCACAACACAAAAATCGAAAGTCATATAAAAGAGAAAGAAAGTGAAACTATGTCAAGTTCTTTATTAAATACCCAAAACCCCTATCTAGAGAAAAATCTCTAGAACGTGCCGGCCAACTTTAAGGTTGACAAGGGTAGGCTTGGGCTTTTAGAAATCCTTAGATTAATTTTCTTAAGTTGAAAAACCATGTGAGTTAGATATCATATAGATGAAGTCATAAGAAAAGGAAAACTCAAGCTTTAGAGGTTTCTTTGAAATGAATACAATGTCATCATCTAGAAACTCTCATCATCAAGCTATCATGCTCAAAATCAAGGCCTCATGGCCGAAATGAAAAGAAAGGAAAAACAAAGGAAAGTTCAAAAAGAATCCAAGAGGAAACTAGAGAAAAACACTTTCTTGAGCAAAACAAAGTTTGAAAACAAATTCCTACCTAGTGATGAAGGTAAAAGCTTGGACTTGAAGATGGAAATGAGATGAGCAACACCTCCTAGGATGGTGGTGATGATTCGGCCAAAGAGGAAGGAAAGAAAGGAAATGTGTTTTGGGTGAAGTTGTGTTTGAGAGGTTTGATGATGGTTCAAGGCTTTGGGGTGGTGTTTGATGGTTGAGAGATGATGATGAGATGAAGAGATGAAGAAGATAAATATGAAAAGAAAGGAAGAACACTCTTGAAACTTTGAGAGAAAAAGAAAGAACTAGCAAGACAACTCTAAAACTCTAAACTTAGCAAATGCTTCAAGGTGCAACAAGGCTATCACAAGCATCCTATTTATAGAAAAACAAAACCATGGAGCTCATCAAAGGGAGGGTGCTGGCCGTAGCATTGAAGGACAAAGGGAGAGGAAAATATCTCTTTGATTGTGTCATAGAAGCATGGTTTGAAGTATGGAAGCTATGCTCCAAAGTATGGCTTGATGTGAGTTAATTTCCTATCAAATTTTTATGAAATTAGGCTTCTAGAATGAGACATGGTTGGAACATTTTCAGCCACAAATAAATGAGGGAAATAATTTATTTTGCTTGGTTATTTATTAGGAAAAGCAAGCTTGATTGAAGCTATGACAAGGTATGACATGTATGGTGATTTGAGGTGATTTTCCTACAAGTTTTAAAATGAAATAAATCATGAAAATGGGGGATGAGGGTGGCAGAAATCTAACCAGAAATGGGGGGAAGAGAAGTCTTCTAGATGTTGTCCTTGGATGCATGGATGAAAGCATGGTTTGTATGACTCAAAGTATGGTTTGTGTAAGATCAAAGCATGGCTCTTTGAGTGAGAAAAATGCACACATGAGGTGCACATGGGAGGGCATGGCTTCTGCCAAAATTCAGACAGCATGGGGGAGGATTTATCTTCCATGTAATTGGGTTCTAATGATAGGATTAAGTGTAGGTTAGCTTAGGTACAAGGTTAGGAATGATTAAGCTTAAGTTTAGGTAACTAAGAATGTGATTTAGGGAGTTTATGACAAGTTTAGGAGTGCTCATACATCATTAAAGAATTTAAAACTCATTTGTGAATAAACAATGTGTAACACAATTCCATGATTTAAGGAATTGGAAAGAGAAAACACTATTCAAGATTCTATGACTAGGTGTCTTGAAATTAAAATATGATTTTAGGTTGTAATTAAGCACTTTTTGGTTCTAATCGTCTTTAATAAATTATTTTGACTCAAGATTAATTAAGGAAATTAATTAACCTTCAATTAGAGCCTAATATTGCTTAGGTTTGCTTAATCACGCGATTAAGCGTAAAAACACGAAACTAGGGGCAAAACCGTAATTTTGCACTAATTTTGCTCGGGACTTCTAAAATTAAAACTGAGGTCGTAGAATACATAAAAACGCCTTTTAAAACCATCTGGAGAAATTTTGGGTTCATCCGGCACTTGCAAACCGGTAAAACACCGCAGGGGCGTTTTGGTCATTTTGACCCGAAAACTCGAAAAAACGAGATTTTCGATCCCGGGAAGGTACACAGGTTATCTAATCCCCTTCCAACATTGAGTTTGCCCTTCGAGCATCGGGCCGAACCGGTTTCCTCGAATTCCGGGCTGAAAATGACCTCAGGGGCATTTTGGTCATTTTCACTATAACAGAAAAATCGGAGCGTTACACGCCCGTTTGCACACCCTATACAGAGTTACCGTTTCTCTCCGATGTCACCCTACGATGATGTGATGGTTTTTGAGCGTGCTCGGATGCGAGACGAGAGGATTCTGCGGAGTACACTAGTGGTTCGATGCCTCGGGACTTCTAGGACTACGTGCCTCGGTCTCCTAATTCGGAGGACGACCCTTCCGAGGACCTGCCAACGCATATGTATAACGAGAGCTCTGCTCCCACAACTCAAATTGTGCGAGGCGAGAGCGAGGAGACTGTTACACAACCGAGACTGGCTAGGCGAGCCGAGAGGTGCCCCTATCGGGGAGCTCACGCTCAGTCTTCACGTGTGCCCACTCCTGTCGCCCTGCGTCCATGGATCAGTTAGACTCCACCTTTCCCCGGGTTCCAGTAGCAGACATCTTAGGGGAGGGTTAGTGTACACACTCTCACATAGATGGGATAAACTTTCTTTTGTCTTGAGGTTATCCACTATAGGTGCACTTGGGTAGTTACGGTTCATCTTTGTTTTCTTGTTTTTATTGTATTTTCATTTTCCTGTGTATTCCCAGCTCAGCACGTTTCTATAAGGGCATGACTACTTATGTATCCCAACTATATTATTATTAATGAAATGTTTTCTCTATTGTGACGATCGTTGTTCTATTGTTACTTGCTTTAGCTTTGTTTCCCTTATGATTGATGCTTATGCCTCTCGTTTAGATAAGAGCGCGGCTCTCACTTTGGTTTATGTTTTTCAAAAAAAAAAATTTACCCGTAATTTCCGCTAAGTATTTTAATAAAAGGATGAGACTAAGAAGTAATAACCTAATGATTAACCTAATGTATTCTAGAAAGTTGGGTTAAGAATTAGGGTGTTACACATATGGTCACTAAATCTTAACCATTCAAAAGTCCATCCAATGACTGAAAAAAAAAGCATTTCATGCTCTTCAATATTCCAAATCTTCCCCAACATTCAAATATACTTAACATATGTGAAACATATTTCAGCCCATAATCTCTTTTTTTTTTTTAAAGTTAGGTACACCAACCTTCTTTTAATCATTTTAACACAAGTAATTTCTCACTAAGCTATTCTAATCATTTTAACTCATTTCAATATAAGCTATGGAGCTATTCTCCTTTCTTGACAATGTTAACAATGATGGTAATTTGAATTATCCACAATCTTTATTCATTAGAGAAAAAAGAAACCAAGTCTTTATGACCAAACAAAAAAAGAACAAACAAAGAAATTGGGGTTGGGGGGGAGGAGGAGGGCGTAGCGCTCTAATTACCACCGTGCCTTTCTCCATCCGCTGTCACACCCTCTACCTGCTCACCCACTAGGCATGAGAGCTTTGCTGCTCAACTGTGGACTTCGTGCTTTCACCGCTGCCGTCTTCTGCTAACATTAGCCACGGCTTCCTTTTCTTCATCTGCATCTCAACCACCATGTCCTCTACCGTGATGCCGCCTGAAACCCGCGCACCTCTGCCCTCCGTTTTTGTCGCTATCCATAGCAAGGATCGTCACCATCATCCCTCAGTTACTGTTGTATCATCTCCGGTGCTTCCCTGTTGGTCCTCCATTGCCATTCCCTCTCTCCCTCCCATCGCAACCCTAAATCCCTAGCTTTGTCTTTTGTGATCTTTGTTTCTAACCAAAATCTAATTATTTGATATTGATTGCAGTTTCCATTTTTTCCCTTTAGTTTGGGATGTGTGGGTTTGATTGACTTTTGCAACCCCAACCCCTATCTGATTTAGGGATTAAGAGAACATGGGGTTGCTGAGTTATTTCTTGGTCGTGAGGATAAAAAGGTTGGAATCAGGTTCTCTAGATGCAAAAAACCTTCTTGAATGCTTGGTATAGGAAGCATAGGATTTGAATAACTTCTGTATAGATTGCATCAGGATCTGGTCAATTTTATGATAAAGATTGAATTTTTACTAAAAGAAACAAGTGGGTGGGGGTAACTTATGGTGGTGGACTTTTGAGTGTTTAATCCGTATGATTTGGTTATAACTAGATCTTTGTACTGAAAAAATGTTCTCAAGATTTAGTGTTCTTTGATATTGATTATGTGTTTATCTAAACTTTCAAATTTATGTGTGTAACCCACTTTGATATTTTTCAAAATTATAAAAATACCCCAATTTCAAGTATGTAATTTTAGCCACCATGTGATACCAAACATAGTTGGTACCACATAAGAACTTGCCCTCGTTGATTTATTGCTTCATGTTTTTCTATCATTAAGGTCTAAAGTGGTTAGACAAGAGAATTTTTGTCCTCCTATAAATAAAAAAAAAGGAGAATATGTGTTAGAGTTAAAACTTTACCCTCAAGTTATAACTAGAGTGAGGTAAAGGCATAACCTTATTTTGGAGTTCACTTTTTGAAAGGCAACTTGAAATAATGTAGCATACATAACCTTCTTACGATGGTAAACATAGTAATAGGTGTTTTAAATTGCGGTTGTGGTTGCGAAAAAGGCGGTCATTGCAAAGCACATTGCAGCTGATATGGTGTGAAATTTTTTGCATGTTTTCAAATTCAAAAATAGTCCATTGTGGCTTGTTGCGGTTCAATGCGGCCTGATGCAGTCCGTTTCGGCCTATTGCGGTCTTGATACAATTGTGTTGTGGTTAAGTTGTGTCAATTTACGTGAAAAGTCATCACATTACAATTGCGGTTCGATGTGGTTGCCCTATGGACTGCAACCACAATATTGCGATCACATCACATGATGCGATTCACAATTTAAAACCTTGATTGTAATCTTGCATACATAACCTTCTCACAGTGATAAACATAATAATCTTGTAATTATATTTTGTGTGTGCTTATGGAAAAAACCATAAGGTTGCTAAAAAACAAGGAAATGGTTAAAGATTAAGCAACATGAATTACCTGAAGAAACTTCAGGTTTATCAGTGGTCTTAATAGTTTGACATATCTTGAAACAAATAATACAATAGAACAAGACATTTTATAAAAGCCTTTCCCATGCTTGGAAGAAAGCCATTATTAGGGTGCGTAATGTACAAGTAGTTTTACACATTGCCTATTTGGATTAGAATATGAAGATTTAATGTTATACTCTTTTAACATAATTATATTTTGAAATTACAATGAGAGTCTCTGCAAAATTTTAGTTTGAACTATAAAATTATACATAATAATTAATTTGTGAAATATGATGACATAGTAGTTTGCTTGTTTCTCATTTTGATAGTTGTTTTTACTAAAATTTCTATTCAAACCAGATCTATATATGTGTATGCAAGCTACAAATTACTACTTCTATGTGTTCCTTTCCTCAGTAGTATCCTTTTGGTGCGCAGATTCACCATCCAACACTAATTAGATTTGTTGACCTGTGAATGCAACATCAGGGTCATTTTTCCCACATATATTGTGTACATGATAGACCCCATTTGTGTTTCTAGTTAGGACCATACTATTAGTGGTTGCAATATATTCTTTGTGAAATTTGAGAACTCTCAACAAGTTTTCAATTTCTTTTCTTTTTGTATATATTTTTCCTAATTGCTCCAATCTTCACCCTTGACTTTTTTGTTATACAGGATGAACAGTGAAGAAACTTTTAAAAGAAAAATTCATGAATAGTTCTATGAACTTCGATGTTGTATAGGTGTCAGATTTGTGCGGTATGGTTTTCCTTTCTACAAAGTCTTATGTAGGGAGCAACTAGTTTGGAACCATGTGGTTCCGACCAATATAATAATAATAATTAAATAATAAAATTACTTTTATATCCTTCCATTTTATTTCTTCTAAGTTTTTTTGTCCCCTTTCTTCGCACCTAAAAAACTCACCTAAACAATCATACAAAGAACTTTTGGCCTCCCTTACAAAATACCATGGGCCTCCATTCCAAATTTCCAACCACCACTTGACAAATGTTAGGTAAATCAACATTAACTCTATATGTGATTTGCTTAGTTTTGCCACAATGATAACCCTAACTTACATTTTATTTTTATCAATAGTGTTCTATAAGATTTGAAAGCCATACAAAAATGTTTTGTTTGATTTCATTTTTCAGAAGAACATTCCAAGAGTAATGAAGATGTTATTCTTGATAAGAACTAACGTATAGTTCATTTGTTATATTCTTGACACTTTTTTTTGTTGATAAGGTGTTGGGTTTGGTTATGCTCCCTGGTGATCTGTCATTTATTACACAATACTTGTTTGATTTTTATAACCACATCCCAAGAGCAACAAGATGGAGAGCACATATATCGGCAGTTGGGCACACTAGTGAATGTGCGACGTGGACTGCAGTGGTGACTCCTTGACCTCCTATTCCACAACGACTTGGGGTACGGTGGCGATGAGTCTGCTAATGGGCAACAATGAGGTTGCCGGTGAGTAATGGTGGTAGCGATGGAGGGTGAAAAGGTTGGGGGCATGGGTGTGAGGACCATTGGTTGTTAAGGTGGTGATGGTTGCATTGGTTCCGCGGAGGGTTAGAAGGGTATGGTGGCCTGATTTTGAGAAAGAATGTTGGTGGGAATTAGAAAAAAAAATTAAAAGATAAAATACACAAATTCTTTTTCGAGCATTATTTTATGAATATTCAAATATATAAAATATTAATATATATTTTAATTGTAGTTGATTTTATCCATTGGCTTAAATTTTTTATGGCTGATATTTTGAAACCATGCGGCACCAAACACAGTTGGTACCATATAAGAACTTGCCTTACCTTTTTCCTTCCTTTAGTTTATAATTATTTATTCTAGGTTTTTATGTCGACAACAAATAATTGACGAATCCCTTTTGTGCAGGAGGTCAAACTAATTTAAACCGCGTGTTTGTCGAGAAACTCAAGGGTTTGGATGTCACACCTTGTTTATCGAATGGTTACCACCTTATCCTATCTTCACCTTCTTTGGTAACTACTAATAACTATTGTTAACTATTGATCAACCAATGTCTAGCTCCTGGTGATCACTATGGTGACATTTCCCAGATTTTCAAATTTTTCTAAGTCTTGAATGACAAACATGGATCTCAACTAGTTGAACTCAAGCATGAAAATCTTGTTGTCATAGCTTATAATCTAATATTCGGGCTTGGTGACTCCCATAAGCTTTGGGGCATTGACTGACAAACTTATGACTATATCAACTTTTTTTAAAGATAAACCTCACAACTTTGGTTAATTTGTTCATGCCAAACATTTGTCATGCATAGAACATGCATGTTTTTACAATCAAACACTACAAGATTTTTGTGTAACATAGACAAATTTACAAATGAATTTTTAACATCTTACAGACGAATTTTATCATTACAGATGAATTTAGAGGTGGGGTAAGACTCATCTATTTTCTCCTTGTCTAAAAGCAATACAGACAGATTTTTATTCTCATCTGTAATTCATACACAAGTTTACAGATGAATTGGCCAGTTTGTATATTTTATAGATGGAGTTATCATCCATAAATGGTTGAAAAGGCTTGTTCAAATTTTGACTTTTACAAATAGATTTTACCATCCCTAAAATTACAGATAATAAAATCCATCTATAAAGGTCAAAAAGTTGTTATAAAATTTATTTATTACAGACAGATTTTACGGTTTGTAATGTTAAAGATAGTAAAATCTGTTTGTAGAGGTCAAAAAATGCTCTAAATTTTGTTTATCACAGACAGATTTTATCATTTGTAAATAAAAAAATCTTTACAAATTGAAAAATTTACTGTCTATAAATATTTGTTCTTTTGGGGTTAGTATTTAGCTGGTGGTTACTTCTATATATATATATAGTAAAATTCACTCTATTTGTATTCAATGTGTAATAGCCCAGGCTGCCTTATCGATTGACAATTGTCCCACAAACCAACATGGGGACTTTTCAGCATGCTGTGTCCTCACTCACATGCTTCCTAGAAGCCTGCCAGGAGCCGCTCCTTCGGTGCTTTCTTACACTGGTGATCACTTCCTGCCCTTATCAAACCCAGGCATTACATGCCCACCAGCTTCCACTTGGTTCATCCCTTAACCATACCGTACTGAGAAAGGTGCAGGCTCTGAAACCATTTATAACATACTTTATAGATTGACAATTATCCCCACAAACTAACACGGTATCTTTTCAGTGTGCTTTGTCCTTAATCACACACTTCCTATGAAAACTTTTCAGGAGGTCACCCATCTCAAAATTGCTCCAAGTAAAGCATGCTTAACCATGAAGTTCTTTAGTGATGGGCTACCGAAAAGAAGATGTATCTTATTGTTATAGGTAGTACCAATCAATTCATATAAGTTATCCTTAACTATATAGTCCTATACCTATATAGTCAGTCTCAGGATAAGTCTCGGTCTGCTGTTTAATCGGTTTATACATGTACCTCTCCACTTTGAAGCCTGCCAGGAGCCACTCCTTGTCCTTGTCTTTTTGGACCGGCCATCACACCCCGCACTCATCAGCCCCGGGCATTACACAATGCTCATACTAACATGCAATAATTATATGATTTACTATATTTATAATTTATTATAATTTATAACTATTATGAATAATAATATCATTCGTAGTGAAAATTTATTCTAATTTCTAATAATTTACAACAATATGATTATTCATTCATATTTATTTTTGAAACAATTAAATAAAAACTTTAATAATTACATTGAATTTTAACTCATGAAAAAAACAATTTTTGAAAGTTTAATTATGAGAATTAATCTATTTCACATTTTAAAAATTAATTTAATTTTATTCTTAAACCATTTTGCTTAAATGGACAAGTTTAAAGGAAGTGACCATAACATCTTAAAAAAAAGTAAAAACTATAATAATTACGTTGAATTTTAACTCATAGAAACACAAATTTTGTAATTTTAATTTTGAGAATTAATCTATTTAATATTTAAAAAATTAATTCGATTTTATTCTTAAATCATTTTTCTTAATGGCCAAGTTTAGAAGAAGTGACCATAACATCTTTAAAAAAAACTTTAATAATCACATTGAATTTTAACTTATGGAAACACAATTTTTGTCATTTTAATTTTGAGAATTGATCTATTTAATATTTTAAAAATTAATTTGATTTTATTCTTAAATCATTTTTCTTAAATGACCAAGTCTAAAGGAAGTAAGCATAACATCTTAAAAAAATTCCATGGAATATTTTATTTAGTTTCATATATTAATTTCAAAAGTTAAAGTATCTTTATCTATATCTACATCTATCTATCGATATATACGGTAAAATTCAATCCATTTGAATTCAATGCTCACACTAACATGCAATAATTATGTGATTTACTATAAGTAGGAATGATGAGTGAAGGTGCTCGAACGAGAGGAAAATTGACAGAGGAAGATGATCAGGCGGTTCACAGCACGAAGAAAGTCAAGGTCATTGAGGGCAAGAATTCCCCAAGTATGGGAATGGACAATACCATTATAAAGGACAAGGAACACTCATCTAAATTGGGGCTAGATGATGCTGTTACTAAAAAAATCAAACTCCCCTATAAAGACATGGTGATAGCTGATGGTGTGGGGGATGGTCTAACTCAAGAAGAAGTGGTAGTACTGGAATATTATCTGATTCAAGAACCCTCAACTAAGGCATCTGGATAGCGAAATTTTAATCTGAAGCATCTGTGGAAGTTTCTCTTGAAGAACTTGATGAATGGTGTAGGCCATGGAAACTCTCACTGATAGTGAAACTATTAGGCAAGAGACTCAATTTAAGGGCAATGCAGACGTAGATCCAGAAACATTGGTCAAAAGTAGGCCATATTCGGGTGATTGATCTTCCAGATGATTTTTTCTTAGTTCGTTTCGGTAATGAGGAAGATTATAAACATGTTCTCTTTGATGGTCCATGGTTAATAGCTAATCATTACCTTCTTATTTAGAGGTGGAGACCTTTATTCAAACCTTCAGAAACTATGTTGCAGAAACTTGCGGTTTGGGTGCGAATTCCAGATCTTCCAATTCAATTCTGTAACCCTAAATTCTTGTGGCATGCAAGCTCAAAACTAGGTAAGATGTTAAAGATAGATGATCTCACTTCAATCCATTCCTATGGAACGTTTGCCCATATTTGCGTGGAAATTGCTTTAAACTAACAACTTACTTCTAAATTTACATCCCTGGGAAGGGACTATCGTGTGGAGTATGAAGGATTACATCTTATTTGTTTTAACTGTGGTTGATATGGGCATAGAGTAATGGAGAGTAAGGATGGTGGTGGAATAACTTAGATGATTCCAAAAACTAGTGATAGTGATCTTGAAACGGTGCAACAGACCTCTTGTGTTGATCAGCCCATGGAGGTAACCTCCATTGAACCTCCACCAGCACAGCTTTCAGGCAAAAGCATGGTGCCTTTTTCAAATTCTGACGATAATCATACTCTTCCTCAAAATCAAGAAATTCCAAATTTGGGAGTATCAGGTTCCGCTATTTTCGGGCCTTGGAGGATTGCAAAAAAAATCGAGAAAAGTAAACACAGGATCTCATGCATGACCTGTATCAAATCATAATCTCAATAATGAAACCCCTTTGTTGCGTAAATCGTGTTTTGATGTGCTGAATTCTGAGCCAGTCTTGGAGTTAACTAATGAGGTTGGTGAAGTCCATAGTGAGTGTGAAATGTTCCCTACGAGGCAACCTCAAGGGAGGAAAGGTCCAAGCGAGCCCATGAAGCCCATTAAACAAGATTTTGAACAACCAGCCAGACCTCATCAGGGAGATGGCCCAAAGCACCAGCAATCCAATCAGAGGAAGCTTTCTAGTGTGAATAATAAGCCTACATATATTAAACAAAAAACAGTGGTGGTTGACCAATCTAGGCCTGCTGATAACATATCTGACCATTTCCTCAATACCAGAGACACTGATTTTGCAGATGTTAATTCCCTTATGCATCATGCTCAAACCCAAAACTTGCAAGATCGATTCTGGGATCATCTTCAAGCTATTTAGGTCTATGGCCCCACAGAAGAAGATCGGCATATGGATATTCATTTACAAGATGCAGGCATGCGCCACCATTGATGTACCTTCCCTATTGATCTAGGTGAGAGCTCAATTTTTGCTAATGTGGGATTTAATATAAGGGCTGATCCTCAGCAAGAGGGGGTTAATCTTGAAAATGGGGGTGTTTATCCAAATTTCTAATTGTAGCAGGCTTTGGTTTTCCCTTCTATTTTGGTTGAATAATGAACATTATGTTGTGGAATTATCGTGGTGTTTTAGGAAAATGTTTTTCTCTCGTTCTTCGAGATTTGATGATAAGTTATAAGGCTTCCCTTATCTGTTTTTTTGAAACACATGTAAATGATGTCAAGGCCAGGAAAATCATCGAAAAGTTTGGTTTTGATATGTATCATGTATCTGATGGGGTTGGCTTCTCTGGTGGTATTTCATGTATGTGGCTCAAAGAGAAGTGGTCTGTGGCTGTTGAAGATTCTGACCTCCAATTTGTTCATATGAAGGGTAGTTACGAAGATGGCCATGGTTTTTCACCTCGGTCTATGCCAATCCTCATGGAAATACTTGGCGCACATTATGGGAGAATCTTAGAAGTCTTGTTGCGAGACGATTAGATAATTGGTGTGTAAGTGGTGACTTTAACTCCACTTTATCTTTGTAGGATACTGGGGTTCTTCTCATCTCTCTAGTAACCCTTCTGCTTTCCGTTGTTGTCTGTTTGATTGTGGTTTGCATGACATTGATTTCCATGGCCAACCTTTTACTTGGCAAAGACAAAATATCAAACGGAGGCTGGATAGATGTGTGAGTAATAATGGATGGTCAGTGCGATTTCAGGGTGCATGTATTCGTCACCTCCCTAAGCTAAAATCAGATCATGTGGGTGTTCTTCTCTAGTTTGGTGAGAATATTCATGCTCCTACTGATTCTAAACCTTTTAGATTCATGGCACCTTGGTTTACCCATAACAGCTTTTTGGAGTTGCTGAATAATTTGTGGTATCGTCATGGTGATCTAATGAATAATATTTCTTCTTTTGTTTCAGCGGCAAAAGTATGGAATAGGGAAGTCTTTGGTCATATAATGCATAAGAAGAATCGTGTGCTTCTTCGTGTGGAAGGAATTTCAAAAAGCGTTCTTTTCAAGATAATCAATTTCTTGAAGACCTTCAGGGTAGACTCTGGAAGGATTATGAAGCTCTAGTCATCTTGGAGGAAGCTTACTGGAAACAGAACTCTAGATGCAAATGGTGGAATTTGGGTGATAAAAACACAGCATACTTCCATGGTCTGGCAACATACAGGAAACGTAGAAATAAAATTATGACTTTAAAAGACAATAGTAGGGTGTGGATTGATTATCCAGAGCAACTTAAAGCGCTTGGGATTGACTTCTACTCGCACCTTTTTTCCCAGGATGCTCCCTTTGAACCATTGCCGATTTTGGGTATGTTCCCTGCCTTGTCTGAGTCTAAGTTCCATTTACTAAGCAACACTACTTCCAAACTAGAGATTAAGGAGGCTTTATCTAACATGGGAAGTTGGAAAGCTCCGGGGCCAGATGGTCTTCCGGCGATGTTTTATCAGAAGAATTGGGAGCATGTTAAATTCTCAGTCATCCAATGTGTGAATAAAGTCTTTCAAAACCCTCAAGAAATAGTGCAAGTTAACTCCACTTTCCTTGCCCTCATTCCTAAAATAGATAATCCTGAATTGATCTCTCAATTTAGGCTAATAGGACTTTGTAATGCTATGTATAAACTTATCACAAAGATTGTTGCTTCTAGAATGCGATCTGTGATGCCTAAATTAATTGGGCTTAACCAATGTAGTTTCATCCCTAGCAGACAGAGTACTGACAATATTCTTGTTTATAATTATAACTCGCTATTACTAATTATCATAATAATTGATAAATGTAAGGAAGTTTATGGAACAAAAAATTAAATTTCAAAAAAACTTTTTACAATTAAAAAAATCACTACAAGAATAAAAGCAAACATCCAAAATAATAATATGAAAATTAAAATAACAAAGTCTATAGCAATACAAAAGTAATCATGAGTACTTGACGTGATCAATATCGACCTAGCCATAGGCACCTTTACCATCATCATCATCACCCTAAAAACTCGCTCTCATGAGATTGAAATATGCATTCATCTGCTGCATCTGGATATACTGCTGCTGCACCTCCCTATGCATCCTCGATGCCACCTTTTTCTCGATCGTCTTCTCTATTTTCTTGGCCCACTTCTCCTTCCATGGAGCCTCCTTGTTCTTCCACATCTCCTCATTTTGCTTCTGGAATTCTTCATTGAGGCCATGAACTTGAGTGCAGACCATGTCCTCTACCACCTCAAGTGCAAGAAAAGGGGCATCCTTGGTGACAGATGCAGATGACATCGGATCTGCAAAGTAGCCCCCCATGCCATAAATGCGGCCTTTATCAAGGTTGTCCACTGTCTCTAACCACAAAGTTTCCTCTTCAATTGACTTTAGGTCCTCAACAAATGGAGCCTCCAGCCTCTGAACATAATCACCCTTCAATTTAGTGCAGACAATTATATGTTAGGTTCAAATGTCTCCTTTGTGAGTGTATGTCTCCTTAAACACTTCTCCCAATGTAAGTAGTCTTTTCAGGGTCTTCTCCTGCAATTCCAACTAGTAAAACTCTAAAATTCAATTGAAAAAATTGAATAACAAAAAACTTAATAAAACAAAAATTGAAAATCATTGACCAAGTTGGCCTTAGCGTCGACCAAAGTCGTGGAGCCACCGGTATGCAGTGAGCCACCTTTAGTGGATGCCCTATTCATCTTGTTCTTTAAGGAGAGATTTTGAAACTCTAGCATACGCCAGTACTCCTACAAGGCTTGAAGGAAGTAGAGTGCTATCCAATCTTTAGATGACAGGTCTTAATATGCCTCAGTGTACATCTTCCTTTGTTGCTTTCCAATATGACTCTTCCAGGCCTTGAAAATCATCTTCTTATCTTGGGGAATGGAGAAGTGGCCATATATGAATAGAAATTAGCTAATACATGTAAAAAATTAGATATCAAATAAGACTTTATATAAATCAATTGACTTTTATTACCTTCCAATTGTTGAACCACTCCTCTGTTTTTTTAGGCACCTTACTAAAATTAATGTAAGGCGCATCATACAGTTTTTTAATGGTATCCATAACCTAGTGGATACCAACTGAACACATGAAGACATATTTCATATTATATAGTGGATAATGGCAACACTTTATGAACCTCTTTTATCTTACATTACAACTCTTTCTAATGTAAATTTCGACATAATCTCCCCTAAAGTGTGAATATTTCTTTACGTATACGTTGCCATATTTAAAAGATTCATTGACTAGTAAAGTAAAGCCATTTGTGATTTTGAAATCATTTTCTATTTGAAACATGTTTCTAAATGAGTCGCTGCTTTGTTCTTTCAGATCTAGTGAATCTTGGTTGTAAGGTAATTAAGGTGTGTTTTGTCTCTACGAATCAAACTTCAAAAACAGAGACAAAATAATACAAAGAAAATTGCAGTGGGGGGTTTCTGCTGCATAATAGAAGTATCCAACCCAAGCACTAGTGGTGCTTATGTGTAGCTTTCATATCTACATACCATTTGCATCCAAACTAAGGTTGATTTTTCTGTTTTTGTTAATTTTTTATTGCTCACTTGCTGCAACCATTGTAATGTGGTTTCCCTTTTGTATACCTATCTTATAATTGTTGTTGCTGCTAGTGTTCTTTGGACAAGAGTAATTTCTAAAATTGTGTAATTATTTATCACTGATCAGATGCTTTTAATATGGGATATATATATATATATATATATATATATATATATATATATATATATATATATATATATATATATATATATATATATATATATATATATATATATAATTGGTGTATCTGTACCCCACTTTTTACAAAATTATTGTACCTCGTACCCATATATATACCGGGTACGGGTACCGTACCCATCTACGGGCACATAGATGGATATCAAATTACTAATTTAAGGCAATTTTCTTTTCTATCCTTATATTGAGTGCAAGGTCTTTTGATACATTAAAGAAGGCTCCTAAATCTGTAGAGACATGTGGCCTTATATCAATACTAGAGCCTACCAATATAAGGATGTCTTATAAAGATATCATCTAGAGTGTTAAACTTCTAACTGGCTAAAAGCAAGCACTATGAATGGTAACAGGAGATTATAAAGCTTGACAAGTGTGCATGTTAACTATTGGACTATGCTTGGGTCTATAAATAGGATTCTTCACTACCACGGGTGTGATAGCTTCATTTCATGCATATAGTTCTTACCTTCTCTTTCTCTTTGTGATATTAGATAGTGGTGATTGGAGTGTACATATTGATGTTACTATATACATACATACATACATACATACATATATATACATACATACATACATACATATATATATATATATATATATATATATTTCTCACCCATTATCAATCATGCTGCCATAAATTGTCAATTGTTTCAAATGTTGGCCTTCTCAATAACGTTGACCTTCAAGGAAAATCAAATCTCAATCAAACCAATACTTATCCTCCGTAACAGCCTCCAAATTCCCTTTGCGTTATGCACTTGGTCAACTTGCACATATCCACATTGATTATATTCTTAAATTATTGATTTGTTGTAAATACTATATATTTGCACAGCACATATAACAAATCAATAGCTAGTTTATCTACTTTTTATTGCTGAAATGTTATTATGAGATGACTGTCTCTTAAGTGATAATTTCTATATTCAATTTCAATATTTCAATTTCATTTTCTCATGTAATTTGTACCTTCAATTGGTTTCCTTCTTATGAGATGACTCACTCTTTAGTTCCTAATTCATTTAATTTTATTGTAACTTCTAAAGTATATTGACTTTCTTAATTTTGGATTTGGCCATGAAGTAAGGAAACTTGCCTAAAATATGAAATTAAAACTTTTAAGCATCGCTATAGTTGATTATATAGTACTGAAATCTTTATAAGCATTTCTAAGAATGCCTTTGTAATGCAAGGTTTCTTAAAAGTTCTTACAAATTCAATAGTTTATCTCATTATTGAATCTCATGACATGGGTTTATGTTATGATGAATTGTTGTTGTCGTGTCTTTGTTGTAATCTATTGACCTATTGTTGCAGGAAGAAGCTATCAAGAAAACATATGGAAGGTTATTACCAAGGATGCTTCCACTAATATCCAAGGTTTACTACTTTCTTTGTACACCTGAT
Organism: Dalbergia cultrata; assembly: GCA_031216105.1. Taxonomy (NCBI): domain Eukaryota; kingdom Viridiplantae; phylum Streptophyta; class Magnoliopsida; order Fabales; family Fabaceae; genus Dalbergia; species Dalbergia cultrata. The sequence continues at coordinate 85,637,757 of CM062353.1, read as the reverse complement.
CTTGCCTCTTTTGTGCTCTTCATATCATGTGTTTGTTTATGTGAATATTTTTTCGAAACTAAACTTTGTGTTCATGGCAGAATTTTTTTTTTCATTGATGCTTATAATTTCTACATCACAAAGTTGACCCCAGAATATGCTAGGACAATAGTTGTGTATTCCATCTAATTGGCCAAAAGAAGTGTTCAGTAAGATTGTATCTTAATAGTTTTGTCATTGATTATCAAGACAAGAATGTCATGTTTTTGGGTTCCCACCTGGTGACCAAACCTTTTCTTACCTACCCAACAAATAATAATAATAATCAAAAGTGGAAGCTCTAAATTGATATAAGCTGCATAAAGTGGACTAACACTTTGATTTGGTGCTATATCCAGTGTTACTTCAAAATTTACGAGATCTATTTCATAACAAAATACATGGTGAACTTTAATTTATTGTACCATGAACCTTTTCCACATTATATATGTTAAATAAAAAGAGTTTTAAAAAATAGCTTTCCACTAATTCTTCTACCTTGCTGATTTAACCCATATAATATGGAACAATGATGTTGCTGTTTTATATGAATATAGTGAATGTTGCAATTTTGTTTCTTTCACAGTATTGTCAACGAAAGACTTGAAGTTTAATCTAATTTTTTTCAAGTTCACAATGCTAGACTATTTTACCATTCTAATTTTAATGTATGTGAAATTTTTTGTTATGGGAGGAGGAGATGTTTTTATATGAAAGTAATTAGTAGAGGCTAATGAAATAGTCCTTTGATTGAGGACATGATATCTAATGTAAAGGTTAGTACTCAAAAATTCTTTACACTCTCAAAAATTCTTTACATTTTGGGTTTCAGGATCTTTGATGCCAAGGATCTAATATAACACCAATCATACAAGAAGAATGGAATTTTATTTGGGACTGATTATATTGAAATGATTTGTAGAACCTATTATGTCTGAAAGAAAATAAGGAGCGTGAATCCACTATTGATACTTCTACTCACTAAGCCCTTCGGCTTGAATTGGTTGAGCATTATTTAACAGGTTGAAACCTTGTTCTTTTCCATTTATATTAAAATGATGAATATATTAATTGCGTAGTCTTTCTTTAAATTGTAGTTGTGGGCTTTTAACTTCGGACCAGAGGTTTCCCTCTATGGTTGCATTTTATTCCAGGAATTAAGTCCCAAATTGATAATGAACCATTCAAGGTGACCTTTCATTTCCTTTGCTTATGTCTTATTGTATTGTACCTACTTCCTGCTAAATTATGTCATGTGATTTGTCTTCAGCCAAAAATGAAGAAATTCACTGCTAACATTATGGACATGATGATTTGAGGCAAAAGAAACTCTATGTATCACAAGGAGGACTATTATATTATCTCAGGTTTTCTTCAAAAGCTTTTATTGCGTGTATGTCAGTACTAATCTTAACTATTTATTTTGTAGATAGGTAATATAATTTTTGTTCTTACCTAGAAGTAGCGGTAAGGATGCAAGTAACTCTGATGTCCATCGAAACGGGGGTGGGATACCTACAAAGACACTCAAACGCTCAAGTTGGAGAGAGTTTGAGGAGTGGAAAAGTCTTTATGTAATACAGATTGTGTCATACCTAGGGCCGATAGCCCTCTTATATTCCTATGATTTAGTTAGTACTAAAAATAATAGTCAGAAATAATACAAATATGATAAGATATAGAGGGATTATAGATGAGATTTAGTATATCCTCTTAACTAGATCCGTGATAAATCTGCAAGGGATGTTAGGCCATATGGGCTGAGTTGTGGGTTTCTTTGGGAGAGTCCTTTAAATTGGGTCGGGGTCTGGGATTCGTATCCGAGGTCCTATAATTTGGGCCTAGGTATAGGCCTGTATTTTCTAGTCTAGTACATAGCCCCTGAGCTTGGTTGAAATCCGAGCTATTTTTATTAGGTCGAGGATTTCACATCGAGATCGAAAGAAGTTAAGTCATGAGCCTTTTCGGTTATAGTGGTGGCTGTTGTGGGAGAATGTGTTATTACACGTGTTATTTTCTTATTAGAGAACATTCATTTCTCATAAATATGGGATCATGGGTTCACTTAGTCACCATTGGATTAAAGTGATAAGCCCCCTATCGTTAGATATAATAAACATTTCAGATGTGTTGTTGACAAGAGGGAAACATTTTCGGTTGTTAGATGAGCTCAATTTTTTAGTTAGTGGAAAAGGGGTTGTTCATATTTCATTTCTAGAAAACTATTCACTTCTTCTCCATTTTATCTCTATTTTCTCTTTGCATTGTTGCTTTCAGGTGGTTCAGATCAGATGACCAAGCTTCAGTTTTAGACATTTTAATCTGTTAGTTCGATTTCTCTTCTCATCCTCTTTCATTTAATTGGCTTGCATTTTTGTTTTGGAACCCTAGGATAGGAGATTCTGTTTTTCTACTTGGTGCTTGCTCTGAGGTTGTCTTCTTCTTCTAAGTTTCGTTTTATCATTTTTGCCTTTTAGGTGATTACTAATAGCTAGGGGAAAAGTTGTTTCCGTCTTTGATAAAGGAAATGATGTAGTGGATGAAACTGAGGTTGAACCTTATAGTTGGGTTATTAGTGAGGTTAAGGAAGTAGTTTCATTTTTAGTGATAGGGAGTCAATCCATAGGTTTAGGAGAGCTTGTTTAATGTCATCTTATGGAGAAGGTATAGAATTTCTCCCGTGTCACACCGAGGATAGGGTATGTAAATATAGGGAAGGAGTTAGTGATGCTAATTTTATTTATATGTATATTGACTTTTTTGAGAAATTAGATGTAAGGATTCTACTTACTCGGTTTGAGGAGGGGTGTTTAAACAAGTTTAATGTTGCCCATTCCCAGCTTTATCCAAATAGCTGGGCGTTAATCCGAGCTTTCGAGAATTTGTTCGATATGCTCAGTCATGAGCCTAGTGTAGATATATTCTTTTATTACTTTCAGGTTAAAGGGGTGGATAGAGGAATTTGGATTTCTTTCAATATTGTTCCTTGGAAGAAGTTGTTGAGCTTGTTGACCTCTAAATTTAAGAGGTTTAAGGATAAGTTTATTAAATTGAGGTCAGTTGAGTCCGAGTTCCCCTTTTTCCTAGATTTTCATGGCATAGAGAGGTTTCCTCTATACTGGCAACCTAATCCCCATCAAATTTTAAGGGTGGAGTACGGTTCTCTTTCTCCGATCAATCAGGTAATGGTTGACTTCTTGGAGGAGTATGTGAATCCGAGCTCTCCACTCTTCTATGAGATTTTGTTGGAATAGGGTTATGATAATGAGAGAGTCCCCAAGCACATAGGTAGCCTTTCTGGATTTTTTTTGTTCTTTTTTTGTCCTCGCCTAACTTGTTTTGCTGACACGTTTTATGTTGGTTTTCTTCTATAGGTAAGATGGCTCCTAAGCTAGGCACAGAGTTGGCTGCTATGAAGTGCCAAAGGAAAATGGTGGTTGAGGCGAGCCGAGCTCCACCGGTTTCTCCTAGTGTCGATTCCAACTCTAGGACTTCAACTGATCTGAATCCTTTAAGAGAGCAAAAAAGGCCGAGGAACGGTGTTGATCCGAAGGAGAGGGAGAAGATGCCATCTTTTTCTCTTGCTACTTTTGCAGGAACTGTTGAAGTGAATGACTTCCTCAGTTCGGCCAATTCCTCGAGCCTTTGGCACCTTCAGTTCTCGACTCCTGAATTCATAGACCAGCAATCTGTTCACTTCGCAGATCGAGCTTTGATGGAAAGGGCGGGCATCCCTGGTCTCTGTTAGCACTTGGAAATTCAAGGTCTTCGCTAAGCAACCATTGCTCGGCACCTCAAGAGACAATATGGAAGCTCAATTCGTGAGCTCAAGACGTCGAGGATAGTCTCGGCTAACTACAAAGCCGAAAAGGAAGAAGCTAAGTCTAAACTGGCAAATGAAATGAGGGATTGGCTGGATGCTAAGAAGGCCTTCGAGGAGAAGATCGACAGCCTCGTAGCCTAGGTGAAAACGGATGCGGATGCGTCCTAGCTTAAAATTCAAAAGCTTGACGCTGAGAAAAAAATTTTTGAAGCTGAGAAGAAATTTTTGAAGCCGAGAATAAGAGGTTGGATGAAGAGGATAAGAATCTCCAAGGTATGGTCGACTCTTTAAAGGAAGAGGTAGTCAAGCAGTACACAGCCGGTTTTGATCGAGCTCTTGACTAGGTTTGGTTCCTTCATGGGGAGTTGGACTTGGTTCAATGTGGCCCTTTTAAGGAGGTTGTTGATGGTGTGCTGGTCGACCATCTTGCTGTTGATGAGGGAGTTGATGGAGCTTGCGGAGTTGAGGCTGCTCAGGATAAAGCTCAAGTGGTGGAAACCATTCAGGTTATCCTCCCTGTTGATGGAGCTCCTGTTGATTCTTGAATTTTTTATTTTCTTGTAGATATGTTTGAACTTTTTATATTTTCAAGGATATATTCAAACAATGATGTAGCGACTTCTTGTAATCGTTTTATGATATATTTGTGTTGGTAATGTTTGATGATGTGTTCGATCATGTTTATGCTTGGACAACAATATGTTCATGTTTTTGTATGAATTTATCTATGTAAAATAATAGAATATATTTATATGTGTGAGATAGCATATACCAGATTTAGGATATCATTTATCGTATTCATGGTACTCTAACTATGTTGTGTATGTGCCTTCAACTTGATTGCACCAAGGTTTGCTAAGTATGGTGATTTTAGTGTCTTTCGCAGCTCAGCTTGGGCTAAGGTTTACTGTGAATGTAGCGGCTTTGGTGCGCCATCACAATTCAGCTTGTGCTAAGGTTTACTGCGAGTGTGGCGGCTTTGGTGCACCTTTGCAACTCGGCTTCGGCCAAGGTTTACTGCAAGTGTAGCGGCTTTGGACCTTCACTACTCGGTCAGTGTCAATGTTTATGTGAGTTGTCCACTTTAGTGCGCCTTCACAACATGGCTAGTGCCAAGGTTTACTTTGAGTGTGGCGACTTTAGGGATCTTCACAACTCGATTGGGTTGAGGATTATTATGAGTTATCCTTTTATGAATCTATAGAAGAATAATGTGTGAGATAAATAGTATATTGATAAATATGAAGTTACACTTGGAAACTTATTCGCCATCGAAATGTTTGGCTCACATCCGATTATGCCTCGTTAAAACCTTTGATGGTAAAACCCTGTGGGATACAACCCATCAAAGGAAAACAAGTGCACCCCTCAAATGTGATTTGAGGCATTTTGGCTCTAGCTATAGTATTTCCTTAGGGATGTGGCATTCCATGTCCTTGGGAGTTCTTGTCCCGAGAGTTCAGCTATCTTGTACACTCCTCGACCAACGACTTGGGTCACTCAAAATGGTCCTTCCCAGTTAGCAGTTAACTTTCCTTCACCCGCAGGCTTTCTTTGTGGTTCCACTTTCTGCAGGATTAAGTCTCCGACTTGGAAGGTTTTGGGGTCAAGCTTTTTATTATAAAGTCGAGTTATCGTCAATTTAGTTGCAAGTTCTTTTATGCAGGCTAGTTCTCGATCTTCATCTATGAGATCTAGTTTAGCCCTTCTATTTTCTTCATCCATTTCTTCTGAAAATGTCAGTTGTCGGGCATTAGGCTAGGCGACCTCTACTGGAAGCATAGCTTCGCTGCCGAAGACGAGCCTGTATGCTATTTCTTGTGTTGAAAACTTAGCAATTATGTGGTATCCTCAGAGGATCTCGGGAAGGTCTTCAGCCCAGAGACTTTTGGCTTTGTCAACCTTTTTCTGCTGTGCCATGAGGATGACTTTGTTAGCAACTTTGGCTGGGCCATTGTTTGAGGATGTTCGATAGAGGTGAAAACATGTTTGATCTGAAAATTCTCACACAGTTTCTTCAATATTCGGTCTATGAATTGTGTACTATTGTCGATGATCACTTCTTTGGGGAGTCCAAACCTAAATATGATTCTTTTCCAAATAAATTTTCTGACTTTCTCTACAGTAATTGTTGCGAGAGGTTCTGCTATGATCCACTTGGTGAAGTAGTCAATGGCTACCACCAAGTATTTGAGCTGCCTTGATGCTACGAGAAAAGAACCGAGGAGGTCGATTCCCCATCTCTAGAAAGGTCAGCTAGCTTCGGAGAAGTGTCATGGTTCTGAGTGTCTTTGGGAGACTTACGAGAATCTTTGGCATTTGTCACATTTGCATACAAAGTCTGTGCAATTAGCCTTCATAGTGGTCCAAAAGTATCCTGCTTGAAGTATTTTGGTGGTTAGAGCTCAATCTCTGATGTGGTTTTCACAGACTTCTTCATGTACTTCGACCATGACATCATTGACTTCATCAGGGTCGAGGCATTTCAAAAGTGGGTGTGAATATCCTCAACTAAATAGTAGTCCTCCATATGCTATATAGTAACTTGCCTATCTTCGAAATTTCTTCTCATCTATGATTGGGCTTGGCATTTCCCCTGTGGTTAAGTAGCTGAGAAATGGAGTTCGCCAGTCTTGGCCTCCAATTTCAGTGTTGCAACTTTTGGATTGAGGGCAGCTCGGTCTTTGTAGTTTTATTTAGATCAGAGACTTGTTGTTCTGTGGCTTGCTAGTGCTAGCAAGTTTGGAGAGGATGTCAGATCTGGTGTTGTGCTCTCTTGGTATGTGGACTACTTCACATGACACGAAGTGTTGAATCAAGTTTTTTACTAGTGCTAGGTATTTTTCGAGAAGGGGATCTCTGGCGGTGAAAGTATTGTTTACTAGGCCGACAATAAGCTGTGAGTCATCTTTTATGATGAGCCTCTGGGCTCCGACTTCTTAAGCGAGCTTCAGTCCTGCTATTAGCGCTTCGTATTTTGCTTAGTTGTTGCTGGCGTGAAATTGGAACTGGAGCGACTATTCAATCAAAATTCCCTCACCATTTTCTAGGGTTATTCCAACTCAGTTTCCTTTGCCATTGGATGCTCTATCTAGGTGTAGAGTCCAGGAGCCAAGTTCTTGTTCAGCCATTAGTGAGAGCTCGGCAAGGATATCGGCCAAGGTTTGGGCTTTAATTGGTCCTCTAGGTTGGTATTCCAGGCTATATTATGATAGCTCAATTGACTATGAGATTATTCTTCCTGCCAGTTCTGGTTTGATGAGTATTTGCTTGAAGGGTTACTCTGCTTAGACGACAATGTAATGACTTTGGAAATATAGTCTTCACTTCTTAGCAAAGACCACCACCGCATAGGCAAGCTTTTCGATTTTCTAGTATCTTTTTTCTAGTCTTTGGAGTGTTTTACTAACAAAATAAACAGGTTGTTGTTCCTTATTTTGTTTTGTCAAGAGGACTGAGCTTATTGCATGCTCGGTTACAGATAAGTAGAAGAAGAGGGTTTCTCGAAGATTGGGTTTTGTCAGTACTGGTGGCTTGGACCATGCAAAGGACGCATGTTTTCTTAAAGTTTTGAAGAATGGAGCTGCTCTTTCTGTCGATCATGAAAGAAAACTTGACAAGGTAGGCGACCTGTGAGTTGTTATACTTCTTTGACCGAACTTGGGTTACTTAACTCAATTATTGCTCGGCATTTGTCAGGGTTGGCTTCTATTCCTCGATTGGTGAGCATAAATCCGAGGAATTTCCCTTCGTGAACCCCAAATACACATTTTTCTGGATTCAGCTTCATGTTGTATTTTCAAAGTCATCCAAATATTTCTTTAAGATCTTCAATGTGATTTCTGGTTGGAGGGTTTTTGCAACCATGTCATCCACGTATACTTTGATGTTTCTACCGATCTGTTCTACAAGAAACCTTGTTCATGAGTCTCTGGTATGTGGCACCTGCATTCTTCAGGCTGAAAGGTATGACTTTATAATAGAAGTTGGTGTGCTTAGTGAGGAATCTAGTTTTCTCTTTGTCTTCTCGATGCATTCTAATTTTATTGTAACTAGAGTATGCATCCATAAAGCTAAGGTATTGGTAGCCAAAGGCGTTATCGACAAGCTTGTCGATGCTGGGGAGTGGGTAGGAGTCCTTTGGGCAAGCCTTGTTGAGATCAGTGAAGTTTACACACATTTGCCGTTTACCTGAGCTTTTCTTCACCATTACTACATTTGCTAGCCATGTAGTGTACCTGATTTCTTTGATGAAGCTGGTTTTAAGAAGCTTTTTGGCTTCTTCTATGGTTGCTTTCTGGTGCTCGGTTGCAAGGGTTCTTTTCTTCTATGCTATTGGTCGAGATTTTGGATCGACCATTAGCTTGTGACTGATTACGTCTGGATTGATTCCTGGCATATTAGTTGAGGTCTAGGCAAAGAGATTGGCATTCTTTAAAAGTAAGACAAAGATTTCTGCAGATAAGTTTGGAGGGAAGTCAGCTCCAATGAAGGTTACTTTTTTTGGCTTTATTGCCTATCTGGACAGGCTATAAATCGTCAAACTGTTGTGGGTGGATTTATTTCACTTCCTCTAGGATCAAGCTCAAAGATCAAAGGGATTTGATCTATGTGGAACGCATTGTGTACTTGTTCAGTCTTTAGTTTTTCTGTGGACTTTATCTTCAGACATTCATTATAGCACGTTCTGGCTTCTCTTTGGTCGACATGGACTACTCCAACTTTGGATTCAGATATTGGGAATTTCATGGCCAAATGGGGTGTTGAAACTACAGCTCCTAGGGCGTTAACTGAAAGTCACCCTAGAATTATGTGATAAGGACTGTTGGCATCTATGACCAGGTACTAGAGGTCGATTGTTTTTGTCAGTGGTTTTGTGTCGAATGTGGTCCTGAGCTATACATAGCTGAGTACTTTTACTCTATTCTCGGGTTTTTGTTCTGTGGCCTTAAGGGATGTGACGCTCCTTTAAGTAACATGATCGCGCAGAGTGATCTTTTCCTTGTCAAGCTTGTCTCGCCTCCTCCTGCGAATCCTCCTGCAAAATGGTCGATGACACCACGGATTTTTGTTTCTTCATGAGAATGAGATCGTCTTCTTCTTTCAGACTTTTTTGTTTCTTGGTGGGGATTCATTGTCTGAAGATGTTGAGGTACTGTGGCGTTTATCTTTTCTTTCTCGGTCTCGGCCTCTTTTCTTTTATTCCTTTTTCTCATTGATGAATTAGTTCAGGTATCCTTGTTTGATGAGGTGCTTAATCTGGTACTTCAGACTTTTGCATTCATCTGTTGTGTGTCCCATTGAGTTGTGATACTCGCATATTTTGTTTTTATATCTGTCTTTTGGACCAAGTCGTGGATTGCCTTTTATTGGCTTTAGAAGTCGAGCACTGAATATTTCTATTAAGATTGTACTTGCCTAGGGGTTGAGTGAGGTGTGAGTGGCAAACCCTAGCTCGTTATGCCTTTTGTGTTTGTGCTTGCCCTCTTTATGTTTCTGACCCGAGCTTTCCTTGTTTTCTTTATGATTGTTTTCCTCAGCAGCTTGGAGTTCCTCGGTATTGATATATCTGAGGGCCGTTTCGCGGAGTTCATGTATGCTTTTCAGTCTATTAATTGCCAGGCTTTCCTTGAAAGGTCCAGATCACAAGCCGATTATGATTTGGTGGAGTTCTACTGTTGGGTTAAGGTCAGGAATTTATTATGCCTCTTCCTGGAATTGAGTTAGGTAGGTTCTTAAGGACTCATCTGATCCTTGTTTAACGTGTTCTAAGGAGTCCGAGGTTTTCGTGTAAATCTTGGAATATACGAATCTATTGGTGAAGGCTTTGGCAAGGTCTTCGAACCTGTGGATAGAATTTGGAGGAAGGGATGAGAACCAAAGTAGGGCCAATTTTTCCAAGAAGGATAGGAATGTTCGGCAAAGAATTCTGTTAGTGGCTCCATTGATAAGCAGCATGGATCTGAGCATCGTGTTGAATGATTGATGATCTCCTGTTCCATCGTATGGGCGAAGTGATGTTGGGAGTCTGAAGTTGACGGGTAAGTTGATGGCCATGAGCTTTTCTGAGAATGGACCGCAGTCTACAGTTTCGTGTTCATCATCAGACTCGACCTAGTAGGTTAGGAATTGTAAGTATAGGGTCTACCATTGCCAAAATCATAACTGGCATGTTCGGCATTCCCTTGGTTGGTTACTCCTTGTTTGGGATTTTTTTTAGTTTTAAATCTTTAAGGATTGATTTTCTTCTTGGAGTTTGTGGAGCTACTCGGCTAAGCGGCGATTTTCTTTCTGTAACTGGTCAAGATTATGAAGGGGTTGGTTATAGGAGTGAGTGTTTTGGCTGGAAGCGTCAGCCATAGATAATGGTTTTATAAGGTTGTGCGGTAAGCTTGTTTATCATGCCCCACGATGAGCGCAAATGTTCTTACCTAGAAGTAGCGGTAAGGATGCAAGTGACTTTGATGTCCGTGGAAATGAGGGTAGGGTACCTACAAAGACACTCCGATGCTTAAGTTAGAGAGTGTGTTAGGAGTGGAAAGGTGTTTATGTGATAGAGATTGTGTTATACCTAGGCAGCGATAGCCCCTTATATAATGTGAGGTTATCCCGTGATGTATCTTATTAAGATCTTCCTTAAGTGTATGAGATATTCCTATGATTTAATTAGTACTAGAGATAATAGTCAGATATATTATAGATATGATAAGATATAAAGGGAGATTTAGTAGATCCTCTATAAATCTGCAGGGAATGTTAGGCAATGTAGGCTGAGTTGTGGGGCCCTTTGGGAGAGTCCTTCAAATTGGGCTGATGTAAGAGATCCGTATTCGAGATCTTGTAATTTAGGTTGAGGTATAGGCCCGTATTTTCTAGTCTAGTACAATTTTAATGGCCATTGGATATATTTTTTATATGAAAACATTTATTAGTTCTTTAATGTGAGATTGAAAATGAAAATGGGCACCATTTAGCAGGTTAGAAATACTACATGATAAGGTTAAAAATAAATAGCATTAATTTTTATTTATGTTTCAGTTACTTATTTAAATTCGTAGGGGTCATGATTTGTTTTTTCTGTGATATATTATATCGTCATGCTATATTTCCATGCAGGTATAAAGATGCCAGCAAAACTTCATTTAAGTCCTCAACTTGACTTAAATGTATGATGCAATACTATCCAAAAACATTTCCCCTATCAACTAGGCTTGGGTTCATGGTAAATTGTCTATTTGATGAAAATGGTGCATAAATTTTAGCAAATCAAAGCTCAAGCTTGACTTTCCCTCCATTGAGCTTTTAGGCTATAAACAGAGTTAGTCCATGCTTATGCCATTTTTTGGGCAATCCTATAACAATTTCTTTTATGAGTAGATGCTATGGTTGTTATGCTTGATAGTTCACTGGATCTCTGTAATTGTGCAAGTGATTGAAACATTGCTTGCTTATGCACCTACGAAGAATAATTTTGAGGATGTTGCTAAGGTACCACTTAAATACCGGTAAGGTACTACCTAAATGAAGAGACAACTCTTGACATAAAAAAAACATTTAATTGATGAAGGATCTTGCAATAACTAGGAAGAAGGTTTGAAGAAGAATCAAGAATGAGTTTGTTTATTTTTATATTATCTCATGTTTAGGAAAAACTAAGAAGTGTTATCTTGACAAAAATTTATTCTCTTGGAAGGATGTGGATGTGTGTTACATCTATCTAGGCCATTGTTCTCGGTTGATTCTAAGTTGTTTGATTAGCTAATGAGTTTACGTAAATCAAATTGGTAATTGAGATTAATCCATAGTTGCAAATAGAGTAGTGATTTAGCAAGTTCCACTAAATTATGTCAAATGAGATATATGCATCACTAATGCATTAGTTTTGCATCATTTTTTGGAAATGTGGCTAAGGACATTAACTACTATAAATTATTTTTCTAAGGTTAATCAGTAGATAAAAATGCCACTGCTCTTGCAGCACTAATGGTTTGGTCCTCTTGGGCCTATATCCATGTTGCGGGTTTGAGATGGCACTTCAGAACCAAAAAAAAAAAAATCAGTAGATAATGTGGTGTTCTTTTTGTGTTAGAGTTATATAGGCAAAATCATCGCAACTAATTGTTAAACAAGATTTTGGTCAATAGTTTAAGTGTCCCTAAGCTATCATGACTTCTTCAAAACTATATAATGATATGGATATATAATGTTACAATTTTCTATCTTATGTAAAGTTTGGTTTTTTTTGTGGCATACTATTTAATTTCTTTTCTGACAATGGTTTGTTCATAAGAGCTTCTCTATCTTTAGGGTTAAGCAAATATTTTAAATTAAAAAAATGATAAATCATATAATTTTGAACTAAGATTTTAAGAATATGCTAAGTGAAAATATTTAGTTCAATCTACTTTCTGTGAAAGTTTTTTTTCACTTTTAAATATAATAATTAATAATTAATGCTTATGTTGTTTTGATGTTTCATTGGATATGGTTTATCAAGTTGTGTGAACTCTTTATATTTTTTCCTTGGTCCTGGTGGTTGAGATGTTAAATTATCATGCCTTAACTTTTGTAATGACATATACAGGATTCTAAAGCACATAGAATGTTAATAATTTTTATCAATTTTTCAATAGTCTAATAATAATAATATATTTTTTTCAAATAATATTCTTTTCTGATGTATCGATTTTTTAAAAGCTATTTATCGTTTTCCAAAATCTATTAAATGCCTTTTTTGTGATTTTATTGTATGAAATAATTAAAAATTTATTTCAACACTTCTTAAAATTTTTCATGAAAGTCCATTTTTGTATTAATTTTTCACTTAGATTGTAGGTATAAATCAAATAATTTCAATTAAAAAAATTGTATATCTATATCTTATCTCAATTTGATAAATTAGTTATACTTTCATCCTTAATTATATAAAATATTATGGATTAACTAATTAAAAAAATATAAAAAGAAGATTTTTACAGATTGTAATATTACAAACTGAAAATATTAAATATTTGTTGCACTAGCTGATTTTTGCTATTATATGAAAATGGGATGTGTAACTTATTTAATGAAATGTATTTTCATATTTTAATTGTATTTAATTTACTTTATACTTTCAAAAAATATCTATTAATTACATTTATATTATTATTATTATAAATAATTAACTAACCCAAGAGTAGCACGGATGCTGACACTAGTGAACCAATATAAATACCCTGTACTCTTGCATTCAATACAACTTTCAATGTTCAGTCCATTCACGCCTAAATCTCATGTACCTCGCTCTGTTTTCACCTTCTTCTAGCATGTATGAATTCCAACAAAGCCATGGTACATTTTTAAAAATCTCCCAACCACCACAATTTATTCCATTTATTTCATTTTGCAGCCTTTGGTGATTCTGTAGGGGAAGGGAAAATTTTCTGCCCTTTCCTGAAATGCTAGAGTTTAAAAGGACAAGGCCACTGACATTATACTCCTAGCAAAAATAATAACGCATTAAGGACGTTGCTATCTCTTTTGGCAGCTACTATATACCGTCTCAATAACAAGTCTGTTTCGGTCAGCTGGTTAGTCAATGGGTGTTGTCTAACATCACATCATGTGGCTCTCAAGATTATTGAAAAAACAGCCATGGAGCAGCCTTTATTTGAATAACCATGACATTATAACAAACCTTTGTTTTTATTTCTGACGTTAAGTCTTACATAAAATTAATTAAGGGCAATCAAAATATATATGGACCATTAAGGACGACGGGTCCTTTTAATTAGCTCAACGATAAATCATGTTTACATTTTGGAAGTATAAACTAGATGCAGTACTATACATAAATTGCTATTCAGTACAAGGAAACTACACTCTCCCTCTATGGAAATTACACATCACACCAAAGGCATTACACTCTCTGTATGGAAATTACTCACAGAATGCGATGTATTCTTCGTGGAGTTTGGGTCTCCTTTTACAGGCACTCCACTCCTGATAACTGTAATTGTAATGTTGTTAGATGATTAGTTAGTTGTTAATGACAGCTGTAATGGTGAACTAACTCTCCCACCAAATCACTTGGCTTGTAGGAGAAGCTAATAAAACCAATGAACCAATATAAATAGCCTGTACTCTTGCATTCAATACAGCTTTATATATCCGGTCCATTCACACCTAAATGTCATGTACCTCGCTCTGTTTTCACCTTCTTCAAGCATGTATGAATTCTAACAAAGCCATGGTGCATTTTTAGAAATCTTCCAACCACCTCAATTTATTTCATGTACCTCAATTTATTTCATTTTGCAGCTTCCAGTGATTCTGCAGAGGAAGGGAAATTTTTTTTTCCCTTTCCTGAAATGTTTTAAAAGGACAAGAAGAAAATGACTTTACGAATCCCCACTGGCCACTGAAAATATACACATGGCAAAAATAACAACGCATTATGGACGTTGCTATCTCTTTTGGCTGCTACGATATATCGTCTCAATAGTCTGTTTCGGTCAGCTGGTTAGTCAATGGTGGTTGTCCAACATCATATCACGTGGCTCTCAAGATTATTGAATAAACAGCCATGGAGCAACCTTTATTTGAATAACCATTACATCATAACAAACCTTTGTTTTTATTTTTGAAGTCAAGTCTTGCATAAAATTAATTAAGGGCAATCAAAAGATATATGGACCATTAAGGACGACGGGTCCTCTCTGTTGCTACTTTTATTTAGCTCAACGATAGATCATGTTTACATTTTGGAAGTATAAAGTAGATGTGGTGCTATACATTAATTGCTATTTAGTTCGAAGTTCTAACTAATCCAATTTTATATATGACCATTCTTATTTCTAGAATAGAAATTTCTATTTGTAATGAGACAAGCACGAGCTGACGTAGAGGCTTTTTTACCAGAAAAAAATAAAAAAAATGATTATTTACATAACTCTAAGAGTAGGAAAATTAATCTCTTTACTATATTAAAAGTAAAAGTAATACGTAAAGGTGTATAATATATTAAGATACACAGTACATAACATTATGTCACCTATATGTGACATGGTCCCATATATTTTATGATAAATATGTGAAATGCTCTCACATGTTCTCCCCTTAAAATTTCTAGAAAACCGATCTCAAGTCAATATAATGGATAGATTCAATTTACCTGACGTACATGCATAAGCCATCATTGCGCCAGACACTCATCCAAATGCCTATTAATTAAAACTACCATTGAGTAAATAATCACAATAGATAATTTTATGTGTGACATTTGTCAATTCCATCGTTTACACAAACAAGATAAGATTTCTTGCATTTCTTCTTTTTTTCTTAAGTATCATATATCGCTTTACTCACATGCTTTAGTGGAGATTGAATTGTTCCTTGTTTGGTATGTAGTAGCTTATTAGACCAAACCAAACCCACAGATAACTCGAGTTCTTTCCAATCCCCATCACTATTGTTAAAAAGTTTTAAAAATGACCTTGTAAAGGAAAATATACATGTACATTTTTTAAAAAATTTTCCTTGTAATTTTTAAAACTTTTTATTAAAGGAAAAAAATATGTACATAAAAAATCATAAACAAAATTCTTTTAGAAATTTAATATTTTTGTCAAAATAACCATAAGAATAAGATATTATAAAATATATAAATTATTTCATTTTCTTTTAGTAATTTATATTATAAAAGGTTTTTCTTTGCGATCTAAACAAAATTTTAAAATCATTTTTAAATTTGTATATTCATATATAAAATTAATTTTCAAATAACCAATTACATATGTATTTAATTATTAAAATAATTTATCCTCGTAATTAATCCAAATATATGTTAACATTATTGTGCTAGTTTTTGTTTCATATTTTATATATATCATATATAATAACCACGAGGTATGGCATGATAGCGGCTCACCTTATCTCTTAATTATGTGGTTGGGGGTTCGATCCTCACTCATAGGAATGACGAGTATTTTATAGCCAGTCATTTATCTCTTTGTGAGAGCTCCTATAATAAGAGAATTAGTCACTGTTGTCGATAGTAGATACCCTAATTTCCATAATCACAAAACTTAAAGGAGTTATGTGCGTCGAAAGTCATCATTTTATTTTGAGAAATGTTTGTTGCACACCAAAACAGTGCGACACTACACTTACACCGTATAAAATTGAGAGGAAAAAGACAAAACATTGGTATAGGGTCAGTAAAAGGAGAAAAGCATTTATTTCCCTCTTTTTCTCATTCTCTCTCAGTTGCCACTCTCAGTTCCCGTCATCTTTCCCTCTCAGTTTCCACATAAAAGATTAACAGTAACAAACATACATCTATTCTATTTTTCTGCAACAATCTTATTTATAAAGTATGTGGATTCCTCATTTTCACTTCTTGGCTCTCTTTTGATGTGTATGTGATGTTTGTATTCATAAGTCCCTTATTTATTGGCACGATTTGAATTAAATGTGATTGTTGAACAGAGAGAAAATGATTTATTGTTTAATAAACATGTAGAATGGCTCTAAAACTCGTAAAGTAATGTTAAAAATCAGTTTGCACGGTCGTTGTAATTGGTTTGCAAGTTTTCTGAAATAGTTTACAAGTTTTTTACACTATGTTTATAAGTTTTAAGGACGAGTTTATAAGTATTATAAACGAAGTGCAAATAATTTGTAAAACTGGGCATGTCTTAAAATAAATGTAAAAAACTTATAAATCAAATTGTTGAATAGAGAAAGGATGATTTATTGTTTAATAAACCTGTAGAATGACTCTAAAACTCATAAAATAATGTTAAAAATTAGTTTGCAAGGTCATTGTAATTGGTTTGCAAGTTTTCCGAAATGGTTTACAAGTTTTTTGCACTATGTTTACAAGTTTTAAGGACGGGTTTACAAGTATTATAAACAAAGTGCAAATAATTTGTAAAACTGGGCATGTCTTAAAACAAGTGTAAAAAACTTGTAAATCAAATTGTTGAATAGAGAAAGAATGATTTATTGTTTAATAAACCTGTAGAATGGCTCTAAAACTCGTAAAGTAATGTTAAAAAACAGTTTGCAAGGTCATTGTAATTGGTTTGCAAGTTTTCCGAAATGGTTTACAAGTTTTTTGCACTATGTTTACAAGTATTATAAACGAAGCGCAAATAATTTGTAGAACTGTGCATGTCTTGAAACAAGTGTTAAAAACTTGTAAATCAAATTGTTGAACAGAGAAAGAATGATTTATTGTTTAATAAACATGTAGAATGACTCTAAAACTCGTAAAGTAATATTAAAAATTAGTTTGCAAGGTTATTGTAATTGGTTTGCAAGTTTTCCGAAATAGTTTACAAGTTTTTTGCACTATGTTTACAAGTTTTAATGACGGGTTTACAAGTATTATAAATGAAGTGTAAATAATTTGGAAAACTGAGCATTTCTTAAAACAAGTAAACTAAGTGTAAAAAACTTATAAATTATTACTTAACACTTAGTTTTCTTGGCTCTCTTTTGATGTGTATGTGATGTTTGTATTCATGAGTTCCTTATTTGAACTTCGTTTATAATATTTGTAAATCCGTCCTTAAAATTTGTAAACATAGTACAAAAAACTTGTAAACCATTTCGAAAAACTTCCAAACCAATTACAATGACCTTGCAAACTGATTTTTAACATTACTTTACTAGTTTTAGAGTCATGCTACAGGTTTATTAAACAATAAATCATTCTTTCTCTGTTCAACAATTTGATTTACAAGTTTTTTACACTTATTTTAATAAGACATGCCTAGTTTTACAAATTATTTGCACTTCGTTTATAATACTTGTAAACCCATCCTTAAAACTTGTAAACATAGTGCAAAAAACTTTTAAACCATTTCGGAAAACTTGCAAACCAATTACAATGACCTTGCAAACTGATTTTTAACATTACGAGTTTTAGAGCCATTCTACAAGTTTATTAAACAATAAATCATTCTTTCTTTATTTAACAATTTGATTTTCAAGTTTTTTACACTTGTTTTAAGACATACACAGTTTTACAAATTATTTGCACTTCGTTTATAATACTTGTAAACACATTCTTAAAACTTGTAAACATAGTGTAAAAAACTTGTAAATCATTTCGAAAAACTTGCAAACCAATTACAACGACCTTACAAACTGATTTTTAACATTACTTTACGAGTTTTAGAGCCACTCTACAGGTTTATTAACTAATAAATCGCTCTTTCTCTGTTCAACAATCACATTTAGCTCAAATTGTGCCAACAAATAAGGAACTCATGAATACAAACATCACATACACATCAAAAGAGAGCCAAGAAGTAAAAATGAGGAACCCACATACTTTATAAACAAGATTGTTGCAGAAAAATCAGAGTTAAGAAAACCGGATCGGACCGGCCGGTCCGAAGATTAACGAGAACCGCCTGGCCGGTCCGGTTGAGTGGGGAAAACCGGGGCATTTCAGAACCGGTCAAGAAACCGGTCAAAATCGGGAAAAACCGGGAAAACCGGCGAACCGGACCGGTCCAACCGGTCCGAAGCTTTTGATTTTTTTTTAAATTTTTTTTTTAGTTTCAAAGCTTAAATACTAATATTTTATAGCAGTTACAAAGCAAAAATGAAAAAAATGGGTTATATTTATTTTATATATGAAAAAAATACTAATATCCACGAGCTGCTCATCATAAAATTTGCTAGTCATCCAAAAAATATTGTTTAACCATATTGTGCGACTAAAACTAGAAAAATTTTATATGGATTAGGTTTATTTTTATAAATCTATGAATATATATATTTTTTGTGTTAATTATGTTAATGTTAATGATTTAATATATTTTTTATGTTCTAATTAATTATATATATATATATATATTTATATATATATTTTATTATATTCCGGTTGAACCCCGGTTGAACCGGTTGGACCTCTAAACTTTTGAACCAGTACCTTGACCGGTTCGATGCCCGGTCCGATTTTCTTAACCTTGAGAAAAAATAGAACAGATATGTGTTTGTTGTTGTTAGTCTTTTATGTGGAAACTGAGAGAGAAAGATGACAGGAATTGAGAGTGGGAGCTAAGAGAGAATGAGAGCTGAGAGAGAATGAGAGAGAGAGGAAAATAAATGTTTTTCTCCTTTTACTGACCCTATACCACTGTTTTGTCTTTTTCCTCTTAATTTTATATGATGTCTTACTACTATGGTGTCCAAATAACAGCACTCTTTTATTTCCCTTGGCTTAGGCCCACCCATGTTTGGAAAAATAAAAGCATTTTGGTAGCCCCATGCAAGCCTTCTATTGTGCTTCCACGTTTTACGTCTTCTTTAAAATTTCTCGTGCTTCCCTACAGAAATTGGTTGCCACTTAACCGGTTTCCAACCAATGTAAGATGCACAGGTATCTTCTAATGATCAACCGATTTCTTTATAAAAAACTAAAAATAAAATAGTGAAATCGACTTAATATTAACCGATTTCAATGTGTTTTGTTTTTTTTAAATCTTGTAACACTTAACCAATTTCATATACATATAAAAATAATATATATGTATACTTAAAATTCAAAAAGTGGCAAAATCGTATATAATATTTTTTTCATTTTATTTACGTAAAAAAGCCTCGGTGGAGTTGTGTAAATAATTTTTTTTATTTTTTTCTGGTTAAAAAGCCCTGATGTAGACCTCTGGTAGCATTAAAAAAAGAAGGGGAAAAAATATCATCATTTAATATCATCTCTTCTTTATTTGTTTCCTTCTTCTTCCCTAATTCCTTAGTGGGTGACCTATAAAGTACGTTAGTTCTCCTCATGACTTAGTTGGTACTTGCTACTTAACATCAGCATTTCGAGTAGTTTACTCTCTTGATCCTTAATACTGCGATGATAATTTCTTCGGGTTGCTTGATGATGGTTTGATTCTTTCAATGGAACGATGGAAATGTTGAGTTTCCCTCCTTTGCTTGTTTTATTTGATGATGAGTTTTACTTTTACAAAATAAACTAATAAATACACAAGCAACATGTGTCGAAAAGACTTTTCAACTGAGAGGGAAAATTGCAAAGGGTTATTCGAGTGGTGCATGACACAGTCTGGTACTCGATTGTCACAAGCTCAAACTTTTATTTGTCTCTCCTTAACAATGAAGTAAATGTAAATTCATTTGTAAGAAGTATTCTCTTAGTTTGGAAGATTATCATGCCTTGGATCAATGAGATATTTTGTCATCATCCTAAATTTACTGCATAAAAAAATTGAGAGTGAAAAAGAAAAATAATTTTATACAATTTAAAAAAATCTATTAAATAGAGCCTATTTATATATGCATAAAAAAATCTTATTAACCTTTTCTTTTTAACAAAAACCATCATCATTTGGATAAAATGAAATTATATGATTCATCGATTCATCTAAAAGTCAAGAAACATATTATATTCTTTCGACAAGTAAATTATATATCAAAAAAAAGTTTTAACATTATGGATTTTTCAAAAGAAAATGAAAAGATAGAGCAAAAAAAACCTTTATCATGAATTGAAGAAAGAAAGAAAGAAAAAAACAAAAGATAGCAACATAAGAGAGACAAAATATATGGCCTTTTTCAACTCCAAAAGAAGACATAAGTTAACAAGAAATAAATGAAGATTTGGGTTACCAAATAAAGACCTGCCCGTGACTCAAGAAATGGCCAGTGATAAAAAAAGAATTGGGGTTATCTTTTTATCATTTTATAGGTTTTTAATTTTTTTATATTTTTGAAAAAAAAATTCAAAGCAAAAGATAACCCTTTTTATTTTTAGTTTTTGGGCTCAGAAGACATAAATGAATAGGCTATAAAAGATGCCTTGAGCATTCTTTCTTTGGTGACTACTATCATACAGTTGTTGATCAATGCCTACGCTACACTTTTTGAGTTAACAACATTTTATAAATGTAGTTAAATGAAATGTATTGTGTGGCTAAATACCTCCTCTGAGTCTCCACTACTGCCGCCCTCATTCTCCCACCTCCGCCAGTGTCCGTGTCTTGTTCAAGTCGAACTGTGAGTATAGCATCACTTCACTTCACTCTCCTCTCTGCTTCTTCATTCAACTCAAATTACGTATCATGTTGCTTTGCTTTTGAGTGCAGGATGCTGGGGTGCGTGCCTTGTCAAATGTTTGTCATGTTGATATTGAACGCTTAAGCAAAAGGAGGCCTGCTGAACTGGTATCTAAATCTTCCCTAAAACTATAAGTACTCAAGCTCTTGTAAACATCTAGTAGAATCAATTCACACAGCCAGAGGGGAATTATGCTATTCATTTCTTTTCTAACTTAACTTGCATGTCATGAATTCAAAACACAGTTACCACCTCATGAACCTGCTGTGGTTAGACGTGCAACCATTTCTTTTCTTACGCTTCTTTCTTTTTTCTGCCTCTCATGTTGATATCTGCTTATATCCAATTTAGTTGTGATTCATCCGTGTCATGCTTATATTAATATTCGTTCGATCAAATAACTCTAAGCATTGTCCATGCCATTTGATTACTGGAGGTTGAGGAGGGTCACCAGATGCGTTTGGCTACCTTGTTTCTACAGTTAACGACATTTATAAAATGTGGTTAAATGCAACCATATCAACTCTATTGACTAGCAATTATAGATGAGAATCCACCTCTTTCTAAACCGTAAAGTGTGCAATTTTTTGATTTTATTAGTTTTATGGGTAGGAAAAAATTGAGTATTTACAGGATAATTTGAATAAAATTTACTTTTGTTTTAATTAGTTCGTTATCAAACATGCTTTTTCTTGATCATTTTAATTACATTTCAATTAATTAAAATTATAAACCAGCGGTAATTATTTTACAAATGAATGAAAAGGTACATTGTTTTGAATTTTTCATTTAACTTAGCGATACATACATGTAAAATGTTTATGTTGTTTAAGGTGTAATCAATATATTAATTCATGTTTCATTCTATATTTTAGTTGCAAATACCTTGATTTAATTATTTAATTTCTGATTATCTATTTATTTCATAATTGTCATTTTATTGTCGTATTAATATGTGTCGGCATAAGCTGACAACCATTTTTTTATTCATTTATTAGTAATAGATCTTTTTCTTTTAATATATTCAGATAGTGACGGATAAAAAAAAAATAGTATCAGAGTCAAAGATAATATATTAATATAAAAAGAAGTAGAATGTATTGTATTTTATTATTTTATCTTATTTAAAATTACTATGAAAGTAAATTCAACCAAATAAGAAGTATAAAAATATACTAAAACTATATAATCATTGTAAAAAATTTTAAATTTTTGTGGGGACACATGCCCCAACCCTTCAACATGTAGATCTGCCCCTATATTCAGACATATAGAAATGTCATGAACTATTATCTCTCTGGATGATCATAGAAGCTAAGATTTAATATCATATATTAATTAGGCTTAAATATCTTTTTGTTTCAGAAAAATTATTGTGTTTTGGTTTTGGTCTGGAAATTTTTTTTATTTGGATTAGGTCCAAAACTTTTCCATTTTAGTATATAAAATTAGTTTGACTATATTAAATACTAAGTGAGGTAATGAAAAATAAAGTTATCTAACCTTACATGATGGTCACTAGTCATACATAGCATTTTATAACTATATGTGGCAACTGTAAAATGAATTATTAGATCCAATAAGATTTGTTAATAGATTAAGTCAAATAAGTTATTGAATAAAGACTTTGATATCTATGATCATGATGTATCACATATGACTATTTCTTATCATATGGGGGATAATATGGCTTTTTATCACATAGCTCAATATCTAACATAGATAGACTGACTTGAAGAACTAAAACCAAATAGTTCTATAAATATTTGGAGTAAAACCGGTTAAAAATTTTTTAGGGACCATAATTGAAACTTATTTATATTTCAGAGATTAAAAAGATATTTAATCATATTAATTATCTCTTTGAAAAATTTAAACAGTAGAAAGAAAATATAGGAATAATTTTATATAAAAAAACTATTTTTGTTATTGTGAGTTGTTACACAGGAGGTGTTTATGACCGCATCTTAGACAAATGCCAAAATTTACATTGGGAGAAAGCCACCTACTAGTTATTACTTGACAATCATTACAAGAAGCTTTAACCATTAATTTTCACCTTTTGTGAAAAATCTTATAGACCAAACTTTACCCGTAAACCTATATACAGGCATGTGCGGATTTGGATACCAAAGTATATGTACCCTAGTGGTGGAGTCAGAAATTTTAAAAGATGATGTCCAAATTAATTAACATAAATAATATAAAATAAAATAAATAATAGATCATATTAAAAATATAAAATGAGTCTCTATATAATTTTTTTTATTGAAATTATTAATAAATTAGAGTTTATTTTATTATCCGTTCTCTCTTTTCTCTTAATAAATGAATCAATAGTTTTCGTCTTAAATATTTAGGTTGAAAACCTAAAAAAAAATTGCATTAATATACTCCCTCCCTTTACAAATATATGACCACTTTCAGACAAAATCATATTTTAAAATATCTATGAATTTTATATTTTAATAAAATATATTTTTTATTCCAATAAGCTCCCCTAAGCAATTAATAACTATTAGTGTAACCTTTTATTTTTAATTGTCTGACGTGCTTCACAATTAATAGCCATTAAAATATATTAGTACATGCATAATTATTTTGTATAGGAATATTTTCTTACTATATTATTTATTACTTTTCTTTATATTCGTCATGTTTATCTAAATTTGATTGATATTTTGTAAGGGAGGGAGTATCATTTAACATTGAAATGAAGTATCATAAACAAATTAACTAGTAAGTAGTAACTCTTAGAATTGAATGAGTCTAACTCAAATACTCAACCCAAAAAACTAGTTTAAGGGATGATGGTTGTCTGAAAATTATAAAGGTTATCTAAACTCTATCTCTAGGCAATGTGAGAGTGTAATAATAACTCTACTAAGTGAATAAAAGTAAGTTAATAAGAGAAAAATCTAAAAAAAAAATTCTAAAAAAATTATGTTTCATACTTCTATACCATATATACCACTATACTAAGAGATTTTTATTATTTATTATGTATTTTATATGTACAAATGACTGATTTCAATTTTATATGTACTTCAATTTTTTGCAAAGGTTATATATATATAGTCCGCCTCTGAAGCATACAATTTATCTTATCTGTTCGCTCGTCATGTTTTCTACTCCACGTTAGCTTTTCCCTCTGAAAATCAAATGAGCTATTCTTTCTCTCCTCTTTTTTATTCGTTTTAAGACTTTACTTCTATTGACTTTTTTGTAGTGTGCTTTTTATTTGTTATTTTTTAAAATTAATTAAAAGCATTTTTAATCTGCACCTTCCTTGCATATACTTGTTTTATTTTTCGAGAGCCACCTCTCCATCAAGAAAAAAAAAACTAGGATTTTTTTTTCTTCCTAAAAAGAATCATTCAATCAGTAAGCGGAGGAAGTATTCTATTATGAAGTAAATATACACAATAGGTGGATGGTTGGTACAACTGAGTCAAGGGGAGGACTTCAATAGTACACGTAGGAGAAAAATAACTCTACATAATAAATTTATTTTCCCTCTTACGCTAACAGAGAATTGAGCACTTTTTAGGAGAATTCAACTTGTGCGGGAAAAAAAACTCTTTAATTACGCAAAAAAAAAAATGGAGGCACCTTGTCATTCTATAATAACGCCTATAGAAATAATATTTAGTGTACAACTTATTATAAAATAATGTTACAATAACACTCATAATACTATTTTGTCTTTTAGTGAAAGTTGGTATTGATACACTAAAAGATAAAATAACATTATGAGTGTTATTGTAATATTATTGTACAAAAATATTGTATATGTAACATTACTCTTCCTATAGTAAGCTAATATATGCTAGTGTTCTTAATCGTCCTTGAGAGCAAGGGTGGGGTACTGTAATATCTTAGGTATACTGTTTCCTAGGAGAGTTTATTGCAGTACACATGTCCCTAAGCAAATCCAGGACAACCATAGGATTCCTCAGGACCCATTCATGTTAATGATAGCCCCACTTGAATTATAGCTTGAAGATCTAGGAAAAATAGCTTTAGAAAATTTTCGTACTGCAGCAGTCATGAGCAGTAAGGCAATGTAAATTAAGAAGATCATGTGCTCTGGTGAGCGCTGCAACGCTCAAAATTTTCATAAAATCCCCCATTTTGGGGTTCAAACCAGAAATACACTCCCTAAACTCGAAGGATTTCGTCCTCTCCCTTTGTTTACCCTCAAAAACTCCATTTTCTTCCATTTCTCCTAATCTAACTTAAATCATCCACTTTCAAGGCTTTAAGGTATGTTATTTTAGTGACTTCTTTTCCTTCTATTCTTCCTTGTTTTTGAAAGTTGGTATAGGGATTTTCATGCTCCTCAAAAGAGTAAGTCTTTCTATCATATTAGAGTTGGATTTGAGCTACATAGAGGCTTTAGAATTTAATTTAGAGTTCTATTGCTTTGATGTTATATACTGATGTTTTCCTTCTTCTTAATGTCCCGTTGGTGTGGAACCTGTGTCTTCTATCACTTCAGGTGAGTGGGTTCACATCTGTAATCTCTATGTTATTCATTATATCTATATTCACTAAAATATGAAATAACATATGATTTTAGAGTTTACTTTAAGAACTATTGCGATTTTTGCTAGATTGAGAATTTATGATTTGCAGAATAGTATGAACAATACTTGAGAAAACTCATGGGGACCATTATTGATAAAATGAACTTAAAGAGAATTGGATTGTGATTTTAATTATTTAGGGCTAATCTAATCATTATACGATTTCTAGTACTTGATATGGTATATGAGGAAGTTTTGAACCTTAGGGTAAAAGACTTTATGAGATAAAGGAAAAAGATTTAGATTTTTGGTTGAGCTAAACAGTAGCTATAGAGAAATGGGCTGTGTGTTATGGTAGTGCCAGCAAAAACAGAGAAATTATTGTCACATTGAGGACAATAATACGTAACGCTCAGATGTGACTAAAGATTTATAATTAGAAGATTTTGTTACATCACATTTATTGTGTATAATTAGAGCAGATATTTGTGTTTCTCTATTGGATACTGTAGAGTTGATATATATATATATATATATATATATATATATATATATATATATATATATATATATATATCTCTGTGTGTGTGTGTGTGTGTGTGTGAATATGAAATGGATATGAGCATTGTTGATATTATTACAATTATATGCATTTATTCCTTGGTGTCCTATGAAGGGGGTTCTAGGTGAGAATTCATTCACTGAGTTTTGGTAACAACACTCACCCTTATCTTCCTTCTTATATTTACAGATACAGCTGCTACGACGGATACTACTCAGCCATATTCTTCCCAGCAGTGTTAGATTTCAGTTGGTGAGCCTCTTTTGTGAAGTGTTGCCATTTGCTCTAGAAGTTCTCTAGTGTAGATGCAAGCAGGATCCCAGACCGTAGGGTATATTCTGTAACGCCCCGATTTTCTGTAAGAGTGAAAATGGTCAAAATGCCCCTGAGGTCGTTTTCTGCCCGGAACTCGACTATAGTCGACCCGGCAGTCCTCGAGGGGCTAACTCAATATTTGAAGGGGATTAGTCAACTTGTGAATCTTTCTAGGATTGAAAATCTCGTTTTCTGAGGTTTCGGGTCAAAATGATCAAAATGCCCCTATTGTGTTTGACACGGGTACGAGTGCCGGATGAGCCTGAAACTTCTCCAGATGGTTATAAAAGGTGTTTTTATGTATTTTGTGACCTCATTTTTAGTCTCGATGGTCTCGGGTAGTTTTTGTGCAAAATTATGATTTTGCCCCTAAGCATAGTGTTTTTGAGCTTAATCACGTGATTAAGCAAACCTAAGCAATATTAGGCTCTAATCGAAGGTTAATTAATTTCCATAATTAATCTAGAGTCAAAGTAATTTGTTAAATTTGATTAGAATCTAAAATTGCTTAAAGAAACCCAAAACCCTTTTCTAGTTTTAATTCTTTGATAAAGGAATCTAGGAATAATATTTTCTCTTACCTATTTCCCTAAATCAAGGAAGTATGTTGGCATTGGATTCCAAGTTAATAAAGTTTGACTTCATTAATCTAGCAAGAGCACCTCTTAATCTAGTATCACATGGCCTTAATTATCTTCTTAGTCACCTAAACACTTGCTTAGCAATTCCTAATCTTAAGCTTAACTTAAGCTACACCTAAATACATCATTAACACACAATTAGAAGAACAATTTCTCCTCCCCATGGGCTGTCATATGCTAGCCGAAATTGCACTCCTCCTCATGTTTCCCACATGTTAAAATTCTTGCATTTAAAGGCCATGCTTTAGCCCATACTTTGCACCATATTTGGACCATACCTTACCATGCTTGCAACCATGCTTTGAATGACCACTTTGGGGAGATATTTTCATCCCTCAAAGGCTCCATAATTTCGTGCTTCTTCCTCCCTAAAATTCACCTCCACATTTCAAAATTTAACCGATAATATATATAGCAAAGTGTAAAGAAATCCCACACTTTTACCATTTGCTTTTTTGTTTGAGTTTGTGACTAAAAAAGCTTTCTTACTTTCTCTCAACCACAAGTTCTTCTCCACTACTTAGAAACTCCTCCCACTACCATAAACCACCTTGAAACACCACACCACCACCTTAAGCCACCTCCGTAACACTCAACTTTTTCCACCTCTAAGTTCAAACTCTCAAGAAAACTCCTCCTTTGCTTTTCTTACCACTTGGCCGAAATCACCAAGGCACAAAGAGGAGGTTTTTGTCTTCTCATTCCAACCAAGGACCAAGCTTTCATCTTCACTCTTGGTAGGGAGTTGCTCTCTAGTTTTTGTTTTGTTCAAAAATGTGATTTTCTTGAAGTTTCTCTTGGATTCTTTTTAAGTTTTTCCTTGCTTTTCCTTTCCTTTCTTTTTCGGCCTCAAGGCCTTGATATGAGTATGATAGCTTGATGATAAGTGTTTCTAGATGATGACTTTGTGTTCATCTCAAAGAAACCTCTAAAGCTTGAGTTTTTCGTTTCCTTGAACTTTATTTACATTACTTAGCTCACATTGTTTTTAACTTAAGAAAAATTAATCATAAGGTTTTTAATAAACTCAAGGCTTACCCTTGTCAACCTTAAAATTGGCCAGCACATTCTAGAGTTATGCTCTAGTTAGGGGTCTTGAGTACATAATAAAGAACTTGATATATATTTTCTTTCTTGTGATTTCGGTTGTTGTTTCCTTTACTTTATGTTTCGGTTTTTATTTTTTTTATTTCCTTATGGTTTTGGTTTCTTTTAAGTTCTTTTCCTTGAAGCTTGATGATGATGTTCAAGAGCCATGTAGTTCCTTTGAGAACTTGGTGCAAGAACTCTAAAGCTCACTTTGTTGATGAGATAAGTGTTGGGTTGAGATTTTTGGTTCTCTCTAAAAGTCTTACATGGGCTCTAAGTTAAGATAAAAAGGACTTGCATCCATATCTACTTTTATGTCATCACTAAATGCTCAAGATTAAAGAATGAACTTGCGTCTTCATATTTGTGTTTATGCTCTCACTAAATCTCTAAGATAATAAAGGATTTGAATAGCATATTTATTTTATGCTCTCACCTCTTAATAAAGACTAAAACAAAGTGCATTGCATATTTATGTTTATGTCAATCACTTAAGAAATTAGAGCTCATGGACTTACCTATTATTATCTTAAACAAAGTTGGAAAATATATGTCTTTAACTCCTTTGATTTCGGCCTTGTGATTATGTTGAGTCTTAAAATGAGATTCATCTAGTTACAAGTGCTAAAACTCATGTTTCATGATTTTCCTAAGTCTAGGTGATCTTAAGAAATGTTTTGAGCTAGATTTTATGGTTTAAATTCTTCTTGAGGTTAATTTAAAATAGCTACTGTCCTCTTTGGTTTTTATGATGGTTATAAAGAAATAAATTATTTTTAAGTGTGATTTATAAGTTTTAAAAAGGTTCTAAGAGAAACTAGCAATTTATGTGTGTTAGAAATGAAATTATGTGCACTACATGATGATGATGTCCATGGTTGTTTGAGTGTTTTGCCCTCTGTATGATGCTGTTTTGATGATGATAAAATGAGTATGTTCATGTATTTTTTATGTTAGAATTAATTTGAGAAAGTTAAGATAAGTTAGTAAATAGAAAAGAATTAAAATAAGACTTTTAGATCCCTTAGAAATGGAATTTTCTGGATTCTATCCAGCAAGGATAAAAATTAGAATTTATGGTTTATAATTAGTTTAAATGTGTAGGAGCTACTCATAATTAGCTTAGGAATTAATCTTGATACTATAGGAGAAAACCAAACTTAGAAAGGGTCAAAGATGTGACTCCTAGGTACCGATAATTAGTGAAATATGGATTCTGCACTCTTGAGATTTAGAAATGACTATGACTATAGAATTGAGTGAGGACTACTTAGATATGAACCCATAGGTACCCGAGACGTTAAGTTGTGATGATAGACAACTTAGATTTCAAGTTAAAGGACCCTAAGGGTCAAAGCATAAGACATTAAGAGAATTTTGATCCTTTGAGTTTGATTATACAAGTATGATATGTTGATGCATGTGCTTTGATGAGTATGATTATGTGAATTCAAGTTTGCTATGATGATAGAGATTGAATATGATAGTTTATGCATCATGAGTCATTGTGGCATAAAGTAGATTATTTGAAAGGAATTTGGTTTACAGCTGTATGCTGTCGAATTTTCGTCAAATCAATACTTGAGAATGTTTTTGAGAATCATATGAGAAAAAAAAACCCTGGGTGACACCGGTTCGGCCAAGCACCCCCAGGAAAGGCAAATCCGTGAGGGTATGAGTAGATGCAGCCTATCAAAGTAGATAATTAGTTGTGCACTAGATGCTAGTAGAGCATTTCAAAGAAGGAAATATTCCTATGTTACCCTTTCTATTACCCCATATGAAATCTAGTGATGACTAGTTATGTTTCAGCTCATTCCCAAGTGATATGGTGAGAGGGAATTTGGTGGCTATGATAAATATCGCCGGGGTAGGGTGTATTTGGTTGGATTTTGGTGGCTAAAATAAGAAGGTGGTCTTTGAAAAAAAGAATTTAAAAGTTCAAGTATGAGAAAAAGTTATATGAAAGTTTTGTGCTTTTTATGCCACTTATATGTTTACTTGATGTTATGTTTTATTGAATTGCTTGCCTAATGTATTGTCATCCATTCATCCAATATCTGTTGCATTCATGTCATTAAGACTCATACTAAAAGACACCCACTTCGGATAAATAGATTTAAGAAGTTTAAAACCAAACCTTATGCATGAACACCTTTTCATAATTAAAACCGAAGTGGCTGGGGATGATGACGATGACACGTGTGTTAGAGTCGAAAATCCCTACTGAGAATCTTGAATGAGTTTCTCATCCCTCTCTCCCTCTTTTCTTCCGTGTTGTCTCCAGACGAAGATAGTGACGCAGTTCACGATTTCTACTAAGGCATGGGCATGAGGCATACGCTACAAGTCAGATTAGTGGGATGCAACGGAAGCACGTAGATGACACTTTAGATTTACCTATGTGTATTTCTTTTGATGTGACAATGAAGCTATGTTAGTAGTAATTGATGTATCTTTAATGATGTGACTAAGTTATGCTGTTATGAATAACAATTGCATTTTGTGGCTATAAATGATAGGATTTCACTTTCTAATATGTTATGATGTGATGAACATTAGATTTCTTTTTAGCACGCGGCTCATGTTTTGTTTTCAAGTTCAAAAAGAAAAAATTATTCCACTAAGTATTTTGAAAAGAATGAAACTAAAAGGTAATAAACTAATGATTAACAGAAATAAGTTCTAGGAGTATTGGGTTAAGAATTAGGATGTTACATATTCAATGTTTTGCATATTATGATATTAACTTTGGGCTGTATCTAAATGTTTTTACCATTTATGGTTGTTTGTATATGATGGACTATATATATATTATTTGATTGTATTATGAATTCCTCCTTAAGAGATTGATTTTGAAATTTCAGTTTGATTATAATGACTTAATAGAGTAAGTGAGTAGTTTTTGGAAAATGAAACTATATTTTCAATGATTTTATGATTTACCATGCATATAGAAGAATCTAGGTTACGAGACTTAAGTAGGAATGAAATTTCTCACGTGAGGGTCACGTGGCCAAATCGGCTCGCGACAGGTATTTGTAAAGAGACTCTAATGCTCAAGTCAGTGAATGAATAAGGCATAGAATGGTAAAAAAAAGTAGTATATATTAAGGTTTTGATACATGGTGGCATTACGCCTCTTATATAGTGAGAAGTAACCCCATGATAAGTTAGGAGACGATATTCCTTGAATATGAGAAATATTCCTAGGATTTAGTAAAGATTAAATATATTCTATATTTGTAGGAGATATGATATAATATAGGAGATATGATAGAATAATAAGAGGTTACATGAGCTAATAAGAGATCTCACATAATCTATTAGTCAATTAAGGAGATATCCTAGGCTAAATCAGTGGAGGATCTATGGGAGGATTCCATGCCACATAGTCAACCGGTAGAGCCCTTTGTCCAAGCTCTCCAAGGATTAGCTAAGGTTCATGGCCTATATTTCTAGTATAGTACATTGCCCCTGAGCTCGGTCGTAGGTCAAGTAGTTGTTGCCAAGGTGTCATTGTCGAGGTATTTTCTATCGACGACTGTGTGCCTAGTGCAAATGAGTTGACTTGTTATGTGTAGCTTAGTGTGCCTTTTCAGTTGCTACAATGACAATAATGATCAAGGAAGAGAAAACCAAACCGGATATCGAACCGGTTAAGGCACTAGTTCGAAGATTTATTGGTTCAACCAGAATATAATAAAATATATATTTATATAAATATATAATTCTTTATAAAATTCTAACTTTTTTTTACAAATTAATGATAACATTTTTTTAATATTGTCATAGTGGAACCTTTTGCTACCAAAAATTAAAAAGCTATTGGACTTTTTGTTTTTGGGTTAAAAATGCTTAGTTTTTTGAGAGAGGCAAGAGATCAAATTGCCTCAATCCACTTAGCCCACTAATTGTCCCACTAGCCCATTCATTCATTACCTCCCTTTTTCTAAAGAAACCCTACCCACTAAAGACCTTCTTTCTCCCATCAGACATCTGCCGCCTCTTTTTTTTCCTCCCCATTCAATAGCGCCCTCATCAAACAACAACAACAACTTCTTTTTCTTATCAACAAAGATAACCAGAGATGGTGGAAATGCACCAAGGTAGTAAGGGAATGAAGGTGGTGGTGCGATTAGCTTTGCCAGCAATGCAACTTGCACTCACAGCGGCAAAGATGCGTACGAGCACACAACACCTGGTCGTGATCTTAGGTAGACGATGGCAGAAGTTGGATTGTGGCTATGGCTAACACAAGGTGCTACTGTCTCAGCGGAGCAAGGCCTCATGGTGATATGGGTGGGTTTCATGATGGAGGTGTTGGTTGTTAAATGGTTTCTCTAGTTTTTATTTTTCTTTTTCATTTTTCACTAAATCGACAAGTAGCTGAAACCACCTCGATTTGAACGGTCCAGTGGGTTTTGATCGGTTTTTCCAGTTTTTGCTACACTGGTTTTGGTCCTTGACTGGATCGAATAGGGGTCTGGTTCCCGGTTAACCCGGTCAGACCAACCGGTTTGGTCCAGTTTTCTCTCCTATGGTCATGAGGGAACATTCTGAGACACATGTTGCGTCCAAAGTGGAAGGAAATCACATCGCATTTGAGTGGTGCTCGTAGGTCACATGCAAACCCTTGGAGTGTCTAACCCTCGACAGTTTGATGAGGTAGGTAATTCAGATCTCTTGGTGTTGGTCACAGGTTAGGCGATGAGTGCCAAGAACTATGGATCGATTTTGAGCTGCCCAATTACGTAAGCACGTTGTGGTGCCCCTTTTCACTTGCTGTGAGCTATTAGATCAAAGTGATGAGTCCCTAGCCATTGATGTTTTACAACAGCATTTGTGTTCTTCTCTTTGCCTGAAGTGATTTCTTGTTCTATTTCAATTATCATTATTTGTTCTCTCTTTTTCGTAACAAATGAATCAATAGTTTTTTTAGACATATTTTAGGCTCAACCTGGAAAAAAAAAAAAGAAGGTGTCTTAATGTATGATTTTACATTAAAACAAAGTATTATAAAAAAATTAATTAGGAAGTAGTAGAGTAAATCCCCGAATATGTCCCTGATAATTTCTTAAAGGATAAATTAGTCCCTGACGAAAAAAATTTAATATTGAGGTCCCTCACAATTATAAAAATAGGACACCACAAGTCCCTAGCTTACTTGGGAATCTAATGTGTCATCCATCGGCTAATGTGACATGCAATTTATTAACCTATTTAGCCCCCACTAATCCTAATCATCACCTATAATTTAAAACACACC
The DNA here is from genome assembly GCA_031216105.1 of Dalbergia cultrata. Taxonomy (NCBI): domain Eukaryota; kingdom Viridiplantae; phylum Streptophyta; class Magnoliopsida; order Fabales; family Fabaceae; genus Dalbergia; species Dalbergia cultrata. Next base: position 85,604,429 of record CM062353.1, on the reverse strand, counting down.
TTTTGATTTTTGCAAACCCCTCCCCGAAACATTCCAAAATTTCACAAATAATCTATTAGACCCAAACATAGCCCTAGCTCCTTGCTTTTATCGTTTATCATGTTCTCTTACCAAGTCACATTTCCTTTTTTATTGAACCCTCTTTCCAAATTCCACCCTCCTATTTGTTCTCCCTCAAGCCATCAGGGGTTGCAACAGCCACCACATCTCACTTCTACCGTCGCATCTCATTGTCGGTCCATTGCATAATCACCTTCTCGCCTTCCTATACAATATTCCCAAAATATCGTTCCCATTTCCAAGCATCTATGGAGTTCTCGTTCCCGTTTGTGGCTGTGAGAAGGCAAGTATTGAAGGTCATCTTAATGACCTTTCTATCCTTATCCAAAGCCATCACAATTGGTGGAGCATTCTTCCTTTTCAAAGGGATTGCCACAATTGGGTGGATATTCTTTTACACCATGCTCCTTGAGACATAAAGGGAAGACACTTGAAGAAATGGAAGGGTCTTTGGGTAAATTTAGTGCAAAGTCCATTATAAGTGATAAGGGAGTTCATAATAGTAATGGCCAAGTCCAATTTGGAACCTGTGTCCGAACTTAGAGGAATATGTATATGTAATAATTTGGACAGAGGGTTTAAGGGAGAAGGGAATGTGGCTGGGCAAGAGAATATATGAAGAAACGACAAAAGCAAGATGGAGCTAAGGCTATGTTTGGGTTTAATGGATTATTTGTGAAATTTTGGAATGTTTTGGGGAGGGGTTTGCAAAAATCAAAAGGTGTGTTTTAACAAATTGGTGATGATTAGAATTAGTGGGTGCCACATAGGTTAATAAATTGCATGCCATATCAGTAGCTAGGTGACACATTAGATTCTTAAGTAAGTCAGGGACTTGTGGTGTTATATTTTTATAATTGTGAGGGATCTTAACATTGATTTTTTTTTTTATTAAGATCAATTGTCCATTTGAGAAATTATTAGGGATCAATTTAGAGGTTTACTCGAAGTAGTAACTCTTAGAAGTGAGTGAGCATAACTCAAATATTCAACCCCAAAAGCTAGTTCAAGGGATGGTGATTATTCAAGACTTATAAAGATTATCTAGACCTTATCTTTAGGCGATATGAGACTTTAATAGCAAATCCACTAAGTGAATATAAAAAGGTTAATAACATAAAACTCTTAAAAAACATATTCTAAAAATAGTTAAGTGTTTCATACTCCCATATGATATATATCACTGCACTAAAATATTTTTATTATTTATTATGTATAAAGATGACTGATTTTAATTTGTTAATATATAGGGGTGGATGCACCTTATTGGAGGTGGGGGGTTATGGCCCCACAACAATTATGATTTTTTTTAATAATTATATAGTCATATACATTTTTGACCCCACAATTTTATTAAGTTTGACCCGATATTAATTTTAAATGAAATAAAATAGTAAGGTGTAGTATAATCTATTTATTTTTATACTAATATATAATTTTTGTCCCCTATTATCAAAATTTCTTGGATCTGTCACTATATATATATATATATAGGGAACTGTGGCACCCGTTCTGCCATTCTCACCTTCCCTCTGCCTCTAATGTATATACACTAGCACTATGCCCGTGCTATGCACGGCTAATGCTTTACTCTATCACATAGTCATAAATTATTAATAGAATAAATTACGCTTAGTTTTTCTTAGATTTGACAAAATTTACTCTGGCTTCTCTATATTTATCTACATGACACCAGATACACTATTTTATTGTGCAATATTGAAGGGGGACAATGTAATAATTTTACAAATAAAGGGGAGTCAAGGTGAATTTCATCAAATCTCAAGAGATGACAATGAAATTTTTCCTTATTAATGTACATGTCAATTTTTCATATTTTCAAAAAAATAGGGTGAGAGGATGGCTAATGTACATGCCTATAAATACACACAAATAATATATAATATTAAAATACTTTAATTTTTATGCATTAATTGTGAAACTTTAACTCAGCTAAATTAATTTATTTTCAACATGGCTCATTTAACCCAATGATTAAACAAGCTAGCCGCCTAACTTGTTGGGTTGACTCGTTATTTATTTATTCATTTATTTATTTTAAAAATTTAAGTTTTACTGCTTTAAAAACTATAATATTTAGGCTAAATATCAACTTTTCATTTGTTTTTGCATTTTTTGTGATTCTTATTTAAAAAAAAACCTAATTTTTTTTCCCCTTTTTCCATATTTTTAATTTAAAAGAGGTTAAATAAGCTGACCCATTTAAGCTTGTGGAACAATCTTAAAACCCATTCTATTTAATTTGCAGGGCTAACGTGGTCATGTTTAAACAATTAAAGCCACCAATTTACACCTATAATCCCATTAAATAACTTGTTTCTTGGAGAAAAAAAAACTATGACAATATTGTTAATAATTCTAATATTCTCAAAGTTTGCATAACCTTTTCATCTGTTTTGTAGTTATCTCTGTAAAATAACTCACCAAACCATGAACAAAATTGAGCCAACTAAAACATATAACTTTTTGCCTTGATTTTTATTTTTCTTATCAACCAAATATACAAAATGCTTGTGATATTCAACACATGTCAATTATTTGTCATTAACATATTTTTATTTGTATCCAACCATTCTTTGATTGTTATCTTTCTTACTTCTATTTCTATTTTACACCTTGTGAATGATTGTTTGAACAAATGAAGATTACATTTTGTTGACGATGTAAATGAAAGTTAATGTTTGAACACGAGATAATTTATAATGAATGTCAAATGTAGACATACATACATAAATTTACAAAGAGATAAATATTGATTAATCATAGCATTGTTTAGTCGGACTTCTTCAGTTTGTGATGTTCATACATTTAGGGAAAGTAACTATGATGCTAATAGCTTTGCAAACTTGGGGCACTTAATGGAGTTTGATATTCATTTGTTTCAACATCATCCTAATGAATGTGATGCTATCCTTAATGATGAATATATTAGAGATGTTAGTTTTTTCTATAGGGTCTTAACTTTTCAAGGCTCGTAACCATTCTTATAATCAGTAAATATTTATTTGACATGTCTTGATACAAGAGGAAAATGACTTGATATTTTTTATTTGATTATATAAGCTATTATTCATATTGTTTAAGATGATACAAATACACACCACACAGCTAAAAAGAGAATTTCTAGATTCAATTCTTACTAAATTATAATGTATTATTATTTATTGGTAATAGATTGCTTCAATTTAATGGGACGGAAGTAATTTAAAACTAATATTTCCAACATGTTTATAATTTCAATAAAAAGTTGTGTGTAAAAATAACTCAATGATATGACATTAGATTTAAAATTGTCATTTGTTAAATAAATAAAAATGAAACAATTCTTGCATTTTCAAATATGTGAGAATAAAATAGACATAAAAAATTTAACTAATGATAGTTAAGTTTATATTCTTTAACCCTCCCCAAAAAAAAATTATAATGAATTAGCACGAGAAACACACCAAAATATATCATAAAGACATATTTTATAACGATAAACAAATAATTAAATTTGATAAAAATTAAAAAAGATAGTTGCATAAAAATTTATGGAAAAAGTTTTCAAAGAAAAAATATTGTTCAAAATATGATTCAATTCATGTCACATAACTTCCTAAATCATTAATAATAAAAAAATCCTTCATAAACCATGTTCCATTTAGACGTGTACACAGCAAGTTTGGAAAAAAAAAAATCTTTTCTATCGTTTTGTTCGATCAAAAATTTTATTTTCCTATAACCAATACACACGAAGTAGCCCTCAGATAGCTCATGTGGGCAACTTAGGTAGTTTGAATTTGAATCCCCATATGATAGGCCATGTGAGTATGGTCCGTAATAGCAATAGCTTTATGAATTCTCTCATTACTTTATTCACAAGACTTTGGGGCTGGATACGTGGACGTGAACAGGAGAGAGTACAGTGGGAGTGGACACTCCTGAAATGTATAGTGTATAGATAGATTTTATCTTGTCAGTTCGCTCGTTGTGCTCTCTCCTCCACGTTAGCTTTTGCTTTTGAAAATGAAATGAGCTATTCTTTTTCTTCTCTTTTTTACTCATTTTATCACTTTTCACTTTTTAATTCTATTGACTTTTTTCTAGTTTGCTTTTTTATTTGTTATTTTTTAAAATTAATTAAAAGCATTTTTAATCGGCACGTTCCTTGCATATAGTTGTTTTATTTTTCGAGAGCAACCTCTCCATCGAAAAAGAAAACCAAAAGATCTAGGAATTTTTTTTCTTCCTAAAAAGAATCATCAAGTGGAGGAAGCCTTCTATTAAGAAGTAAATATACACAATAGGTGGATAAAGTCGCCATCACCAGACACAATAGGTGGATGGTACCACTGAGTCAAGGGAAGGACTTCAATAGTACAAGTAGGAAAAAAGTAACGCTATATAATTTTTTTTTTCCTTCATTATGTTGATCCTATTAGAGAATTAAGCATTCTTTAGGAGAATTCAACTTGTTTTCGGTTAAAAAAATAACAGCACTCTTCAATTATGAAAAAAATGGAGGTAGCTTGTCAAGTTGCCATTCAACACCAAAAGATAGTTAAATATCAATATGAATAATGTTCAGTATAGAATTTATTGTATAATAATATTATAATAATACTTACAATATTTTTTTATTTTTTTAACAAAAATAAATATTAATACATTAAAAGATAAAATAATATTATGAATATTGTTATACAATAAAATTGTATATCTAACACTACTCTTCCTATACAGTAAGCTAGCTAGTATATTCCAGAAACAAAATCAACTCACACAATTGCATAAATTAAAACCAACTTGGCGGCACTCTATTTACATATGCAAGCTATAAACGATCTTCACCACTGAACAAAACAACAGCTGAGATCCACTACTGATCTTTATTACTCACAATCCATATGTGATTCCCACCGACAACTTTCCAACATGACGAATATAATTGTGCACTTTAAAGCAATAAAGAATAAAAACTTAAAAGTAAAACGCAAAGTATAATATGCAGGAATAAAAAGCGAATCATTTTACCCAAAAAATAAAAAAGGAATCAAACGAGGCAACTCGTTAACTCAAAGTTCGCAATACGGATTCGAAGAACTCTTGGGCCTTGAGTAAACAAAATGAGCATTATTTTCATCTCATTTTTCCATTCATAATCAGTAGTAGTTCCATGATTGCTATTAATGAGAACATACATTGGATTCCGATCCATTTGGTTGTTTGGAAAATTATTTCGAAATCTGCTTGCCATATATTCACACAAGGCTGAAAGCAGGGAACGTAGGAGCAGAAGGAGTATTCCAGTTTTCCCATTATTCTTGTTTGTTAAACATATTCCTGACATTATCATAATAAGGTTGTACAATGGTGTTCCATTTAATCAATGTAGATTGACTATTCAAAGTATCAGTTTGCATAAATTTACTTATATTTGAGGGGATTACGTTGCCATGCAGAGCCGCTTTCGCATCGCCAGGCGTCAAGTCGTAGCAATCACATTATGGATTGTGAAAAGTTAATTAACAGATCCTGTGTACTAGAGACGTATCCAAAAATTTTGATTAAGGGGCAAAACTGATATATAATTATAATATAAAAAGGATTGAACTATATCTTATTACTTTATTTCATCTAAAATAAATGTGTAGTCAAATTGAATAAAAACATTGAGGGCAAAATATGCATACCAATATACCTACGAAAAGAGTTTTAAAATTTTTGTGGGGCGCAAGTCCCCACCCTAATGTATGTGCATCTGTCCCTGCTGTGTGCTGCTACTTTTCTTTGTGTAGTGGCGAAATAAAGATAGTAAACATAGGAAAAAATAAAAATACTTCTCTGCAGGATAAAGAGCTTTTTCTTTCTTCACTTGAATTCTTGCCGCGAAATAGCTAAAAATAAGATGAAAATAATAAAAATTAAATATGTGGTTAAGAAGCTTTGTGGAGGAAAAAATTCCTTCCTGCGGCATGGGGTCAGATGGAATGTCTCATATTCATAGCTTGTAACATAGATCGTGTTGCTAAGCTTGGTTCCGACGTAACGCCAAGGATGGGGCTTGCTAATAATGCTGAACCTTTCTTCCAGCGACGATGATTCTCTTTTCCACCAATAGATTGCAAAAATAATGAATTAATCTCTAACCATGGTTTTTTCTCGTCCAATGCTAAGAGATCAAGTGACCATCAGTGGATCTTTTCTCAAAGGCTCAGCGTAAATTTACCCATTAATGCTATATTTTCAATGTGCACAACTCAAATTAAATAATAGGTTACAAAGTACAAATTAAGGTTTAATTCATTCCAATATATTTAGTAAAATTATTTTAAGTTATAACCTCCTATTGAACTAAAATATGATTCACAAGCTCTAAATCAAATATATTATATATCCATTTTCACCAATCATCCACCTATTTTATACATTTCGGAAAAAAAAGACATTTCTAATGAATGATGAAGAAGCAAAATAATAAAATTATTTCATATTTCAAAAACTTAAAAAGTGTTTAGTATTGTTTAAACAATTAATTGAAACAAGTGTTAACTCATTTGATTGATCTTTTTCTCATGCACTGCTATATCATGAGTTTAAATCTTTAATTAACTGATTTTTTTTATGGGTGATCTATAATTATTTCTCTAAGCATCTGATGCGCTCTTGAGGCATGTCTCATAACAGTGACAAAAGAGTTTCTTCGCATAATGATGGAGCGATTCTTTTAAGGAAGAAAGAAACTTACGCTCGTGCCTTTATTCTACTATGATTTAGAGGATGCTTTTTTATGTGCTGATGTAGAGGATGCTTTTGCCCAAATTAAATCAAATAAAATAAAACAAAGTGCGTGATTGAGAAAATTATGAAATTAAAATTATTTCGATTTTTGTTTTACAAATGATAAGTACCTACTCAAACCACTCCGACGTGGGGGAGCAAGCAGTAGGAGCACAAAAAAAGATACATCAATTGTATCAGATTCCTCCCCTAATAAACGGCATTACAAAGCCACATACAAGCAAAAGTGAACCGACAAAAACAAAAAGGATAGGTGGAATCTTTTATCCATAAATAATGTTCCCTTTCATGTTTTCTAATTATTTATTAATATATATAAGAATAAAAATTAAAATAAATTTATAAATTATTAAATATTCAATACATATTGATCATATGTCAATAAATAATTAAAGAATAGAAAAGAGAATTTCATTTAATAACAGAAGATTTACATTCAAAATGGATAACAAGTACAAACGGCCTCCAAATGACAGCACCTTTAAGATGCTAACTGGTTGCCTGTTAACTCCTCTACCATCCCGTGGTTCATTGACCGAGCCTTTGTATAATTACACTGAGTCAATTTTAAAACTATTTCAATAACCGAGCGAAAGTGTGATTATATTTTTCACAATTGATGTTAAAATTGGTTTACGTTTTAATATATTAACTTGAAAGTAATTTATATTTGGATATATAACTTAAGAGTAATTTTAAAATAGTGTGTTCCCCATCCACCTAAATTTTTCAATATTTTGCTTATAAACTATACAACAACAAAGTCACATTACTCGTTGGATATATGGATCAAAAGGCATCATAGTGTTTTATCATATATTTTATTTACATTTAAAACATTAATATTTAAATATCTTCTAATTATTTTTGCTATAATTTTCCTAAGTCTTCCTCTACTTCTTGTTACAGGACTATGCTGCATTTAATTTACTCTCCTTACTCGAGTCTCTATAGGTCTTCTCCACATATGTTCAACCCACCTATGACGATATGATCTATCATCTTCTTTATATTGGGTGATTCCCCAACAGTTAAGCTTGAGAGGTAATTGTTTATCTCAAATAAAACTTTTAAACACTCATCGCCTTGATCACCCATCTTGAATCTTATGGTTTACATTTCCCTTTATTTCTCCATTATTTTGGATAATAGAACTCAAATACATAAATCTCATGACATGTGGAGTGGTATCTTTCCTAATTTTCACTTCTAAATTAGATTTTATACGCACTACCAGAAAAATGCCTGTTACCCGATGGATTTTTTCGTTTCCGATGGAAAAATTTCTTGTCGGCATATTTGAATGCACGATAATAACACTGTCAAAAACTAATACTGATGGGAAAAATCCACCAGTAACTGGTTCTAAGGGAATTGCTAGTGGATTTTACATAAAAAGAATCTGTCGGTAATTAACTAGAGAAATTTGTAAAAAATTTGTCAATGAAAGAACATTACCGAAGAATTTTTCGTGTGTCACCGGCGGATTTTTTCCTCGGTAATTTTAAAAAAAACCAAACACTAGACTAAACGGAAAATTTTTCTACCGATAAATTAATTTAGAATTTTAAATTATATATTAATGATGGAAAAATATGTCGGTAACACTTTTTCTTAAAAAAAATTGAATTGTTGTCTATGACTCCGATGGCAACAGCAATTGTGATGACAACAGTGGCGAGCAGCAAAGGCAAAACAGGAAAAATAAAGTTATAAAATAATTAAAACAATAATGACCAAATCAATAATTTCAACAACTTTTTAATATCCAAAATTATGATTAGTACTTTGAAGAAAAAAAACTCACCTATAACAGCATCTCTAGTGCAACGGTGGCCGCAAGCAGCGACAATGGTGACAACAATAGATCTGAACAAAAACGAAAAAGAAAATTGCAAGAAGAAAAGAGTAACAATAATAAAACCAAATCAAAAAACAAAACTAGTTAAAATGTAGAGGGTTTCAAGACAAAGATAGTAATACCCCAATTTTAAATTAAAAAGTTAAAATTCTTTTCCGAACTCAGAAGGGTACTAGCTACCTTCATCTGTCATTCCGGGTCCTGAATTTCGCTACATGGTAAAGTCATATTCTTGGGACTAAAAGTTTCGGTAATTGTTCCCTAGAGAAAAATGAATCAAACAGAGATTTTTAACGAATTTTATGAAATTTTTAAAAAATTTATTTTTAAATCACAAGTTTACGAAATCGTAAGAATTCTTGAATTTGAACTAAAACTCAAAATCTAGACTTTTAATTGTTGGGATTTTGATTTTTCTAATATTTTATTTGAATCCAAATGGGGGGAGTATTCCCTTATTTATATTTATGTTTAAAAGTTTTGGGGAGTGAGAGACCATTCTAGAGAGTGGGAGACCAATCCTGTAGAGGAAGAAACCAGTCTGGTGAGCACTGCAATGCTCTTAGCGCTGCAATGGTCAACAGAACAGTAAGTCAGTGCAAGAAGTGAATTTTATGCTGCGCTAAGAGCGCTGCAGCGCTCAATAGAACAGTATGTCGGTGCGAAATTATAATACCTGGGGTACACGTGTCAGTAGACGAGTTTCGCATGACCTCAAGGTCCCCTGGGACCCACTGCTGTTGCCGGGTCTGGGTTTTTACTAAGTCTGGAACCCTACACCTCCTTGGAGGGCTATATGTTAGAGCCACAATTTTGGGACCAAAAGTCCCGGTAATTGTTCCCTAGAGAGAAACAAGTTGAAGAGTGATTTTTAAGGAATTTTTGAAAGCATCTAGATATTTCATTTTTTAGCCCCCAAGTTTAGAAAATCGCTGGAATTCTGAAATATGAACTAGAACTCAAAAATGAGATTTTGATTGGTTGGAGTTTTGAATTTTTAGATATTTTATTTGAATCCAAATAGGGGGTATTTTCTTATTTACATTTATGTTTTAAAATGATTTAACTTAGAATAAAGAAATGGAAATAAGTGGGGGAGAATAGAGGTAACCAGATATCATGACAGCAAAAATTCTGCAAATTTGAGTTTACTGTCACCGCTATAGCGGTCATACACCGCTATAGCAGTGTCAGTTTTCCAAAAACAGTGCAAAACGCGTCGTTTCACTTGCTGAGACCTCCTCCTTATACTTAAACCCTCCCCCACTCATTTCTACCCCAATTTTTTCCCGAACCAGCAGCCCCCAAAACCTCATTTCTTTCTTTTCTCTCAATCAATCATCAATCCATCTTCCTCAAGCTTCAAGGTATGTGTTTGTTGATAGATTTTGGTCTCTTTTCTTCCATTTCTTTCATGTTCTTAGTATGGGTCTTTGTTTTCTCCCATTGTTGTCAAGTGGGGGTTCTCCCCCAATGTTATTAGAATTAGTTTATGAAAATCTAGAGCTACCCATAGATTGTTAATGAGTTTTATGGTTATAATAGTTGACGTTGGTGCCCTCCCGGCTCCCCGGAGCTCAGTTGGAGTTGACGCCACCTATTCCTCCCCTTCCAGGTGAGTGAGTTTGACCTCATTGTCTTAGTTTTCCCCATTATGATTATTTTCCTTGCATTATGAGTATTAAATATAAAATTAGAGACAGAATTACGTGTATATTATGATATTACATGATTATGTCAAGCTAGAAAATTATGATTTATGATGATAGCATGAAAGAAATGTATTTTAGAAAACCATGGGACCATGATTGCTATGTTGTGTGTTATAGAAAATGTTTATATCTTTGAGAAAGGATTTATCAAGGAATTGTATGATTTAAAGAGATTTATGATAATGTAAAATATATGTTATTGATCTATGACATTATATGTTATTAAGATTTAGATTTCAAGCGATGTTTTTAAATATTTAGTTAATCTATTTATATGTTGGAGATATGTAACACAAGAGTATGATTTAATTTATGAATAGAAAAGCTTATCTTGATTTCAGAGCTTTTATGATTATGAATTCTTTTATTTAGAAGTATGATATCAGAGTGTTCAGTTATGACAATATGTTAGTTAAGAAATGGATTTAGAACTTCAGTTTTATGGTACCAAGAGGTATGGATTTCTGTATGATTTTTAGCAACAGCCAGATACATATTCTGTGGGCTTGAAATCGGAATGCCTATAAGTGGTGAACCCTTGGACTCGATTTTCATAGTCACAGTTATGCTAAAGTCAGATTGTTAGAGTTATGTGAATCCAGAACTCTCAGTGTACTAAGAATTTAGGGGCTCTGTTTCGCTAGGGACAGAGTACCCACTCTTCAGTTATGGTTTTTGATAAACTAGTTTAGTCGGTAGAGATAAAGAGATAGACTGTGAGTTAACGGCAGTTATTCCATTAACCTTGGTATACCAAGGCCCACGAGGGGCATTTTATCCATATACTAGACTAGTCCACGAGGGACACGGTTCACTAGGAACCATTAGGGGTTCTAGTTCGCGAGGGACTGAGCACTGACTGCATAGTTTATGATTCTTTAACTTTTATTATTATATATGTATTTGTTATATTTAGCATACTGTTTCCTGATACTCTACCACACCCTCAGTTAAAAAGGATTTCATGTTTGATTATGAGTTAGAAGTAATTGTTGAAAATGTATAGAATGAAAAGTGTTTTCCTAGTTAGCTATATATTTAACTATTAAATGGTTTATGACTATTGCATGTATATCATTTATTGTATATTCTTGGTTGTCCCATGTGGGTGATGGGTGAGAGCTCACTCACTGAGTTCGTTGACTCAGCCCCTCTCCCTTCCTCTCATAGTTGCAGGTACAGATGTCGTTTAGTCACCGATCCAGTAGCTGCAGTTATCCTTTGGTGAGCTTTGCATTGTTGTAAGGCTTAGTTTAGGATTTCTGCTAGTTTAGAGTGCTCTAGTAGTTTTGCAGGCAGGATCTGAGCCACACATGTTTTTTTGAGATGTTATAGATAATTTAAGAGATTATGTATTTTCCCTATATGTTTTAGAGCTCTAGAATGTATTTTGAAATATGGGCTATGATTAGAGATTATGTGAAAGCTAATGATAATGAGTTTATAATTCAATCTTCAAATTTTAGGTTTTAAAGCATGACAAAAATGTGTTAGATTTATATATGTGAATACTTCAGTTTTTATGGATTTGACTCTTATTTTTAATTAGAGAAAATGATATAGATTTGCAAGAAAAATTTCATTTTAAGTATGATATTTCACGATTTTATGCATTTAGAGAGATAAGTCACCCAGAAGGCTTACGTGGGGATGGGATTCCTCACATACCGGTCACGTTCCCAAATCGGGTCGTGCAGAAATGAACTCTCTGGTAAGCGCTGCAGCGCTCGACAGAACACATAAAAACCCCTGTTCGGGGTCCAGAACATTCCCACCACTATATAACATAACCCCCACTCCTTCCACTCGGAGAAACACAACTTCTCACCTCTAAACCTCCATTCCTTTTCCTTTTTTCATCAATCTAACATCAATCTTTTACTTCCAAGGCTTTAAGGTAAGAGATCTTAATGTTTCCTCTCCTTTTCTTCCATTTCCTCTTTGTTCTTGAGGTTGGTTTTGCTATTCCTCCATATTATTTAATAGGTGAAGTTCCTCCTTGGTGTTAGAGTTAGATATGAGCTATTTAGTGCTTTTTAGAAGTTAATCTAGAGTATTATGGCTCCTATGTTAGATATTAATGTTGTTTCTACTCAAGGGAGCCCTGTCAGTGTAGATTCTTCACTGTTCACCCCTTCAGGTGAGTGGGTTCACATTTGTGATCTCTATGTTCTGAATTAAAGTTATTTTTCATGAAACTATGGCTTAAAGTATGATTCTATAGAGATTGTGGTGCAAGGTTTGAGATTTCTACTGAAAGATGAAACTGTGGTTTTAAAATAACATGAACTATATTTTAGAAAACCCATGGGACCATTGTTGATAATATGATTCTGTTCAGAGTTGGTTTTAATCGTGATTATTAGAAATTTATAATTGTTGAGATGCTTATCTTATGTTGATAATGGGTTATACAAGTGATTGTTAAATAACTATGAGCTTTTGGGGAATGTTATTATGATTTCAGAATTTTCAAGCTTATGAAAGAATGTTATTAAGAATTGATTTAGAAGCTCAGATAAAAAGGAAATTTAGAGTGTGAATCTTCATATGACTCAGGACAGCTGGCCGATACATATTATGTGGGCTTGAAATCACAGTGTCTACAAAGGGTGATCCCTTGGACATGATTTCGTAGCCATAATTATGCTAAAGTCAGTCTATTAGAGCTATGTGGATTTAGAGCTCTCAAAATAATTAAAGATTGTATGATTTCTAGAACTATTGTTTCATATGATTGAGTTTTGAACCCCAGGATAGAAGATTTTATGAAAAGATTCGTTTTAGAATCAGGAACTACTGAGAGAAACAAAGCTATGAGTTAACGGCAGCTATTCTGTTAACCTTGGTATACCAAGGCCTGCCAGGGGGCAAGCTTATCATTATCTAGAGCAGTCCGCCAGGGATGCGGTTCGTCAGGGACCATTAAGATCTCAATTATGAGCTCATGTTCGCTAGGGACTAAGCACTATTTTACTGTTCATGAATAGTCTATTCTCTTTTATAGTACCTCGAGAAATATCAGGACTTTTATGTTTCCAGTAAACTTATGATTTTTACAACTATTATATTATGAGCTTATAATATATCAAATATGCACCTATTATGTGAAATATATATATAAATGTTTTATAACTGTGCATTATGTATTCTTTCTCTTGTCCTATGAAATGGAGTTTCAGGTGAGGATTCACTCACTGAGTTTTGCACAAAACTCACCCCTATTTTTTCTCCCATTCCACAGATTGTGTAGCTATGGCAGATTTTTCCCAGTTATTATCCTCCACCAGCATTAGAGTTCATATGGTGAGCTTCACTCGGGTGAAGCATTTATAGTTCTGTCTAAAGTGCTCCAGTACAAATGCAAGCAGGATCCCGGACAATAGAGCATGTTTATATTTGCATATTATAATATTATTTGAAGTTGTATTGAATTGTTCAGCATTTATGAATATTTCAAATCAGAGTAACTTTACACATATATGTTTTGTATTATGACTCACAGACAAGAAAGTTTGAATTATGAAATTTCAATATAAACTAGTATGATTTGATAAACAGGTAATTTGTATGTAGAAAATGAAAATGAGTTTGAATAAATTTTATAATTAACTATGCATATAGAGAAATTCAGGTCACGAGGCTTATGTGGGAATGTGATCTCTCACGTGCAGGTCACGTGCCTAAATCGGGTCGTGACAAAGATAATGATGGTCTTCTCACAAAAAATGATAGCGTGATGGAGGAGTAATGGCTGAAAATTCGAGATGAGAGAAATATGGAGAGGGGATCAGAAATAGAGCAGTGGTAGAAATGGGGGAGGAAGATGGCTTGTAAGATATTTAAAATACTTATCGGTGGATTTTTAATTATTACTAGTGAATTTTCCACCGATAACTTAACACAAAAATATTGCATTTCACTTATACTATTACCATTGGAAAAATTTGTGGGTAATATTACAATTTTTATTTTAAAAAAAAACAAATTTAGCCTACTACCAGTAGAAGCCAATAATATTTATTTTTTTAAGATAAAAAAACTAGCCTGTTGTCGAGGGATTTTTCCTCCAAAAAATCAGCTTGTAACTTCAATAGTAGGCATATTTTTTAAAATTTGAATATTGGAGGATTTAACAGTTTTCCAAAAAATTGTTTTTTGCTTACTCCTTTCTTTTTCTCCAACAAATACGCACTTGATATTGAGGGAAAAAAATTCACTGATAACTCATGTTTTTCTAGTAGTGATATTTTTTGTTATGTTTGTGCTCCATATACTCGGTCTTGCTTCTAGTTTATGAAAGTCATATGTTTCCAAAGCTTTTCTTGCCACAATGATAACTTCCTGAAAATATTTTCTCTCAATTCTTCTACCAAGGCAATCTTACCTACAAAAAGCATGCACCTTGACATCAAATCTTGGATATGTTTAGTAAGAACATATCCAAGACTAGTATGAAAAGATGCAGGCCCAAAGTTAACCCTTGGTGCAATTATATACTTACAGGAAAATTCTTGATTACTCGATCTTATGTCCTCAGTTAGTTGTGACCCAATAACCAATTTTCAAATTATAAATTAAAACTATAAGTCATTGTTTCTTATGATAAAATACCTTGAGTTTTTTTTTAAAAAATGAGTCTACAAATGATTTTTTAAATTATAACTTTTACTTATAATCTGTTTGCTCGCTCAAACATAACAAACTTCTTCAAAAACATCTTTTATATAAATATTGATTTTACGTTATAATCTTCTTTCCTTAATGCACACTTAAACTCATGAAATAGGCGGTTCAAAATATAATCAAATAAAAATTAAGAGTGGAAAAGAATTTGTCCATAAGAGTTAATAATCTTTAATAAAGGTTGGAAAACAAAAAGAAAAAAGTCAAGAATATGTCTCCTCATATTTCGAAAAGCAAGAACTGTGTGTGACGCACTTCCCGAGAAGACCAATTGGGATGTGACATTAGAGGTAGACGGAGATCAATAACAAGAGAGAGGAAGGCCTATATATGAATGCTGTGTATGCCTGACAAGTGCCAAGCAATTCCCAAAGACTAGAAATGGGCAACTGCAGTTTTTACCTTCATCTTCTTGTTACATCGTTTCTTCTTTTCACTTTCTTGCCGGAAGCTGTTCATGGCACCAAAAAGGTAGGCTCATTTTGCTTGTTGCTTACTCTATTTGTTTTGAAATGCCCGCTTTGAAATTGTGATAACGATTTGCTCGTTTTGCTGAGCTTCCTCTCACTGGCCACTGCTCTGTGGTCACGATTCGCATTTCACCAATTGTTGGTTTTCTATCTATCTTTGCTGCTGCAGGTTTACATTGTTTACTTGGGAGCACATTCTCATGGTCCAAGCCCTACATCTGTTGACCTCGAAGCCGCCACATATTCTCATTATGATTTACTAGGTTCAGTTTTGGGAAGGTATAGAAGCATGGGTTCCCTGTAGTGCTCCAAAAAAAAAAAAAAGGAAACAAAAGAAAGAAAGACATAGGCTTATAAGTTGAATTTCACTAACAAGTCACTCTGCTTAATCACATTTTAGCCGAAATTACACTGTCATCATATGAGATTCGAAAAAATTCACCTAATCCTTATTTATTTGTAAAATTTACTTAAAAAATATTTAGGTTTATAGAATTATTATATTATCCTTCCCTTATTATATATTTCATTGTGTAAGTTGGGGTGTTTAGAAGAGGATAGTGTCACTTAGATAAATAATAAAATGTCTGTGCAAATTTTCCCAAATTTTGTTTGGTACAGAATTTCAGCAAATCTGAAGATATGTTACTATAGTTTTGCCGTAAATTTTATTTACCTTTGAGTATGACATGTCCTTGTTTATTATCCTTAAAGTATTTGAAAAATCTCTTTTAAATATGTACCATCACATCATTGCACTATAATATAAAATGTTTAGTAGTGTCGGTGGTATCAAATTCAAACTTGACCATTAAATTTTCTATGAAAAGCTCTAGCGTAGAAAAAAAACTAACGGATTACTAGTAATTGTGTGTATTATAAAAATGGATTAATTATTGTGTTTATATTCTTTCACAGCCATGAGAAAGCGAAAGAGGCCATTGTTTACTCATATAATAGACACATAAATGGCTTCGCTGCGCTACTTGAAGAGGAAGAAGCAGCAGATATAGCAAGTGAGAATGTTTCCATTGTCATCAACATATTCTAATCATAGTGTTCTCAATCTCAATTTTGTTGCAAATTAGTTGACACAATGTTTCTGGGGCAGAAAACCCATCTGTGTTGTCTGTGTTCGTGACCAAAAAGCTCAAACTGCACACAACCCGATCGTGGGAATTTCTTGGATTACACCAAAATGGAAAGAATTCAGCCTGGCAAAAGGGAAGATTTGGTGAAAATACAATCATCGCTAACATTGACACAGGTAATTAATTAAGCTTTTATAATTTACTGCACTGTGTGTACGCATTTCATAATATTTATATTTTATAATTTTAAATTACTTTTCAAATAATCAATATGCTGTCCCGTAGGAAAATTATTTTTTATTTGGATAGTGAGTATACCATTATCATTAATATGAATTTAGGGTAAATATTATAAATATATGAACCTATAAATCATGCTGAGATCTGATTTACTGGTCAAAACATATGTGAGAAGTTGAGATGTCTCGTCATGTCACGTCAGGAATATACACATAAACTTTATGGAAAATTTTTCTTTCAGCTGCATCAAAAAAACATTATGGAAAATTTGAGACTACGACAACAGACAACAACATTTCTCTTTTTAAATCCAAAGTAACAAACATGTCCAAGTTCTTTAATGTTATCCTGATTTCGTCTTGAATAGGTGTTTGGCCAGAATCCAGGAGCTTCAGTGATAACGGATATGGCCCCGTCCCGTCAAAATGGCGTGGGGGTAATGTGTGTCAAATAGATGGACTCAACGGTTCCAAGAAAAATCCGTGCAACAGGTTTTTTTTAACTCTCTTTTAAACAATCTATATATTTTACTCTTATGTATCAGCTTGGGGCAAACTTTACTGTTATATATATATATATATATATATAAAACACTCACATTCACATCTTCATACATAATTTAACATCCTTCGTATTTTCTTTTTGACGCAAAACCCAATTCTCTTTTTTACGGACAAGATCTATAGTGTGGATAATTTGTTAATTTAATTTTATCCAAATAAATTGGTAGAATAACTTTTTGTTTCATATTCTCTCTTTCTGCTCTTTCTCTTTCCACTTTCTGATTGGTCGCTAGAAAATTTTTAATTAATGAATTAAATCAAATTAAAATAAATAAATCAGATTTGAGGTAACTAATCCAAGTTCAGTAATTATTAGTGTTCGAACTAAAATTATGTTTTCATTTTTATTTAAAAGTTACGTAATCTTTAAATACGTTTTCGTTCAAAAATAAGTGCATTTTTAATTTATTAAAAAGTACAAAACAATTATCCGATAATTTAACAAATAGCTAAAAGGCTACTAAAAATGGAAACGGCGTTTCACTAGCTAAAAATGAAAAGGCTACTCTAGATTGTTATTAAAGTATTTTTTCTCTAATAAACTTGATAGAATAAAAGAGACAATTTGCCATTCCAAGACAATATTTATAAAAAAGATAAAATTAATAATTGACAAGCATTGAAAAAAAAGGAACTATTTGACAAGTTCACCACGGAAAAATAAAGTGAGAATGGGCTAATGATAAAGTGGAAAGAGAGAGAAATAATTAATGATAGAGTGGAAAGAGAAGCAATTAGTTAGAATAAAATAAAATTATCAAATTACCATGTTATAGATTTTGTCACTGAAAAATAGAGTTGAGTTTTGTGTCAAAAGGAAAATGTAGAGCATGCCAACATGTACGTGAAGATACGGAGGTTAACAATCCCCTATATATACATATGTATAATTTTTTTTAGTAATACAATCTTTTAGGATATTTCTTTGGTATTCATAATAATCAAATTGTTAATGAGTGATTATTATTTAACAATGAGTTTCACTATTTTTAATTTTTTTATATTTTTATATTTTATAAAATTATATATGTGACTTAATCTCGACAGTTAATTGTTACAAAGTATTAATACCCTCAAAAAGTTGAGGGTATTGTAGAAACCATACATTTATGTTACATTTAATTTAATTTTGATGCATAAGTAGTGTAATTATATAATCATTCAATTAAATCTCTTTATGTATATGATTTTTTAAGTGATAAAGATAGAAATTAATCTTATTTATTAATGTGACACTATATGATTTGATAATTTTATAAAACTTTTATACATTATCAATATATCAAAATTAAAACATTAGAGTTATCACTTTACCATTAATAAGGGCCCATTTGGGGACAAAGGCGGATAGTCTAAAACCTGATAAGATAAGACCTGATAAACTTTTAATATTGCACAATATTTAGTGTAACACTGTATAAAATATTATATTTTATAATATTATCATTTATTAATGAATAATTCTAATATTTTAATTAAATATTAAATAAAATAAAATTTTTATTAATGATTTAAATATAATTGTTAAATATCATATTTATGTTAATATTTATTAATTAAAGTTTAATTTATTTTAAATATTATTATTTATTTTAATATTTTATAATTATTTATTATTTAAATAAATTATATAAATATTAAATATTAAATATTAGAATTATTTATTATTTAAATAAATTATATAAATATTAAATAAATCTTTTATATATTTTTATATTTTCTATTTTTAATTATAATTATTTAAATTTAAATTTTAAAATAAATATTAACTCAAAATATTTTTATTATTGATCCTTACTTTTATATAGTACATATTATTTATTATTTATTTTAAATACTTATTTATATTTAATATTTATTAATTATAATTACTTTTTTATTTTTATTGTATATAGCTAGATTGATATCATATATTATTTGTTAACAATATTTATTTATTATGAAATAATTTTGTTTATAAATTTTTACTTATTATTATTTATTTAAGAATTGTTTTATTTGAATAAAATATTAAAAGTAAAAGTAACCTTATATGTTAAAGGCTAATCAAGCCTAATATGACTTCCTCATGCTGTATTAAGTTATACAGTATTTTAATATATAAGGAGATTATGATATATAAGCTTATATAATATATTATCTGCATCAAACAACATATAAGAGGATAATGTACAATATAAGCTTATACTATCATATCTAATATAGTATACAAAACACATCCTAAGAATATTGGAAATCAAACAATAATGAAATATCTTGAAAATAGTAAAATTCGAAATTGAGATGGATTC
Organism: Dalbergia cultrata; assembly: GCA_031216105.1. Taxonomy (NCBI): domain Eukaryota; kingdom Viridiplantae; phylum Streptophyta; class Magnoliopsida; order Fabales; family Fabaceae; genus Dalbergia; species Dalbergia cultrata. The sequence continues at coordinate 85,584,651 of CM062353.1, read as the reverse complement.
ATAAAGTGAAGAAAGTAATGACAAAGCTGGGCGCGATGACTAAAAATAGACAATTGAAGACAAACTTTAAGGGCCACTTACCTTTGTTTTTTATTTTATTTATTTATTCGATTCACATTTTTAAAGTTGAGCGGCTATCTCTTTAGACTGTGCTACAAAAAATTTGGGGGAGGCATCAACACCTATTTTCCAAGAGTAAGTTCCGACTCTGCATTTTAAGTAAATTATTTATATTAAAAATAGACATTTTTTTATGAATGAAATAAAGAAAGCCAGACGACTGAGTACATATATTTAGAATAAAGACACGAGGTATTTTGATCCGTGGTAGATTGATGACATCAAAATTATATTTTTTATTCTTTTTATAAATTTCGTATAAAATTATTTTTATATACAAATAATATTGCTCATGTATTTTAAGGTGATAAACGAAATTCTGATTCTAACCCAAGATCCGATGGCAAACTTTAATTGATAAGTAAAGACAATATTATAGAGATATAAAATATCCCTTAATGTGGATGGTATAGAGGAAAGGAATGGAAAAATAATTCGTACTCTTATTTTGATGATTTTAATTATAATTCATTTGTCAAAGGGATTGACATATTTGACTGGTCTTTATGTTTTATTTATTTATTTATTTGTTGGAGCTCATGATTGGTCTTTATTTGATGAATCATCTTGAGTTTGATATTTGGGTTGTCCCCTGATGAATCATCTATATGTATCTTTATCAGTGTTAATTATTTCTGGAGGTATGCCTCGCCCTTAAGAGAAATGATATATATATTCACAATATAAACTTATTTGGGATTTATTAAGATAGATAGATATATATATATATATATATATAATAAAAGAATAGTGAATTCATAATTTTTTCTCTTTTTATCTAGACAATCTTATATTTATCTTTCTCACTAATTACCTAAATAAATCAACATTATGACTACAAATTTCATTTAATTTTTTTTTTATGAGTACTACAAATTTCATTTCTTCACCCTTATACTGGATGGGCGAGCATTTCCTTTAAAATCATCCCATCAAATCAAGGTTCTTCAATTTCATCAATATATATTCATTGTTACCCTTGCCTTGTAACTAAACAAAACAGGAAACTAATTGGAGCAAGGTACTTCATCAATGCTTATGAGGCATCTAACGGGAAGCTTCCCCGATCAAACCATACAGCACGTGACTTCGTGGGGCATGGAACCCACACCCTGTCAACCGCAGGCGGCAATTTTGTGCCGGGTGCAAGTGTGTTTGCTGTGGGCAATGGCACAGCAAAGGGTGGGTCCCCAAGAGCCAGGGTTGCAGCCTACAAAGTGTGCTGGTCCCCAACCGACCCAGCCAGTTGCTATGGCGCGGACCTACTGGCCGCAATAGACCAGGCCATAAGCGACGGTGTTGATATCATCTCCATCTCGAAAGCCGGGCAAGTTCTCGTGTATCCTGAAGAGATATTTACGGATGAGATCTCCCTAGGGGCATTCCATGCAATCTCTAGAAACATTCTAGTGGTTGCCTCCGCAGGGAATGACGGACCTGACCCTGGGACTGTTGTCAATGTGGCTCCCTGGATATTCACCGTTGCAGCTAGCACAATAGACAGGGACTTCAGCAGTACCATAACTTTCAGCAACGGTCAACAAATCACGGTACCACACATGCTCTCGTGCTTCAATTCCCTCGATTTTTTTTTATTACTTTTTTCCCCCCACACATATCCTTGAATTCTAGGCAATTATGTTTGACCGTTGGAGATCATAGGGAGTATGGATGTACCGACATCCTTTATTAACTTACTTTTGTTAATAGTAGTACAATTTGTTTTTCAACATGTTTTTCTTACACATTTCTTTTTCAAAAAATTAACAATAAGTTAACTTACTATAGAAAATCTCATAGACAAAGAATGAGTGATTTTTTAAAAATATAATAATTTATTCATTTCTCTTTAAAACTTGATAATATAATGATTTTGTTAAAAAATCAATTTCGTGTTTTAAATATAATAATTTATTTTTAAAAAAATTAATTGAAGTTTAGAATATAACTTTAATCATTCCTTCTTGTTCTACGCTGCTTTTTATACGGTAAATATTTCACAAATCAGAAATGTTTAAAGATGGATGTTTAAAATAATTTAGATCAAGATGGATATTTTAGTCAAAATAAAAAGAGTAAAACTCCCTAGCGTACACACACACACACGCACACACACACACATATGCAAATTATTTAACCATATATTCTATAAAAGATAAATTTTGAATCTGTATCTTATTTTAAATGAAATACGTAAATAAAACTATTTTTATAAAAAGTATTAATATTCTTATAAAGAATAGACAAAATTATGAAAACTTTTTCATTAGATAAAATGAAATGATGTTTTTCCACTTTATTAATACATAACTCTTTTTTTAATCTGATTTGTGACGTTAAAACGTATTGCAAAAAAAAAAAAAAAAACATAGGAAGAGTTATTATTATAAAATACAAAGTTACCATAAAAATTCATAGAGGTAAAATTATTCAGTATTCCACAATAAACCTTTCGGAAAAATTCAAGTAAGTCCATGTATTTTGAAGAATTTACAACTGGATCCATGAATTAACAAAGCATTTGTAACTAAGTTCTTGAATATGATAAAACTGAATAGCCTAAGAAGTTATCCGATCCTAAATATTATATAATAATAATTAAGTTGAAGAGTGATGGCAATATATTACCATTCGATCACTGAACATCAACAAACGGTAATGAACCAGTGATTAAAGCATTCAGTGCTACGAGGCTCAGCCACGAAATTGAGATATGACACAATTATAAAATATATCAAAATTAAAAAATTATAGGATGCAAACACAGTATATGTATAATTAAAAATTTTAAAAAATAATACAATATTCAAAATATTATTTATATAAGTTTTATTTATGTTTTATTTTCTTATTAACTCAAAAAGTTATATTATTTCTTTTTTTAACCTTATTTATATTTTTTATGTTAAAGTAAAAAAAAAATTAAAATTAAATATATACAAATATATATCATGAGTGTGTCATACAAGATTCAACACAAATACGTGTCAAACATGTAGATACGACACTTAAATGATATGTCTATGCTTCATAGGTTTGGAGTGATATTTCGAGGACTTACATATTAATTTAACCGAGAGAAATGCTCTATAAGTGTATCTTAAATAATATGTCATAATTGTTAGCCTTAAATGAATTAGCAGGTGAAATCATTTTATTTCACCGAATTATCGGTATGATTTCTATTAAAGATTCTCCATATACTTATCTAGATGTGTATTGTTACTTTTAGACCAATTAAGTATGGAGTTAAATGTTTTGTTTTGATTTTTTTTTTTTTTTGTTACCTATTTCTAGGGCGGAAGTCTTTTCATCACCTTGCCACCTAATCAGGCGTTCCCTGTGATCCTTTCTACTGATGCTAGACGTGCTAATGCGTCGATTAGAGCTGCGTAAGTATAAACCTCAACAGCAAGGTTTTCTCCAAGATATATGCCTAGTTTGTTTATTTAATGATTGTTTCTAACGTACTCTGTCTCTCTCTCTCTTTTATTTCGTTTTTGTATGTGTGTATGTTTTTGCAGTCAACTTTGTAGGCCAGGAACACTTGACCCAGCAAAAGCAAGAGGCAAACTAGTGGCCTGCCTTAGAGAAAATAAAATAAAATCAGTTGCTGAGGGCCTGGAAGCCCAGACCGCAGGTGCAAGAGGAATGCTCATTGGTAATCAAAGGCAAAATGGAAGAACGCTTGCTGCTGAGCCTCATGTTTTTTCAAGTGTGAGCTATCCACACGGGGGAGGAGGAATAACTAATGGTTATGGCATAACAGCCACCAAGTAAATTATATAAATTTATCCTTTTTCCAACATCGTTGCATTTTTAAATAAAATCTGATATTTGCACAATATTTTTATATGATGAACGATAATTAGTTATTTTCTCTGTTTCATTTCAACTATTCAAAAATAAAAATAAAAACACGTATTAGGGAAGTGATAAATAAATATTGATAATAGTGTAAAAATATATTAATTTACAAAATTATCCGTATTTAATATGGTTATACTCTTAAAAAGCAGAAGTAGTTAAGATACAATTAATTACTATAAGAGTATAATTATAAACAAAAATTAATATTTTTTTAATTTAATAAATGGATGGTTCAGATTAAGCAAAATAAAAATTGAAAAAAGATACAAAGTTAGATGCTATCACGAGAGAATTAATTAATAGGGTAGTTGATTACATTAGGATCAGTTTAAATTTATAAATCTTTTTCTGATAAAAAAGTTTACAAAATTTTTGTACAAACCAACACTACCCTTCATTAATGAATAATAATTAAGTCAAGAAGGCTGCTTAATACTACCCCTTAAGTCAACACTAGTCAAAGTAAAATCGATATGATAAATTCCGCTTGCATGTTTTCCATATGTATGTATGTATATATTGCATGTGAGGGGTCTCATGTTCATGTATACTAACTAAATTTAAATTGCAGTGATCCTACTATAAATTCGTCTATTACAGTAAGGCTGTCCTCTGCAAAAACAGTCTTTAGAATTAAGCCAGCTCCAGTCATGGCTTCATTCTCCTCTAGAGGACCCAATTTGATTCAGCCATCAATACTCAAGGTCTACACTTGTATTCATTATTAATTACAAACTACACATATATAGTCTCATCCTTATATACACATGCTGCTTTGATATTTGGGTGACTGGGTTTTTTCTGGCATGGGTTTCAGCCCGACGTAACTGCACCAGGAGTGAACATACTTGCTGCCTATTCATTAGGCGCAACTGCATCTACCCTATTGCAAGATCCTCGTCGAGGGTTTCCATTCAATGTGCTGCAAGGAACTTCCATGTCCTGCCCTCATGTTGCTGGCATTGCAGGACTTCTCAAAACACTCCATCCTGATTGGAGTCCTGCAGCTATTAAATCTGCAATCATGACCACTGGTAATAATATATATATAATTACGATCATTGTAACATAATATTTTGTTGTTTCTAGTTTCATGCCTTATAACTTGATCATGGCCACACACACACACACACACACACACACACACACACACACACAATAAGATTATGTGGGCTGAAAAAGCATATACACACAATGCAACAATATTATTGTTACACTATCTTTCTCAAATGCCCAAACATTTTGTCCACAAAACACATGATCCATTTTTTTCTCCTAACTTATTCTTTTTTCATGATGGATATCTATACTCATATGGGTGTTAAAACAACACTTTCCTACATTGTGGGCATAGTTCAAACGCATGTCCCCTAAACATTGTTGGACAAACACTACAAGAAAAATGAGTATTTTCAACAGTTCTCAACAATTGAAGTGTCGATAAAAATATTGTCAAAAAAATAATTTCGACATAAAGTGATCGTTGAAAATACTTATAAATTTTTATTGACAATTAGTACACGTCGAAAATACATCTTTTGGATATTTTTTACATGCACTAATTGTCGATAAAAGTTTATAAGTATTTTTAACGGTTACTTTATGTTGAAATTTTTTTTCTTGACAACACTTTTATTATCAAGAACCATTGAAAATATTGTTAAAAATGCTCATTTTTCTTGTAGTGAAATCAGAGTGTCAAATTTAATATTTAATAAAAATTAGAATTTAATTTAGATGTTAAAAAGTATTATATACATATCTAATTATATATAGACATATCAAAAAAAAAATATTTCATTTAACTATCTACTATCCAATACATTAAAAAACTTACAAATAAATGTGTATGAATGGATTACAATTTGAACTAATATTGCATCAAAATTGATATCAAAAAATTGTACAAGACTACAATACACGTGTCATATTTTCATGAGATTTTTTAACATATTCAAGTGTTTTTCCTTCCTTCCAGCAACCACACGGGACAACACAAACAGGCCGATTCAGGATGCATTTGATACGAAGCTAGCGGATGCTTTTGCTTATGGCTCAGGACATGTTCAACCTGACCTTGCAATAGACCCTGGACTTGTTTATGATCTAGGCCTTACCGATTACCTGAACTTCCTATGTGCTTCTGGTTACAACCAACAACTAATATCGGCACTTAATTTCAACAGGACTTTCACTTGTCCACGAACTCCTCCAAGCATTACAGACTTGAACTACCCTTCAATCACATTGCCAAATCTTGGGTTGGGGGCAATGAAGGTTACTCGTAAAGTCACCAATGTAGGCCCTCCAAGCACATACGTTGCAAGTGCCAAATTGGCTGGGTACAACATTACTGTGGTCCCCAATTCCTTAACTTTCAAGAAAATTCGTGAAAAGAAGACATTCCAGGTGATTGTGCAGGCATCAAGTGTGATTCAGCGGGGAAAATATCAATTTGGGGAACTGCTGTGGACAAATGGAAAGCACAGAGTCAGGAGTCCTATCACTGTTCGGCGCCGCAGATGAAAAATCTTCTTCTTAATCGGCTGTGTTATTATCTGGCTAGTGTGGACGCATATGTAAAATGTGTGTATAAGTCTATAAGAATGTTGGGATTTCATGTTACCATTGTATATATTGTGTGCTTTGTAATAATTGATGCGTGGGAGCGCAACATCGATCAGTACCAAATTATGTTATCTTTCTCTTCAATTATGAATGTAGTATCATCTATGTGCTTTTAATATAAAAGGTTAAATTAATATTCCAATCACTGAATTGTTCTTTTAGACATTTTTAAAGCTGAAAAGGGTGTCGAGAATTAGACAATATTCCCACTTTGCAGTTATCATTCTTTGAAGGAAGTTCCATCCAATTTGAGTCCAAAAAACAAAGTCAAAGTAAAGTCTAAGTTAGTTATTAGTGTTAAAAGCTTTAGTTATCAATATTAGTTTACTTGAATAGCGGTGCCAGCTGTATCTGTTTCGGTGGATGATTAACTGTATCTGATTCCTCTGCACCAACTTCATCTGCCGTAGTTGGTTTCATTAGAAAAACCTTCTCTAATCCTGCGTCAATCACGCTTGAAGAAAAGAACTTCCTTCCATGGAGGAATCAAGCACTACACGCCATCAAGGCACACAAAATCTTGGATATTTGAGCAAAGAGAATGTTCCTGATAAGTCCCGAATTGAGTAAGATAAAGCTCAGAGAACAAAGACTCTCAAGAGCATCAAGAATGGGAGATACTTCACCTGCTTTTTCAATCTTCTTGTAATATCAATGATACTTTCAAAATGTGGCACAACGATTAGGACATACATCTCATAAAGTTGTTCCTCAAATGTTATCTCAATGTAACATAGTATTTCAAGCATATCAAGCTTTTCTTCAATACAGAGCCATAATTAAGCTCAAAACTGGTAATAGAAATCCAAGCATTACGGAAAAGAATTCCTTTAGATTGCCTTTATAGAATATATACCTTCAATCCCATGTGTTACAACGTATTTCGAAGGCGTCATAACAAAATAATAACAAAAATTTATTCCTAAAAAGAAATAAATTTAAATATGGAGTCGCCACCAATTTTAATTCTGGTCAAAATTGGAAAACCTTTGATTTGATCAAAACTGGTTTTTTAAAAGATTTGAGTCTGAGAGTCTAATTATGATTAGGGAATGGTGAAAACTTAATCCTACTGCATCCCTTATATATCCGCATAAATACGGTTTACCTTAGAGTTTATTATGCAAATTAATTTATAACTTAATAATATTTATTTTCCCCCAAAACATGTAACAATTATATACAAATAAATAAATGAATAAATGAGAAAGGAAAAAAAAAGAAAAAAAATAAAAGAAGAGAACAAAATTTGAAGAAAAATTAATTTTGGCTTGGTAGTTATTGACTATGCCAACGTATCCTCTGGTGCAATGAGGAACTCAAAGCCACGTCGTTCTTGTAGAAAATAAGTGTGTGTTAATGGATTTTAATTAAAAAATTAAAATAAAGATGTGATGATTGATTTTATTTATGAAAAAAAATTTAATTGACAAATTATTTTTTTAAAAAAATAAAGGAAATAAAATAAAACTAAAATAAAAAGAAAAGTAAAACAAAAAGAAGATCACACCTTCTTGATCACTATAATGTGAGAATAAAGAAGAAACAAAACTATGAGGAAAAAGTGGCACAATGGTAGCGCTAAAGATGATTACTGTGATAGCGGTGGCTTTGTGGAGATGGTGATTGTAGTGGTTCTAAAGACTATGCAAAGTTAATAATGATTGTGGCTATGATAAAAAACAAGATCTAAGATGAGAATGATAATAAAAAATAAGATCCAAGATGAGGATGATGATAGCAATAAGGTTTATTGATGATGATGGCTTATGATTGATGATGAAAGGATTGTGGTTTGGTGAGATGGTTGTGATAATAATAATGGTGATGAACTATGATAATGGTGATGGATTCAATGGAAAAAAATTATGAATAAGTGGCTGTTGTGTGAGAAATAGAATCAAAGATGGAAATTTGATGATGGTGATGGAGGCCAAGCAAGGGAATGGTGAATGAATGGGTCCCCTGGCTTGGAGATGAAGGGGCTGTTATCTGGTTTCTGATGAGGAGAAACTGGTAGTAGTGATAATGGAGGCAAATGATAATACAGGTGAATGGTGAATGAATCTTTTTTTTGTGGTTAATTATTATATAGAGAGCAAAGCAAAGAGATTTTGGGGTTAGTTAGGATTAAGCCAGTTAGGATTTTAATTGATTTATTTTGTCAAGTCAGTTAAGATTTTGATTTGATTTTTTTTTTATCAGCTGAAATTAAATTTAAATTCAAATGAATAAAAAATAATAATAATAGCAATAAATTGAAAACAAAAATATGGTGTTCCTAGTTGCCCTTATTTACTTGTTTCTTACTTAGATAATATAAAAACAATAGTTTTTGATATTTTCGTTGTAAGAAACTAGTAAAGTTATGAACACATATTTTTGTTTCAACATAAAATTAAATGCATGTGGAAAGTGAAGGTGTGTGAAAAGTGAATACATAAATGTAAGTGAAAATCAAATGCATGACAGTGCTGAAAATATGTGAAAATAAATTGACAGTGCTAAAAGTATGTGAAAGTAAAATTGACAGTGTTGAAAGTATGTGAAAGTAAATGATTGATAATGCTGAAAGTATGTGAAAGTAAAGACTTGACAGTGCTAAAAATATGTGAAAGTAAATGATTGATAGTACTAAAAGTATGTGAAAGTAAAGACTTGACAGTGCTGAAAGTATGTGAAAATAAAATTAACAGTACTGAAAGTATGTGAAAGTAAAATTGACAATGCTGAAAGTATGTAAAAAATAAAATTGATAGTTCTAAAAGTATGTGAAAGTAAATGATTAATAATGCTAAAAATATGTGAAAGTAAATTGACAATATTGAAAGTATGTGAAAGTAAAATTGATAGTGCTAAAAGTATGTAAAAAATAAAATTGACAGTGCTAAAAGTATGTGAAATTAAATGCTTGACAGTGCTGAAAGTATGTGAAAGTAAAATTGACAATGCTGAAAGTATGTGGAAAATAAAATTGACAGTTCTGAAAGTATGTGAAAGTAAATGATTGATAGTGCTGAAAATATGTGAAAATAAAATTGACAATGCTGAAAGTATGTGAAAGTAAAGATTGATGGTGCTGAAATGTAAATGATATGATAATTACTGAAAATAAATTACGTGATAAGTAAAAATAAATAAATAAATAATGTAATAGTGTTGAAAAGTAATTGATATGATAATTGCTGAAAAAAATGATGTGATAACTATGGAAAAATAAAAAATGTGATAAAGCTGAAAAATAAATGATATGATAATTGCATAAAAGTAAATAATGTGATTAAATGATGTGATAAGTGATGAAAAGCAAATGATTGGGATCGAGACTGAAAAATAAATGATCTGGATTGAGACTAAAAAGTAAATGATTGGGATCGAGACAGAAAATTAAATGATCGGGATCAGGACTAGAAAATAAATGATATGATAAGTGATGAAAAGCAAATGATTGAGATTGAGACTGAAAAATAAATGATGTGGATCGAGACTAAAAAGTAAATGATTGGAATTGAGACAGAAAATTAAATGATCGGGATCAGGACTAGAAAGTAAATTATGTGATAAGTGATGAAAAGCAAATGATTGGGATTGAGATTGAAAAATAAATAATCTAGATCGAGACTGAAAAGTAAATGATTGATAAGTGATGAAATGCAAATGATTAGGATTGAGACTGAAAAACAAATGATCGGGATCAAGACTGAAAAGTAAATGATTGGGATTGTGACAGAAAATTAAATGATCGGGATTAGGATTGAAAAGTAAGTTATTGGGATCGAGACAGAAAAGTAAATGATTGTGATTGAGACTGAAAAGTAAGTGATTGAGATCGAGATTGGAAAGTAAATGATTGTGATCATGACAGAAAATTAAATGATTAGGATCGAGATAGAAATTAATTGAGAATGAAAAGTATAGAAAATTAAATGGTTGTTGTGATGAAAATATGTGAGAATAAATGTCGTGCGGTGTTGAGAGAAGAAAATGACTTATAGAAATTGTAGAATATGCCATGATTGATGAAAAATGAATGATCTATGCATGATGAGATATGTGATGTCTCTTTATTGTATGTGATACTTACAAAAAATGCAATGGCTTATGACGTAGAAAATTAAATGCCTAGGGATGATTGAATGATGCGATAATAACATGATAAATGATAGAATGACTATGATAATTATGCTTAGGTAATTTAATAGTGTAAATGATGAATGCCCTAAAAAAATGAAATAACTCCACACATGGATTTTTATTTTTTTTGCCCCAGTTTAGGGTATGAAAATGATGAATGTCCTAAGTGATCTAGTGATTGAAAATGTGAATGCCCTAATGTTATAGATAAATCCAAAGAGAAAGACAAAAATTGCTCTAGTTTAGGGTATGAAAATATTGATGCTATGAGTATGATGAATGCCCTGGATGATTTGATGAATGAAAATTTTGCATATGATGAATGATGAAACCTAGATTATCTAACATGATGAATGATATGATGATGATGAAACTTAGATGGTTTAATGATGCAAAAATTTCACAAAGAGAGAATGACAAAGAAAGAGTGAGAGAAAGAAAGCAAATTGCCCCAATTTTTTTTTTTTAATGAATGATGATGAAATGCTTTAGGAAAGAGAAAAACAATTGCCTCAGTTTGCCGTATCCAAACATCGCTTTTCTTGTAAAACCTTAGTCTGATTCCAAATGAGTCATTTTGTTTAAAGAGTCATTGCTATTGACTTTATCTTTCTTTTTCTGACTACTCATGGGTTTTATTTTCAGCTCTTGCCCTTGTCTTGTGTTGGAGTCTAACTTGATTTTCCTCTAATTTTTGCCTAGATAAGCATTTTTGGTCTTCGATCTAGCGCGCTTTTTCTTTTTGTTTGCCCTAACTTTTGCCTAGACTGCCTTTTCAGGTTTTCGATCTAGCGGACTTCTTTTTTCCTTTTTTTTTTGAACTTTTCAATGTCTCTTGACTTTGTATGATTATACGTGATTCCAGAAAAGGATGTTGAAAGCAAAATGCATTCCTTGAAAGAACACACTTTTTTTATGAAAAGGGAGGAGATGAGTAAGAGTAAGGTGTGAAAGATTGGAAAAAGTGCAGATCTAATCGATGAACCCATTTCACTGATAACTTGTTTACGTTGAGCTTAAAGTCCTGACCAAGATTGCAACCCTTTTACTACGTGACCAACAAGCTTGTATGTGAAAGCTGTCTCCTTATCTTTCTGTCGAATGCTTCTTCATCAATCATTTATTGCCAAATCAAATTGTCCCAATTTGAGCCCTTTTTTTCTAAAGTATTTGTTAGTAAACTTTCCCAGTTGATGCATTTTCTAAGCCACCCTTTTGGGTTTTCAACCTAGCAGATACTTCTTGCTCTAACTTTTGCCTAGATTGTCATTTTTTTTTTTAGACTCTAATCTAATGAGCTCTTTCTCCTTTTTTGTCTTTTTTTTTCTCTAACTTTTGCCTGGACTATTTTATTTTTTCTCGATTTGCAATCCAGTGAGCCTTTTCTTAATTTTCTCATAATGTGCACCTTGACTGAGTGTCTTGTACAAATATTTGTTTGGGTTGTCTACTTGGTATGACACTTCAAGACTAAGTCATTCAACTAAAACATTCAAGGTTGTGCTGAATGATTCCCTTAGTTGATGGTGACATTTTGATTTGTCATTTTTTTTAAATAAGATTCAACATTTGACCAAATCACTTGTGTAGTTTAGGATCTTCATCATGATCATGATCATTCAAGCTCATCGTAACACAAGAATCATTTAATGGGTCTTCTCAGTCTTAAAGAAATAAAAGAAAAAGAGAATGAGGCAAAGGAACAACAGTGATAAGAAAGGAAACAAATGATATAATAACTGAAAAAGAACTACATATAATCATAAACAAATTTCAAGACATAAGCAAACTAAAAACAAGACTAGTAAAGCTGCAACCATGTTCAACAACCTATTCAGGCACCACCACTTCCAATGTGATCCTCTTCTTTCCTTGCCCCCAGCATTTCAATAACCTTTGCATCAAGTAGACACCATACAACATCTTTGAAACCATTACAATAGTCGATCGAGTGCCCATGGGTATTGGAATGATATTCACACATATGATTTGAATTGTACTAGCTGGGATATGGTGGTACTGCAACCTTCGCAGGGGAAGCAGTGAGGAGGTTTGCTTCGCTCAAGCTTTTAAACAATTCAAAGTTGCTCATATTGAAGTCAGGCAAAGGTCATTTGCTTGTTGATCGCTTAGGGTTGGCAGTGTTAAAAGGGATTGCTTGGTGATTTGGAGGTATGGTCTGGTGAGGTATGGCTTTGAAAGGTGCATGTGGTTGAAGGGAGAAGATGTGATTGGCTTGATATGGTTAAGGTGGGTAGTCTGTGGGGGATGGAAAAGGTGAGAAAGATGGGTAATGTAGGTGTTGGTAGGATGGATAGTGATTTGGGTGGAAAATAGGCTTGTAGGATTGGGACAGTTGTTGTGCTTGTATAAAGTTCACTGTGTCTTCTTTCCTCTTACACAACAACCTTTGCTTGGATTGTGGCTTACTTAACTCATCTTCTGTTAACTTCACCTTCCCCCCTTGGATATTTACTTCAATTCTTTCTCCGACTTCCACCAAGTCCACGAATTTCTTGCCATGAGTCCCCAATGTATTCTTAAAGAATGGACCATCTAGTGTGTGAATGAAATAAGAGCATATCTCTTGCTCTAACATTGGTGAAACAACTTTAGCAGCCATAGTTCTCCACCTTTGGGCATAGTCTTTGAACGTTTCATTCTTTTTCTTTCTCAACGCCTTTAGTTGATTCTTGATAGGTACAACATTCAAATTGAGCTTGTACTGATTGGCGAAAACTTGAGCCAATTCTTCCCAACATCTAATTTGTATTTGATCCATCTGCATGTTCCACTCCCATGCAATCCCGTCCAAACTTTCAGGAAAAAAGCTAATTAGGAAATTCTCATCTTTAGACCACATTACCATTTTGGTGCAAAGATATCTTGAGGTGCATGATAGGATTGGTGCTACCATCGAATTTGATTAATTCATGCATCTTGAAACCCTTGGGAATGGTGACATTTGGAGTTAGGCATAGGTCATTGATGCTTATGGGGCCATAGGGATTAGGCCATCGCAACATCCGAAACTACTCCTGCATGCTTTCTTCCAATTCTTTCCTAAGCTTCAATCGCTCCATCTCTATTGTGATCTTGCATCTGCTCCCCTCTTCATTATGCGGGATTGCATTGCTATTGTTTGCTTCATCATTGTTATTTCTAGCACTTTCCCTGAATTTCTTTATAATCTCAAAAGTTTCTTTAAACATGACCCCCTGTTCAAGTATCATGGTCTTCAAATCGTCAATTTTTTGACTCAGATTTCTTCTTTCAGCAGCCATGACCCAATTTTTTTTTTTCCTTTTGTTAAGATCAGACAAAGTTTTCTGAGAAAGAGCAATGCTTAGAGACAGCAAACCTTTGAATTGTATTTTGGAAAGAAAATAAATTAACCATGAGAAATGATGAAAACAAAAAAAATTAAAAAAGAGAAAATGTCATGTTATGAGTTTATGCCAAATATTTTTTTAAAAAAGATGCATGTCAATTGGATATTTTTTTTTACTTATGGATATATGTTATGTCATGAGTGCATTGGATGAATGATTTTTTTTATATGAACTATGAATGAGAAAGATGATGTGTGTATGAATGTATGATATTTTTTATGGACTTGAACTATTCCTCTAAAGAAATATATGCACGAATGTATGACAAATTCTTTCTATGGATGCGGACTATGTGTGCATGAATTTTTTATGAATGTGGGCTATGGGTGAGAGAAAGTGCATGAATGAATTTATGCTATACTTTCTGAATGCGTGAAAATGCATGCATTTTTTTTTAACATATGGATACGATAAATGAATGAATTAGTAATAAAGATGAATTATGCATGACATGTTGAAATGAATGTGTACTATGCATGAATGCATGCCATTTTTTATAAATGCATGAAAATGAATGTCAAAGGACCCTTTTTTTTATATGGATGATGTCAATATGATGTATACATGAATGAGTGATGTATGAATGCATGCTATATATTCTGAATGCATAAAAATGCATGTGAAATGTTATTTTTTTTTTATGATGAATGTGGACTATGCTTGAATGAAAATGAATGCATGAAAATGATTTTATTTTTTTTATGATGAAGGAAAGTAAATGTATGCTAAATGAAAGTTAATGTTACATGTACGCATGTATGTTTGAAATGGGTGTATAATATGTGAGATGGAGTAGAGAAAGAAGGATGCTCCTATGTGTCCTAATAGGATGGGATCCAATGATTGAGTACTTCTAAGGCTAAGACCCTAATTTGGATAACACTAGGCATAATCTATTAATGCGTGCTTTTTTGGGTTGGATCTATGTACCTAAAAGTCAAGGTCCCCAGATTGCCATTATTGATGAGATAAGGACCCAACTTTACGAGCCCAATCACAAGGACATGAACGTCACAATATGGTGGGTCGCATATTTGGTGACAATTTGAGCAGAAGAATCAACGACTATCCAGGAAGCATAAGCCTCACAATAACAACGTCAAAACCCCTTCTAACCCTATGGATTTCCAAGGCTTGGGTGTATAGCCCAAAAATGTGTATGAGATAAGTGATTGTGCATTGTGTGTAAGGAGCATAGAAATTGAAGGCCCAAAAACTACATAATAAAGTCCAAAGAATATATAAAAAAAATAAAAATAAAGTAAAAAAAAGTCCACTACCCTAAGGTTTGAATGATAAATATTTATAGATAAAATAGAAAATTATTTATAAATAAAAAAAGGAAGACAATTATATACAAAAATAAAACAAAGGTGTTATGAAGGGGAAAAATAAATATTATAAATTTGTAATTATTTTGCATAATTAACTCTAGTAGGCTTGACTCTCTAAAATCCCTAATGGAGTCACCAGACTGTTACAACGTACTTGGAGGGCGTCATAACAAAATGACAACAAAAATTTATTCCTAAAAATAAATAAATTTAAATATGGAGTCGCCACTAATTTTAATTCTGGCCAAAATTGGAAAACCTTTGATTTGATCAAAACTGGTCTTTTAAAAAGATTTGAGTTTGGGACTCTAATTATGATTGGGAAGGGTGAAAACTTAATCCCACTACATCCCTTATACATTCGCATAAATACAGTTACCTTAGAGTTTATTATGCAAATTAATTTATAACTTAATAGTATTTATTTTTCCCCAAAATATGTAATAATTATATACAAATAAATAAATGAATAAATGAGAAAGGAAAAAAAGAAAAAAAAATAAAAAAAGAGAACAAAATTTGAAGAAAAATTAATTTTGACTTGATAGTTATTGGCTACGCCAACGTATCTTCTGGTGCAATGAGGAACTCAAAGCCATGTCGTTCTTGTAGAAAATAAGTGTGTGTTAATGGATTTTAATTAAGAAATTAAAATAAAGATGTGATGATTGATTTTATTTATGAAAAGAATTTTAATTGACAAATTATTTTTAAAAAAAAATCAAGGAAGTAAAATAAAATTAAAATAAAAAGAAGATCACACTTACTTGATCACTGTAATATGAGAATAAAGAAGAAACAAAACCATGAGGAAAAAGTGGCACAGTGGTAGCGCTAAAGATGATTACTGTGCTAGCGGTGGCTTTGTGGAGATGATGATTGCAGTGGTTTTAAAAGCTATACAAAGCTAATAATGATTGTGACTATGATAGAAAACAAGATCTAAGATGAGAATGATAATAAAAAATAAGATCCAAGACGAGGATGATGATAGCAATGAGATTTATTGATGATAATGGCTTATGATTGATGATGAAAGGATTGTGGTTTGGTGAGAGAGTTGTGATAATAATAATGGTGATGAACTATGATAGTGGTGATAGATTCAATAGAAAAGAATGATGAATTAGTGGCTGTTATGTGAGAAATAGAATCAAAGATGGAAATTTGATGATGGTGATGGAGGTCAAGCAAGGGAATGGTGAATGAATAGGTCCCCTGGCTTGGAGATGAAGGGGCTGTTATTTGGTTTCTGATGAGGAGAAGCTGGTAGTAGTGATAATGGAGGTGAATGGTGAATGATTTTTTTTTTGTGGTTAATTATTATATAGAGAGCAAAGCAGAGAGATTTTGGGGTTAGTTAGGGTTAAACTAGTTAAGATTTTAATTGATTTATTTTGTTGAGTCAGTTAAGATTTTGATTTAATTTTTTTTCAGCTAAAATTAAATTTAAATTCAAATGTACACAAAACAAACAAAAAAATAACAACAATAATAATAATAACAATAAATTGAAAACAAAAATACGGTGTTCACACACCCTAGAATAAGTCAAAGACTCACATTTCCAAATTCAAATGGAAAATTGGTTGTGCTGAGAGAACAACTTATTGAAACCGATTTAGACACTTACTGGTGGTGAGGTCATCAAACTTTAATCTCAACCAATAGACACAGTGCATCTCAAAACATCCCTTAAAAAATGTCTTAAAAATAAACATAAATAAGATTATTATTTTTTTAGAAAAAATAGATTACATCCTTACGTGAATCGGTCTTCTTTATTTATTTAAAGTAAAGAGATTCTATATCAATGTATCACTTTTTAAAGTATCTTTCTTGTTGCGGAAGAAAAAGTGTATTTTCATCATTGCCCTTGGAAAAAAAAATTAAGAAAGAAGGAAGATTTTGATCCAATAATTCCCAAAATTGTTTGATTTTAGTTCCTACACTAAGTCTGTCCTCTTTTAGATGTTAAGTTGGCTGATAGAAAAATATGTTATCGAATCCTATATGCTTGTCCGTCATCATAAGTGACATGAAAAAACTCACTCAATAACCCATTGTATTCAATCTATTAATCTATCTTATCAAACCTAATAATTCAGTTTTCAATAATATGTTGGTATTTTGACATATGTGGTTATGAATATGATACTCCATATGCAGCCGATGGCTACCATATAAGAACTGAAAACATGATTCTTTTAATTGCCAGTTTAACATTTAATAGAGATAGACAATTGTATAGACTAAAATAAGAAAGGGATAAAAACTAATTCTATTTGCTTAAATGACATTCATTAATTTGATAAATATGTAAAAAAAATTTACAACTTTTAATATATTTCAATTAAATCCAAAATTTTGTTAATGTTTACAAAAAAAAAAAATTACGGAACAAAATCAAAGGTTGCTTGTTTTACAAATATCTATCAAAGCCGTATTTAAGTTGTTTATTTATATTTGTTCCCTCTTTTTCCTTTTTCTTTTCCCTTTTGCCGATCACTGAAGAAACGTCTCTTTCAGATGTGAAATCAACATTATATACCTTTGCTAAAAGCAATGTAGATGTTCTCGCAAAGTAAAGTGAATTGTGTAAACACGAGCTTTGTTTGAGAAATGGAGTAATAAAATAATATAATACTCATGACCTTCGATGAAATGGTGTCTTCACGAAAGCCTAGTGCAGAAATGTTTATTGCGTTTGTGCAAGACTATCAAAAGTGTACTCATGTCAAGCATGATCCCGTCGTCTCATGATTCATACCACTCGGTTATTTCCTATATATGCAATGCATTCATACCCACACACAGTAACGTCTACATCATACATCACCAGCACGCCTTCCATTAACAAGAATATTCAGCAGCCCCTGATTCAAAATTCTTGTTATAATTGAACCAGCCAGGTTACGTACCCATGCTGAAATCATTAAGTCCATGGAGATTCTAGCATGTTGGCGGATTCTCTTCATGTCCCTTTGTGTCCTTCTAAAGCTCCTCTCTTCACCACCACAAGTTGCTTCTCTGGCATCTGCTGCTGCCACAATTGCCACTGAAAGCAGTGAAGCAATCGCTCTCTTAAAGTGGAAAGCCAGCCTTGACGACCACGCTGTCTTGTCATCTTGGGCAGGTGCTAATCCATGCAAATGGCATGGAATTATATGTGATAATGAATCCAAGTCCGTCATCAGCATAAATCTTAGCAATCAAGGACTGAAAGGTACACTCCACGATCTCAGCTTCTCCTCATTCCCAAACCTCCTCAGCATAGATATATACAACAACAACTTTTATGGAACCATCCCCCCACAAATTGGTAACCTGTCCAAAGTTAATCATTTGAACTTTTCTCTAAATCTTCTTGATGGTTTCATCCCCAAAAAAAGGTGGACATTGAGCAGTTTGCAAGGGCTTGATCTTTCCTACTGTGATCATCTAATTAAATGGGCCAATCCCCTATTCCATTGCAGAGAATAATTCTATTTTAATACCCACAGGGACGTAGACGCCCATGTGAGTTCCATGTGGTGTGAGAAGAGTGATTGAGAGAGAATAATGTTGAAATTCATGGTGATAAGAGAAGAGGAAGCAAATAATTGAGAGAATATTAGAATGTGAAATTTTATTAATGATGAAAATGTTAGCCAATACAGGTGTAAGCTTCCTTATATAGAGTAAGGAGCATAACAAACTGCTAACTAGTATCTAACTAACTAAACTAACTTAAACTAATTTCAAATTACAATCATATCCTCCAACACCCCCCGACAAGTTAGAAGATACGTACTTTTCGTATTTCCAACTTAGGATGAAAATGTAATACAACTCAAATGGAAAAATACAATGTAATAAGAAAATACAAAGCAATCATATGAACGCAAAATGGTGGTGGTACCTAATTCTAACTTAACGTCTCCACGTCACTCGTTACAAAGCAAGATCCAAATGTATCAAGCAAGGTGCCTAGTTCCTTTTTGATGTCTCCACGGCGCTCGTTGCAATAACAATCATCAATAGTCCCAAAACGGAACATCATCAACAAATGTTTAACCACTCAAGTAGAAGCGAAACATTCTCTAGCTTAACCACTTGGCAGAAGCAACCAATTCCAATATGGAAACGATATCATGCGCTTAACCACCTTGAATAGCAGTGCCAGCTGTATCTGTTTGGGTGGATGATTAACTGTATCTGATTCCTCTGCACCAGCTTCATCTGCCGTAGCTGGTTTCATTAGAAAAACCTTCTCTAATCCTGCATCAATCACGCTTGAAGAAGAGAACTTCCTTCCATGGAGGAATCAAGCACTACACGCCATCAAGGCACACAAACTCTTAGGATATTTGAGCAAAGAGAATGTTCCTGATAAGTACCAAATTGAGTAAGATAAAGCTCAGAGAACAAAGAGTCTCGAGTATCAAGAATGGGAGATACTTCATCTACTTTTTCGATCTACTTGTAATATCAATGATACTTTCAAAATGTGGCACAAAGATTAGCACATGCTTCTCATAAAGTTGTTCATCAAATATTATCTGAATGTAACATAGTATTTCAAGTATATCAAGCCTTTCTTCAATACAGAGCCATAATTAATATCAAAACTGGTAGTAGAAATCCAAGCATTACGGAAAAGAATTCCTTTACATTGCCATTATAAAATGCCTTCAATCCCGTGGAATAAATAAGTCGCAGACTCACATTTCCATATTCAGATGGAAATCTGGTTGTGCTGAGAGAACATCTTATTGAAATCGGTTAATGACTTTTAGACACTTGGGGTGAGGTCATCAAACTTTAATCTCAACCAATATATACAGGACATCTCAAAATATCTCTTAAAAGATGTCCTAAAAATAAATATAAATAATAATATTATTTTTTAAGTAAAAATAGACTACATCCTTATCTGGGTCGGTCTTCTTTATTTATTTAAAGTAAATGATTCTATATCCAAGTATCACTTTTTTTTAAGGTATTTTCATGTTGCTGAAGAAAAGTTACATTTCATCTTGGCCCTTGAAACAAAATTAACAAAGAAGGAAGATTTTGATCCAATAATTCCCAAAATCGTTTGGTTTTAGTTCCTACCGTTGGTCTATCATCTTTTAGATGCTAAGCTAGTTAATAGAAAGACATGTTATGCAATCCTATATGATAGTCAATCATCGTATATGACATAAAAAAAATATCCAATAACCTGTTATATTCAATCCATTAACTCATCTTATCAAAGCTAATAACTCAGTTTTCAATAATATAGCAGTATTTTGACATATATGGTTATGAATATGATATTATATGACTGGTGGCTGCCATATAAGAATTGGAAACATGATTCTTTTATTCCTCAACATAATATTTAACGGAAATAGATAATCATAAAGACAAAAATTCGAAAAGGAAATAAGGTAACCATATTTACTGATATAATATTCTTTAATTGAATAAATGTGTACAAATTTTTACAACTTTTAGTTTATTTCAATTAAATTCAAAGTTTTGGTCATGTTTAAATCCAAACTCGCTTGTTTTTCAAATATCTATCAAAGCCATATTTAAGCTGTTTATTTATACTTGTTCCCTCTTTTCTTTTCTTTTTTTTCCTTTTGCCAATCACTGAATAAACGTCTCTTTCAGATGTGAAATCGACATTATATACCTTTGCTAAAAGCAAGGTAGATATTTTCGCAAAGTAATGTGAATTGTGAAAAACACGAGCTTTGTTGGAGAAATGGAGTAATAAAATAATATAATACTTATGACCTTTGAAGAAATGGTGTCTTCGCGAAAGCTTAGCGCAGAAACGTTTATTGCGTTAGTGCAAGACTTTCGAAAGTGTACTCAAGTCAACCATGATCCATCGTCTCATGATTATGATTCATACCACTCGGTTATTTCCTATATATGCAATGCATTCATGTCTACACGCAGAACATCTACATCATACATCACCAGCACGCCTTCCATTAACAAGAATATTCAGCAGCCCCTGATTCAAAATTCTTGTTATACTTGAACCAGCCAGCCTACGTACCCGTGTCTGAAATCATTCAGTCCATGGAGATTCTAGAATGTTGGCGGATTCTCTTCATGTCCCTTTTTGTCCTTCTAAAGCTCCTCTCTTCACCACCACAAGTTGCTTCTTTGGCATCTGCTGCTGCCACAATTGCCACTGAAAACAGTGAAGCAAGTGCTCTCTTAAAGTGGAAAGCCAGCCTTAACAACCACACAGTCTTGTCATCCTGGGCAGGTACTAATCCATGCAAATGGCAAGGAATTATATGTGATGATGAATCCAAGTCCATCACCAGCATAAATCTTAGAAATCAAGGACTGAAAGGTACACTCCACAATCTCAGCTTCTCCTCATTCCCTAACCTCCTCAGCATAGATATATACAACAACAGCTTTTATGGAACCATCCCCCCACAAATTGGTAACCTGTCCAAAGTTAATCATTTGAACTTTTCTCTAAATCATCTTGATGGTTTCATCCCCAAAGAAATGTGGACATTGAGCAGTTTGCAAGGGCTTGATCTTTCCAGCTGTGATCATCTAAGTGGGTCAGTCCCCGATTCCATTGCAAACTTGGCCAACCTGTCATATCTGGATTTATCAGGCAACAATCTGTCTGGCATCGTTCCTCCTCAGATTGGAAAACTCGACAACCTTAAGTATCTTGGTCTTGCACATAATAGCCTTTCTGGTTTCATTCCCCGTGAAGCCGGAATGTTGAAAAACCTTCAAGTATTTGATTTGATGCTAAACACTCTCTCTGGTCCTATCCCTTCCACAATTGGTAACCTGAGCAATTTACTTGTTTTTTCCCTTTCTAATAATACCTTCTCTGGGCCAATCCCACCCTTTGTGTGGAACCTGTCTAGCTTGTCCTGGCTATTTCTTGATGGAAATGATTTTTCTGGAGAAATACCAGCTTCCATAGATGATAACTTGCCCAATTTGGAGCAACTTTATCTTGATTCCAACTACCTTTCTGGGTCAATTCCGCCTACCATTGGAAACATGACAAAGTTCACCAGCTTATTGCTGCGCTTTAACAGTTTTTCTGGATCAATTCCTTCCTCTATAGGTAATCTGATTAATTTGGATCAACTCGCTCTCCAACATAATGATCTCTCTGGGCCAATTCCTGACGCAATTGGAAAGTTGAACAGGCTTTCCGTCCTAGAATTGGCCTCCAACAGATTCAACGGCAGCATTCTACAAGTCATGAATAACATTACCAACTTGATTTTCTTTATGGTATTCCAGAATGATTTCACTGGCCACTTGCCACCTCAAATCTGCCAAGGTGGGTCACTACAGCAGTTCAGTGCTCATGACAACCGTTTTACTGGTCCTGTACCAAGAAGCTTGAAGACCTGCTCTAGTCTTGAGAGACTCAGGTTAGAGGGAAACCAATTGGAAGGAGACATAGCACAAGCTTTTGGCATATATCCGAACTTGAAATATATTGATCTGAGTGGCAATAAATTTCATGGCCAAATTTCACCAAATTGGGGGAAGTGCCAGAGTCTTGAAAACTTGATCTTATCTGGCAATAATGTCTCTGGTGGTATATCAAAGCAGCTTGTTGAGGCCACCAAGCTAGGCAGGCTTCACCTTTCTTCAAACCAATTGGTTGGAAAGGTTCCAAAAGAAATTGGGAACCTGAAAAACTTAATTGAGCTCAACATCAGCAACAACCATCTTTCAGGGAACATTCCCACAGAAATAGGATCATTGAACAATCTCGAACACCTGGATCTAGCAGGAAATGAGTTGATTGGCAACATACCAAGACAAGTTGCGGGGCAACACAAATTATTGGAATTGAACTTGAGCAACAACAAACTAGAGGGAAGCATCCCCTCTGAGTTTGGCCAATCACAATCTCTTTATTCTCTTGATCTTAGTGGCAACTTGTTGAATGGAACAATACCGTCAGTGCTTGGACAGTTGAGGCAGTTGCAATCTCTGAACCTTGCACGCAATAATCTTTCTGGCACAATCCCATCCAGTTTTGATGGCATGTCAAGCTTAACTTCTGTCAACATATCATACAACCAGCTACAAGGGCCGCTTCCAAACAATCAAGCCTTTCTTAACGCTTCAATTGAATCATTGAAAAATAACAAGGACTTGTGTGGTAATGTCACTGGCTTGAGGCCATGCACAACAAACCGTAGCCGAAAGAGTCACAAGGCCATCCTATTGGTATTATTTCTTATCTTAGGGGCACTAGTACTTGTACTTTGTGGGGTGGGTGTTTCAATGTATATTCTTTGTAGAAGGGAAAGAAAGGAAGAAGTCCCAGCCAAAGAGGCACAATCAGAAGAACACTTTTCCATATGGAGCCATGATGGAAAAATGTTGTTTGAGAATATCATTGAAGCTACCAAGAATTTTGATGACAAATATCTTATTGGTTTGGGAGGGCAAGGATCCGTTTACAAGGCTGAGTTACCTTCAGGTATGGTTGTTGCTGTGAAGAAACTTCATATGGAAACAGATGGGGAGGAGAAGACCAATTTGAAAGCATTTGAAAGTGAAATTAGAGCATTGACAGAAATCAGGCACCGCAACATCATCAAGCTGTATGGATATTGCCAGCATTCACGGTTCTCATTTTTGGTTTATAAGTTCTTGGATGGGGGCAGTTTGGATCAAGTATTAATCAATGAAACACAGGCAATTGCATTTGATTGGGAGAAGAGGGTGAATGTTGTTAAAGGTGTGGCTAATGCTTTATCATATATGCATCATGATTGCACACCTCCCATAGTTCATCGTGACATATCAAGCAAGAATGTTCTTTTGGATTCAGAATATGAAGCTCATGTCTCTGACTTTGGGACAGCTAAGTTTCTGAAGCCTGGTTCAACTTGGACCACACTTGCAGTCACATATGGGTATGCAGCTCCAGGTTAGTCCATTTACCCTTTGCATTTATAAATGAAAATGATCACAATATTACAGTTTATCATACCACTTTTTGTGTTAGAAGCACACTAATCCCGAGGCGAAAATTGGAGAATGCAAAAGTGAAGCAAACAAGCAAATTGATGTGCTAATATCAACATCCATTTCGAAACTACAAGTCACTAAACTTGCTTTTTATAGCCAAATCATTACATTGCCTTATGTACGTACAACTTGAAGGCTTTAATTTATTGCAGAGTTTGCCCAGACTATGGAAGTGACTGAGAAGTGTGATGTTTATAGCTTTGGAGTGCTTTGTATGGAGATCCTCATGGGAAAGCATCCGGCAGATCTCATCACCTCATTGTTGTCATCATCAATAGCATCAACGACTTACAATTTGCTATTGGTTGATGTTATAGACCAAAGGCCTCCTCATCCTGAGGATTCAGTTGCTGGGGGTATCATCTTGATTGCAAAGTTGGCACTTGGTTGCTTGAGTCAAAGTCCACATTCTCGCCCAACCATGGATCAAGTATCTAAAGAGCTTATGATGGGAAAGTCACCTTTGGCAGAACAGTTTCCTATGATCAAACTTGGACAACTGCACTGAAACAGTGAATTACTTAATTAGCAGTGTGTTTGTATCGTAAGCTTGTTTAATTTGTCGCTGTATGTGTCATGTATAAGTTACGTTCTTCGATTATGTTTTCACCAGCAAAGGGTAGGTTGGTTTTTGATCCGGGGCAGTCATCTACCTTTTAAGTTAATTTGTAGGTGACTAGTAGAAATGTGTGCTGTTTCAAGTCAAGAGATAAGGTTGTTGTGTGAGCAAGCAGATGTACAAATTACTGTGTTGAATAAAAAGTAGAGCAAGTCTCTGCTAGGTTTTCAATTAGTCCAGATACAAAAAGTACTTTTCAATATTATTTGTAAAAAGAAAAAGAGACTAATTTATGAATGGACTCAATTACTAATTTTTTTGGCACAAGGACTCAATTATTAATTTGTTCCCAGAAAGTACAAAAGCAAGTCTGATTAGGAAAATTAGGAGATATTTAGATTGGGTCTCTAATTTTCAGTTTTTATTTTTAATTTTTTAAATTTTATGAAAAAATATTAAAAATAAAAAATAAAAAATAAAATTTTTATTAAAAATTAAAAAAATAAAAAATTATAATTTTTATAATTTTAAATATTTTATTTATAAAATTTAAAAAAATTTAAAACTGAAAATTCAAACTAAATATATCTTAAATTTCTTTGATAAAATAGAGTTTTTAATCACTTAATTTATTTTTATTTTGTATTTTTATTTGATCTCCTTTTGTTATCAAGTCAAGAGATAAGGATGTTGTGTCAGCAAGCATATGTACAATTTGTTGTTTTGGATAAAAAGTACAGCAAAGTCATTTCTAGCTTTTCGATTAGTCCAGATACAAAAGTACTTTTCGATATTATTTGTAAAAAGAAAAAGAGGCTAATTTATGAATGGACTCAATTATTAATTTTTTTGGTACAAGGACTCAATTATTAATTTGTTCTCAGAAAGTACAAGGAAAGCTATGTAGATCCCAGCTAAAAGCAAGTCTGATTAGGAAAATTAAATTTCTTTGGCAAACAATTTTACTATTCTAATATTAAATTTTCTTAAATATTTAAATACTCTAGTTATAAAAAATATAGATTTTACTATTAACTTTTTTCCTAACTTATTCTCTCATTATTATCCTTCTCATACCTATATAAGACCTATATGGGTGTCCATATGCATGATTGTTGAGATGAAATTTTCCTTTGGCAAAATAGAGACTTTAATCTCTTAATTTATTTTTATTTTAGTCTCCTGGTGTTTTGATCACCTAACTATTCTTCAAAGAAACTTGTTCATTAATTTCAGTCAGCTCAATCTTCTTAACTTACATGTAACCTTTAACTTGATGGAAGGACATTACAAATATGAGAATGCTTTGCTAGATTCTATGATAGCAAGATGCATTCAACTTGATGGTAATTAGTTATGAGAAAATTAATTATGAGAACAAAATGAAAAGAAAATTAGTAATTAGGAGACCAAAACAAATAGAGAAAATTACCAAAACAAATTGAAAATTAGCTAAAGAATCAAAATAAAAATAATAAGTTAAGGGATTAAAATATCAATTTTGCCTAAAATTTTTACTAAATTTGAATTATTTTTTCTTCACTGTATTTAATTAATTTATTTTTAATTGAAAATAGAAGAATATAGTATAACTATGATTTTTTTAAAAAAAGATTATCATCTAGGAAAATTTACTTTTGCACAATCTTAATTTTTAGGAAGTGATTTTTTATATGCTTATTTTTAATTTTTTAAACCTATTTTAATATCTATTACATAAAAATAACTTAACAATTTTTTGTTATGACCAAAAACAATATTTTTTATGTATAAATTGAAATACAGAACAAATTGAAATTTTTTTTAGTTTTTGTTCTACTTTTGATTCTATTCGTTAGACAGGTTTTTTTGAAATTTTTTTTTTAAGTAAACACCTAAATTGATTATTGACAATTTTATTTATGGACAAATTGGTCCCTAATAAAAAAATATTAGTGTTAAGATATCTTCCAATTATAAAAATAGAACACTATAGATCCTTGACAATTTTATTAATAGATAAATTAGCTCCTCACAAAAAATATTATTATTGAGATCCCTTATAATAGTAAAAATAGGACACCATAGGTCCTTAATATTTTCATTTTAATAAACAAATTGGTCCCTAACAAAAAAAATTAGTGTTAAGATCTCTCACGATTATAAAAATAAAATCTTATTGTATTATTTTGTAATATGCAATAATTATGTTCTTTTAGAGAAATGATTATAAATTTATAATATTAATAGCATAATGTCTGAAAATAAGTTAATGATAAAACATAAAAAATTCAATTCCATATCATATTCCTTTCTTAGAATAGTAAATTGTGGGCCAATTATTTTATTCTTGATAATGGTTACCGCTAAATATTAGAATGTTTAGAAGAGGAATTTACAAAAATGAAAAGTAAAAATAAAAAAGGATTAATAATTAAAATTTACATCTGCATTTAATATTTTTCAGGTGAGTCAAAGGCCTATATGTCTTATTTTTACAATTATAAGGGATTTTAACACTAATTTTTATTATCAGATACCTATAATATTCTATTTTTATAATTGTAAAAAATTTTAATACTAACATATTTTCTTTTGGTGTGACTAATAATTTTTTTTTATCATGAACTAATTTGTTTATTACTCACAGTTTTCCGAATGGCCTCAGTGGAAGGTGTATCAAAGAGTAAAAAAGATTCCGTCTTTATTTGGGCCAGTCTTCTCTCTTTTGGACTATCTTTCTTTGTCTTTTTCAATCACTAAATAAACGTACCCATCACATGTGAAGTCCACAGACCATGCTTACCTTTGCTAAAACAATGCTAAATTTTCCTAAAAGCGATGTGAATGGTGAAAAGCATGAGTCACAAAATGGATTAATTAGATATCACGACCTTTGAAGAAGAAGGTGTCTTCAGGAAAACCAGCCTTGTGAATTGTTTATTGGCAAATGATAATAAACAGTTCGAAAGCTTGTTTACTCTGTCACTGGATGTACCATGTATAAGTTACCTTATTCGATTATGTTTTCAACGCCTGCTAAGGGTAGGTAGGTTTTTTTATCCGGGGCAGTCATCTACCTTTAAGTTAATTCGCAGGTGACTAGTAGAAAAATGTGCTGTTTCAAGTCAAGAGATAGGGTTGCTGGGTCAAGAAGCATATGTGCAAATTACTGTTTTGTGTAAAAAGTAGAGCAAAGTCGTTGTTTGCTTTTCGGTTAGTTCAGATACAAAAAGTACCTTTCGATATTATTTGTAAAAAGAAAAAGAGACTAATTCATGAATGGACTCAATTTATTAATTTGTTCCCATAAAGTAGAAGGAAAGATATGTAGATTCTAGCTAAAAGTAAATTTGATTAGGCAAATTAAATTTCTTTGGCAAAATAGAGCTTTTAATCTCTTAATTTATTTTTATTTTGGTCTTCTTTTGTTTTGATAGGCTAATTAGGGAGAGGCTATTGTCACTCTCATTTGCTTGTTATCACTTCTTATTAATTATATTCATTTGTACTTTTCCTAAATAACCCTTAAGCTTATTTTAATAATTAGTCTTTTGGTTATTTTACTAAATTAAAAATTATGTATTGAAATTTTAGCTATCTATTATAACTACCTATTTGTTATTTTTATTTGTAATATTCGTAAATGCATTTAATTTAAAATTTATTTATTTTTGTAATTATTGCTACTATGATATTTTTAGTTTATATTTAATAATTATATTCCTTAATATTAAACATAAAATGTAACTATAAATAAATCTCTACAATAACACAAAAACTTCTAAATTAAATATAATATTTAACTTGAATTAAAAAGTATAGTGAAATAAAATTCAAATAACTTGAAAATTTAATTAGATATAAAATATAAATAAAACACATGAATCACAAAGGTGATGCATAATGAGCTCTTTAAGGTGGCATTTATTTACTATCATAGTGGAGACAAAGACATAAAAAATCCTGTCTCTGTATCATGCTTGGTTGTGGAATACAAGACATGATAATTGTCTCCGTATTTTGTTTGGCAACACGGGGATAGTACAACAAATACATAATAAAAAACATATATACTCTTGCTGGACCACCATTGACTACCGCCGAAGCCGTTAACTAGCGTTGACTTTCAGTTAACTTACGTTGACCGACATTGACCAATGGTTGACCGGTAACCTAACTACCACCAAAGGTTGCAGCCAAGGGGTATTATTGGAAAAAAATATTAAATTTCTCTCTTCGTATCTTATTGCCACTTTTTGGAGAGACAAAAATACAGAAAATTTTTGTCTCTAAACTAGAAAAATTTTCTGTTCCCATACCCTCTCTCTACCACCAAACATAATATTGAGACACACTGCCCTTGTATGTGTGTCTCAGGACACAAACACAAACGCAGCCTAAGAGCAATTTTTATAAATAGCAATATATTTTCCAAAGATAAAATAAAATCTAAAAGATGGGAAAGCCAACATGAAGAAGACTTTTTATTTTTTCACATGAACTAGACGAAGATCATTACTATTTACTAATAATTATCAAAACAAACAATAGAATTGATAAAGATAGGAAACCAACTTCATGTTATATTTGTGGTTTCAAATATGTAATGCTAGAAAGCCTCTATTTTAATTTTGTATTTTAATTATTTTATATGCATTTATACCTTTCACAACAAATCAATGTTAAGAATAGAAAGAATAAGGTGAATTTGCCTCAGAACTATAGTAATAGTGAAAAGTAGCATGAGGAACAAATTATGAACCAAGATGAATTGAAAATTTTCATAACAATTTTTGAAATAAATTAAAATAAATTTTAAATTAAAAAATTTAGAAATTTAGAAATTTCACAGATAAAAATAATAAATAAGGAGAAATAATTATTAGAATTCTAATATACAGTTAATAATTTAATTTTGTAAACAAACAAATCACTAATTATTAAAATAAACTTAAAGACATTTTAGAAAAAGTGCAAGCAGTTATAATTAATGAGTAGTGATAATATACAAATAGGAGTGGCACTCACCTAACTATTCTTCAAAGTAACTTAGTTGTTAATTTCAGTCAGCTCAATCTTCTTACACTAATCTTTAACTTAACGGAATGACATACCATATTTGAGAATGTTTTGCTTGATTCTATAATAGCAAGATGTATTTAACTTGACGGTAATTAGTAATGAGAAAATTAATTATGAGAACAAAATGAAAAGAAAATTAGTAATTAGGAGACCAAAACAAATAGAAGATTAGCTAAAGATCCAAAATGAAAAAAAAACAAAGTTAAGGGATTAAAACATCAATTTCTCCTAAATGTTTTACTAAATTTTAATTATTTTTTATTCACAGGATTTAATTAAGTTATTTTTAATTGAAAATAGAAGAATATAGTATAACTACGATTTACATTTTAAAAAAATATTATCATGTAGGAAAAATTACTTTTGTACAATCTTAATTTTTAGGAAGTGGTTTTTTATGTGCTTATTTTTAATATTTCAAAGCTATTTTAATATCTATTACATCAAAATAACTTAACAAATTTTTTGTTCTGACAAAAAAAGACTTTTATGTATAAATTGAAATATAGAACAACAACTTTTTTCTGCTGATAGTTCGTTTTTGTTCAACTTTTGATTTTATTCTTGAGACAGGTTTTTTTTTTAAAGAAAATTCCAAATAGGCCCTTGGGATATGTCTATTTGTTCAATAAATGAAACCTAGATCAATATTTTGTGAGAAAATTAAAGCTTTATCTTTTGGGCTATCTTTATTTGTCTTTTTCAATCACTATATAAACCTATCCATTACATGCGAACCCTATGCTTACCTTTGCTAAAGCAATGCTGAATTTTCCTCAAAGCGACGTGAATTGTGAAAGACATGAGCTCTGTTTCAGAAAATGGAGTAATTAGATATCACGACCTTGAAGAAGAAGGTATCTTCACGACCTGGAAAATGAAAATAAACAGTTCGCGTTGAAATTCATACTTCATGCACGAATGACCTTGTTAACTCAAATTATCTCTCCATGTCATTCTCTCTTCTATATTTTGTTGCATTTAGCGTTTATTCTATTACCAATAGCAATACTTATTATTTCACATAAATGTGTTAGCCAAAACTTTCGCGACAAATTTGTGGATCATCATAATAGCAAGGCTCTTAAGCATTCTACTTGGAGCAAAATAGCAATACTAAATTATCTCACATTGGCCTTTGTGCAAGACTTCCAAAAGTGTGTTCGTGCTACCGCTCGGGGTTATATTAATTTCCATATTCATCTCCACACAACTTCTAACATCGTCACCAAATCATCCATTATATTCTCGAACCTTGCAAACCCATTTCTGAAAAGATCAAGTCCATGGAGATTCTGTAGAGTAAGGAGGCACATACTCTTTATAAATATCAATCCTTTATTTTGATACAAAAGCACAAGACCACTTGTGCACCAATCTTTGACTATGCACACTAGAACACTCACTTGTCACAACTCCACTCACGGAGCACTTCACTGACACACTGTAACCGTGCACACTTCAGAAGGCACTTTTACTCTCAATACAGATGCACTCTTTTTTTTTTTTTCGATGTAAATACACATGCACTCTATCAATGCACGCAAGAGCACTTGATCACTCACTGCTGAAGCACACTTCCTCACTCTTTCTCACTATTACACATTACAATGTTACAATGCCTATGTATAGGCTTTCCATGTCGGTTCAGAACACCGACTTTCGGTAGCTAGAAGCATCTAGCACAACACATTTCTAGTAGCTTCTATTGCTTTTGTTTATTAAAATATTAGTGTGGAAAATTTTAGAATTTTTCAAATCTTTCCCAGAGTAACATGTTAATACTATATATTTCTAGAAAGATTTAGTGTTGATTTTAGTCCTTGGCCTTGTCACCAATGCATGTTACTGCTAGTGACGGATTTAGAAAATTTTAATATTAAAGGTAAAAATAATACATCATTATAAAAAATGAGTAAAATATATTATATTTTATTATTTTATCTCATTTGAAATTAATGCGGAGTCAAACTTAACCAAATTATGAGGACAAAAATATATTATATCTATCTAATTACTAAGAAAAATTAAAATTTTCCCCCATTTTGCCCAATTTCGGTCCGTCCCTGGTTGCTGCTACTTTGGCATATGTTGCTGCCACAATTAATAAAACATTTCATGATGAAGTGGCTGCAACTGATGAAAACAGCGTGATAGGAATAACTAAATCACTTAGCTATTAAACCAGTTAGTTTTACTGAATTAGTTTAGTTTGTTATTGTAATTAGATCACATGTTGAAATACACTTGTATATATATGGAACAACTCCGTAACTCTTCATTCAATTCATTCAACACACATATACAACCAAAGGCTCATGCTCTCACGCACTCTCTCAAACTCTCTTTTCTATTTTTGTGTGATCATACTGAAGGTATCAGAGCCTTTGATCCATGGACCCTAAAATCGTAACACCTTCCGCATCAAATCCTCCAATGGCAACCTTTGTAGCAAAGACATTCACAAGCCCTCTGCTCATCAAGCTTGATCTCAACCGAGGATCACATAGAGGTAATCTTAGATGGGTTAAATGAAGACTATAGTTCAATGATCACCAATGTACTCTCTGTTGGGCTCAGAGACTGATTCACAGTGTAATTAAATGATGTCAATGAGTAACAAGAATAATCAGATAGAATTAAATCTACCAATCGACGCAGCGCAACGAAATAAGTGTCCGTAATGAATAGTAAATTTTTTCTTTGGTGGGGCATGCTGGTCACTATTCACGAAATAGTACTATTCGTGAAATAGTACTATTCATGTAACAATACTATTAACAAATACCGGAAGAAAGAAAACTTGCACACCGATTTTTAACGTGGAAACCCCCAAATATCGGAGGAAAAACCACGGGACAAGCTCCGAAAAATATTCTACTATATTCAGGATAATTACAAAATATCCTTTCCACACTCTCCAACCAAAAAATGTAAATATAGTGTATCCCCAGTGAGAACCCTCCTATTCAAACACTACAATTTTGCAATACCAAGGAGTAATAAAGATGATGACCAAAATATCCCAAGTGTATATACCCACAACCTACACTCTCAGGGATTTATTCACACTTTCTATTTTTCTCTCTCTCACTCTCAGAGAATAATTCTCTCTCTCACTTGCAGCTGTTATTGTTCGCTGCTTGTTGTGTTTTCTGAACTGAAGTGCTCCTCTATTTATAGAAGCAACGCACAGTCTAAATACGATCTGTGTGTTGCGGCCACGGAAGGGAAAATGAACGTATACAGCTGTTGCACAAAATTTTCAATTAGTGCATAGTAATTTTACTGTGCATACGCGGAAAAATCGTTCATCTCCCCCGTTTTCTTCAAATTTTTCAGTAGTGAACGGGGCCATGGCCGGACCTCACACTCTCAAGATCTGAACCTTTTACAATTGATGAGCTAGAAGCCCTTATCATTGCACAAGAAGATCTTATTGAAAGATTTAGAAAATCTGATGTAAATCTTATTCAAGCTAATATGGCTCAAATGTCAATTCAAGATTCAAAGAATGGTCAACATCAATAAGATTTTGGTAGAGGCTATGGAGGAAAAAGGGGTAGAAGTTGGTTTTCTAAGGGGCTATACTTTCTGGCAGAATAGCAATAGAACTCAGTGCCAACTATGTGGTAAGGTTGGTCATGTAGTGTGGAACTATTTTCACAGGTTCGATCAAGGGTTTCAAAACCCCAATAGAATGGCTGCAAACTCCCCTGCACCCTCTTCAGCATCTTTTCACAACCCCAAGGCCTACCTAGCAACACCCTCCACTATAGTTGATGAGTCCTGGTACCCGGACACAGGAACCTCTCACCACCTCACTTATGACCACACCAATCTGCTTACAGGCTATGAGTTTGATGGGCCAGAACATGTGCAAATTGGGAATGGAGCAGATATTTGCATTAAAAATATTGGCAGTTCAACATTACATTCTGCATCCTCTAATTCTCTCTTTAAGCTGAATGATAGGTGACAGGAATAACTGATTCAGTTATTCTTATCACCTATCACAGTGAAGCAAGCTCCTTGTCATCATGGGCATGCAGCAGATGGCTAGGGATTCATTGTAATGAATCCATGTACAATGAATCCATGTCCATCACAAGCATAAATCTTCCAAATCGTGGACTGTACGGTACACTTCACACTTTGAGCTTCTCCTCACTCCCCAACCTGCTCAGCGTAGATATCTAAAACAACTCCATTTATGGACCCATCCCCCCACAAATTGGGAACCTGTCTAGACTTGGTTGTGCTGAGAGAATATCTCATTTGTGCTCAGAACAACGCCTTTTACGTTTCTATATGATGAACGATAATTCAGTTACTAATTGACAGGGTTAGTTGATTAGATTAGGTTCAGGTTAACTTTATAAATCAAAATTTTTATACAAACCAATACTACACTTCCTTAATTAATGAATAATTAACTAAGTCAAGGAGGCCGGCTGCTTAATACTACCCTTAAGACAATACGAATCAACGTAAAATTGATATGATAAATTCATTCTGCTTGTAAGTAATTTTCCATAAATATATGTTGCATATGATATGAAGGCTCCCGTCTTCATGTTATGTATACTAACTATATTTATATTGCAGTGGTTCTACAAAGTCATCTGTTACAATTAGGCTGTCCTCAGCAAAAATAATCCTCGGAAGTAATATAAGCTAGCTCCAGTTATGGCTTCATTCTCCTCTAGAGGACCCAGTTTGATTCAGCCATCAATGCTCAAGGTCTACACTTATTATTAATTATAAACTACATAGTCTCAATGTCCCATATCCTTATACATGCTGTTATGATTTTTTGGTCATTGGTTTTGTTTTGGCTTGAGTTTCACCCGACGTAACTACGCCAAGAGTGAACATACTTGCTACCTATTCACAAGGCGCAACTGCATGTACCCTACAACAAGACTCTCGTCGAGGGTTTCCATTCAATGTACTGCAAGGAACTTCTTCGCTGGCATTGCTGGAAACACTTTATCCTAATTGGAGTCGCGCAGCTATTAAATCTGTAATCATGACCATCGGTAATAATATATATAAAATTATGATCACTGTACATGATATTTTTAAAGTTTAACTGATATGCAAGATATTATAATTTCATTTAATTTTTAATTAGATTACTATAGTTTAAAAATTTATAATTAGGTCTGTTGAAAATTAAAACTAAGCATTGAATGCCTAAGCAAGCTTGGAAACTTAGCATTAATTGTGATGTTGCTACAAAGTTGAAAAACTTGGCTTAGCATTTAATAAGTTGTATGTGTTTAGTCAATGATATAGTTAATGGTTTTGTTTCTTTCTAAATAATTGTAGCCTATAAAAGGCTTGTACTCCATATAGCTGTTAGTGTGGCAAGTTAGTGTAAGAATACATTGTTGTGAGCTTAAGTGTGAGAAGTTAAAAAAAAAAAGTGTTAAGATTGTGTGCGTAGTTATAAGATTAGTGAATTGCTTAAAGTTTCATAGTATTCCTCTTCCTCTTTAAGCTCCCGTTGTTACAAAATTTGTGAGTGATTGTGTGAATATGATATCATATTGGTATCAGAGCTGGTTAAATCCAGCGCCAAATTTTAGAGAAATTGTGAGAAACATGAGCGGTCTCTTATAATTAATTTTTCTAGAGTCAGTAACGGTTTCACATGAATGTGAATCAAGAGATTGGCTTGAATTGAAAGGCTTTCCAACTAGCCATTATACCTGAGATTGCGAGAAGTCCTTCCTCTTCTTTGGAGCTTGTTCTTGGTCCCCAGGGAAATGGGGTGACAAAGAGCAGCTTGCTTCTCCAATGGATCATTGCTCGACTCGATGGGTAACTTCTAGTGGTTTGCCGGGGAAGCTCTTGTTTTTCTTTCAGGAGTTGGTTGGTGGCATGGACACCTAGCCCTTTCTTATTTTTAGTATTTGTTTGCTGGCACAAGTAGTAGATTCATTCTCCACTCCAAAGAGTGCATGTAGAATCTGAAAGGTGGGATTCCCGGTTGATTGGATGCTTCCGTTAGAGCTTCTTCCCCTCCTATCATTTAAAGGCACCTAGCTTACAATTACTAGTGAAAGAGTGCCAATTGACCCAACTAGCGAATCTGTTTACTGAGTCGGCTTAGCACGGGAGCTTAAGGTAGAGGGAACAATTACAATATTGTTTGGTCTGGTCCCAAATTAGATGGGAAACTTGATTATTATTATTAGTAGGAGACTTTAATGTGCACCTATTTAAAAACTCACAATATTTGGAGCTTTGTTAAACAAGGCATTCAAGAAGGAGCAGATCAAGTAACTCAAAGGAGAGACCAATTGGGCTGTCACAAATCCATCAAGGTGTAAATTATTTGGTGTTTGGCAAAATTGCAAATGCCAAAACTACCAAGGAAGCATGGGATACTCTAAAGCTGTCTTACGAAGATGTAGAGAAGGGGCAAAAATCCAAATTACAGTCTTTGCGCAAAGAATATCAAAGGTATGAAATGTCCAGTGTAGAAACTGTTGAACAATATTTTTCTCGTGTCTTTGACCTTGTCAATAAGATGAAAGTGTATGGGAAAATATTGAAGAGAGCAAGGTGATTGAGAAAATTCTCCGCACTATGCCAATCAAGTTTGACCATGTGATGACTACAATAATTGAGTCACATGACATAGACAAAATGACAATTGCAGAATTGGAAGGAAGCATAAAAAGTCATGTTAGCAGGATCTTAGAGAAGACAAAAAAATCAGCAGAAGAAGCCTAAAGAGTCAAGTGAATTTGAACAGATTTGCTGAATCAAGTCATGGAGGAGAAGAAAGAAGTTAGGAAACTTTAGAGACAGAGGCAGAGGCAAAGGAAATTTTAGAGAAAGAGGCAATAATTTCATACCACATAATCAAGGAAGAGGAGGAAATAATTTTGGGCTTGCTAATCGAGCAAGGGGAGGAGGTAATTTTTATCAAAAAAGAACAAATTCTTATTGTTTTTAGTGCGAAAAATTTGGGCATAGAGCTATAGATTGCAAATATAGACCAATGATTCAAAGCAGTAACACTCAAACAAATGTTGTCAAAAACCAATGTCAGGTTATTGGTCAAAATTCTAATCCACAAAGTCTATTTTTGGTAAGCAATTCTTTTGAGGTTGAAGAAAATATATGAAATTTAGATTCTGGTTGTAGCAATCATATGTGTGGGAAAAAGGAGTTATTGTCTTCACTGGATGAAACTGTAAAATCATTTGTGGAATTTGGCAACAAATAAAATATTCCAATTTTGGGAAAAAGTCGGATAAAAATAAAATTGAAAGATGGTTCTCATAATTTCATTTCTGATGTGTTTTATGCTCCTGGTCTTCATCACAATTTATTGAGTTGGGGACAGTTGTTAGATAAAGGCTATAATATTCAAATTTATGAAGGATTTTGCACAATATTTGACAAGAATGAAAGATTTATAGCCAAGGTAAAAATGACTCGGAATAGACTTATCCCATTAAAAATTCAACGTGAAAAACTTTCTTGCTTGAGTTCAGTGATATCTAATGATAACTGGTTATGACATATGCATTTGGACATTATCATTTTCTAGATTAAATTATCTGCCAAGAAAAAAACTTCTTTCTGATTTGCCGTCTGTTCAAATTCCTAATTGTTTTTGTGAGACTTATTAGTTAGGAAAGAAGCACAGAGAATCATTTCTTGTTGGAAAATCTTGGAGAGCAAAAAGGTTGTTGGAGGTTGTGCATTCAGATCTATGCACTATTGATGTTCCATTACATAATGGAAGTAGGTATTTCATTACTTTTATTGATGACTTTAGCAGAAAGACTTGGGTGTATATTTTGAAGCACAAATCGGAAGCATGTGATGTTTTCAAGCCACTCAAGGCATTTGTGGAGAGAATCAAAGTGGCTACAGTATCAAAATTCTAAAAACAGACAGAGGACAAGAATATCTTACATGTGCAGATTTTTTTGAGCAATATGAGATTCAACACCAACTGACAACCAGATACACTCCCCAGCAAAATGGAGTCACTGAAAGGAAGAACAGGACAATCATGGATATGGTAAGATGCATGTTGCAGTTCATATAGCTGCCAAAAGAATTTTGGGCAAAAGCAATTGCTACTGTTGTGTATATTTTGAACAGATGCTCAACAAGAAGTGTTCATAATTAGACTCTTGAAGAAGCTTAGAGTGGAAGGAGGCTTCAATTCATCACCTCAGAGTTTTTGGGTGTATTGCATATGCTCATGTACCAGATTAATTAAGGAAGAAATTAGATGACAAAGGTGAGAAATGTATTTTCATTGGTTACAACATGAACTCTAAGGCACATAAATTGTATAATCCAGATACAAAGAATGTGATCATCAGTCGAGATATGACTTTTGATGAAGAAGTAATATGGGATTGGTCTTCCAAAACTCAAAAGGAGCCCATGGAGATTTCTGACAATTTTGAACAAGAAGAAGAAGAAGATGGACAGGCAGACACATTAGCTCAACCAGAATCATCAAGTCGATATCAAAGGAATGTTCAAGTACCAACAACTTTGGGTGATTATGTTGTGAGCAATGATAATGATCTATCTGATGAGGAGATAATCAATTTTGCTTTGTTTGCAAATTATGAACCAGTAGGCTTTGAAGAAGCTTCCATTGACAAGAATTGGAGAAAAGCAATGGATGAAGAATTTTTGCAATTGAAAAAAAGATACCTGGGTACTAACAGATTTGCCTATAGATAAGAAACCAATAGGAGTGAAATGGGTATACAAGACAAAGTATAAGCCCAATGGTGAGATTGACCAGTTCAAAGCAATATTGGCTACAAAGAGATATAAGCAAAAGCCATGTATTGATTACTTTGAGGTATTTGCCCTATTGTTAGACTTGATACAATTCGGATGATTATTTCACTTTCTGCCCAAAATAAGTGGAAGATATTTCAAAAAGATGTCAAGTCTGCTTTTTTAAATGGTACTTTGGAGGAAGAAGTATATGTTGAGCAACCTGAAAGTTATGTGATCTCTAGAGAAGAAGAAAAGTCTATAGATTGAAGAAGGCATTGTATGGTTTGAAACAGGCACCAAGAGCATGGTACAAGAAGATTGATTCTTATTTCATTAAGAATGGTTTTCAAAGATGTCCATTTGAACATACTTTGTACATCAAATCTGTTAAGTCTGGTGATATACTTATTGTATGCCTTTATGTTGATGATTTGATTTTCACTGGAAATAATTTAAAGAGTATTGCAAAATTCAGGGAGGCCATGGTGAAACATTTTGAAATGACAGATCTGGATCTAATGTCTTACTTTCTAGGCATTGAAGTTGTTCAACAGGATCATGGCATTTTCATTTCTCAAAAGAAATATGGTAATGATATTTTTAAGAAGTTTCAGATGGAGAATTCAAAGCTAGTCTCCACTCTAGCTTAAGAAAAGCTAAAATTGATAAAGGAAGATCAAGGAAAAGCTGTGGATCCTATCTATTACAAAAGTTTGATTAGAAGTTTGAAATATTTGACTGCAACTAGACCAGACATAGTTTTTGAAGTTGGATTATTAAGCAGATTTATAGAGGAGCTGCGCACCTGTCATCTGCAAGCAGCTAAGAGAGTTCTTCGATATATCAAAGGTACCATGATTAATGGAATTTTTTATGGTGATACTAATAATGTGAGACTTGTTGGATATACAGATAGTGATTAGGTAGGTGACATAGAAACAAGAAAAAGTACTTGCTTCAGGATATATTTTTCATCTTGGATCTGGCACAGTATGTTAGTCTTCAAAGAAACAACCCATTGTTGCACTCTCCATAGTTGAAGCAGAATACATTGCAGCAGCCAGTTGTGCTACACAGACAGTGTGGCTGAGAAGAATTCTTGAAGCATTGAAGCGAAAGCAAAACACTTCTACAACAATATTTTGTGACAACAAGTCAGCTGTTGCAATTTGCAAAAATCCAGTGTTTCATAGGAGATCCAAGCATATAGATATTTGATTCCACAAGATTCGAGAATTGGTTGCT
This sequence comes from Dalbergia cultrata, assembly GCA_031216105.1. Taxonomy (NCBI): domain Eukaryota; kingdom Viridiplantae; phylum Streptophyta; class Magnoliopsida; order Fabales; family Fabaceae; genus Dalbergia; species Dalbergia cultrata. Next base: position 85,544,488 of record CM062353.1, on the reverse strand, counting down.
AAAAAAAAAGTATTGATTGATTACTGTCACATTGAAGAACAAGTTGTAGATATTTTTACAAAGCCTTTGAAGAATATATTATTTTGCAAGTTAAAGAAAATGCTTAGAATGATTAACTTTAATAAATGCTTAGTTTAAGGGAGGCAATGTTGAAAAATAAAACCAAGCATTGAATGCCTGAGCACGCTTGGAAACTTAGCATTAATTGTGGTGACTCTACAAAGTTGAAAAACTTGGCATAGCATTTAATAAGCTATATGTGTTAGTCAATGATATAGTTAATGGTTTTGTTTCTTTCTAAATAACCGTAGCCTATAAAAGGCTTGTACTCCATATAGCTGTTAGTGTGGCGAGTGTAAGAACATATTTTTGTGAGGTTAAGTGTGAGAAGTTTAAAAAAAGTGTTAAGATTGTGTGTGTAGTTATAAGATTAGTGAATTGCATAAAGTTATATAGTATTCTTCTTCCTCTTTAAGCTTTCATTGTTACAAAATTTGTAAGTGATTGTGTGAGTCTGATATCAAGGTCCTTAGACTGTATAAATTTAAGGTAATATTCGTTACAAAAACATTTTTGTCAATACTATGGTGCACTTGATATAGTGAGGTGCACCGCACACCTTACTAATATACATCGTTCAATATATGCATAAATTTTTTTAATTAGCTCATTCAATGTACCAAAATGTTGTTGATTCCCAAGAAGACACATATAAGTGAATGGAGGTAGTATTAGTTTGAGGGATCTAATTGAAAAATTTTATACAGTCTAAGGGCTTGATTATAAATTTTTAAACTATAGTGACATAATTAAAAATTAAATGAAACTATAGAAACCTACAAAATAATTAAACCAATTTTCAGTTATTTATCATGGCCATAGGTACCATATATATGATTATAGACTAAAACCTCAATTTAGTCCCTCAAATTTATGGCAAGGAACAAATTAGTACCTCGAATTTAGAAAGTTCTATTGTCATCCCTGAAATTTAAGAAATAAGGACAAATTAGTCCCTCAGATTTGGTTTGTCCAATTGTGGTCCCTCAAATCTCGGAAATAGGGATAAGTTAGTCTCTTCGCCAAATTGTCATCTAAGCTGTTAATGGAAATATCCATGTATTCTATTAACTTACTTATATGTATTGTTAATTTTTATGCTAAGTCATAACTTGCCTCATGACAAGCATTCAAAGAGAGAAAGAGAGTGTTGTACCATCCATGTCTTTTGAGAGAAGAAATACAAGAATTTCAAGAAATCTTATTTTACGAGAGCAAAAGAAAGGTAAGAATTTTAGAAACCTCTATTATCAGCAGAATAAAACACAAGCTAAAGCCAAAATTTCTCTTCCGAGCAAAGAGATGATAAAAGAGAAGATGAAGAAGAATGTCTAAACAATCTCGTTTAGAGGAGAGTAGCAAGTTAAGACCTAATATGAAAATCAACAGTACATGTAAGCAAGTTAACAAGGTACACAAATATTTTCGTTAATGGCTTAGATGACAATTTCATAGAGAGATTAATTTGTTCTCATTTTTTAAATTTGAGGGACCATGATGAGGTTTTCCAAATTTAAAAAACTAATTTATCATTCACTATAAATCTGAGGGGGCGAAAGTGGGGTTTTAGTCAAAAAAATTTATATGTTGGCTAAAAAAGTATATACATTGTGGACATAGTTTGGCCACATGTCCACCAAACATGGTTGGATTTTTTTTTTTTTTGGGGACCTATAGCTAAACACTATTGGATAAGTCATGGTGTTAGATTTAATATTTAATAAAAATTATAATTTAATATTAGAACTTATTTTAGATGCCAAGTAATGTAAAAAAATTTAGTTATACTAATATCCAATTTGATATATTAATAAAATAGTAAAAATATTTCACTTAACCATGTAACATGTAAAATGGGCCCAAAGCCCAAAATACTGAAGATGGGTGAATTAAAAGGTGCTGAAGACCAGTGCATTAGGCAGGCAATATGTGCCAACCTTCTTTCCCCTGTGAGCTTCTTTCTCTATTTCTCTATTCTGAAATCATTTTGATATGCTCTTCTTTTTTTGTTGAAGCATACCTATGGAAACTTGCTCTAAGGATTAACAACAACCATTATTCCTATTTATTTTAATGTCATTCTGTTATTACCTTGTTATATAGAAAACTACCAAAATACTGATTCCTTTGTTAATTTCCCAGTGCACTATGTTCTATTCCTTGATTTCCTTCAGTATTAATATAAGCAAATGGGTTCAACCCTTCTTCTCATAGTTTGTGAATTTAGTTCCTTACAATGGTGCTTTCATTAATTGGCCAGCATAATCGATTTCTATGGTGGTTTACCAAGCTCAATCAGGGAGCAAACTGATACAGTGAACGAGTACTATCTTGAATTCATGGCTCATGCTCATTGCATTCATCTGAATGATCCTAAGATACTATTAGCTTGCTTTATCAATGGATTGCAAATTCATATTCATAGAGAGGTTTTCTTTGAAAATCCTAAATCTCTTCCCGTGTTCTTTACTTAGCAAAATTTTACGAAGAAGAGTTTGCAAATCCAACAAATTGAACATCAAAGCTCAAGAATTTGCTAATTTCGGTGAATCTAAAAAAATGAGTATTTGCAATCCAAGAATTGCAATTTTTGCTTAAATTTATAGCACACTGCATCATAATTCTTCCTTGAAGTTCCTACTACTTCTTTCAATTGGTGGAAAAAAATTCTTCATGGTAGTAAATACTTTTATTATCTTGCCTAAAGTGTGGATGGATGCTAGAAATATTATACGAATAGGTTCACCAATTAGTCTTGGGGTTCAAAGCATCCAAAATACCATCACAGTGAGTTTTTCTTCTCCTACTAATATGTTTAGAAAGGACTTTGGGTTCAGTTTCCTTGCTAGCCTACCCATACTACCATACCACATGTTCACTAGTGAAGGAACAAAGCAAAATTCCTTCCACCTCACACTTCCTTTAATTGTTGTGGTTCTTGAGATTGATGGAATAGGTGACACTTTCAAGTTGTGTGTAAAGAATGCTAATAGCGTGCATTCTTGGATTGGAATTGGCACCTTTTACTTGTTGAGCTTACAATGTTTTTGTGGGCTCATGTTTATGCATAAAGATTATGCAAAATCAATAGTGGAAGCAGCTTTATTGCCTTTATTCTTGTATCATTACCTTGCTCATTTTTCTTAGCTCGTACCTACTCAAAACCTTGTGTTGGACTTGAAATCAATGTTAGAATTGAGCATACACATCATTCAAACCATGATTGTTATGTGTCCAAACAATTATCAATTTTCAGACTCAATTACTTCTATGCATGTTGTTCAACTGGTCATGGAGTGCTTGGAGTTTGACAGAGAATCCTTTTTATGGATGTTGTCATGAGTGATTATGGATCTGATAAGTCTCTTTAATAGAAAAAGAAATTATAAGGTCCAAGAATTATTAGAATGCTCATGCTACTCTGCTAGATTAATCAAGTTGAATAAAAAAAACATTATCTCAAAACCTTGACCTTGAGGACAAGGTCAATTTTAAAGGGGAAGGTAACGTAACATGTAAAATGGGCCCAAAACCCAAAATACTGAAGATGGGTGAATTAAATGGTGGTGAAGACTAATGTATCAGGCAATATGTGGTAACCTTCTTCCCCCCCTGTGAGCTTCTTTCTCAATTTCTCTCTTCTGAAATCATTCTGATTTGCTTTTCTTTCCATGTTGAAGCATAAGTGTGGAGACTTGCTCTAAGGATCAAGAACAACCATTATTCCCATTTATTTTTCTAATTTTGTGTTATTACCTTGTTATACAGAAAACTAAAAACATATTGATTCCCTTGTTAATTTCCCAGTGCACTATATTTTGTTCCTTGATTTCCTTCAGTATTAATATAAGCAAACTGATTCAGCCCTTCTTCTCATAGTATGTAAATTTAGTTCCTTACAAACCACCCCACTACATAATAGTCTTATAAATGGATGTATATGTTTAGGTTAACAATGTAAAACCTTTTTACATTAACCGAGGATGAAAATTAATATAAAAAAATTATGTATGAATATAATGTGTGTTCATATTTCATGAGATTTTTTAACCTATGCAAGTATTTGTCCTTCTAGCAACTACAAGGGACAACAGACACTACAAAACAAAGGTTAATTAGGCGGTTTTCTTTGTATGATTGTGACGGTTTTAACTGTCATTTTTAACAATTATGGCGGATACAAGAACTGTCGTAATTATCATCACCATTAGGTAAATTACGACAGTTATAAAAAACCGTCACAATTAGCCTGAATAATCGCCACAATTAGCTTGAAAAATTAGGGTGGTTCAAAACCGCCACAATCCTCGCTAACATTTTTTAAAAAAATAATTATGGCGGTTTGAAATTGCCGTAACGTTCACATCAATTTTTTTTAAAAAAAAAATTATAGCAGTTTAAAGCCCTATAATTTGTACACCAAGTTTTAAAAAAATAATTTATATTTTAATAATAATGCCACACAAAACTAGCTCCTGTTCCACATTAATCTTGTAACGCCCCGATTTTCTGATTGAGCGAAAATGACCAAAATGCCCTGAGGTCATTTTCCACCCGAAATTCGAGAATAGCTGACCTGGCAGTCCTCGAAGGGTCAACTCAATGTTAGAAGGGGATTATATGTGAATGAATGTTAATAGAGCAAAAGAATCTCATTTTCTGCGGTTTCGGGTCAAAATAATCAAAATGCCCCTATAGCGTTTTTACACGGATATAAGTGTCGCTTGAGCCCGGAATCTCTCCTGAGAGTTTGAGATGCTAATTACAAATGTTTGATTATGTTTTTATGTGTTTAGGAGTATCTGTTGAAGTCCCGGTGGTCCCGGGCAATTTTTTGTGTAAAATTACGATTTTGTCCCTAGTATAGTGTTTTTGAGCTTAATCATGTGATTAAGCAAACCTAAGCAATATTAGGCTCTAATCGATGATTAATTAATTTTCATAATTAATCTAGAGTCAAAATAATTTATTAAAGTTAATTAGAACCTAAAATTGCTTAAGGAAACTCAAAATCCTTTTCTAGTTTTAATTCTTTTAGAAAGGAATCTAGGAATAGTATTTTCTCTTACCTATTCCCCTAAATCAAGGAAGTATGTTGGCATTGGATTCCAAGTTAATGAGGTTTGACTTCATTAATCTATCATGACCACCTCCTAATCTAGTCTCACATGGCCTTAATTTCCTATTTAAATTCCTAAACACTTACTTACAACTTCCTAATCTTGAGCCTAATCTAAGATACACCTAAACACACCCCTAAACCACAATTATATGAGACAAATCTCTCCCCCATGACATGATAAACAACCAGCCACCACTCCCCCATATTCTTCACATGTTAAAATTGTTGAACACAAAGGCCATGTTTTAGCCCATACCTTGGACCATACTTTGAGTCATATCCACCATGCTTTGAATGACCACTTTGAGGAGATATATTTCCTCCCTCAAAGCTCCAAAATTTCGTGCTTCTTCCCCCCAAATTTCACCTCCATATTTCAATTTTCAACCCATAATATATATAGCAAAGTGTAAAGAAATCCCACACTTTTATCATTTGTTTTTTTATTTGAGTTTGTGACCAAAAAAGCTTTCTTACTTTCTCTCAACCTCAAGTTTTTCTCCACCACTTAGAAACTCTTTCCACCACCACAAACCACCTCAAACCACCACACCACCACCATAGATCATCATCTAAGCACACAAGCTTCCTTTCTCAAACACAAAGCTCACATAAAACACTTTTCTTTCCTTCTCTACCCTCCTTGGCCGAATCTTGTTCTTCACTTTGGAAGGAGATTTTCTTTTCATCCTCACCTCAAAGATCGAGCCTTTGTTTTCACACTTGGTAGGGGTTTTGCTTTCAAAGTGCTTTTTCTTTGTGATGTTGTTTTTGACATAAAAATGCTAGCTTTCTCTTGGTTCAACTCTTTTTCTTCCTTTTTGTTTTTAGTCATGAGACTTGGTTTTTGAAAAGAAAATCTTGAGCTTGATGATGAGGTTTCAAGATAATCGCCTTGTGATTCACATTTGAGAAACCTCTAAAGCTTGAAACTTGTTTTTAACTTTGAAGCACTTTGGTTTTCTTTCCTTTTCTTTTCCTTTTTATTTCGGTTTTCCTTCTCATCTCCTTTTTCCTTTTTCGGCCTCAAGGCCTATTATTCTTCATGATAGCTTGATGATAATTGTCTCTAGATGATGACCTTGTGTTCATCTCAAAGAGAACTCTAAAGCTTGAGTTTTGTTTTTGATCTAGTAAAGTTTTGGTTTTTCTTTCCTTTTTTTTTTCTATAAGGCTTCGGCCACTATTTGCTTCCTTTCAAAGATTTTGTTAAAATTTTAAAGTGTCTCTACATTTATTTTGTATCAAGAAATAATGTTGTCTTGGTTTCTATTTCTTTAAAGTTTTGTTTTCTTTTAAAGTTTACTTCTTTTTGAGCTTGATGATGATGTTCAAGAACCATATAGTTTTCCTTGAAAGCTTGGTTCAAGAACTCTAAAGCTCACTTTGTTGATGAGATAGATGTTAGGTTGAGATTTTTGGCTTTCTTTAAAAGTCTCATATCAGCTCTAAGTTAAGATAAAAGACTTGCATCCATATTTACTTTTATGTCATCACTAAATGCTCAAGATTAAAGAATGAACTTGCATCTTCATATTTATGTTTATGTTCTCACTAAATCTCTAAGATAATAATGGATTTGCATAGCATATTTATTTTATGCTCTCACCTCTTAATAAAGAGTAAAACAAAGTGAATTACATATTTATGTTTACGTCACAACTTAAAAGATTTAGAGCTCATGGACTTACCCATTGTTATCTCAAACAAAGTCTGAAAATATATATTGCTTACCTCTTTGTTTTCGGCCTAGTGATGATGTTGGGTCCTAGAATGGGTTCAACTAGTTACAAGAGCTAAAGTTTATATTTTATGATTTTTCTAAGTTTAGGTGATCTCAAGAAATGTTTTGAGTAAAGGTTTATATTTTAAAACCCTCTTGAAATTATTTTTTAATCAGCTACTACCTTCATGCTATTTATGATGATTTTAATGAAATAAAATGTGTTCTAATGAGTTTTTAAAGCCTTGAAAAGGTTCCAAGAGAAACTAGCAATTTATGTGTGTTAGAAATGAAACTATGTGCATTATATGATGATTATAAATTAGGTTCTATTCGAGTATTTTTCTCTCTGTATGATGCTGTTTTGATGATGATAATATGATTATGTTCATGTATAATTGATGCAAAATTCATATGTGAAAGTTAAGAGAAGTTAGTAACTAAAAAAGAATAAATTTGAGGCCTTTAGATCCCTTAGAAAAGTATTTTTCTGGATTCTATCCATCAAGGTTTAGAATTGATAATCATGGTTTATAATTAGTTTAAATGTGTAGGAATTACTCATAAATGGTTTAGAACTTGATCTTGATACCTTAGTAGCAACTGAACTTAGAAAAGGTCAATGTTGTGACTCCTAGGTACCCGTAAAGCATGAAATATAGATTCTGCGCTCTTGAGGTTTAGAAATATTTATGGTCACAGATTTGAGTGAGGAATACTTAGATATGAGCCTATAGGTACCCGAGAGTTTAGGTCATGATGATATACAACTTAGATTTCAAGTTAAAGGACCTTAAGGGTCAATGCATAAGACACTAAGAATCCTTTAATGCTTTGATGTTTATTTATGAAAGTATGGTGTTGTGATGCATGAGCTATGATGAAATGAATTATCAACATGAGAATTGAATGAGAAATATGTTTGTGTTATGAGCTTGTGGCATAAGGACGGTTTGAAGGAAATTCGGTTTAATAAATCATTATCTTCTTGAATTTCAAATCAAACCTAAAGGGTTTGAGAAATGTTTTAAAGAACCATATGAGATTGAAAACCCTGGGTGACACCAGTTCGGCTGAGCACCCCCAGGAGATTTTTATGTGGCAAGCACTAAAACGTACTTCTCTTGCTACGGTGAGGAGGAGGCAAATCCATGAGGGTATGTGCAGATGCAGCCTTACCAAAGCGGACAATTCGCTGTGCACTAGATGCCAGTAGAGCGTTTCAGAGAAAGAAATATTTGTATGTTACCCCCTCGATTTCCCCATATTAAATCTAATGACGACTAGTTAGGATTGAGCTCATTCCTAGGCGATTAGATGAGACGGAGTTTAGGGACCATGATAAAAATCACCGGGGCGGTATGTCGGTTGGATTCAGGTGACTATGTTTAAGAAGGTGGTCTTTGAGAAAAAGAGCTTAAGAGTTCAAGCAAGAGAAAGAGATATGATGTTTTTAAAGTCACACAGTTATGAGAAAAGAAAGAGTTTTATATGCCACTTATATGTTAATGTTTATCTTGATGTTGTGTTCTATCGACTGTTTGTATAAAGTATTGTCATGCATTCATCCAATATCTGTTGCATTCATATCATTAAGACCCATACTAAAAGACACCCACTTCGGATAAATAGATTTGAGAAGTTTAAAATTAAACCTTATGCATGACTACCTTTTTATAATTAAAACCGAAGTGGCTGGGGATGATGACGATGACACGTGTGTTGGAGTCGGAAATCCCTACTGAGAATCTTGAATAAGTTTCTCTTCCCTCTCTCTCTTTTCTCCCGTGTCATCTCCAGACAAAGATGATGGTGTATCTCGTGACCCTTACTAAGGTGTGGGCAAAGAGCATGTGTTACGAGTCGGATTAGTGGGACGCAACGAAAGCGCAGAGATGCTGCCTTAGATTTATATGCATATGGATGTGTATTTCTTTTGATGTGATAATAGGGCTATGATAGTCGTAAATTATGTATCTATGATAATATGATTCTGTTGTGATGTAAGGAACAACGTTTGTATTTTATGACCATGAATGATATGAGATCTTTTTTCTATATGTTAGTCTTTATTACATCATACGCGGCTCTCACTTGATTTTATATTTCAAAAAAAAAATTTACCCATATTTTCGCTAAGTATTTTCATAAAAGAATGAGATTAAAAAGTGATAACCTAATAATTAACCTAATGTGTTCTAGAGTATTAGGTTAAAAATTAGGATGTTACAAATCTAGAGTTAAAGGAATCTAATACAGATCAAGTCACATTCTAAATACAAATAAAAAGACAAATAAGTGAAACAAGCATAGCAAAAAGATCTATAAAAAATTATGTTCATCCATGTCTTTGCAGTTGAGAGATCCAACCAGATTTATCCAAATAGTTGATGACCTGCTTGGAATGAGCAGGGTAGAAAATAAAAACCTCTTCAACGCCAGTGTATTCGAGCCACATCAACATGTAATTTATCATCGGAACATTAACCATTGGACAACACCTTCAATTAGAGAAGAAAGAACAGTAAAGCGATTATGAGATTATATGTTAACTAAATAGGACATCACCATAGTAACTAAATAGAAGTGAACTAACACCACAGCACAAGAACATGACAACCAGCCAACAAAACGCAATTAAAGATCATAAACACAGGGAATGGGTGTCAAAGAGTTACGAAGGACGGAACAATGAGAGAAAAAGGTGGAGCAATCTCTGATTTGTGAGAAAATGATTCACCACATTTATTCATTGAAGTGAGAGCGGTATTTATACATGCAAGTATAGGAGAGCAAAATCTAGCTACTCCAGGTGTATGGTAATGTGCCAGCCTATCTAATCGTGTAACTAACTAACAGAATTTCCCGCGCTCTTTGATGTTGAAGCTGTGTGTGTTGCTGAGTCATCCTCCACACTTGAGTCCGCTGTGAGGGTGAGAATGGGTGTTATAACACAGGGAATTAAGATTTAATCTGTGTTGAGGACCTTGTCCACTCTATCCCGTGAAGAAATAGTATATCTGAAACAATTTTCCCCGCATTACTAATGCTAAACAAAATCTTATGCAACTCTAAAGCAGCATAAAATAAGCACATCACAACTAGATTCATAATGTAAAGCATTGTTCCCTCAAAGAATTAACATAACCAAATTCAACACAAACTTGCTCCCAGCTAGATCACAAAACATATGTTATAGTGCAAATATCATCATCAGTTACCAACATCACAAAATAAATCAAAAACAAGTTCAAACTAGTCAATTAATATGCTAACTAAATAGCACAGCAGTTGAGAGGCTTTACCTTTGCAATTGTCCCAATGCTAGTTGATTTTATCCTCCAATTTGCAGTGTCCCTGTGAATCTAAATCTAAAAGGAAACGCACATTCAATTTCTATAATGAGAAAAAACAAAAAACAAAACATAATCCCATGCATGGATAAACCACAAGCAACCATCATACAGAGTGAACCTACCACGCCAATGGGGTAAGGAACATCAACTTGACTCAAAGCTCTTTCAGCAGCTGCCACCAAATAGGAAAAATGCATTATGTAGATTCCTGTTTTGTATCATCACCTAACTAAAACCTACTCAATAACCAGGAATTCTTACGAAGGATAGGCTCCAAATCATGTTGAGCTATCTGAGAACTGAATGCATAAATCTAGGCATGTACTTGTTTGGCTTTAAGGAGGTAAGAGATGATCTCTGCTGAAATATGAGTTATCCAATTTTATATCAACCGATCTATGATTCTTCACATAATACAATCCACAATTTCAGATAATTATACCATTACCATGTATAAAAACCACTAGTCCACTACCAGAAGAAAGAAAGAAATATGCAGACAAGAGTAAGATCAATTAAGGACCAACACACTATAGCTTGTAGAAAAAACATACAAGGTAAATCTTGAGAGTTTCCCAACTATTACTTCTGTCAGTATGTGGAGTTGTGTGACCTGTAACAGGTGAACCATGGACAACCATCTCAAGCTTTGAAGACGTTAACAAATGACCACATTCCCTGAAATCATCCAAAATGTGCATACAATTCACAATAAAGTACCCACAGGAATAATCTGACAAAAGTCAAAACCTTGAAAATACAGTATAAGCCGAATAACTGAATAGACAAAAGTTAGTGCAGAAATTTCAAAGTCATCAAAATGAACAATAAGCTAAAAGTAGGGTATCATATTCTCAATGAAAAAGAAAAAGGGGATTTAAAAAGAAGATACTTAATCACTAACCATCTACACTGTTAAATGCAATTCTAATGAATGTCATCTTGCTGACATTAGCTTCAGCTTATTTTTAGTTCCGGATACAAGCCAAAAGGAAGCCAAACAAAAATGGCATTGTCCTAGCAAATAAAGAATTAGGATTTCTATTATTTATTTTCGATAATAATGTAGAAGAAAACATATTAAAGAACTAGCTACTGATTAATGCCAATGCTACTTTAAATACAACCAAAATATGTCTCCCAAATATATTCATGAGAAGTTCATAATAAGTTTGCACACATAACTTTACATGTACCTATGAACCAAAGTAGACAAAAGAAAAAAAATAAGAGATTATACCTCTCCAGTAAATTGCACAGCCGTAAATTTGTTGTCAATCCCGGAGGTGCCTTCAAAGACCTGGCCAATGTAGCAAAAAGTTGAACGAAGGTTATACCAATATTTGTGATGGCAGCAGCAGATGATAAAACTGAACACTGAAGAAATCATTAGCTAGTAAAGCCAATTCAACTACGTGAACAAAGTGCAGCTATAAAGGCTTTCTCTTACCTACTCAGAGATTAAGAAACAACAGAGGAATCTTACAATATTTGGTTATAGGTACAAAATTAAATCCAGACATCATCATCATCTCAAGTACAAGGAACAGCTGATGGCAGAAGCATATGAAATTAAGCAGTTAGCAGTAAGCACTCACCAGATCAAACACAAATACAACAACAAATTCAGGATTACCAAACCAGAACCAAATACAGATCTAATTTTTTTTTTAAAAAAAAAAAAGGGAAGCAGAAGCAGGAAGGAAAGCTGTGAGACCACCTCACATCGGCGATGAGATGCAGATCTGCGATCCTCCTTCTTCCGGGCGTTATCGCCGCCGCCATCTCTGCTGCAAGATCGCGGATAGTTCCTTCGTTGCATGGCAGCGAAAATCGCGACTTCTCCCTTTCAAATCTGATGCAGCCACGCTGCACAGCCGCGGTCTATCTCCTCGGCATCGGGATTTACTCCACCCGTGACATCGGCGCTGCCCATCCTGGACATACCGTGAGGTCCCGCTCCACCTCCTGCGTGACGGTCTTCCTCTCCAGCCAGGCACACCGCCGTGGCTCATTCCCTGCACCATGGATATGGCCCCCTCGCTTCCTCCCCTCTACTGTCAGGTGCTTCCATTGCCGCATAGACCAAAGCAACGCATATTCCTTTCCCCGCTCTTGCCTTGAATGCCATCATCTGATCTCCATTTCTTTATTTTTGCTTCATCCTCTATCTGTATGATGCTTCCAGAACCTTAACTTTTTTTTGTTTAATAATATCTCCATCCAGCACTCCTCAAGCTTGTCCCTCCTTTTAATCTAGAGTTCTTTTTTTTTAATTATTTTATTTCATTTGTCCATTTGGGATGCTGTTCTTTTTTTGGTCAAGAAAAATTTTCATTAGGCCTCACTTGCTACTTTTCTTTTCTTCTTTCTATTTTATTTAAATTTTTAATTAAATCATTTGACTAACATGGTCTTTAAAATTATTCCTTTTTTAAATTTTAAAAATTTCTGTATAATTAAATAAAATAAAATTTGAGTTAGAATATAAAAGTTCCAAAATGAATATATATATATATGTGTGTGTATATGTATGTACATGTATATGCACTTAATGAAAAATTTGCTCAAGTTTCATCTAATATTTCACTTTTGTTTTCATTTTTAAGAGAATACAATTACAATTATAATAACAAAACAAGTTTCAAATTCAATTAAAATAAAAAAGGCACAAAATATGCTTTATTTACCTTAGCTCATTGTTTTTATTATAATATTAAAAAAATCAAGAGATAATGCATCATCTTAAAAGAGTTGACGTTTAATTTTGAGCTTTCCATCCTCATTTAATGAGTATTGAATACAAAATTTTATTTGATATTTTTAATATTCTATTGATATATATATTTTCACAAATACTAAATAATATAAATAAAAAAATGAAAGAAATTGTGATATATATCAATAGATATTTTACCATGTCACCAATCTAATTACTAAATTCAAAATTGAATAAAATGACCAAGTTTGATTATTAGTGTATTTTAAGCATCTAATTATAATATTTAGAAGTTAAATTATCTATTTGTAACTAGCTAAAAGTTTAAAAAGTGATAATACTCTTTTTTTTCTTATTTTATTAAAATATAGTAAAAAAAGAATAAAAATAGGAACGGTAAATAATGACAGTTATGAACCACCATAATTTACTTAAAGTGGTCATTTCTTTCATTAAAATTATGGTGATTAGTTAAACCGCCGTAATTTATTGCACATTGTGATGGTTTTAAAGAATTGTCATAATATAACTGTCATTTCTTTCACTATAATTATAGCAGTCAGTAAAATCATTATAATTTACCGTATATTGTGGTGGTTTTAGATAACCACGATAATTTCTTTGCCATAATTTACACTTTTTTTCATAGTGACAAACAGGTCGATTCAGGATGCATCTGAGAAGAAGTTTGTGACTCCTTTTGCTTATGGCTCAGGTCATGTTCAACCTGACCTTGCAATAGACCCTGGACTTGTTTATGATCTACGCCTTACCGATTATCCCAACTTCTTATGTGCTTCTGGGTACAACCAACAACTCATCTCAGCACTTAATTTCAACAGGGGTAATGATACTTTAACACCCCAAAAGTGGGTGTCTATTCAGACACCCACTTTATAGTCATTAGATGTGATAAATGTTAAGGATAAATGGGGACATTCATCACATTCAATGGTTATAAAGTGAGTGTCTAAATAGACACCCACTTTTAGGGTGTTGAAATAGCATTATCCTTTCAACAGAACTTTCACTTGTCCACGAACTCCTCCAATGATAATAGACTTGAACTACCCTTGAATCACATCGCCAAATCTTGGCTTGAGTGCAATAAAGGTTATGCGTAAAGTCAACAATGAAGGCCCTCCGAGCGCATATATTGCAAGTGCCAAATTGAATGTTGTACCTAATTCCTTGTCTTTCACGAAAATTGGTGAAAAGAAGACATTCCAAGTGATTGTGCAGGCTTCAAGTGTGATTCAATGGGGAAAATATCAATTTGGGGAATTGTCGCGGACAAATGGAAAACATAGAGATAGGAGTCCAATAACAGGATCTATTCTTCTCTCTTTCACCATAAGAAGAAGGTAGTTTCTTTCCTTTTTCACCATTTGCTTTTGTATTTTTATGATTTTCTTTACATATTTTATTGTGCATTTTTGCATTTTGACTAAAGATAGAGCGGTGTAATTCTCAGTAATTGTTTTGTTTTGTTCTTGCATCACTCAAGAAAAAAAAAAAATTTCACGACTAGACATGCAGTTAACTTTTTTGGTAAATAGAGCTTTGTAAATAGAAAGCCATGATCTATTCTTCTCTCTTGCACCATAAAAACAAGGTACTTTCTTTCCCCTTTTTTCCATTTTTTTGGTATTTTTATGATTTTCTTTCCATATTTTATTATGTATTTTGGGATTTTGTTTTAGTCAAATAAATTATATATAATAAATAAGAATTTTCAAGAGATAGTACAACAAAACAAAAAATTAATTTTATGTATTTTATCCATGTAGATCACACATTTGTTATTTATAAATTAAATTCTCTATTCGTTTTGAGATTACTTAAAAATTTTATGTTACATGCACTATGTTATTTCGTTTATTGGTTAGAATTTTATTTACTATTTACTATATAACATGATCATATACATTTAAAAATTATTTAGAATATTTTCCACTTAAATTAAATTTATTTATTTTTATTATAGTTAGATTTTTTTGATAAAACGTTACAATTTCTTTGTTTAATTAGTAAAAATATAATAATTTCATATTCTGGTATATTGATATTAGTAATAAATATCAAAATATTTATAAGCAGTTGATGCATTGAATAAAAGGGTTATAAACTCTTTTTAGGATCAATGCAATAAACTCGAATTTATAGATTTAAAAAAATTAAAGAACAACACAATTACAATTAATTTTTGAACAAAAACTCGCTTAAAATAGTATAATGAATCTATAATATTTTGTATGCTTTTAAAAAAAATATATGATTTATAAGTTCAAAATAATAATAAAATCAATGATAAATAATTTACATATAATATTTACTATGTCATATTTGTGTTCAGTAATAACAATATTTTTTAAAATAATTGTATATTAGACATATCTAAAATATTTATTTTATTTTAAAATTCCTCTTTTTTCTTTCGAGAATATAATAATTATCATAAAACTTTATTTTGTTTTAGTTATGTTTGTGTTCATTAATAACAATATTTTTTAAAATCATCGTATATTAGACATATATTAAATATTTACTTTTTTTTTTTGAGAATATAATAATTATCACAAAACTTTATTTAGTTTTAGTTTATATTTTTAATGATAATTTAATCAATTATATTAATTTCTACTACTATATAAGTTAACTTAGGTAGAACAATTATCATAAATTTATTTTACTTTATTTCATCAATTATATTGATTTTCTACTATATGCATTTTATTAAAATATTCCTTTAATATTATCTTTTAGTCTCTATGGTCTAACTTTTATATACACGTCAACAATTTGGCATGTTATGTATTGTTCTTTCTTAAGAAAAACCTAATGCTTTAAAATAAAGATTTCATCACATCCATCCCTATTCTTTATGTATTTGTACCCAAAAAGTCTATTCCATTTTTATGAGTTCTATTTTATATGCTAAATAGCATGTATTCTAGAAAATAGCTCCTTATTTTGTATCTTTTCCTCAAGCTACGTGTCTCATCAAGATGTATACATATTTTCATTGCCTCGGCTATCATGGTTTCCAATGTCAATCTATAATAAAATTAAATCCAATTTATTTATGAAATTTAAAGATTTAGAGCATTGTTTCATCAATTAAGTTATTTCTCAATTTTGAAACTCATCCCCACCAACAATATATATATATATATATATTGGGAATATGCCTAAATTGACGAAGCTTTTATAAAGTTTGGTTGCGGTTTAAGGAGCATTATGTTTTATGATTATTCAAATGAGAATTATTATGGAAATAAATTCCAAGGGAATGGCAATATGTGGTTGCCGCACCCAAATTGGAAGAAAAGAAATTGTGTTATGGACTTAATAAATGAATTTCATTTAACTTTTTGAGATATTCGTCTATGATGAAAGAAAATTTAATCCCACATATCTTTTAGACCTTATGATGGTCCTTTTATTTAAATCGTTAGATTATATTTGAATGGTTAAAATTTATTAGTTTAATTATTAAATAAAAATTATTAAATAATTTGATAAAATAAAATACATTTAAAATTATTAAACTGTCCTTATTATCTCTTGTCCCTTCCTTCAAGTCTCCCCATTCCCCCACCACCACTGGACCATCACCGTTGCTGCTCCTCCACCCTCCCTTCCCCTCCCTCAATCTGTCTACATTGAATAAATTGAATTGGCACCCCATCCTCAACTTCAACAATGCTTAGCTTTACGGTGCCTTCAAACTGAGATCAACGACAATTGTTGAATGCATTCAACATCTCTCGTGATGGGAGAACAACCTTAGTTTATTGTTAGAAAGCCCACACTTGTTCTCCTTATTAGCAATTTTACATCAAGGATGGTGGTTATTCTTGGATCCATTCAATATTAATTTTTATAACTCCGAGTCTTGCTAGTTTGAATCTTTAATGGCTCTAAAATTATAAAAGAATAGAGTAATAAAAAAATAACAATTTTATCTTCTTGTTTTTGTCATCATAGATGATGGTTATGATTGATCTCCATTTGCACTACCAAACCAGCAAATTTTTGTTTCAATTGAATAAAACAAGGCAAAAATGAAAAAAACTTTGATTCCCCACTCGCGGGCCCAACCTAGGGAGGTGAGTTTGGTTGAGCTAGTAGCAACCTAGGGAGGTGATGGATGCAGTGTTGGAGCTGAATCCTGGAGACAGGTGGCTTTGTTGAAGAGGGGTTGTTGAGTACGCACGGGAGGCAACAAAAAAATAAGGAAATAAAATGTTATTTAAAGGTAATCTTATAATTAGAAGGTTGAACATTACAAGATCTAAGAGATATTTGTGGGACAAAATTATCCTCTACATTCATCTATAGTCCACCATCACTCATGAGTTACATCATATGGCATATTGATTGTCCAGGAATGAGATTAAGAAACTTTTAAAGTTAGGTGAAGGTTTGAGAAGGCATAAGGTGTTTATCATCTCATTTTACATAAGTTATATTTTATAATCTTTATTAATTAATTATTTATAAAATACTTTTATAAGTCGCCAATAGGATAGTGAAGCACTCCAAAAGATTACCACCGACATTAAATAAACATAATTGAAGTTTTATAATGATGAGAGAATGTTGTAGTAAACTTTTCATTTTATCAAATTTATTAAAAATGTTAACCTAAATGTGTTGTAATAGAGATTATTAATTTATATTATTAAATTTGTTGGAATCATTGTTTGCGTTTGAATTAGAATTCTCATGGAGAAAAAACTAATTAATTTATATTGCATATATTATGCAATGGTACCTTTCAATATGCCTGTATTATTTCAACTATGTATATTCAGATGAAATCATGAATTTACAGATTATAAATAAATCAAATTACTGTAAAGTCAACGAACACCTATAGTTTTAAACATAAAATAACTTATTAGTTTTGAAACTAGAATGTAGTATATTATATTTTATGTTAATCAATAATATTATTTAGTATTCCACTCTAACCCGCTAATGATATTTGAGCTATCAAGTAAATGGGTTTCAAAATAGTATAGTTTATAAATTTAGCAACAACTTGAATATACTTGTATTTCATTATATATATATATATATAATCATAATTATATTGCTTGGGAACATAAATCCTATATTAGGAGTGTTGCAATAAAACAAGAGTACTTATCAACATATTCTTAATAACATGTTTCTTTAAAAAATTATTTAAAATGTTAAAAAACATGTGCAACGCATGGGCGTAATTACTAGTATATATGTGTTCTTCATTGTAGTATACATTTATTACACAGAGAAAAAAAACTATCAAGTGAATGTGTACTCTCAAGCCCTTCGTATTATGAAAATTATTAACTATTTTCAGTAACTTTTCTTTCAATTATTTTGTTTTATTTTTAATATTGTATATTATTGATAATCTATGGTAACTTAATTTTGTTTTACGTACATTTCATCGTATTTCTAATTTTATAGGATGAATTTAGTTACTAATTTTACTTACGTGGACATACAGCAAGTTACAATTATTTAATTTAATTGATATCAATATCAATATATATATATATAAAAGGAAAAAACTTGGTTGTGGCCAATAAAATCAAATCTTTTGTAGACATCTTCATATTTGTAATAATTCCAAACATATATGTAAAATAAGAAATAAATAGGAGTACGGTTTTAAATAATTATACTAATATTTTGATACCCTCTCCCTATCTCCATTTTCAATCGCGTTTACAACCCAATTCAACGTTTGAGTTTTAAACACTACAGAAAAAGAAAAGTTTGAGTTTTAAAACCATTTATTCATTCATTAGTTTTTTAACTACCAACATGATGTTTGGATTACCAAATGTATAGGCTTTAAAATTGTAGAGTTATTATAAAATAGTATGCGCTATATTCAAAAGTAATCATCTTCACCACATCTCTTCTAATATTCTTTTCCCATTCAAACTATCAAATTTTTTTAATCTTCATTTTCGCTGTTAATTCATTCCTTCTTCCCCTCTAATTTTCCAAATCATTTATCCTTTATGTTATTTTTTCAGTCGGCTTCTACTTTCTTCTTGTAATATTATTGAGTTTGAAGTTTTATTTCTTTTTTTTTTCAATTTTTTAATTAAAAATAAAATTTTTACTCATTCTACCATTGTAATAATCCATGCTTATTATGGATTTTTGCATGAAGTTTAAGAGTCTTAGCATAAGCTTCTAAGAATTAGAGGCAGTGTTCATTTGAAGAGTAAAAAAGAGAAGAGAATTGAGAGCATTTTCTAATCTAAAAGAGTATTATATTTCTTG
Organism: Dalbergia cultrata; assembly: GCA_031216105.1. NCBI lineage: Eukaryota > Viridiplantae > Streptophyta > Magnoliopsida > Fabales > Fabaceae > Dalbergia > Dalbergia cultrata. Next base: position 85,525,214 of record CM062353.1, on the reverse strand, counting down.
GGATTAACTAAGAGTGCATTCTCTAGCTAGCTAAAAATAGTTTCTTAGTGATCTTTTTTCTTTCAGCTTCAAAAAGTCCGTTCAGATTTGCTGTGCAATTCAAACTCTTCTATCACATACCGTGGGCACAAGGTAATTTATTTTCTTTCAGTCCTTATTAATTTTTGTACTTCTATTTCTTATTTACTTTAAATTTGAAAAATAGCATAGAAAATATTGCATTATTTACACCACCATCATCATTTGCATGACTTTACCTTACATAGAAATGCAAATAATAAGCAATGAAAGTAGGTTTATAAAAAATTTCCAAATATTTAATTAAAAAATAATTTTTTTAAAAAAATATTTTCCCAAATGAAAAAAATTCAAACATTATATTTTTCATACATCTTATGATATAAATAGCAAATGTGATTCTAATTAATCTTACTCTTATGTATAAATAAACTCCATAGAAAAACTCATGATGAAAAAAAGACTCACCCCAATCACCTGATCTCATATATATATATATATATATTTTTTAACAAAGGTAGATAGCTGTTATTCATTCAAAGCAAACGAATTACAGAAATAGTCCATAGAAGACAACTGTATAAATCAAAAGAAATAGGCATCCCCAAACATCCAATCATGGATAAGGCTAATGACAAATTTCTAATGAAGAAGAGATATGTTTATTCTATGAGTGGAAAATTCATCAACTAGTTGCGAAGCCATTGCAAAAATTTCCTTTGCTAAGCTATCTTTGTTCTCAAAAGTCTTCAAATTTCGTGCTAGCCAAATCCTCCACAATAAAGGCCACCAAGGATATTTGCTTAGTACCATTTGATCTAGCCTTTAAAGACCTTATCAGATCAAACCACCATTGCTATAAAGGTCTACTTGAGTGTTGCAAAGACTGATCGAGAAGTCCAGACAACCTCTACACCTGAGTTATTCGAGCACATAATTGAAAACAGTGAAGCATTGACTCTAGTTCAGCCATGCAAATTGGCCAAAGACCAGAGATGCTATTAATTCTTGCCTTCAACTTTTGGTTACCTGGAAAGTCTTCAAGAAGTAGTTTCCAAATGAAAGCTTTCACTCTAGTTAGGCATTGAATTGACCAGACCAAAGCCCATAACTCTCTATTTGAAAAAATAGCTAACATCTGACTCAATGGGGGATGGTACAATTGGAAGGCAATTGAATAACCAGAGGCCACTGTGCAAGCACCATTCCTCTCTTTCACCCATATTATTTGGTCATTCTCTTGGACAATACTTGTTTACAATATTTCCTCAGCAGCATCTGCAATGAAATTTGTTCGGATTAGAGCATGCATCTTGCGGTAGTTGAAAAGGATAAGTGGAACCAATCCAAAGGTCTTGTTGAATTTTGACGTTATCACCATTGCCAATTTCCATTTGATTCCTTTTTCAAGGACCTTCCTACCCTCCAGCGGAGATCTCCACGCTCAGGAAGGATAATTACCCACCTTTGCCTCCATGAAAGAAGAGTATTTGAAATACTTACCTTTGAAGACTTTATGAAATAATGAATGCTCTTTCAAAATCAACCTTCAGCCCTATTTCCCAAGCATGGTAAGATGAAAAGCTTTGAAATCTTTAAACCCCATGCCGCCATGACTCTTTTTTCTACATAAAGTGTGCCAGCTGGTCCATTGCATTTTCTTCTCATTTTCCTTCTGTTCCCCCAGAACCGCATCATCATCTTGTGTAAGTCATCAATCAACGTGTCTAGGAGTTTAAAGCAACTCAAAGTATAAATTGGAATTGCAATCCCAATTGCTTCAATAAGCACTTCCTTCCGACTTGTTGAAAGTAATGACCTCTTCCAATGCGGTAACTTTTTTGCTACCTTGTCCTTGATGAAATTGAAAGTTGCTCTTCTTGACCAATTGACCATTGTAGGTAGCCCAAGGTACTTGTCTTGGGAACCAACATTTGGCACTTGAAGTGTAGCAGCAAGTGAGTTTCTTATCTGCTGAGGAGTATTTTTGCTAAAGAAGACTAACGATTTGTTCAATTTCACTTCTTGGCCACTCAATAGGCTGTATGTGTGTGCATTATTCCCTTTAAATTCTGACATTGAAGCACATTAGCTTTGCAAAATAAAAATCATCAACAAATAATAGATGGCTAATAGATGGGCATCTACTGTTAATCTTCAAACCACGAATTTGATTATTCTGTTCTCCATGACAAACCAAACGAAGCTGCATTCTACCCTGTCATAGGCTATGCTGATATCTAGTTTAAGTGCAAATTCATAGTCTCTTGATCTTTTATTTTTTTTGACACACTTAGAGAATTACAATAACTTTCTTTTGTTAAAGAAATACAATAAATTTCGTAAGGAAGAGTCATGAAAATTCCATATTATCACTTTGTATATTATTTATTTATTTATTCATTTTTTTATTGACTTCACGTGTTAAATTTTTATTTTTGTTAAAATGGTATATGAGTTTATTCTTAACAAAATTAATACATAATTCATAATATTATTTCAGGCATTATATTCAGCGTATGTTTATTATAATATTTTTACCTTTTAATTTGATTTGATATGATATGCGACTTTTAATTTTTGTTTGAAAAAAGTTTACTGTTTTTTTCTTATTATAATGTATCATTTGATAGTCTTTTGTAAAATATAGTTTTAAATTTATAATAATTCAAATATACAAAATCTCATTATTTTAAAGTTCTAAACGCATTAGTCTTATTCTTTCTTGGAAAAGTTTTTTTCTCCTCTTGATAGCATTGTAAGATTATTTATCTCCTATATATATGTTAAAATCAATCATTTGTTTAATAAAACATCCTTAATTAGATTTTTTTTTTAAATTGTAAGCACTACACTGTATACTCCCCTGCACACAAGCTGAAATATTAGGTCAATAACTTCTACAACGGAAGAAACAGAGAAGGATGCAGGTTGGTTCAACAGCACTAAAACATCCTTATTTATTTATTTTATTTTTCTAATTATATATTGATCATCGTAATTGATTAACTCATTAATCATCATAATAGGCAGGTTCAATTACAACTGAAACCTCTCAACAGTTTAAAAATAAAATAAAAATGTTTGACAAAACTTATTTAGTTAACAAATAATTTAGTTAAGCAAATTTTTTAAAAAAAAAGTAGATGTAAATAGACGAATAAAACATTATATATATATATATATATATTCATAATTATTATTACATTATAAAAATTATTTTGAATTTGATTTTAATAGTACGTAAAAATAGTTTTCAGAAAAGTCTTATCAGTAAAAATTTTATTTTCTGTTAATATTTCTAGAAGTTATAGCTTAAATTAAATCACAAGTTTACAATAAAATTAAAATTAAATTATATCTTCAGTTTCTAATTCTTTTATATTAATTTATGAAAGAATTGAGAGTACATACAAAATTCTATTCTATTGCAAATTATAACGTCCAAATAAAGTTAGCAATGTTGAAACAAATACTAATAATTTCAACAAATTTAATTCCAAAAATTAATGAGGTTATGTATAAAATTCGTTATTACTTTCAATAACGCCATTTTATATATAATATTGAAAAGAATACTGATAGTAGATTTTTACCGTCGAGTATTTGTTTAAGATTATAGACCTTGAGAATTTTTTTTTAAAAGATTTGTATTCTGTGTGAACAATTGACATCTAATGTAACAATAGAAAAAATAGATTTCAGATTTTAAATCAACTTAATTTATAAAAGAATTGAAGTTACGTATATTACACTCTATTTATAATTACCAGATTAAAATAAATGAATTGAAAAAATTATGCTTAAAAATATTTACGTAGAACAATAGTTTGCTTAAAATTATTCTTAAAAATATCTAATAGTTGACAGTTTTATGTATAATAATATATTTTATTTCATGTGATATCCAAACTATTAATATTAAAAAATTTAAATGTTTATTATTTTTTGGTATGATTTTATGTATGACTTTTCAATACATTTTTATGTTAACAATAATAGAAGAAAAAAAACTGAACCACACTTTTGTTAAAAATTTCTGCAATACATGATGAGTTCTAGCATTTTTGGGGTTATTTTTTTAGTTTTTGCAAATATCTTTGTTGTATGAATTATATGTTATTTGTCAACATTATTTTATTTTTTCTGAAAAATCCTTAATTAGAATTATTTAAAACTTTTGTATATTTCACACAAGCTGAAATATCAATGCAATGACTTTTGCGGCTGAAAAATAAAGAAGGATAGAGGTTAGCTCAATTATAGTTAAACTTCACCGTATAATTGTATTTAGTTTTAAAATAAAATAAAAATAATTATCTATTTAATCTTTTTCAATCCTTAGCTTTACTTTTTCTTTTTAAACAACGGCTTATTATTGAAGGCATCACATATAAAGTAAAAAAAAAACAAAGAGCAATACTGACTCCTTTAAATGATAGTATTTATTAAATTAAATGAGATTATATTTTTCACATATTTGGTGGTCCAACAGAACAATATAGAAGCTCATAACAGATAGCACAATAAGAACTTACGTAGAATCATTGAATACTTGAAATTTTACTTGATTGCTAAATCATTGTTTGTAAATAAAAGAATAAGTGCCGGTTATGTTACTCATAAACATAAATCCTGCATTAAATGTATAATGGTAAAACTACTTATTATGCACTTAAAAACCTGGGTTATAGAAGCAAACACTATTAGAGGAAGTAATATTAGTGCACAAGTACTTATTCATGGAATACCTTTTATCTTATCAAAGAAACAATTTTCCTAGAAAACCCTACTATCAATGATAATAAACAAAAGTCAAGGCCAATAATTGAATCAAATCATGAATAATTATATGTGATATTATCAAGAATGTTTCATCAAAAGGGTTGCAAACTCTTGTAATCTAGGAGGGTGTGAAATATAAAAACTATACTAAAACTATAGTCTACAATGAAATGTTTAATAAGGCTTTTGAATATAATTACTATGATCCAGTTTATTGTGCACAACAAATAAAGAAAATTATTTAACATATTATCATATATAATTTTTAATGATTACAAAGATTTCTTTAAATATTGAATTTAAACTTAAACTGTGCAATGCATAGGCTTAACTTCTGGTTAAAGTTAAAATTAAATCTGATTATTCTTCCATGTTTATTATTATTATTATTGTTGAAAGCCCTCCATTCTCTTCGCCGCTGCTGGAAAGAGACCTTGCCCACCGTCGCCAAAACGAAATACCTTGGCCTTGCACTCTGTTCCCTCTAATTCTTCCACCCCAAACAACAACACCACCACTAATCACCTCAATGACCCCTAATTCCCCATTTCCTAGGTGCTTCTTTGCAAGATTGGAACCCAACCAACAAAGAACCCGATGCTGATTCCATGCACAACGATGCCAAATTCGACATCGAGGATGACGACGTTGCCAATGACAATGGACTTGGTTCGGAGCCCGTCATTTCGGGGCCATCGCCACTGCCACCACATAAGCATCTGGAAGGATCAATGAGAAAGGGAATGATTGGGATGACCGCGACAACGACAATGGATTGTAGAGAGCGTTGAACTACAAAAGCCTCATGGCAACGGGGAAGTGCCGACATGGCAATCAGCGGCAGCGGCAACGGCAATGGCGACAATGAAGATGGTGTGGTGGGGCAGATGGTGAACGGTGAAAGAAAGGATGTGGTGGAGTTGGGAGGGTGGTGGCGCACCCAACTACTAATCATCTCTAAAAAGTTAGGGCAGCAAGGTAAGCTGGCGCTTGATGGTGGTTAGGGTGGCACTTTATGGTGCTAGGGTGGAGCTCATTGGTGCTAGTACGGGATTAAAGTTGAAAGCAGATGCATTCCTTTTTCTCTATTTGCTTTTTACCGTTTTGAATTTTTTTTTTCCTGAGTTAATCTTTTAGTAGTACCTTTTTAACTACAGGAAGCTAAATTAGGGACGGTCATAACTCATTTGACCATCACTTGCCACGCTCAACATGTGGTTTTTTTTATTGGCCCATGGCACATCTTTAGTGTACAGATAAAAGAGTGCTGTGCATGCACCTTCATCTAATTATAAAAAAAACGAAACTCATTTTGCTCTTCATCGCTTAGCCTCTATATTCAACGATTGACCATTGACATCCATTTGGTGGCGCATACTCAGATGGAAAGGTTAAAAAGATCTGCAATATGCTGATGAGAGGTGGACCAATAGATGAAGAACAAGTGGATGCAGGCCACAAAACAGAAAAAAAAAAAAGAAATTGATAAAATCCTATAAAAAAATTAAAATAAAAAATATAATTAGAAATTCAATGAAAAAGAAATTGAGGCAGAAAGAGAGAGAAAACAGGTCTCCGCCATAGAGCTCACTCGTCGTTGCAAAACCCACTTTCGGTACTTTCCATTCACTGTCGAAGGCTGCAAGGATGACTCCATCCCTCTTCACGGCTTCACGTTACCACCTCCACGCCTCTTCCATCTTCATTTGCGAGGAACACATATCTCAATGCCGCTAATCCTGGGACTGCATTCTTGCCCTCTAGAAAGGTGAATCGATGTCTTTGCGAGATCTGTTTTAAATCAACTATGCATTTTTTTTCCTAGGTGAAAGACAAAAGAAAGAGAAAGGGGTTGTGTTGTTCTAGATTTAGATCTGTTTGAAATTTGTGTCTTCATATTTGCTATGTTGTGATGTTTTAGATCTGTACTAGTGTTGCTTTTTTTCTTCCTGGGTGGTGGTTGTCTTTCTTGTATGAACAACAATAACCTTGTCATTTGCGCACTCTTTTGGTGTGTGAAATGATGTACTTTCCTTTCGTGTGTAAGGCAAAAACGAGAAGTGGTGGAGAATTGAATATCACGAAACACAACAATACCTCCCACATCTTAGATTTTTGCATTGCCAATGCAGCAAGCTGAAAAAAAAAGAAGAAAAAAAAACATGAATCACAAGATCGCCTCCGATATCTGGAATTTTTCCCTTACTAGTGGAGATTGGAAGAACATCTCTCATAGACTTGATTTTTGTTTTTTTAATAATTTTTTTTATCATCATAAAAAATAATTTAAAAAACTGCATTACTTTTAATTTTAATTTTAAACTTAACCCCGATTAAAACTGACATTTTTAATTTAAATCACATTTAAATTTACCCACATTGGTACAAATGTCATCTATCTTTCGGACACATAATATCTGCGTATTGCAGATCTTTTTTACGTCTGTGTCTGAGCATGCGCCATTTATGTGCTTACTGCTTACCATAGCGATGAGAAAACTTTTTCACAGTTTCTCTAATAGATGTGCCACTTACGCACTTTTTTACACAATACAAAAGTAGTAATTATGTGCAATAATTGGCGCGAGCAAAACATGTTTGGTACTCCCCGCTTTTATATTATCTATAACTTCTTAAATAAAATATTGATTTACAATATCTGTCATCCTCACGTATTAATATTTATATTTAATTTTTTTATTTTTGTTCTTTACAATATTCTAGTAAATAATAAATATAAATAAAGATTAATTTTTCAAAAGTAAAAATAGATTCCATACCTGCTTGGGTCAGTTTTCTTTTTTTTTTAATGTAGACAAAATTTTTAAATTGGTTCCTCTTAAATTTTATTTCTATTGGACAAATTGGTCCATTTAGGAGAAAAAAATACACAAAAATTTCTGCCAATTGAAAATTTGGATAAATTGATTTTAAAGGACAAATTGATCCCTCAAGAATCATAAAAGATCAAATTAATTTTGATATGGAGGAATTAATTTGTTTATTATTTTTAATTGGCAGGACACTGAACCAATTTATCCTTTTTTTTCCCTAGAGAAACCAACTTGTACCACCTAAAATTTAAGAGTGATCCATTTGAATTTCATGTCTTTTATGTATTTATTCATTTGTTTTTGTTCTACCTGTTGTTTTGCCAATCACTAAATAAACGTCTCTTTCAATGTGGAATCGACATTATGTACCTTTGTTAAAAGCAATGCAGATATTTTCGCAAAGTAACGGGAATTATGAAAAACACTAGCCTTGTTTGAGAAATGGAGTCACTAAATATATACCGATGACCTTCGAAGAAAAATGTGTCTTCACGAAAGCTAAAGTGCAAAAATGTTCATTATTGCGTTTGTGCAAGACTTTCAATAGTGTAACCATGTCAACCATGATCCGTCGTCGATCTTATGAATCATGCCCCTCGATTATTTCCTTTATATGCATTCATACCCACAGAATATATATCACCACACTACGCCATCCATTAACAAGAATATTCTGCATCCCTTGATTCTATTATTGATTCAAAATTCTTGTTATACCCATGTCTGAAACCATTGAATCCATCAAGATTCTAGCATGCTGCCGGATTCTCTTCATCATATTCCTTTGGTCCTTCTAAAACTCTCTTCACCACCACAAGTTGCTTCTTTGGCATCTGCTGCCACCACAACTAATGAAACTTTTCATGATGAAGTTGCTTCAACTGATGAAAACAGTGAAGCAAGTGCTCTCTTAGAGTGGAGATCCAGCCTTGACAAGCAAAGCCAAGCTGCCTTGTCATCGTGGACAGGTGGCAGTAGTCCATGCAGATGGCAAGGAATTATATGTGATGAGTACTCCAAGTCCGTCACAAGCATAAATCTTCCAAACCGTGGACTGTACGGTACACTTCACACTCTGAGCTTCTCCTCACTCCAGAACCGTACCTCATCAGCATGGATATCATCAACAACTCCTTTAATGGAACCATCCCCCCACAAATTGGTAACCTGTCTATGTCTAGAGTTAGTCGTATAAATTAAAACTCATTTTGGTTTAATTCTTGATCATGATGAATGATGTTACAAGTGTAATTGCTTAATGCCTATTATGATAGTCATAATTATTAAACCATAAGGTGAAATAATGACACATGAGCCAAGTGGAAGAATGTAAGAAAATATGTTTCATGTGGCGTTAAACATGTGTCTTATTTTATTGGTTTAATAAATAAATAATAAAATCAATAGAAGGGAAGTTATTAGGGTGGTTACCAACTTAATAGAAGTTAATTTATGAAGGTTTTATATCCATTCTATACTAGTCCTATTCCTACCAATGAAGTCTATTCTCATTTTCTACCATCACTAAAGAAAAAAAAGAGTTAGGAGAAGGTCAAGGAATAGAAACTCAGTGTTTTTGGACAATTTCAATCTTCTCAATTTGCTATTCTTTACCTTCGTTATGGATCAAGGTATGTTTTTGGACTCCATAAATTATTATATGTGAGAATCATGAATTTCAATATCCTTTTATTTTGATATAATTACAGTTTCTAAATCAAGAACTTTAGAAATTATAACTTACATTCCATCATAGAATTTCACCAGGTCATGAATAACATTACCAGCTTGACTTACTTTATAATATTCCAGAATGATTTCATTGGCCACTTGCCACCTGAAATCTGCCTATGTTGGTCACAAATACAGTTCAATGCTGAGCACAACCGTTTTACTGGTCCTGTACCAAGAAGCTTGAAGACCTGCTCTAGTCTAGAGAGACTCAGGTTAGAGAGAAACCAATTGGAAGGAGACATAACACAAGATTTTGGCATATATCCGAATTTGGAATATATTGATCTGAGTGACAATAAATTTCATGGCCAAATTTCACCAAATTGGGGGAAGTGCCGTAATCTTGAAAACTTGATCTTATCTAGCAATAATGTCTCTGGTGGTATACCAAAGCAACTTTTTGAGGCTACCAAGCTAGGTAGGCTTTACCTTTCTTCAAACCATTTGACTGGAAAGGTTCCAAAAGAACTAGGGAACTTGAAAAACCTGCTTGAACTCAAGATCAGCAATAATCATCTCTCAGGGAACATCTTGACAGAAATAGGACTGTTGAAAAGTCTCCAGCGGTTGGATCTAGCAGGAAATGAGTTGAGTGGCAACATACCAACACAAGTTGTGGGGTTACCCCGATTATTGGAATTGAACTTGAGCAACAACAAACTAGAGGGGGTCATCCCCTCTGAGTTTGACCTATCGCAACCTCTTTATTCTCTTGATCTTAGCGGAAATTTGTTGAATGGAACAATACCATCAATGCTTAGACAGTTGAATCAGTTGCAATTCTTGAACCTCTCATGCAATAATCTTTCATGCACAATTCCACTCAGTTTTGATGGCATGTCAAGCTTGACTTCTGTCAACATATCATACAACCAGCTACAAGGGCCGCTTCCAAAGAATCAAGCCTTCCTTAATGCTTCAATTGAATCATTGAACAATAACAAAGACTTGTGTGGTAATGTCACTGGCTTGAGGCCATGCACAACAAACCGTAGCCGGAAGAGTCACAAGGCCATCCTATTTGTATTATTTCTTATCTTAGGGGCAATAGTACTTGTACTTTGTGGGGTAGGTGTTTGAATGTACGTTCTTTGTAGAAAGGAAAGAAAGGAAAAAGTCCCAGCCGAAGAGGCACAATCAGAAGAACACTTTTCCATATTGAGCCATGATGGAAAAATGTTGTTTGAGAATATCATTGAAGCTATGACAAATATCTCATTGGACTGGGAGGGCAAGGGTCCGTTTACAAGGCTGAGTTACCTTCAGGTATGGTTGTTGCTGTGAAGAAACTTCATATGGAAACAGGTGGGGCGGAGAAGACACATTTGAAAGCATTTAACTTTGAAAATGAAATTAGAGCATTGATAGAAATCAGCCACCGCAACATCATCAAGCTAAATGGATACTGCTAGCATTCATGATTCTCATTTTTGGTTTATAAGTTCCTGGATGGGGGCAATTTGGATCAAGTATTAATCAATGAAACACAGGCAACTGCATTTGATTGGGAGAAGAGGGTGAATGTTGTTAAAGGTGTAGCCAATGTTTTATCATATTTGCACCATGATTGCACACCTCCAATAATTCATCGTGACATATCAAGCAAGAATGTTCTTTCAGATTCAGAATATGAAGCTCATGTCTCCAACTTTGGGACAGCTAGGTTTCTGAAGTCTGGTTCAAATCGGATCACACTTGCAGTTACATATTGGTATGCAGCTCCAGGTTAGTCCATTTACCCTCTATATTTATAAATGGAAATGATCACATCATTACAGTTTATTACACCAAATTTTGTGTAGAAGCTCACTAATCCTAATGCAAGAATTGGAGACTGCAAAATTGAAGCAAACAAGCAAATTGATGTGCTAATATCAACCTCCATTTCGAAAACACAAGTCACTAAACTTGCTTTTTTATAACAAAATCTTTTACATTGCCTTATGTATAACTTGAAGGCTTTAATTTATTGCAGAATTTGCCTAGACTATGGAAGTGACTGAGAAGTGTGATGTTTATAGCTTTGGAGTGCTTTGTTTAGAGATCCTTATGGGAAAGCATCCAGCAGATCTCATCACTTCATTGTTGTCATCATCAATAGCATCAATGACTTACAATTTGCTATTGGTTGATATTATAGACCAAAGGCCTCCTCATTCAGTTGCTGGGGGTATCATCTTGATTGCAAAGTTGGCACTTAGTTGCTTGAGTCAAAGTCCACATTCTCGCCCAACCATGGATCAACTATCTAAAGAGCTCATGATGGGAAGGTCACCTCTGCCAGAACAGTTTCCAATGATCAGACTTGGACAGCTCCATTGAATATTTACTTAATAGTATTTTTACATCGTATGCTTGTTTACTGTCATTGCACATTGTATATATAGTGTGTAGAAGTTGCTTTCTTTGATCTTGTTTTCACCAGCAAAGAGTAGCTAGGATTTTGATCCGGGTCATCCACCTCAAGTTTTTGGTGAGTCGTCGTAAAGTGTATTGTGTCAGCATGCGATGCAAAGTTACTGTTTCGAATGAAAGTTGAGCAAAGTCATTATTAAGTATTAACTTTTCAATTAGTCCGGATGAAAAAGTACCTTTAGATACTAGTCGGGAGAAGAATAGCAATAAGTGGACTCGGTTACAGAATGTTTGGAACGCTTAAGAAATGAATTCTTTTAAGAATTGGAATTCAATTTCTTGTTCTAGAACACAATTTGGATCAAGAATTAAAATCTTACAAAAATTCAATTCCACCATTTGAGCCAAAAAGAGGACACAGCCGAGGGCCCCAGTGGAGGATGAAGGGAAGGAGAGGAAGAGGAAGAGGTAGGGGAAGGAGGCGATGAGGAGGGAGATGACGAGGACGTAAAGGTCAAGGTTCTTCCAGGATGGTTGGGAGAGGTACCAGGGCTTGGATCGAAACTGGGAGGGGCTGTGGAGGTAGAGGGAGGAGGAGGAGTGTAGCTGCCGAAGGCCTATGGGGAAGAGTTGCTTGCAGGAAAGCTGAGAAATGGGTCTCCTGCTTTTTGGTCTTTGTTAGGGATAATGGGGATTTTAACGATAGAGGATAAAATGGTAAAAATATATAAATTAATTAATTTTTAAATAAATTTTAAATTTATAAATTTAATTTAATTATATTATTTAATAACTCATTCCAAATATAAGAATTGAATTCAATTCTCGACAAAATTTAATTCAATTCTATTATTTAAAAACTTTCTAAACACTCTATTAATGATCCGGTCCTAGAAAATACAGGAAAAATACATACCCGCTTTGATGGAACGTCACTTTAGGATGTAGCCCACGAATTGTGACATGTGGGGCATATGCAAGATAACTTAAAAAACTAAAAGTAAGAGTGCCTAGTTAAAGAAAATAATTTTTAGCTTTTATATTTCTTATTTTCAGTGAACTTCCTGCTTTTAGAATTTTTTGATATACACCAGTCAATTATACTATCACAACATAACTGCCATTAATAATTCATGAATAATAATATATAAAAAAAAATGTGATAGTACCGTAGCAAAATATGAAAAAAAAATTGCATATAAAACTAAGCTCAACCTCTATTTGACAAGAGAGTGAACAAACTAACTAAACTAGCAAATTAAATATATAGCATAGTGGCATAGTATAACACAATTACACTAGAATCGTTGTGAGCCCTCAATTTCAATGTAATAATAAAAAAAATTACACAGAAAACATGATGGGGTGTGGTCATTTTAATTCATTTTCAGTTTAATATTTTTGAAGGAAATCGTTTTATCCTTGGACAAACTCCTTATTAAAAAAAATGGCTTCAACCTATGATGATTTCTTGCATATCAGGATATTTTGGAAATTCGAATTGAAAAAAGGAAATATGTAAATAAAGTTTTTTTCATTATTTTAATTATGTGAAAATCCTGCCAAAGTGTCACAGCTTTGTATCCATGCAGTGATTTGATATGAGAAAAAGATTGCTTTAAGTCTGGCAGCATAATTTGTATTCATAAAGTTTTGGTCCATTTTTAATTTTTGCTAATTTTGCATCTAGCTACTGAAATTTATTCTCCTTGTATTTATCTATATGCCTGGTGTTAATCTATTAGAACCATCTTAATTTGGATCACGTGTCTGTTCTTTTACAAAACTTAGAATAAAAAATTAACTGCTGGTTTTGACAAAATTTTATGCGCGTTGCCCATGTATTCATTTATACCGGTTGGATTATAGTTTTGTTTTCTTATCTCTATTTTTTTAGTTGAAGCATAATATTCGACTATTGGTTTCTCTGGATCAATTTTCTAATTGCTCGCTTATTTGATGTTATATTTTTTTGAAAAATATGAACTTGAGCTAGCTTTCAAAATGAAAACAACTGATTCTGGTTTGTTATCAAATATCTGGCTTATTCCTGGGATCGGAGTTATTAACAGTTGAAATTTCAAGTTATCTTTTACTCATACATGATGGTTACCTAAAGATAAACCATATATTTGTCTTTAACAATAATTCAGATTTTCCAAACGACAGCTGTTGGCCTTGGACTATCCACTAGCTAGCATGGGTCTAGCTGGGAGGAGAACCCTTTAATAATTGAGCAAACTTTGTTGATTGTCTTGAGATTTTCTTGCAGATCCCTCACACATAGAAGGTGCTTTGTCATATTTTATTTTATTTTGCGTCATGTATATTAAGTACTGCATGTTTTGCTTGATGAGACGGGTTGAGTTTTACTTACTTGTATCGCTTAAATCTCGAACGGAGTCGTCACTTGCGTCCATAACCTGGAGCAGACTGTCCTATTATTTACCCTATTTTTTTTTTCTTTTGGGGATACGTACTAGTTTTTTTATCCGGTTGGAAATATTTTTTTTTATTTTTTTGATATCTATGTAAAATTCAAGAGTATTTATATTTATAACTAAAAATGAATCATATATTCCATTAACTTTGATTTTCTAAAATTTATCAAATTATAACTATTGATTACATAAAGGGTACCGAACAAAAACCTATTTTTTTTCTTTCTAAAAATATTAAGGGTAAGAGTGGGAATGAGAGTTAAACTCATGACTTCATATAGCTCATTGAGATATACAATAGCCTACCATTAGATTTTGAAGTCAATTACCATTGAAGATACTATTTGATCAACAAGCTTATATTTTTTGTCAAGATATGGGCTGAAGCTTTCCTTCTCTTTAATTTGGTGGGCTAAGCCTAACTTTGCTAATGTATTAATTGGTCTTTTAAAAAAAAAAAAAAGTTAATCAGTTTTTTAAAAATATAGAAAAATATATAAATTTAATTTTAATATATTGACAATATAATTTTTCTTACACAATTATATAATTATATATTATTATATTAGTAAAAAAATGACTCACCCTACTTTTTAAAAAGTGATGTACATAAAAAATGTAATTAAAGAGCAGTATAAAAATTAATATTACCAATATATTTAAATTAAATCTAAAAAAATTATATTACTGATATATTTAAATTAAACCTAAAATATAATAAGATAAAAAATAATGAAAACGATAATTTTCGACCTCACCTTTTTAAAAAAGGCTATTTCAATACTTATTCATAAGCTAGGAAAAATAAATTTGTCAAAAGTAAAATACAAAAAGAGGTGGCAGCAGATCCTATTACTATTCTTTTAAAATGCCGAAACAAAAGCACTAATAATAGAAAAAGGTAGAAAGCAAAACTCAGAAAATGAAACCTAAAAAATTAAAGAAAAAATATAAAAAAGAAATTATGAGATATGTCCCAACTGAAACCACGTGGGATGGTGAAAAAGAGATTAAAAATGAAATCGCTACCGAGTTTTATTGAAATCAAGAAAAAGTGAAAAATACATTATTTTCGAATAGAAATAGTTTAGAAAATTAGGTCAGAGTTCAAGAGTCGATTATATACAGAAAAAGGTAAAATATTTATTTTTACAGCACTCCTGATACATCCATATTGCGATATGGTTGTCTTAATTGATTATACTAATTATTAATCACCTTTCAAAATATTTATTTTTACCATTTTTATTACTAAAAAAAAGTTTCAAAAAATAGACAAACATCTCTTTTTCAATTAAAGCATAAAAAGACAATTTTGAAGCATCAAATTGTCACAACTCATAAGTCCACTATTGATTTGACAAGCTATCACGACTAAGTTAACATCTTTATTCTCAATAAAATATTCAACAAATAAATGACTAATTTAAATGAAATATAATTAAAAAAAGTTCATTGCAATAATCATTTACGAGTAACACAAAAATGATCGAAATTTAAGTTTGACTTGACAGGGGATGTTTACTCCTACATATTCTTAAGTACAATAAGAAACTCAAAGTCACATAATTCTTTAGAAAATATTTATTGCCTGATTACTTTTGTTAATTCAAGTTTCAAAGCATTAAGCTATTATAACTAAGATATTCTAAAATATAGAATTAATAAGTCGGGTAAATTAACTCTTATAAAAAAAGAATCATTGATCAATTACAACTATCTTTTTTTTTATTATGTTAAAAAGAAACGATTTTCCAAGACATAAAAAAGAAGAAGAAGAAGAAGAAGAAGTTGGCCCAAACTAATAAAAATAATTCAACTAAGCCCAAAATCAAAAGGATTGGTAGACCCAAGAAGCCCCAAAATGATATAGCCCAAATCAGCAAAAACAAAGGGCAAAAATATCAAAATAAATAAAAAGTAACTAAACAACTGCAGAAAACAAAAATATAAAAATGGAAAAACATTGACAAAGAAAAAGATTTAAGATATGTTTTAGAGTTTGGATTTTGGAAAGAAGGAGAAAATTATAGTATAAAATTATATTATAAATCCTCCTCTCCTTTTTAAAATTCAAAATCACAAATATACTCTTACAGATTTGGGTTGCCATTTAAAGTAAACAGAGAGTTAAGAAAGGGGTTTTGCAAATGGTGATTGCTCACATGTATGTGGCAGTCAATACTTATGGTGTCTTTGGCATTTAACTACATTTTAAAAACGTGGCTAAACTGAAAATAACGTTGCTAAACCCCCTTCAACACATTACACACATTTTCACACACTGCAATTTCATTGATGGTTCCTTCATTTTCAGAAATCAAGTTATAGACACAGGCTTTCAAAGTTCAAACAAATTGTTTACTTCTGTTTTCATTTTATTATCTCATCTTTTTTTTTATAATGATTTTAGTTATCAATTTTATAGCTGGAAGGAAAGTAATCGCTATTAATTAAGCTTCCATATTCTGGTTTCGGTTTCTTCGTTTTGGTTGCCTTCTTTTGCATTGCTCCTTGTCGTACCTAGTTTTTTTTTTTTCTCTTCTGTTTTTTATTTTTCTCGTTATTTTCCTGTTTATGGAGTGTGAATATATATAAACACTTTCACACTTCAGTTGCGAAGGGACTCTAATCTTATTCTTTGGGCGGTGTTGAAGGATGATGCATTTCGTTTCTGAGAACAATGAGCGTATTCTAAAATAACACTGCACGCCGAACAAGAAATTAACATGTGTTAATTACTTGCATCCTTGGTTCGGCACATAAATACAAATTTGTTTCCTAGTTAAATCTGGGCATTATTTGAATGCTAATGATTGGATTGGAGTGTGCGTGGACGCTGTTGCCAACATTCTTGTTCGTGTTTTGCTTTATACATACATTTGAAAGCCTCTATCTGTGATTTGATTTCTGGAAATGAAGGAACCATCAATGAAATTGCAATGTCTGCAAATGTGTGTAATATGTTGGGGAGGGTTTAGGAACATTATTTTTATTTTAGCCACATTTTTTAAATGTGGTTAAAAATCAAAGGCATCATAGCCATTGACTTGAGTGCCATAGGCATGTGAGCAATCACCTTTGCAAATAAAGTGAAAGAGAGTGAAAGCATGACAGTGGAAGCGGACCAACAGAACTATCTTCGGTGACGGGTTTTGGTTAACAAGAAATAAATGAAGATTTGGGTTAACACAGAAAGCCATGGCTGTGACTCAAGAAATGGGCCGTGATCAAAATTGAAATAGGCCATCTTTCATCATTTATAGCTTTTTATTTATTTTTATATTTTTAAATTTTTTTTTCAAAGCAAAAGATAACCCTTTTTTAATTTTTTTTGGACTTAAAAGACATAAATGAAAAGGCTATACAAGAAGCTTTGACCATCCTTTCTAGACTATAAAGTGTGTGATTTTTTTTTGTATTTTATGTACCTTACAAAATTGAGTGTTCACAAGATAATTTAAATAAAATTTACTTTTGTTTTAAGTAGTTCGTTATCAAACATGCTTTTTCTTGATTTTTTAATTATATTTCAATTAATTAAAATAATAAACAAGCAGTAATTATTTTATAAATTAAAGAAAAAGCACATGGTTTTAAGTTCTTCATTTAACTTACATACACTTTAAATGTTTATTTCGTTTAAGTTGTAATCAATATATTAATTCATGTTTCATTCTATATTTTAGTTGCAAACACCTTGATTTAATTATATAATTTCTGATTATCTGTTTATTTCATAATTGTCATTTCATTGTCGTATTCAAAGGTGTCGGCATAAGCTGACAACTTTTTTTTTTAAGAGTAAAAGATCCTTTTCTTTTAATATTGATACGATGTCTCTACGACAAAATTATGTCTGGTGATAGATACATATTCAGAGAATGACAGATCCAAAAAAATATTAATATCAGAGCCAAACATAGTATAGTAATATAAAAAATAGTATAATATATTGTACCTTATCATTTTATTCCATTTAAAACTATTATGAACATAAATTCAACCAAATAAGAAGAATAAAAATATATTAAAACTATATAATTACTGTAAAATATTTTAAATTTTTGTGGAGACAAATGCATGTAGATCTGCCCCTGCATTCAGACATATGGAAGCGTCATGAACTATTATGTATTGTCTCTCTCGATGATCATAGAAGCTAACATTTAATATCATATATTAATTAGGCTTATATATCTTTTTGTTTCAGAAAAAATATTGTATTTTAGTTTTGGTTCGGAAATTTTTTTTATTTGGATTAGGTCCAAAATATTTTCATTTTAGTATATAAAATTTGTCTGCCTATATTAAATGCTAAGTGGGATAATGAAAAATCAAATTATCTACCCTTATATGATAGTACTAGTCACACATAGCGTTTCATGACCATATGTGGTAACTGTAAAATGAGTTATTAGGTCAAATAAGATGTGTTAATAGATTAAGTCCAATAAGTTATTGAGTGAGAATTTTGACATATATGATCATAATGTATCATATATGACCATTTCCTATCATATGAGGGATAATGTGGCTTTTTGTCACTTGGACTCACTTGAAGAACTAAAACCAAATAGTTCTATAAATATTTGGACTAAAACTAGTTAAAAATTTGTTAGAAACCATAGTCAAAAGATATTTAATCGTGTTAATTATTCCTTTAAAAAATTTAAATAGCAAAATAAAAATATATGAATAGCTTTATATAAAAATAAAAATAAAAACTATTTTTGTTATCGTGATACAAAGGAAGTGTTTGTGACAGCATCTTACACAAATACCAAAATGTACATCGGGAGAAAACCACTTATTTAGTTATTGCTTGACGATCATTACCGGAAGCTTTAACCATTAATTTTCACCTTTTGTGAAAAATCTTTTAGACCAAACCTTATCCATAAACCTATAATTAGGCATAATAGGCATTTGGGGACTTGGGTATCAAAGTATATGTATACCGGTGGTGACGTCAGAAATTTCAAAAGGATGATCAAATTAGTTAATAACATAAATAATATAAAATAAAAATAAAATAATTTATCATATAAAAAATATAAAATAAGTCCCTTTATATTTTTGTATTGAAATTATTGATAAATTAAAATTTATTTTATCATTTATTCTCTCTTTTCTCTTAACAAATTAATAAATAGTTTTCATTTTAAATATATCATAGGCTCAACCAAAAAAAAAATTGCACTAATATACTCCCTCTCTTTAAAAATATATATCCACTTTAAGATAAAGTTATATTGCAAATTATCTACTAATTTCATATTTTAATAAAGTAGATTCTTTTTATTTCAATAGTACCCGTAAGTAATTAATGACTATTAGTGTAACCTTTCAATTTCAATTGTTTGACGTGCTCTACAATTAATGAATATTAGAATATATTAGTACATACATCATTATTTTGTATACAATATTCTATTACCATATTATTTATTACTTTTCTTAATACCCATTATGTTTATCTAAATTTGACTAATATTTTACAAGGAAAGGAACATCATTTAACATTGCAATGGAGTCTCATAAACAAATTGAGTAGGTCTAACTAAAATACTCAACCAAAAAAACTAGCTCAAGGAATGATAATTGTCTGAAAATAATAAACTTTATCTAAACTTTATCTCTATGTGATGTAGGATTATAATAGTAATTTCACTAAGTGAATAAAAGAAAATTAATAAAAGAAAAATCTTAAAAATATATATTCTAAACACATTTATATGTTTCATATTATTGTACCATATATATCACTATAGTAAGATATTTTTATTATATATATATATATATATTTTATGTAAAATTTGGGGTACCGGGGCACGTGGTAGTCCCCCTCTGAAGCATACATTTTATCTTGTCTGTTCGCTAGCCATGTTTTCTCCTCCACGTTAGCTTTTCCTTCTGAAAATGAAATGAACTATTCTCTCTCCTCTTTTTTGTTCGTTTCAAGACTTTTCAATTTTTACTTCTATTAACTTTTTTATAGTGTGCTTTATTTGTTGTCCTTTACAATTAATTAAAAGCATTTTTTACCTGCACGTTCCTTGCATATACTTGTTTTATTTTTCGTGAGCCACCTCTCCATTTTTTTTCTTCCTAAAATGAATCATTCAATCATTAAAATGGAGGAAGTCTTCTATTATGAAGTAAATGTACACAAATAGGTGGATGGTTGGTACAACTGAGTCAAGGGAAGGACTTCGATAGTACACGTAAGGAAAAAAATAGCGCTATATAATACATTTATTTTCCTTCTTTATGCTAATAGAGAACTAAGCACTCTTTAGGAGAATTCAACCTGTTTTTTGTTGAAAAAAAAAAACCCTTTAATTGTGAAAAAAAAAGGAGGTACCTTGTCCTTCGATACTAGAAGATAGATGAATTCCTATAGAAATAATATTTAGTGTACAACTTATTATAAAGTAATGTTATAATAATACTCATAATACTATTTTATCTTTTAGTAAAAGTAGATATTGATGCACTAAAAGATAAAATAACATTACGAGTGTTATTGTAATATTATTGTATAAAAAAGTTGTATATGTAACACCACTCTTCCTATAGTAAGCTGATATGGGCTAGAGTTCTCAGTTGTTTGTGAGAGCGGGGGTGGGTACCTGCAAAAACACTCTGACACTCAAGTCAGTGAATAAATGAGACATAGAGTAGTAAAAGAGTAATATGTATTAAGGTTATGATGCTTGATGGCATTAAGTCTCTTATATGGTGAGGGTAACCCGTGATAAGTTAGGAGACAATCTTCCTTGAATATGGAAGATATTCCTAGAATTTAGTAGAGATTAGATATATTTTATATTTGTAGGAGATATGATAGGATAATAGAAGATTCCAAACCATGAGGTGTGGCGTGGTGGCAGCTCACCTTGTCCCTTAACCATGTGGTCAGGGGGTTCGATTCCTGACTCATGGGAATGGAGCGCATCTCATAACTGTAGTTTGCCCCTTGAGGAGCTCCGTGGTGAGGGGATTAGTCACCATTGGCGATAGATATCCTGATTTCGATAAAAAAAAAAAATTAATAGAAGATTCCATAAGTTAATAAGGGATCTCATAAAATCTGTTAGTCAATATAGGAGATATTCTAGGCTAAATCAGTGGAGGATCTGTGGGAGAATTCCATGCCACACGATCGAACTGTGGGTCCTTTGTCTGTGCTCCCCAAAGATTGGCCAAAGTTCATGGCCTATATTTTTAGTCCAGTATATTGCCCTCGAGCTCGATCATAGGTCAAGTAGCTGGTGCCGAGGTGTCATTATTTAGGCATTTCTGCCAAGGACTACGTGCCTAGCTCGAATGAGTTGACTTGTTATGTGCTACTTAGTATGCCTTTTTAGTTGTTGCAGTGACAGTTATGAGGGAACATGTTGAGACACTTATCACATCCAAAGTGGAGGGAAATCACGTCGCATTTGAGTGGTGCTCGTAGGTCACATGCAAACCGCTGGTGTGTCTAGCCCTCAACAATTTGATGAGGTAGGCGACTCAAACCTCTTAGTGTTAGTCATAGGGATGGGTTCCAAGGACTATGGATCGAGCTTGAGTTGCCCAATTGCATAAGCACATTGTGGTGCCTTTTTTTGGTTGCTGTGACCCATTAGATCAAAGTGATGAGTCGTTAGCCATTGATTAAATAGAATGTCTATTTTACAATAGTGTTCATGTTGCTCTCTCTGCCTGAAGCGATTTCTTGGTCCATTTCAAATGGTCATCATTTATTCCCTCTTTTTTCTTAACAAATAAATCAATAGTTTTCTTCTTAGACATATTTTAGGCTCAACCTAAAAAAAAAAATATCAATATATCATTTAACATTAAAATAAATTATCATAAACAAATTAACTAGGAAATAATAGAGTAAACCCCCAATTTTATCCCTAACAATTTCTTGAATGGACAAATTGGACCCTGACAAAGAAAAATTAATGTTAAAGTCCCTTACAATTATAAAAATAGGACACCCTAAGTCCCTAAGTCACTTGAGAATCTAATGTATCACCCACCTGCTGACGTGGCATACAATTTATTAACCTATGTGGCCTCCACTAATCCTAATAGTCACCTATTATTTAAAACACAACTTTTGATTTTTGCAAACCCATCCCCAAAACATTCCAAAATTTCACAAGTAATCTATTAGACCCAAACATAGCCCTAATTCCTTGATTTTGTCGTTTCTCCATATATTCTCTTGCCAAGCCACATTCCATTCTCCATTAAATCCTCTTTCCAAATTCCACCCTGTCAGTCGTTCTTCCTCAAGCCATCACCAGTTGCAGTAGCCACCGCATCTCGCTTCTACCATCGCATCTCATTATCAATTCATTACACAATCACCATCATGTCTTCCTATACAATATTCCCAAAATATCGTTCCTGTTTCCAAGCATCTGGGGAGTTCTCGTTCCCATTTGTGGCTATGAGAAGGTGAGGATTGAAGGTCATCTTAATGACCTTTATGTCCCTATCCAAAGCAATCACAATTGGTGGAGCATTCTTCCTTTTCAGAAGGATTGCCACGAGGTGGATATCTTTCGCACCATGCTCCTTGAGACATGGGGGAAGACACTTGAAAAAATGGGAGGGTCTTTTGGTAAATTTAGTTCCAAGTCCAATACAAGTGGCAAGCGAGTTCACAATAGCAATGGCCAAGTCCAGTTAGGAACGAATGTCTGAACTTATAATGCATTTGTATTAATTTGGAAAGAGGGTTTAATAAAGAGGGAGGGTGGTTGGGCAAGAGAATATATGGAGAAATGACACAAGCAAGAAGGAGCTAGGGCTAATGTTTGGGTTTAATGGGTATTTGTGAAATTTTGGAATGTTTTAGGGATGAATTTGTAAAAATCAAAAGACGTGTTTTAACAAATAGGTGATAATTAGGATTAGTGGGTGCCACATAAGTTAATAAATTGCATGCCATGTCAGCAGGTGGGTGACATATCAGATTCTCAAGTAAGTAAAAGATTTGTGGTGTCCTATTTTTATAATTTTGAGAGACCTTACATTAATTTTTTTTATCAAGGACTAATTTATCTATTCAAGAAATTATCAGGGACCAATTTGGAGGTTTACTTGAATTAGTAACTCTTAGAAGTGAGTGAACATAACTCAAATACTCAATCACAAAAGCTAGTTCAAGGGATAATGATTGTTCAAGATTTATAAAGTTTATCTAAACCTTATCTTAGGTGATGTGAGATTTTAATAGCAAATCCACTAAGTGGATAAAAAAATGGTTAATAACATAAAACTCTTAAAAAGTATATATTCTAAAATCATTTAAGGATCTGTTTGGTTTCAGTTTTTAGTTTTTAATATTTATTTTCAATTTTTCATATTTTGTGAAGGAAATATTAAAAACTATAAAAATTACAAAATTTAGTTTTCAGTTTTCAATTTTCCTTTAAAAAGTTTTAAAAACTGAAAAATTAAAAATGAAAATGAAACAGGTCTTAAGTGTTTCATAGTTCTATACTATATATATCACTACAGTAAAATAATTTTATTATTTATTATGTATAAAGATGATTAATTTTAATTTTTTTAAAAGATTGTAATACATAGATACATATAATTATATAATAAATATATAATATTTGGGAACCGTGGCACTAGCACCCGCTGTGCTGTTCTCACTTTCCGTCCGCCTCTGACGTATACATTTTGTCTTGTCTGTTCGCTCGTTCTATTCTCTCCTCCACGTTAGCTTTTGCTTTTGAAAATGAAATGAGCTATTCTTTTTCTTCTCTTTTTTATTCGTTTTAAGATTTTCACTTTTTAATTCTATTGACTTTTTTCTAGTGTGCTTTTTTATTTGTTATTTTTTAAAATTAATTAAAAGCATTTTTAACTGACATGTTCCTTGCATATAATTGTTTTATTTTTCGAGAGCAACCTCTCCGTCGAAAAGGAAAAGCAAAAGATCAAGGAATTTTTTTTCTTCCTAAAAAGAATCATTCAATCATTAAGTGGAGGAAGTCTTCTATTATGAAGTAAAATATACACAATAGGTGGATGGTTGGTACAACTGAGTCAAGGGAAGGACTTCAATAGTACACGTAGGAAAAAAATAACGCTGTAAAATAATTTTTTTTCGAGAGCAACCTCTCGGTCGAAAAGGAAAAGCAAAAGATCAAGGAATTTTTTTTCTTCCTAAAAAGAATCATTCAATCATTAAGTGGAGGAAGTCTTCTATTATGAAGTAAATATACACAATAGGTGGATGGTTGGTACAACTGAGTCAAGGGAAGGACTTCAATAGTACACGTAAGAAAAAAATAACGCTGTATAATAATTTTTTTTCCCTTCATTATGTTGATGCTCTTAGAGAATTAAGCACTCTTTAGGAGAATTCAACTTGTTTTTGGTTAAAAAAAAAAACACTCTTTAATTATGAAGAAAAAAAAATGGAGGTAGCTTGTCAAGTTGTCATTCTACACTGAAAGATTGTTGAATTTCTATACGAATAATGTTTAGTGCAAGATTGTTATACAATAATATTATGATAATTCGTGTAATATTATTTTATTTTTTAATGAAAATAAATATTGATGTACTAAAAAATAAAATAATATTATAAATATTGTTATAACATTATTATACAACAAAATTGTACATGTAACACTAGCCTTCCTATAGTAAGCTAGCTAGTACACGCTAGAAACAAAATCAACTCACACAGTTGCATAAATTAAAACTAATTTGGCAGCACTCTATTTACATATGCAAGCTATAACCCATCTTCACCATCTATGAGCGTGGGTATTGGCATAGACATGGAACATGATATGAATATGGAGACATATCAAATCTAAAAAATTATAAGACACGACACACACACATATATATATATATATATATATATATATGTATGAGTTTTATTTTGTTGTATGAGTTATTTTGGTTTTTTGTATGAATTTCTTTTTATCGTGTTTGTATTTTTTTTATCTAATTAATTCTTTTTTTATCAACCAACGAATTTTTAAAATAAAATAACTCAATAGCATAAGTCCAACTAAATAACTAGAGTTGATTTGGGCTCATGTTGATATAAAAGTTTGAAAAAAGAATAAAAAAATCAACTCAGACATGTCCGTTGAGTGTCTAAGCCATATCCATAGTGAATTAAAGTCATGTTCAACCATATTTGGTGTGAATCCAAGTTAAAAAAAATATTTTTTTAATTAGATACGTAAGAATGCGTATCCTATATATACTGTGAGGGTCTCCAACACACCACCAACAGGTCCGTGTACCTGAGCTTCTTAGTGCTCAACACTTAACAAAACGACAGTTGAGATCCACTACTGATCTTTATTACTCACAATCCATATGCGATTGCCACCGACAACAACTTTCAAACATGACGAATATCATTGTGCATTTTAAAGCAATAAAGAATAAAAACTTTAAAGTAAAACGCAAAGTATAATATGCAGGAATAAAAAGCGAATCATTTTACACAAAAACTAAAAAGAAGAAAAATCAAACAAGGCAACTCGTTAGCTCAAAGTTCGCAATATGAATTCGAAGAACTCTTGGGCCTTGAGTAAACAAAAGGAGCATTACTGTCATCTCATTTTTTCCATTCATAATCATTACAAGTTCCATGATTACTTATAAGGCTAGTACATGAGAACATACATCGGATTCCGATCCATTTGGTTGTTTGGAAAATTATTTCGAAATCTGCTTGTCATATATTCACACAATGCTGAAGGCAGTGATGGAACAAGAAATTTTAAAGAAAGGATATATTAGTTAATATAAAATAAAATAAATTATTATATAAAAAATAAAATTAGTTATTATATAGTATTTTTATATAAATTATTAATAAATAAAATTTTATTTCATCATTTATTTTCTCTATTAATAAAAGAGTCAATAATTTTTTTCTTAAACATTTCTTAAATTCAACATAAAAATATATACACATTAATTTATTATTTAATATCAAAATAGAACCTTGATCATAAATAACTAATTAGTAAATAGAAATTTCATTAAGTGAATAAAATAAGTTAAGAAGTAAAAATATTAAAAAATATATTCTTAAAATATTTATATGTTTTATATTTTTATATTATATATGCTACTATATTAAAAAAAATTATTATTTATTATGTATATTATATATAAAAATGATAAAATTTTTAAAAATATCATAATATAATATAATATAATATAATATATACACACGGCACACGCCAGCAAAAGGACTGCTCCAGTATTCCATTATTGTTGTCAAGCATATTCCTGCCATTGTCATAATTAAAAGGTTGTACAATGATGTTTCATTTAATCAATGTAGATTGACTATTCAAAGTATCATTTTGCATAAATTTACTTATAAGAAATGCTATTTTAACACTTAAAAGTGAATGTCTAAAATAGACACCCACTTTTAGACGTTAAAATAACTTTTCTCTTTATTTATGTTTGAGAAGGAAGGGATTACGTTGCCACCCAGAGCCGGTTTCGCATCCATGTGCGTCAGTCGTAGCAATCACATTATGGATTGTGAAAAGTTAATTAAAAGATCCTGTGTACTAGAGGCGTATCCAAAAGTTTTGATTAAGGGGCCAAAACTAATATATAATTATAATATAAAAAGGATTGAACTATATCTTATTAATTACTTTATTTCATCTAAAATAAATGTGAAGTCAAATTGAATAAAACATTGAGGGCAAAATATGCATACCAATATATCTACTAAAAGAGTTTCAAAATTTTTGTGGGGCGTAAGTCCCCACCCTTTAGTATGTGCATCTGTCCCTGCTGTGTGCTGCTACTTTTCTTTGTTTAGTGGCGAAGATAAAGATAGTAAACATAGGAAAAAATAAAAATACTTCTCTGCAGGATAAAGAGCTTTTTCTTTCTTCACTTGAATTCTTGCCACGAAATAGCTATAAATAAGAAGAAAATAATAAAAATTAAATATGTGGTTAAGAAGCTTTGTGGAGGAAAAAATTCCTTCCTGCGGTATGGGGTCAGATGGAATGTCTCATGTTCATAGCTCATAGCTTATAACATAGATCGTGTTGCTAAGTTAGGTTCCGGCATAACGCCATATATGACTTTATAATGTTTCAGGATGGGGCTTGCTAATAATGCTGAACCTTTCAAGACTGGTCCAGCGATGGTGATTCTCTTTTCCACCATTAGATTGCAAAAATAATTAATTAATCTCTAACCATGGTTTTTTCTTGTCCAATGCTAAAAGATCAAGTGACCATCAGTGGATCTTTTCTCAAAGGCTCGGCGTAAATTCACCCATTAATAATATATTTTCAATACACAACTCAAATTAAATAATAGGTTACAAAGTATAAATTAAGGTTTAATTCATTCCAATATATTTAGTAAAATTATTGTAAGTTATAACTTCCTATTCAACTAAAATATGCTTCACAAGCTCTAAATCAAATATATTATATATCCATTTTCACCAATCATCCACCTATTTTATACATTTCGGAAAAAAATGACATTTCTAATGAATGATGAAGAAGCAAAATAATAAAAATATTTCATATTTCAAAAACTTAAAAAGTGTTTAGTATTGTTTAAACAATTAATTGAAACAAGTGTTAACTCATTCGATCGAACTTTTGTTCATGCACTGCTATATCATGAGTTTAAATCTTTAATTAATTAATTTTTTTTTGTGGGTGATCTATGATTATTTCTCTAAGCATCTGATGCGCTCTTGAGGCATGTCTCATAACAGTGACACAAGAGTTTCTTCGCATAATGATGGAGCGATTCTTTTAAGGAAGAAAGAAACTTATGCTCGTGTCTTTATTCTACTATGATTTACAGGATGCTTTTTTATGTGCTGATGTACAGGATGCTTTTGCCCAAATTAAATAAAATAAAATAAAACAAAGTGCGTGATTGAGAAAATTATGAAATTAAAATTATTTCGACTTTTGTTTTACAAATGATAAGTACCTACCCAAACCCCTCCAACGTGGGGGAGCAAGCAATAGGAGCACAAAAAAAGATACATCAATTGTATCAGATTCCTCCCCTAATAATCGGCATTACAAGCCACATACAGGCAAAAGAAAACCGGCAAAAACAAAAAGGATAGGTGGAATCTTTTATCCATAAATGTTCTCTTTCATGTTTTTTAATTACTTATCGACATGTATAAAGATAAAAATAAAAATAAATTTAAAATTTTATAAATTATTAATAAACAACATATATTTATTATATATCAATAAATAATTAAAAAATACGAAAGATAATATCATTTGGACGCAGAAAATTTTCATCCAAAAAAGGTAACATGCAATATTAAAATTAAGAACTACAAACGGCCTCCAAATGACAGCACCTTTAAGATGCCAACTGGTTGCCTGTGAACTCCTCTAGCATCCCGTGGTTCGTTGACCGAGCCATCGTATAAGACAAACTATCACACTGAGTCAATTTTAAAACTATTTCAATAACCGAGCGAAAGTGTGATTATATTTTTCACAATTGATGTTAAAATTGGTTTACGTTTTAATATATTAACTTGAAAGTAATTTATATTTAGATATATAACTTAAGAGTAATTTCAAAATAGTGTGTTGCCTTCTACCTAAAAATTTCAATATTTTGCTTATAAACTATACAACAACAAAGTCACATTACTTGCCAAATATATGGATTAAAAGATGCCATAGTATTCTATCATATATCATATTTATATTTAAAATATTTACATTTAAATGTCTTCTAATTATTTTTACTTTAATTTTCTTAAGTCTTCCTCTACTTCTTGTTACAAGACTAGCCTGCATTTAATTTACTCTCCTTACTCGAGCCTTTTTAGGTCTTCTCTATATCTATTCAAACCACCTATGACAATATGATCTATCATCTTCTTTACATTGGGCGCTTTCCCAACTCTGTTGTGCGATAAAATTCATCGTTAAGCTTGAGAGGTAATTGTTTATCTCAAATAAAACTTTTAAACACATTGACCACCCATCTTGAATATGATGGTTTACATTTCCCTTTATTTCTCCAATATTTTGAATAATAGAACTCAAATACATAAATCTCATGACATGTGGAGTGGTTTCTTCCCTAATATTCACTTCTAAATTAGAATTTATAAGCACTACTAGAAAATGCCCGTGACCAGTAGATTTTTCTTGCTTGCAATGAAAAATTTGTTGCCGGCAAGTTTTGACACACGATAATAATGTTGTTGGAAACTATTACCAACAGAAAAAAATCCTCCTGTAACTATTTTCAAGAATTATTGGCAAAGTATACATATAAAAAAATCTGTTAGTAATTAGATGGAAAAATTTGCCAGTGAAGGAACATTATCGATAGATTTTTCGTGTGTTATCAATCGATTTTTCCGTCGATAATTTTTTTTTTAAAAAAAAGCACTAGACTTATCGACAAGTTTTTCTATCGATAATATTAATTTAAAATTTTTAATTATATATTACTGATGGAAAAATATGTCGGTAACACTTTTTCTTAAAAAAATTGGATTTCTGTGTGTGACTCCAATGGTGACAACAACTACAATGACAGCAATGGTGGCCGGCAAAGGCAAAACAGGAAAAATAAATTAGAAAAATAATTAAAACAAAAACGGCCAAATCAATAATTTCAATAACTTTTTTAATATCTAAAATTATAATTAGTACTTTGAAAAAAAAAAACCTCACCTATAACAACATCTCTAGTGTAGTGAAGGTGAGCAGCGACAGGCGAGAGCAATAGATCTGAACAAAAACCAAAAAAGAAAATGGTAAGAAGAAAAGGGTAACAAAAATAAAACCAAATAAAAAAAAAACTGATTAAAATGTAAAGGAGTTCAAATCAAAGACAATGGTGATATTCTAATAAAAAATGAAAGTGTGATAGAGGAGTAATGGTGAAAAATCGAGATGAGATAGAAAGAAAGATGGAGAGGGGAGAGGTGGCAAAAATGGAGGAGGAGGATAACTGGTAGGATATTTAAAATACTTACTAGTAGATTTTTAAACATTACCCACAGATTTTCCACTGGTTACTTAACACAAAAATGCCACATTTCACTTATACTATTCCCGGTGGGAAAATTAACAGATAATATTAAAATTTTTATTAAAAAAATTAAATTTAGCCTATTACTGAGTTGCCGGTAACATTAATATTTTTTTTCCAAAAAGAAAATAGCCTATTGTTGACGGATTTTTCCTTCTGAAAATCCACCAATAACTTCAACAGTAGGTGTGATTTTTAAAAATTTGAATACCGGAGGATTTAATAGTTTTCCAAACAAAAAAAATATTTTTTTCTATTCTTTTCTTTTCCTCATCTAAATTTGCTGGTAATATTAAGGGAAGATGTATCCAAGACTCGTGTGAAAAGATGAAGCACTAAAGTTAACCCTTGGTACAATTATATACTTACAGGAAAATTCTCAGTTACCCCATCTTATGTCCTCACGTTAGTTGTGGACCTATAACCAATTTTCAAATTATAAATTATAACTATAAGTCATTGTTTCCTGTGATCAATATCTTGAGATTTAAAAAATATTTATGAGCCTACAAATGATTTTTTAAATTATAACTTTTACTTATAATCTGTTTGCTCACTCCAACATAACAAACTTCTTCAAAAACATCTTTTACATAGAAATTGATTTTAGATTATAATCTTCTTTCCTTAATACACACTTAAACTCATGAAATAGGCGGTTCAAAATATAATCAAACAAAACTTAACAGTGGAAAAGAATTTGTCGATGGAGTTAATAAACTTTAATAAAGGTTGGAAAACAAAAGAAAAAGTAAAGAATATGCCTCCCTACATTTCAAAAACCAAAAACTGTGCGTGACGCACTTCCGGAGAAGACCAATTGGGATGACAAATGTCATTTCAACATTCATTTTTAAGTGTTTCATTTAAATACTTACTCCATCACCATTTAATGAAATGAATGAATATAAATAAATATAATTTATTATTTTATGTAATGATATAAAATAAATATCTAGATAAAATATTAAAAAATAAATATTAAAATAATATTATTGATTGGGACGTGCCATTCGCGGCAGAGGGAGATCAATTACGAGAGAGAGAGGAACGCCTATATATGAATGCTGTATATGCCTGACAAGTGCCAAGCAATTCCCAAAGACTAGAAATGGGCAACTGCGGTGTTTACCTTCATCTTGTTGTTACATCATTTCTTCTTTTCACTTTCTTGCCGGAAGCTGTTCATGGCACCAAAAAGGTAGGCTCATTTTGCTTGTGCTTACTCTATTTGTTTTGAAATGCCCGCTTTGGAATTGTGATAACGATTTGCTCGTTTTGCTGAGCTTCCTCTCACTGGTCACGGGTCGCATCTCACCAATTGTTGGCTTTCTATCTATCTTTGCTGCTGCCGCAGGTTTACATTGTATACTTGGGAGCACATTCTCATGGTCCAAGCCCTACATCTGTTGACCTTGAAGCCGCCACATATTCTCATTATGATTTACTTGGTTCAGTTTTGGGAAGGTAGAAAAGCATGTGTTTTCTGTAGTGCTCCAAACAACATATAAAAAAAAATATAATAATAATAAGAAGAAGAAGAAGAAAGAAATACATAGGCTTATAAATTGAATTTCGCTAACAAATCACTCTGCTCAAGGAGTTTGGAGTGAAAAGTTTGGATTCTACTTCTTCAAAGTAATGAGATTGGCAGACTGTAAAAGTAATGGATAATTAATAGTAGATTATTTAGTGAGATTCAGAATGAAAATTATTTATTCAATAATGACTAACTCTTTAATTTTTTATTTTACTAATTTACTCACTTTAGGAAAGTTAAATTCGAAAAATTTTGTTTAGAAATTAAGCTTTTTTAAGTTTTTAATTTTAAAATTTCCAAAACTTTTCACTCAACACTACTTAATCACTCATTGACAAAGCTTTTATAAATCTTAGAAGAAATTACGCTAATATCATATTAGCTTTGATAAAATTCATGCAACTCCTATCTATTTGTAAAATTTACTTATAAGATTCTTAAGTTTATATAATCATTGTAATGCCTCTTGGGGCTGTAAAATTATTACATCATTTTCTATTGAATTTGTAGAATTACTATATTCCTTCTTTCACTGGACAACATATCATATAAGTTGGTGCATTTAGGAAGGGTTATAGCCACCTAGATAAATAATAAAGTCAGTGATTTTCAGCAAAAAAAATTTTGGTACATAATTTCTGCAAATATGAAGATATATGTTACATAGTTTGCCGTAAATTTTATTTACCTTGAGTATGAAATGCCTTTTATTTATTCTCGTTAAAGTATTTGAAAAATCTCTTTTAAATATGTCCCACCACATCATTGCATGATAATATAGAAAGTTTTATTGTGTCGGTGGTATTAAATTTAAACTTGACTATTAAATTTTCTATGAAAAGCTCTAGCATAGAAAAAACTAATAGATTACTAGTAATTGTGTGCATTCTAAAAAATGGATTAATTATGTGTATATTCTTTGACAGCCATGAGAAAGCGAAAGAAGCCATTATTTACTCATATAATAGGCACATAAATGGCTTCGCCGCGCTCCTTGAAGAGGAAGAAGCAGCAGATACAGCAAGTGAGAATGTTTCCATTTTCATCAACATCTTCCAATCTTAGTGTTCTCAATCTCAATTTTGTTCCAAATTACTTGACACAATGTTTCTGGGGCAGAAAACCCAACTGTGTTGTCTGTGTTCCTGAGCAAAGAGCACAAACTGCACACAACCCGATCGTGGGAGTTTCTTGGATTACACAGAAATGGAAAGAACTCAGCATGGCAAAAGGGAAGATTTGGCGAAAATACAATCATCGCTAACATTGACACAGGTAATTAGTTCAGCTTTTATAATTTAGTGCAGTGTATGTACATTATAAACCAAAATCATTACTCCTATGACTTAATTTATGTTATATTTTCAGAAAATAACATTTTGCACCGATAATAATTAAAAGAAAATCTAAACAACCAAAAATTTATTCAGAATTTTATAACCAGATTAATGTGATATAATTATTAGTTTTTTAGATGAATTGGTGCATGATATCACTTTATGTTATCCAACAATTATAGTGATTCTTATCAAAATCAAATTTTGTACATACTTTTCTGACTGTTTAACATTACTCATAATTAAATTACCAATGAAAATTTTCCAATAGCCGCAATCATTTGCTTTGACATGTTTATTCGGGACTGAATTATTGAAATAAGATTGACATTCGAATTTGTTGACCAAGGTGAGGATTTTGTTGGTGGAATAATATATAACCCATCACAAAAATTCTTGAAGAGATTAGGGGTCTTTTATGACTTTGGAAGATACCAATGCTTATCTCACCTAAACTTTATGTTAAAAAAAGGGTGTTAAAAAAAGGGTGATGTTGTCGTATTGTATTATTAATTTTATTCTTAAATGAAAGAAAAAATGAAGTTAGGAATTTTGGTTCTATTACATAGTGATTCCATGTATCAAAATTTATTCTTAAACCTACGCACGTAGGTGTTGTCTCATAAGAATGATTATTTCTTTATATATATATATATATACATTAAAATTCTATGAAATTATTACTTCTTGTATTGAACATCACATTGAAATTCCAGTTTTAGTCATCAGATTATGTATTATTTTATTTCTAAAGTAAGTTTTATTTAAAAAAAAAAAAGGCAGATCGAGAAAAATATTATGAAAACATAATTTTTTAAAAGTTATAGTATATTATTCATATCCTCCATTAGTAAGGGCATAGAATAAAAGTTTAATCATAGTTTTTAAACTTTTTAAATAATAAATGATATATTGTGAACAAATTAGTTTTGAGAGGCGACACTCATTTAACAATAAGGATAGCAATTAGGTGTTGATTCAAAAAGATTTGATCAATTCTTAATCAGTATGATCACGTACGTGAAAAAAGCGAAACATACATCAATAATTTTTCTTAAATCAGAAAGAAAACAAAATAAACGATATTTTTATTCAGTAATGTAAGATATTGTGATGAAAATGATTGTTGAAAAATATCCATATATTCATAATGTTAAATGATGAGTCTAATTTCTATATATAGATAGTGTAAAATATTTTTATACTACCATCTAATTGTATATTACTACGGTTATTAAATATCATACCCGCTACCTAAAAAGTCAAACAAATAAAATAATTTAATTAGATATCTATATTATCGGTGCATAAAAAATTAACTTTTAAGTAATTAATATATTATCACATATGATGTTTATGGTGACTTCTTTCACGGGAGGTCTGAGTTTAGATCTACATGGTCATTGAATCACGGCCGTCTAAAAATAGAATAAAAGGATGAGATTAACTGATATTAAAAAAAATTGATATCGTAATGTTTAAAAAAGTTTATCTTATAATTATTTTACCCATTTACCCTTCTTGTTACTAGCTCCTCCTCCTCTGTTGGCCAAATCCTCCCCCACCTTCTTCCCTCCTCAACCTTCTCCTCTGTTGCCTTCCTCACTGTGCGCACAAAATACCCTCTCTTCTCACTCAACACAAAACACATAGATAGCAACAAATGATCTTCCTCATGTTGTGAATTAAAAGCGAAACCATGTGCAAGTTAATCGAAAAATAATTAAATGACACAACATATAGTTAATCACAATCAATACTATGCATTTGTTAAATCTGTAACAATGTTCCTCAAATGATCTTTTTCTTTTTTTTTTTTTTCAACATCAAAGGTAAATGGTCTTAAATTGGATGTAAAGTGGGTTCATTATGGCAACGATAGACTTGCATTTACATTTTTGAAAAGGTCCTCATCTTCTTAGTCACCAACTTTCACTGTGCTGATACAAAGTTTGGTACTTAGAAAATTAAAATAAAAGAAAACAAGTCCATCAAAAAACTAAAATTTCAATAATAAAGATAAGGCTAGGAGTGGCCAAAGATGCGAAAGTCAAAATGTGCTTTAGGAAGAGAGATCCAGTAGTTGAGTTAGAGGCAAGGCATTTCAAGGAAACGGAACAAGTTGAAGTGGCTTATTTATGGAGCTAGATGTCAGATGAGGTTGGGGGCACCGATCGGAAGTGACGATGTAGACTGTGGCAACTAGAGGAGCAGGGGATGCTCTCGGCTGTGAAGTCGATGCTCATGGCTGAGGAGGAGGTTGTGGATGGCACCAAAGCAGAGGGGTGCGTGAGATCTCCATGGACACCCTGGGTGAGGAGGAGGATAACAGTCAAGGAGAAAGGTTGTTTGAGAAAAAAGTGGATGTAGGCAAAAATATAATTTTAGCTATATTTT
The DNA here is from genome assembly GCA_031216105.1 of Dalbergia cultrata. Classification (NCBI taxonomy): domain Eukaryota; kingdom Viridiplantae; phylum Streptophyta; class Magnoliopsida; order Fabales; family Fabaceae; genus Dalbergia; species Dalbergia cultrata. The sequence continues at coordinate 85,489,681 of CM062353.1, read as the reverse complement.
TTAATTTTATATTATCCGGATTATGTGGTCCCAAACTCAGTCTTCTCCGCATAAGAAGTCACCGACGTTTATGGAAAACTCGAAACTATCATAACATGACTCTTTGAATCCAAAGTGACTGTCGTATCCAAATTCTTTAATGCTACTCTATTTTCGTCTTGAATAGGAGTTTGGCCTGAATCCAAGAGCTTCAGTGATAACGGATATGGTCCTGTCCCATCAAAATGGCGTGGGGGTAATGTGTGTCAAATAAACAGACTCTCTGGTTCTAAGAAAATTCCGTGTAACAGGTAATTTTTATTTTTCAATTACACAATATATAGTTCACTTTCATCTGTCTGCTCAGAGGAAATTTATTAGGATTTAAGTGAAAACATGTATCTTGTTGGGTTTACCCTATAACGAATTCACTATAAATTTGTATTGAAATGATAAAAGTATATATGTACCGCTTGTTCAGTATTGAGTAAAAAAGTAACTTGTTCAGTAACAAATTACAATTTTTAAAATGAAAACATAAGAATACTGGAAATCAAGCAGCATTAATGAAACATCTTGAAAAAGATGGATTCATAAAATGAAATAGACAAGTGAAGGGACCACTTACTTTCTTATTTTATTTATTTATTTTTGTTGTCGATTCAATTTTTTAAAGTTGAATGTTTCTCTCTTCAGCTAATGGAGTCTGCTACAGAAATTAGGGGCAGGCAGCAGCCCCGATTTTCCATGAGTAATGTTTTAAGTTGAAAGTCTGTCTCTTCGATCTATCCTCTCAGTGGAACCGAGCCAGTAATGTTAGACCTCTATCTACCGGTCAAGAAAACAGGCTCCAAAATTAACCAAATTCATTCACAATTGACAATTCTATATGTATTATAATAGTGCAGTATCTTATTTATAATCCTAATCAAGTAGCTAACTCCTATCAACCAAATTATAGGGGTGATAAACAACCCGCCCCACCTTGGTGCAAGTTGGCCATCAAATGGGACGAGGGCTGGTTGACACATATTAATTGTTTGAGTTGAAAGTGATAATTTATCTCATAAAAAAATTGCTGGTTGGCAGACCAACCAGTTTTTTACTTTTAGCTATATTGCCAACTCACCTTGTTTTATTGTGAGTTTGTCATAAAACGAGGCGGGTTGACCCATTTTTGTTATTAGGTAGGAAATATCAATCCATTTTATCCTAAAAAGATGACTTGGCTAGCCAAGCCAATGAACTCAATCTATTTTGTTATCCCTACTTAATTGGTGAGCTTAACTATTGATTGGATCGTAACATTTATTTCCCTTCAAATCAACCTTGTCCTCAAGGTTGTTAGGGAAAAAAAGAAGAAGAGAAAACACAATAATTCTGAATTACATTTTATTTAAAAATAAATTAGATCCCATTTAATCCCTCTCATCCTCTCTCTATATATATATATATATATAAGGAATAATAATTATTTTTTTTATTGAATTATTTATTAGAAAATAAGAGTTATGTTTTAATGTACTTCAATGTAAAAAATTATAATAATTCAACTAAATATTATCGTATTAGTAAAAAACATTTACCTATTGTAATTATTATTTTAAAGGCTATACATATTGTAATCAGTCTACATGATTGATTGATAATCTATAAATTTTTATATTATTAACATATCGAAATTAATGTGAAAACGCACCAAAACTTTTTTGTAAAGCAGTTTATGAAAAGATAATATATACATATACATATTTTACATTTTGTATATAACTTTTTCTTTTTTACTTGATGAAACATGATTGTTGTTGTTTATTAAAATTGGGTAATGTCTCATAGCCATAATTAAGAATGTAGTCGAAGTTTTTCAGGAAAATCACGACTGTGATGGAATAAAATGAAGTAATAATGAGATCAATGCATTCATCTAAAAGGTCAATAATCGTATATTTTAATTTTGATAATTTAATCGAATCTTTCAATACTTATAGCTTTCGAAATAACGGATAGAAAGTCATATCTACTGATACGTTACATGATTGAATGAAGATAGTATAATTTACTACTACTACTACTATTGTTATTATTCAAATTTATGATTATATCTCATTTTGGCAAATAAGTATTGGCAAACATTCTTGATATTAATCAAGAGGGGCTCCTAAACATCTATTGCCACTCCAATTTATGGTGATTTTTAGTTAATTTTCCTTTAATACCCTTCTCATTCTTAATCAAAATAAAAGAGATTAATTGTTCTATATTAATCAAAATTTTATCTTAATTTATTAAAGAAAATTGCTGCATATGCAAAAAAGCCTTTTACGAAAATTGATGAACATATGTGGTGATTTTTAATTTGGTTTTGACTCTTCTAAAAATCTCCCATTATATGCTAATCTTACCTACTGCACGAACTATTCATTTTTCATACTATAAAATAAGTGATAAAAAACATGGGCACATAATTTTTTTAATATTTCTAACGTAAGTTTTCGTTCTCTTTAGTATCATATTGTAACCACTAAGTAGTTATAATTAAAATATTTCACACAACTCTTTGTAATCATGTATCAATTTATTTTTCAAAAATTGTTCTTCAACACAATAATGCATGAAGAGAATAACAGTGAATTCATAAAAGCATTAATAAGTGAAAATAAATAATAAAAAAATATAACAAATCAAAGTTACAGCAAATATAAAATAAAATAATTAATAAAAATTAATTGGTCAACAACGATAAATTTTGGAATGCTTTGTTTCTATAATATTTATTTAATCATATTAACACTAGATGATAAAAGATTGTATATGTATATTGTATATTATAATTTTTTTTTGAGCTTGTATATATTCATCTTTACTTAATATTTTTCAAAAAATAGTAATTATTATAAGATTTAGATAATTTTTGTATCATTTTTTTTAAACAGACAAGTCAATATTTAGAGCTAAATAATAATATCAAAGATGTTAATTATCTTTACTGTCACTCTTTTAGTAGCCATTAAAAAAATATTTTTGAAAAATGTCCATTACATTTTTTACGGTAAATATTAAATAAATTTCAAAATAAATTATTACAATAATTATGAACTAGTGACAATAATAAATTAAGATAAAATTATTATGAACATAGGATAATTATTGTCTATTATTTTTATTAAGTATAAGAAGGGTATTAAAGAAAAATCAACTAACAACCACCATAGATAGGAGTGGCAATAGACATTTCAAAAGAGAGAAATTAACTTGCCGAGCTTCTTAGGCATTTAGCCAATCTATAAAAAAGGTATCGTAAATAGAGATTTAACTTGGTAGAATAGCTCCTGTTTCGAAGAATTAGTTACTGCAGCGTGTGCTGGATACCCTAAAAAATGCAAAAAAAAAAAAAAACATCTATCAATTTTCAATTAAAATCATCTCAACAAGGTTCTTTTATCTATGTATTGTTGCTCTGTTAACAGGAAGCTAATTGGAGCAAGATTCTTCAACAGTGCTTTTGAGGCATATTATGGCAAGCTTAACCCATCGCTGCATACAGCACGCGACTATCAAGGGCATGGTACCCACACCCTATCAACTGCAGGTGGCAATTTTGTGCCGGGTGCAAGTGTTTTTGCCGTAGGGAATGGCACAGCCAAGGGTGGGTCCCCAAGAGCCAGGGTTGCAGCCTACAAGGTGTGCTGGTCCCTAACCGACCCAGCAGGTTGCTTTGGCGCTGATGTGTTGGCCGCAATTGACCAGGCCATAAGTGATGGTGTTGATATCATCTCCCTCTCTGCTGGCGGCCAATATTTAGTGAACCCCGAAGACATATTCACGGATGAGGTCTCCATAGGGGCCTTCCATGCAATTTCTAGGAACATTCTGTTGGTTGCCTCTGCAGGGAATGATGGACCAACACCTGGATCTGTTGTTAATGTGGCTCCATGGGTGTTCACAGTTGCAGCTAGCACAATAGACAGGGAATTCAGCAGTACCATAACTCTGGGTAACAATCAACAAATCACGGTATCGATCACCCTCCTTCTTCACCCTGTTTCTTTGTATTACCTCTGGTAAAAACATTACATTAACGTCACAATATTATATACGTTTTGTTAGTATATGGGTTATCAATGTCTCTAACCAATCACACCCTATGTTTTTATAGGAAAAGAATTAGTGTAACAATTAAACTTTTAAAAAAAAGAAATGACAATATAAATGAAGTTACGAGACTCGTCACGAAGTCACTGAAATAACAGTGAACATGTAACCCAATGACAAGACCCATGTAGCCCTCTAATACGCATAATTGGCTCATGAAACACGATCTCATACCTTGAACAACTCAATGGGACGAAAGAGATTGAACAAGGTCGAGGGGTTTCAATAAGGGGTCATAGAAACTAAATATTGAGAGATAATAATGGATGAGATAAGAGATGGGGCTAAGCCTCAAGCAAAGTGAAATTTGAAATTGGGGGAAGAGAGCAACCGCAGTAGGGCAACAGAGGCAAAGTGCCTGGAAAATGCAATAGGGGCAGCTTTGGAGACGCGGGAAGGTAGTTGCGAAAAAAAAAAAAAAAAAAAAGTGGCCTGTGATGTTTTAATTAGGTATTATAATCACAGCTATACATTTAAATCTAAGGGCTCATAATTAACCCTCTCATCTCTCGTATAAAAAAGACATTCTCACTTCAATCATTTCCTATATATATATATATATATGTGTGTGTGTGTGTGTGTGTGTGTGTGTTAGTAAAACTAAATTTTAGTCCTTAAGATAATTGAGTCTTAATAGATTGGTCTGTCAAAAATTATATGCACATTTTTCATTGTCGTGGTTTTTAATTTTTAACATATTAACCTGTGATAAGGACCAATGTATATTATATTTTTAAGAACTAATTTGTTAAGACTTAATTTTTTAGGAAGTAAAATATAATTTTACTGATTCCTAAGTAAGTGAATTATATTATTTTATTTTATTTTCGTTCCTAAGTAAGTGAATTATATTATTTTATTTTATTTTCGTTCAGCAATTATTCTTGTTTCTAGATTAAAATTTTAGTAATGTTTTGTAACTTAACATATTTGAAAAATAATGTTTAGTTACTTGCTTTATTTATTTAAAATCCAAATATATAAAAATATTTTAAAATTTAAATTCATTATTAATCGTCAAACATAACAGATAAATTTATTAAAAGAGATATAATAAAGTAATAATATTAAATGAATAACACTTTTGATATATTATTAAGGTTAAAATGTATTTTACCTTTAAAGTTTAGGTCATATGCAATTTATATTATAACTTTTCAAAATATACATTATGATATTGAAAATTACTAAACAATGCAAAATACCCTTTTTGATTAGTTGACATCCATTTCTTTACGATAGATAAGGTGCAGGTTACACAAAATAAAAACTTCAAAGGGCACATAATAGACTAAGGAAATAGATATTAACTTAACAGAAGATATATTTTCACTGTTTGATAACTTTAGGGTCTTGTGATATATATTTGGATAAGTCAAGTGTAAATTGCATATTATGATAAAATACATTTATGTGAACATATATTATCATTACATATATTGTTACACGTTATTGAAAATACTTTAATCTTAAAAGTTAAAATGTCTTCCTCAAAAAGGTTGGACATAAAAAAGTATAAATTAATTAATATTGATATTGTATCAAAATCAAATTATTAAATTGTTATTAATTTTCAAATTTTAAATTGTTATTATTTTTTTAAAATTTTTTTCAGGGAGCCAGTCTTTTCATAGATTTACCACCTAACCAGGCCTTCTCTGTGATCTTTTCTACTGATGCTAAACTTGCCAATGCCACTGTTCGAGATGCGTAAGTACAAACCCAACAAGGTTTTTTTCAATAAAATTGTTATTCAAATCTTCAAAAATATCCATTGATTTTATATATTTCATTTATAACAACACATCTTATAATTATTAATAAGTATCTCAATAGACCCCGTTTGTTTATTAAATGACCGTATTTTACTTTTTTGTTTTTTTGGCAGTCAACTTTGTAGAAGAGGAACACTAGACCCAGCAAAAGTAAGAGGCAAAATAGTGTTATGCCTTAGAGAAGGAAAAATAAAATCAGTTGCTGAGGGTCTGGAAGCTAAAACAGCAGGTGGACAGGGAATGCTCTTGGGCAACCAAAAGCAAAATGGGAACACAAGACTAGCCGAGCCTCATATTTTGTCTACTGTGGACATGCCATCAAATTTTAAAAATTTTATCCATCAACCTTCCAGCATTGCAAATCCTCCTCCTTCTCCGCCTCCTCCTTCTCCGCCTCATCGTCAGACTCAATACGACATAACTGCCGCGTGAGTTATATATATCCTTCTCCGACATATAAATTATACTGACTGCTGAGCAAATTTGTTCTATTGTTATTTTTAACGTCTAAAATTAATGAAAATAATTGTTCACATTCTCATGCATGGGTGGATTCGATGTTGAACGTCCTCGTACAGCTTCACCCATGAAGCACTGAGGTGTTTCACACTTGTATGCGACATGCATATTTAATGGGTTCATTAAAATCTATCTATTTATAAATATTTTTTAATCAAAATGTCTTTTATTGATAACATTCTTAATAGAATATTGTTTCCTTAATCATAATCTTAACCTAAATCTATTATTCTTTACCATTTTCTATATCGTCTCTCTCCTTCCTCCCCTGCCGCCATCTTCTTCTTCCTCATCACCGCCACCATCACCTTCATCATCATTTTCTTCATCCATGCACCGAGGCAGAGGAGCATCAGCCGTCGCCATCGCCGCCGCCGCAGATACGACCCCTGCAAACCCCGATTCCGGAAACTGCGTCAGGGTAACGCGATTCGATCCACGGCGTGAGGAAGCGGCCCTGGGGACGATTTGCAGTGGAGATAAGGGATCCGTGGAAGAAGGTGCGCGTGTGTCTCCGCACCTTCGTCTCCGCCGCCTGATCCTTCCGCGGTCCCAAGGCCAAGACCAATATAATTCCCCTTCCCACAATGCCGAAATCGGAATCTCTCACTCTCAGATTCCACTCTATCATCGCAACACATCAGCAGCAGCACCAACAACAACAACAACGATTTCGAGGAACCGATTCACGGCTTCGGGAAGTTCGAGCCTGTGGAGGTGAACCGGCCAATCAGCGCCGGCAGGGGGTTGGATGAATGTCCGTCGCGACCAATGTCGTGGAAGAGAGCTTTTTTTTGTTTTCATTCTTTCCTGATGAACAATAAAAGGCTAAGCAGTAGTAGAGTAATTAGCTTCAGACCAGAACCGCTAATTCATTAACTCCGTCCTTAGAATTGATCTAACCATAAAACAGCTCCACATGTCATGTATTTATTGATCCATCTAATAGATTCACTATGAAGCTGTTTCTTTCAAGCTTCATCGCAGTATGCTCCGTTAACATAGGTTCCAACTTATCAAAAAGGGTGATGTATTCATAGTCATAAGCTTGAACACTTTTTAATACCTTTTTTTGGATATCAATTCGGCAGTGAGGTTTGTAACCATCAATATTACCCTCACGATGTCGCCTGTCCATTGCAAGTAACAGCTTTAAATTATTTAATGTTTTTAAATATTTATGTTTCACGTGGCTAGCAGTAATAGGGAAAAAAATAAAAATAAAAATCGAGAGCAAGTTATTTTCGCACCATGAATACTAACTATATTTATTTTGCAGTAGTCGTAAAAGTTCGTCTACTACTGTAAGGCTGTCCCGGGCAAGAACAATCCTTGGAATAAAGCCAGCCCCAGTTATGGCTTCATTCTCCTCTAGAGGACCCAATAAGATCCAACCATCGATACTCAAGGTCTGCACTTACTTAAATTTGTTATTATCAACCATCATAGTGCAGTTAATAGTCCGAAATTTTGCCCTAATTTAATTATTAGAATAATATGACATGTTTATGTTATTATTAATTATTGTTAAGATGATAAAGATATTATAATTCAAGATCATCACCTGAGTGATAATCTACATCAACACTCTCACAAGGCAAGTCCACATTACCGATAAGGAGTCAATACGTAAATTGGCATGTTATATCCTGTATTGTCAGTAACGAGCTATAAATGCAATGTTGTAGACGTAGATAATTTAAACTTGCATTATCTGTAATCTTGATAGTTTACAGTGCCAGAAGCCCTCTATCTAAGGGTATATTCGGTATATTTGATAAGATAATACTTGATAATATAGGTCTAATAATAGTAGGCTTATTAAAATTTTAATATTATAGTGTTTGTCGCAATATATAATATGTTACATGATATGATACATGATTATCCTCTTAATATTATAATAATTATAATCTTAAGTAAATATTTAGCAAAAAAAATCAAACTAGAATAAAATAAAAATATTTATCAATTATTTGTTGGTAAATTTTAAATAATTATTTAAAAATTTATTATTTACTTTAATTTTAATAATTATTTATTAATTTAGTCAAACATAAAAATGAAAAATATATAATATTCTATTTTTCAAAAAACATTTGCATATTTTTAACTTGTATTTTTCGCCATATACTATATAAAAAAATAAAATTATTTGAAAATAATAATTTTTAACAATTTTTTAAATTTAATGGGATGGAGTGCTATTTTTTAGCAAGAATTGATTAGAATGCAAATTTCAAGAGTGGTACATGCTATTTATCATTTTTATTAAATAAATTTGGATCAGAAGGGAGCCAAAGCCCCTTATTGACCTCTCTAGATCAGCCTCGACAATAGATAGTACTGCCTCACTTTTAAATTACAAATACAATAATCAAGAAAGATGATAAATAATATTGATAATGGAGTAAAATATAGTGAATGAATACACTAACATGTCAAGAAACTTCTTCCAACAAATGTTTTTAATACACTAATTGTTATTAATTTGAAATGAATAGCTTATTCCTTTTGGGAACAAATTGGTGACAATGTTAATTAGATGATGAGCAAGAGCATAGTCTCCGAGGCTAATATCAAAATGAATGTTTTTGATATTCTAACCTGCATAGTAAAGGCAATATTTAGTGACTTGTGAGTGAAATTAATTAGGCATAGTATTGAAAAAATAATACCTAATTAAACTATAAAATATAATTGACATATATTTTGAAATGTGAAATTATCTAAAAATAGACAGATATTTTAAAAGAAATGAAATTATATTAATTTAATTTGATTTATATTTAAATTTTAAATCAAATTAATTCTCATCAAATCCCATCAAATTTAATATGATTTCAAAAATAAATCTTATAGATTTGACAAATGAAATCATTTCTGGTTTTTAAGAGATTCAGACACAAGAATTGACCACAGAGTAAACCCAAAATCAATCTATAATAATATTACCTATAGATACTGTCACGACCCAACCTAGGCCATGACCGGCGCATAGAGAACATTTTCTCTAGCCAGCCTTAACACACAATATTTTATAGAAAAACGGACAGAGTCTCCTCTGTTTTTCGGACATTCCCCAAATATAATATAACCTGCAACATTTTCAATTAAAATTCCAGCAAATGGGCATCAAGCATTCTCAGAATGCGCCCTTCCAGTATATAACAACATTTACATAGTTCAAAACATAATATCAATTTAAGTTTACAAATCATTTACATAACATAAGTTCACAATCATTTCATAATATAAGTCCGAGAATCCTGCCTGTGACATATGGAGCAACTAATAAACTAGACAACATAAAGCTCTAACATAAAGGCCTTCTCAAGAAGGCTCACCAACTTAAAACGCACTTATGGTGGCTGAGGAATAGAACTAGAACCAAAGACTACACTGTATCTGAAAAAAAAATGGATAACAACAGGGTGAGTTTTGCAACTCAGCGAGAGATAGGATATCCGTAGTTTACTAAATACAATCTTAAAACAATATAAACATAATAATGTACATATACTCATAAAACATATATATATAGCTATAACATGAGATATCTTGAAAACATAACTTTACATAATCACATAATTCCAAGTATAATGGGAGATTATCCTAAGTAGAACAATAACAAGTCCAGGACATGACTCAAGGTCATGTGCGGGTTAACACCACACTGCTAACTGGAGTTGGCCCGTAGCCATACAAGTCCAGACACGACAAAAGTCATGTGCGGGTTAGCACCTCACCTGCTAACTGGAGTTGGCCCGTAGCCATATACAAGTCCAGACATAGCTGCAGACTATGTGTGGGTTAGCACCACTCACGCTAATCGGGATTTCTCACGGTGCACCGAGGCTAACGTCCTGCCCGGGTTAACTACAGGTTCTAACTATGGAATTTCCCCAAATTACTCTAAATCATGCATATTCCACTTCTACGATATTTTACAACATAAAAACCATCCTCATGTATAATATGCATAATAGACATAAAATAACTCAATTTTAGTAATTAACATAATATGCTCTAAAAATATAAAATTTGTTGCAATTCAACTATAAGTATTTAAATAAGCATAATAATCATATTATGGCATCCAAATACAGATTTTTCATTTTAAACATAAAGCCTCATTTTCACTAAATAATTATTTTCTTCTATGTCAATATACTTTCAGCTCTCCATATAATTTTATATTGTTTATCATGCATAAAGTAACTCTGAGATACACTATCTACTCACAAATACTGGTTCAAAGAACCGAAGAACAACGCCTTTGATGCCACCAACTCAAGTATTGTCGTCCGATTGCTCTATCGCTCTAGGAATAAGACAATATGAATATTTGTGAGCTAACTACACTATCAATTAACATCAATTTACGCTAATTCACTAAAAACCCCAAATTCAAGGGTTCTAAAAACCTAAATTAATCCTAAAAATTTAGAAATTTCAGTAATTTAAATGGAGTATGGTAGAAGCTTACTTACCCCTTGGAGACTAGAATTGATGAAGAAATTCACTTCAATACCTTCCTAATCTTCAATTCTCTCTAATGGAGTTAGAGAGAAAAATTGGGTAAAGGAGAGGAAAATAGAGAGAAAATGATGGAGAGGAAGAGGAGATGATGATGATGGAGGTGGTGGTGGTATTTATTGAAGAACAAAGCAAAGGGGAGGAAGAAGAATGGAAGAAAGTGAGAGGGAAGGAAAGAAATGTGAAGAAGAAGAAGAGAGGGAGAGTGTTACTGAGAGAATGAGGGAAGGGAAGAAGAAGAGAGAATAAAATAAAAGAGAGAAAACTATGGTGGTCTATACCACTTAAGGTGTATGGCGGTCCTCACTCAAAATTTTTTTTTTTTTTTTCGGTCATCACAATCTTCCCCCCTTAAGAAATTCGGTCCCCGAATTTCCAATAATTCGAAAATAAAACACATATCTCAAGAATTAAACAAATGCGGATATCTGACCCGCATAGCCTCTTCCGCTTCCCAAGTCGCTTCCTCTTTAGAATGGTTATTCCAAACCACCTTCACTGACACCACCTCCTTAGATCTAAGCTTTTTCACCTGGCGGTCAACAATAGCCACTGGCTCCTCCTCATAGGACAATTTCTCATCAAGTTGGATCACTTGAGGAGAGATTACATGAGACGAATCAGGAATATACTTTCGAAGCATAGAGACATGAAACACTGGATGAACCAGGGATAATTCAGGGGGTAATGCTAGATGGTATGCCACTGCACCAACCCTATCCAAAACTTCAAAAGGGCCGATGAAACGAGGGTTGAGCTTTCCTCGCTTGCCAAATCTTATAACTCCTTTCATAGGGGAAACTCGAAGAAAAACATATTCTCCCACAGAGAACTCTAAGGCACGCCTTCTATGATCCGCATAGGATTTCTGCCTACTCTGAGCAGTTAAGAGTCGCTCTCGGATCAAACGAACCTTATCAAGAGACTCTTGTACAAGGTCAGGACCTAGCATCTTTGCTTCACCAACTTCAAACCAACCTATGGGAGATCTACAACGCCTCCCATACAAGGCCTCAAAAGGTGCCATCTGAATGCTGGCTTGGTAGCTATTATTATACGAAAACTCTATAAGAGGTAGATAACTACTCCAATTTCCACCAAAGTCCAATACACATGATCGGAGCATATCCTCCAAAATCTGGATGGTTCTTTCAGATTGTCCATCCGTTTGAGGATGAAAAGCTGTACTAAGATCAAGTCGAGTTCCTAAAGCTTCTTGAAAAGCTCTCCAGAATCGAGCCGTAAATTGGGCCCCACGATCAGATATAATGGAAATCGGAATTCCATGGAGTTTGACAATTTCATCAATATATAACCGAGCATACTGAGGAGCCCGATAGGTGGTCTTCACTGGAAGAAAATGAGCTGATTTGGTCATACGGTCCACTATGACCCATATAGAGTCAAACCCTTTTATGGTGCGAGGTAACCCTGTCACAAAGTCCATAGTGATCCGTTCCCACTTCCATTCAGGTATTTCTATCTGTTGAAGCAATCCTGCAGGTCTTTGATGTTCAGCTTTAACTTGCTGACACACCAAACAACGGGACACAAAATCACCAATATCTCTTTTCATGCCTTCCCACCAATATAATTGCCACAGATCCTGATACATCTTAGCTGAGCCAGGATGTATAGAGTATCAAGAATTATGGGCTTCCTCCAAAATGGTCTTTCTAAGATTTCCAACATCGGGTACACACAACCGATTTCCAAATCGAAGCACTCCTTCTTGATCCATCACAAACTCAGTGGTTGCCCCACTTCTAACATCATCCTGTAGCTTGAGTAATCTAGGATCTTCGTTCTGAAGCTTCTTAATTTGCTCCATGAGGGATGACTGGGCTCTTATATGAGCCAAGAGTATCCCAGACTCCCCCATATCAAACTGAATACCATTCGCCTCAAGCTTATGAACTTCATCCACTAATGGTCTCCTTACAGGAGCAATATGAGCCAAACTACCCATAGACTTCCTACTCAAGGCATCTGCCACAACATTAGCTTTTCCAGGATGGTACAAGATAGTGCAATCATAATCCTTAAGCAACTCCATCCACCTTCGTTGCCTCAGATTTAAGTCCCTTTGTTGGAATATGTACTTTAGACTTTTATGGTCGGTGTAAATCTCACATGTTTCACCATAAAGATAGTGCCTCCAAATCTTCAAAGCAAAAATTACTGCCGCCATCTCCAGATCATGAGTGGGATAGTTTTGTTCATGCTTCTTAAGCTGCCGAGAAGCATAAGCAATGACTCGGCCGTGTTGCATCAAAACACAACCAAGTCCTATTCGAGAAGCATCACAATAGACTGAGAAACCTCCAGAACTAGAAGGTAAGACAAGCACAGGTGCTGAGGTTAGACAGTCCTTGAGTTTTTGGAAGCTTTCCTCACATGCATCTGACCATTGAAACTTCACATTCTTTTGAGTCAACTTAGTCAATGGCGCAGAAATTCTCGAGAAATCTTTAACAAACCGACGGTAGTAACCTGCCAATCCTAGAAAACTTCGAATCTCATAGAAGTAGGTCGTGGCCATCGTTGGATAGCTTCAATCTTTTTCGGATCCACCATAATCCCATCTTTGGATACAACGTGACCAAGAAAAGCCACTTGATCAAGCCAAAATTCACATTTAGAGAACTTGGCATAAAGCTTGTGATCCCTCAAAGTTTGTAGCACAATTCTTAGATGGCACTCATGTTCTTCCATACCCTTGGAATATACCAAGATATCATCTATAAAGACAATCACAAAGTGATCCAGGAAGGGTTTAAACACACGGTTCATCAAGTCCATGAAAGCAGCTGGAGCATTCGTCAACCCGAAGGACATCACCAAAAATTCATAATGCCCATAGCGGTATGCGAAGAAAGGTCTTAGGAATATCCTCATCTTTGACTCTCAATTGATGATACCCAGAACGGAGATCAATTTTAGAAAAATAAGAAGCTCCTTGAAGTTGATCGAACAAATCATCAATTCGTGGTAATGGGTACTTATTACGCACAGTAAGTTTATTGAGTTGCCGATAGTCCACACATAGTCGCATTGAACCATCTTTCTTCTTCACGAAAAGTACCGGAGCTCCCCACGGGGATGTGCTCGGACGGATGAAACCTTTCTCTAACATATCTTGTAATTGATCCTTTAACTCCTTTAATTCTGCAAGGGCCAAACGGTAAGGAGGAATGGATACGGGTTGAACTTCTGGAACCAAGTCTATACTAAATTCTATCTCTCTTTCAGGAGGCAATCCCGTAATTCATCAGGAAATACATCTGGGAACTCTCTGACCACAGAGACTTGATCAATGTTAGGCACTTCAGCCTCAACATCCTTAACCACCGCAAGGAATGCTTGATTGCCTTTATTCATCAAGTGTAAAGCACTCATGGATGAGATCAATGCAGCTGGAGTAAGATAATTATTTCCTTTAAACACAAAATATGGACCATCTGGAATATTAAACCTCACTACCTTGGAATAACAATCGACATTGGCATGATAAGGAGATAACCAATCCATGCCTAGAATGACATCAAAATCAACCATCTCCAGTAGTTTCAGATCAGCTAAGGTATCTACACCATTCACACTAACGACACAAGATCGGAATACCAATTGGATCCACAAAAATTCACCCGTTGGAGTACTAACCCAAAATGGATTTTCCAACAAACCAGGTTGTTCGCCAAAGCGAGATGCAAAATACGGAGATACATATGAATGTGTAGAACCTGAATCAATTAAAACATGTGCATCAAAAGAGCAAACTTTGAGTATACCTGTAACCACTGCATTAGATGCCTGAGCATCCTGTCGTGTCATAGCAAATACACGTGCCTGACCTCTGCCTCTTTGACCTATCCCTCGGCCATGTGGGCCTCTACCACCTGTTGCTCTACCACCTGGACCAAAGAAACTCTCTTGAGAATGGGCTGAATGAGATGATGTTGGCACAGCCTGATAAGTTGAATTCTGACTTTGGAATTCCTTTGAGCGTGGGCAATCTCTCAAGAAGTGGCCTATTTGTCCACACCCATAGCATGCCCTTCTGTTCTCATGACAAACTCCAAAATGATGCTTCCCGCATGTTCTGCATAGTGGCCTCATAGGGCCTGATTGCCCGGATCCCTGCATATTCCCTTGAGTCTGGTTAACCGAATAAGCTCTGGAGCCCGATGCACTCACAGGAGTAGGCCCATAGGAGGTGGCCCTACCTGAGTGCTCCTGATGTTGCCTTGGAGTCGTGTAGCCTCCTCCTGAGCTAGAACCTCCAAGGAAAGTTCCTTTTACCTTAGGTTTCTTAATCATTTCCCTTGTAGCTCTATTTTCTTCTCTTGTAGTCTCCATAGCACATGCGACATCTACCACTTTAGGAAAAAGACATCCTTCCTACTTCAGGAAGCAAGTTAGTGCATAGTGGTTCTCTCAACCCTTTGATGAATCTCCGAACTTTCATTACTTCATTCACAATTAAATGTGGTGCAAATCTAGACAGTCTGGTGAACTTGGCAGAATATTCTGTTACTGACATTCCCGTAGTTTGTTTCAAATTCTCAAATTCACTAGCAAGTTTCTCTTTTCTATTGTCCTGAAAGAATCTATCCTTAAAGGCTTGAGAAAATTCTTCCCATACTTTGAGGCGGTCTCCTATCATTTGTACATTCTTCTAACAAAGATTCATACCAGTGTGCTGCGGTACCTTGAAGATTATATGATACAAAATCCACTGCTCTGGCACCTTCACATCTAAGGACCCTAAGGGCTCTTTTTGATCTATCCAAAAACTCCTGCGGATCTTCATCTATAGAGTCCCCTGTGAAAGTAGGTGGGTTTAGCCGGAGATATGCTTCAATAGTCACTTGCTCATGTCCAAAAGGTGGGCATTTCTTTGAGTGACAGGGCAGGTTCACTTGTGGTTGAGCCCTATCCCTTGCTGTTGGGTTAAGGCCGCCACCAAATTGTCAATGGATTGTTGCATACCCAACATTCTTGCATCAAGATCAATCGGTTGCCCTTGTGGGCTCTTTGCATCACCTGCTCGGATTCGGGTTCGGGTTCAAGTTACGTTCAGGTTCGTTCAGTTCAGTGCAGTAGTCCTTCTGCGACTTGCACCCCACCACTACCAATTGGCCCAAAGACTCCCTACTTGACCTCTACGGCCTCCAACCTGGCCTTGACTTCTACTGACCTCTAACCTGGCCTTGCCCTCTCTGTCTAGGTGGAAGAGAAGGAGCTTGGTTAGATTCCGCACCATAGGTATCATAATCTACTAGCCTTACATTGCGTTGGCGTTTTTTAGGAGGCATTGTACCTGAATAGTTGAACTAAGGATCAGATACATGTAAAGTTTGAAAAGAGAATACATAAGACCAGACAACTCAAGACAATACTCAAGAAGACATTCCTAAAGGCCTCTTGTAGGGTCACGCTTTGTGAAAATGGGCCGGCAACCATTTACACAATCGAGACTCTACTAAAGGACACTTGCTCCATAATACACAGAAACCTAAAGCTCGATACCAACTTTGTCACGACTCCAACCTAGGCCATGACCGGTGCATAGAGAACATTTTCTCTAGCCAGCCTTAACACACAATATTTTATAGAAAAACGGACAGAGTCTCCTCTGTTTTTCAGACATTCCCCAAATATAATATAACCTGCAACATTTTCAATTAAAATTCCAGCAAATGGGCATCAAGCATTCTCAGAATGCGCCCTTCCAGTATATAACAACATTTACATAGTTCAAAACATAATATCAATTTAAGTTTACAAATCATTTACATAACATAAGTTCACAATCATTTCATAATATAAGTCCGAGAATCATGCCTGTGTCATATGGAGCAACTAATAAACTAGACAACATAAAGCTCTAACATAAAGGCCTTCTCAAGAAGGCTCACCAACTTAAACGCACTTATGGTCGAAATGAGGAATAGAACTAGAACCAAGACTCAAAGACTGTATCTCGAAAAAATGGATAACAACAGGTGAGTTTTGCAACTCAGCGAGAGATAGGATATCCGTAGTTTACTAAATACAATCTTAAAACAATATAAACATAATAATGTACATATACTCATAAAACATATATATATAGCTATAACATGAGATATCTTGAAAACATAACTTTACATAATCACATAATTCCAAGTATAATGGGGAGATTATCCTAAGTAGAACAATAACAAGTCCGGACATGACTCAAGGTCATGTGCGGGTTAGCACCACACCTGCTAACTGGAGTTGGCCCGTAGCCATACAAGTCCAGACACGACAAAAGTCATGTGCGGGTTAGCACCTCACCTGCTAACTGGAGTTGGCCCGTAGCCATATACAAGTCCGGACATAGCCGCAGACTATGTGTGGGTTAGCACCACTCACGCTAATCGGGATTTCTCACGGTGCACCGAGGCTAACGTCCCCGCTGCTAACTGTGTTCTAACTATGGAATTTCCCCAAATTACTCTAAATCATGCATATTCCACTTCTACGATATTTTACAACATAAAAACCATCCTCATGTATAATATGCATAATAGACATAAAATAACTCAATTTTAGTAATTAACATAATATGCTCTAAAAATATAAAATTTGTTGCAATTCAACTATAAGTATTTAAATAAGCATAATAATCATATTATGGCATCCAAATACAGATTTTTCATTTTAAACATAAAGCCTCATTTTCACTAAATAATTATTTTCTTCTATGTCAATATACTTTCAGCTCTCCATATAATTTTATATTGTTTATCATGCATAAAGTAACTCCCATGATACACTATCTACTCACTAATACTGGTTCAAAGAACCATAGAACAACGCCTTTGATGCCACCAACTCAAGTATTGTCGTCCGATTGCTCTATCGCTCTAGGAATAAGACAATATGAATATTTGTGAGCTAACTACACTATCAATTAACATCAATTTACGCTAATTCACTAAAAACCCCAAATTCAAGGGTTCTAAAAACCTAAATTAATCCTAAAAATTTAGAAATTTCAGTAATTTAAATGGAGTATGGTAGAAGCTTACTTACCCCTTGGAGACTAGAATTGATGAAGAAATTCACTTCAATACCTTCCTAATCTTCAATTCTCTCTAATGGAGTTAGAGAGAAAAATTGGGTAAAGGAGAGGAAAATAGAGAGAAAATGATGGAGAGGAAGAGGAGATGATGATGATGGAGGTGGTGGTGGTATTTATTGAAGAACAAAGCAAAGGGGAGGAAGAAGAATGGAAGAAAGTGAGAGGGAAGGAAAGAAATGTGAAGAAGAAGAAGAGAGGGAGAGTGTTACGGGAGAGAATGAGGGAAGGGAAGAAGAAGAGAGAATAAAATAAAAGAGAGAAAACTATGGTGGTCTATACCACTTAAGGTGTATGGCGGTCCTCACTCAAATTTTTTTTTTTTTTTTTTTCGGTCATCACAGATACATTAGTCCTTAACCAAAAATAAAAAAATAAAAAATAGTCTTGAAGTCCCTGACAAATAGAAACCACGGAAACTTCAGTTCTTGACTACTTGCAACTTATAGGTAAATCATTACTTTCGTCTCTATCCCCATCTCCTTCACCTCCGTCCTCACTCCGAATCCCTGTCTTCAGCCCCATTTTTCTATGTGGTAAGGATTTTGATTACTTGTCTAAATAACATAAAGATTCATCACCTTCAGCAACATTCTCATAGGCCCATGGTATTCACTTACAAGTGCAAACATTCATGACTTTCAAGCATTCATAATATAGCTCAATAAACTCTTGTAATTTAGAAAACTCAAACATTCATAATATAGCAAGTTTTCATAAATATCTTCAAAATCTGAGTTGCTCAATAAACTTACTGGTTAATTGAATACATAACTTCAAAGGAAGCCTATGCTATATTTTATTATTATTGCTGTGAAGATAGGGGTGGGGATGAGGATAGAGATAAAGAAGACGCGAATGGGGATGGGGTGAAGATGCAGATGGAGATGAAAAGGATAGTGGGTGGCAGAAGGCATGAGTGATGCAAACTGGTTTACCAATTAATTTATAGGTTGCAGGTAATAAAGGACTTAATACCAAAGTAGGGACTTTAGGACTAGTTCATTTTTGTCATTGATTAATATGTCTATAGATAATATTGTTAGAAACTGATTTGGGGTCGAGTTTACTTTGATTTATCAATACCATCATTTCTTAATTTACTTTCCAATTCCAAACACTACCTTAAAAATGTTTTACAATGTCTTTTTTGGAACTTTAGCAAGCTGCCTTGATTTTTAGGTGACTGGTTTTGTTTTTCGTTTCAGCCTGATATAACAGCACCAGGAGTGAACATTCTTGCTGCATATTCACTATTCGCAAGTGCATCTAACATACTATCAGACAGTCGTCGAAGGTTTCCGTTCAATGTGCTGCAAGGAACTTCTATGTCTTGCCCTCATGTGGCTGGCATTGCTGGACTTCTCAAAACACTTCATCCTGATTGGAGTCCTGCTGCTATTAAATCTGCAATCATGACCACCGGTAATTATGTAAAGAGTAATGATATGTTAATCTACAAAATACCACTATAAATCTTACTGCATATGAAATGAAATAAAAGGTAAATACAATCTATATATTAGAATCTCAAAAAATAATCAAAACTAACTTTATGGAAGGACTTGTAGGAAGATATAATGGGAGGATGTATCATCGCTCGTATATGAAATTATGGCTGCAAGTAGTTTTTTCAATTACTGTTAGTATCATGCCTTATATTTTTTAGGAAGAAAAAATATGTGAACTTTACTGTATACATATTATAGGCAAGTCATTCAATTTTCATAGGAATTTTTAACCTATTCATGTATTTGTCCTTACAGCAACCACACGGGACAATAAAAACAGACCGATTCATGATGCATTTGATATGAAGCTGGCGACTGCTTTTGCTTATGGCTCAGGACATGTTCAACCTGACCTTGCAATAGACCCTGGACTTGTTTATGATCTAGGTCTTACCGATTACCTCAACTTCCTATGTGCTTCTGGGTACAACCAACAACTCATTTCGGCACTCAATTTCAACAGGACTTTCACTTGTCCACGAACTCGTCGCAGCATAGCAGATTTGAACTACCCTTCAATCACATTGCCAAATCTTGGGTTGAGTGCAGTGAAGGTTACTCGTGAAGTCACCAATGTAGGCCCTCCAAGCACGTATAATGCAAGTGCCAAATTGGATGGATACAACATCACTGTTGTACCCAATTCCTTGACTTTCACTAAAATTGGTGAAAAGAAGACATTCCAGGTGATGGTGCAGGCACCAAGTGTGATTCAGCGAGGAAAATATCAATTTGGGGAACTGCTGTGGACAAATGGAAAGCAGAGAGTCAGGAGTCCTATCACAGTCCAACGCCGCAAATGAAAAATCTTATTCTGAATTGGTTGTTTTGTGTATATTAGTTACTATGCTGGATGCATATGTAAAATATAAGTGTAAGACTATTGGGGTTTCATGTCCCCACAGTTATTGTGTGATTTGTAATAATTGATGCGCCGGGAACCGCAACATCTGTGCCAAATGTCTTCTTTAAATTTAGTTGTGTGAGCAATGAACATGTGCCTGCACCGTTATCCATGTGTTGAAAAATCTTAATTTCTCAATAACAAAAGGAGATCTAAATGCTTAGTTTCTTTTCCAATCTACTAATTGTTCCTTTAGGAATTTTTTTTAAGGTGAAAAAGAAGTCAGCTTTAAAAAATTGAGTGGACCTAACTTAATCTCCAAAGCTATCTCTATTAGTAATCATTGCTGTTTGGCTCAGAATAGAGGTAAATTGGTGTTTAGGCCTGCCTTTGCAAGATGGGGGGCATAAATATAGACCAAGCATTAATGGGGAGGTTGTAAGGCATTAATGGGAGAAATTTTATCTCTCGCCTTCACATATTGGGTTGGTGCCCGTTGGCCTAGGCGAAGGTGTGTCCAAGGCTGATCCGCATAAGGATGCGGTTCGATTTAGTATCGATCGGTCCATAAGCTCTCCAGTCTTGAGGCCTAAAAGGTTGAAGAGACTCAAGTTCGAAGGCAAAAAATTTGAGGGTGTGGGTCGAGCTAGTGTTAACCGGTCCACAAGCCCTCTAACCTTGAGCTCGAGTATGAGTGAGCAGGCTAAAGGGGCAGAAGAAATTGAGTTTGGTCATCCTAGCTATCCCAATTAAGAGTGATAGGGGGATGAGACCAAGTGGTCCTAAGTATCCATTTTGGGAAAGCAACGAGTATGCTATTGGGACCAATTATCTTATCTTCTTAGTCAGGTCTTTGGGCTTGGCGTATTAACCTGATCGAGGTTTTGCCTTGTTTGGCCATGCTCAAATGCTATTAGGTTGGTCAGAATTTGTATGTTATTATCTATGGTCTAACTATTTTGTTGATATTAACACTGAGGTTTAATTGTTAGTGTTGGTACCAATTGTTAATGAGGCTATTTATAAGTTATCGTGTAATGTTTCTTAATATCACTATGGTATTTCATTGCAGCTTGTGGCTTAGTCTTGGGATTATTGGGCTCAATGTTGGAGATGGTATCAAGCCTTATTGTCAGGATTTGGGACAATGTTGGTTGTTTGTGTCTTGGTTAATGAGAATATCCTTAATGTTCGTGAGAATGAGGTGTGTCGATGAGAGCCAGGCTTCAGTGCTAGTGAGAATAAGGTTTTGTGATAGGTTAGGATAATGTTTGAATAGGAGACTAGGCTCTTTGCATGATTTTGCCTTGGAACTCAAATAATTAGGATGAGATTCTTCTGACTGCCATGCAATTCTCTAAGTATGGTTGAGTTCCAAGCTTATGCTCATATGGCTATTCTTCATGAACCCCTAGGTAGGAGCCGAGTTTTATTTTTATGTTGGTCGCACTACAAAAAATCAATGATTAGTGACCGGTTTTGGTCACTAATTTCATGAAATCGGCCGCTAAACCTGGTAGTGACTGATTTAGTTACTGAAACAAAAGTTGTTAAAACCATGGTAGCTAAAATATTATCGGTCACTAATTTCATGAAATCGATTGCTAAACCTGGTAGTGACCGATTTAGTGACTGAAACAGAAGTTGTTAAAACTATGGTAGCTAAAATATTAGTGACCGATAAATCTTATAACCGATTTTCCTATCTATACGACCAATTCTAGTTGGTAGTGTGCTATTAGTGACCAATAAATTAGTCACTAAATCTTGTGATTGATTTAGTGGCCGATTTTTCCATCTATACAACCAATTTTAGATGGCGGTTTGGTTTGCTATTAGTGATCGATAAATCGGTCACTAATTTTGTGATTAATATATCAATCACTAATCCGTGATCCCTAAAAAGAGAAAAATTTTAAATTTTTGAAATTTCACTTTTAAAATTTAAATATATATCATCAAATAAGAAATTATATATCTATACAAAAATAAACAAACTTAAAAATTGCCCATATACTTTAACAAGTAGTTAATATCATACAACAAAATAACATCCAAATATTTCAAATTTTACAATAACACGAAGCCCTATAATTTAAAATAAAAATAAAGATATGTATTAAAAACACTTTGGACAATAAATTTTCAACATAGTCATAACAAATGCTTGCTTCCATGAGTCTTCAATAACTTCCATTGAGTCTTGAACTATCTCCTTTGAATCTTTAACGGTTTGTATGGAGTATTGAACAATTTCTATAGAGTCTTCCACTTTCTCAATTAAGCTTTCAATCTTCTACAATCACTACAAGAAACATGCGAGTTACCGACGGATTTTATCGACGAATTTTTTCCGACGATGTTTCCGATGGATTAATCGACGAAAAATGTGAATTTTTTGTTTTAGTCATTACCGACGGATTTTTCTATTGGTAATATTCGCGCGAACTTAATACAAATATGGCGCATGATTTACCGACGGATTTTTCCGTCGGTAATTATTATGTATTATTTTTTAATGCATAAATTTATTTTATCGACGGAAAAATCCCCCAGTAATTTTTTAAAATAAAAATTTCAATATTAAATTTACCGACGGATTAATGTGAAAAAAATCAAGAACTGGCGCTAATAAAAATTTCAATATTAAATTTATCGACGGAAAAATCCGTCCGTAAATGTGAAAAAAATCGAGAGCTGGCGCTATTTTTGTCCATTATCGGCGGATTTTTTCCGTCGCAAATTTGAAAATCTGCTGATAACACACTTGCATTATAAGAGCCACACATTCTCATTTATCTCTTCACTCTCTCTCTCTCTCTCATCTGATCTCTCTTTCTCTTTCTTTGCATCCCTTCAAGGAGACCGCCGCACAGCTGCCCAGCCCGCCGCTCGACCCGCCATTCCTGCAAGCTGTGACCAACGCCCCACCACAGCCTCGCCATTCCCTCAAGTCACGACCGCGCTTTCTCTTTGTCTTTCCTTCTCCGTGCGCGTCGCCTAGCCTCCTGCACTCGCCATCCCCACACGCCCCGGCCCAGAACCGCCGTTCCCGCACAGTGCTGCCCCGTCATCGTCCCTGCCGTCCCAGAAACCCCCTCTTCTGCTCGCTGAAGAAGCCTTCTGCGTCAGTCCCTTTCTTCGCGTCATTTCCTCTCTTCACGTTGCCCTCCATTGGAATTTTTGTGTGATATCTATTTTTAGCAATTTCTATTAGTTAGTGCCCAACATGATGATATTCCTTCTCCTGATTATTTGACAGGTCCAGGGGATTCAAAGGATCCCCAGAAAGGAGGACCCCAAAATGCATTGGTTGTTGGTCTAACTATGCCATCCGCAGCTTCGTGAGTATACTGTCACCCATTTTTGTACATCTATGTGAACGCAAGAGATTTCAACTCATGAATCAACTATTCGGCTATGTAGATCAAAGATTAATTTTTTATGTGTTGCTGTATGTTCAGGCACTTGACTGCCAGGCTGGCCCTTGGGTGGCGGATTCATTTGACGCGGCTTTTACTTTTGGAACTCAATGAGAAGCAATGCATTCTACAAGGTAACTATTCATTAATTCCTTGCCTTCCCACCACTTCTTTTAAATATATAAGCAGATTTGTATGTGGAACCTTTCTTTAAATCATTTTGTATGTCAGTTAGTCTTATTGTTATCATTATACTATACTATTTCCCTTTAAATTTTACTTAGTTTTCAGCTTTTTTCCTTGACCTTTTCATAGTTCCATTGTGCCCGTAACTATTGAGTTTATAGCAATATTTACCTTCTCACAAAAGAGAAACAGGTAAAGAGAATGAGTATTAGTGATTGGATGGGCGTAGGTAGATATTGGAGAGGAGTGAATATTAGATTTAGGTAGAAATCATACTCTCACAAAATACGGGAAGGTAGCTTACCCATTACTACAATTATTCCTAGAATTAATTTTTCTTAATAGAATTAATACATTATACATACCAAAAGCCCCCTGGTCTATAGTTTGAAAACACTGACTAGCTTGAAAAGGTGTAATTTATTATTTTTGTAGTTACGTTGCCAATAATGGAATCTAATCATTGGCTTTTCAGCCCTTTGGGCAGATGACTGGGCTTTTGGTTTCAAATTCATGTTACTCATGGCAGGCATATCTTTGTAGGTCTTCCACATGGCAAGCAAAAATATTGATGCAGACCAGAGGATAACTCATGACTTGGAGAAGTTAACAACAGATTTGTCAGGACTGGTCACTGGAATGGTAAAGCCATCTGTGGATATTTTGTGGTGAGTACATTTGCAAAATTGAGTTATTGCTAGTTATCATTTTTGTTGTGCATGAATTAAAATGTCTGGTACATGTTCTTTGCTTTTGTTTGCTTAATTGATTTACACTTCTTCTTTTCTTTTTTTTTTTTCAGTTATCCTTAAGGTTCGCTTGGAGAATGAAGTCGTTAACAGGTTAAAGGGGGGTTACCACACTCTATGCTTACATGTTACTGGGCCTGGATTTCTACAAATTGTTACTCCAGATTTGGTGATTTGATAAGTCGAGAACAACAACTTGAAGGAACATTTAGGTAAACTCATTTCAGTTTCTATTGATCTTGGCTCTAAACAAATGGTTCTGTGGAAATTACTCTCACCTGTTCCTACTTTATACTTTTCTAGGTTCATGCATGAAAGACTTTGTACTCATGCTGAATCTGTTGCCTTTTTTGGAGGTGGTGCTCGAGAAAAAGCTGTGAGCATCCTAATTTGATAATATTTTATGCATTTTCTTGGGTTTAGCTTGTTTAAGGATGTGAAAAGGTTGGAATGAAATTAGATTTTGTTTGGGACAAGAAATGTGGGACAGTTAAAACAAAAGGGGGATCAAATGACTTCTTATGAGTACAGAGGTTATTACTTCAATTAAGACATTGACTACCAAGTCACAAAGTTGCTAGCTTATCAGTACATTGAGGCTCCCTCTCACCTTTTACAAAGAAAGAGGGAGTTAAAACCTTCGCAACCTCTGTTTTCAGTCCTCTTTCCAATTTGACGTTCCCATTTTCCCAACATTCTCTAACTCAATGCACATTTTTGTGTTCTATCACATTTTATTTCATGTTAGGCTCAACTATGGGGAAATGTAATTTGTCTTTTGACAGAAAAGTCAAGTAGATTTATTTTACTTTAGCTTATCCGTTATACATCATGATTATGGCTAGAACACATTAATTCATAATCAGGTTATCGTTATTGTCACAATGTAAATTTCCTCTTTTAACATTGAGCAGATGGTTGAATCAAGATTCAGAGAGCTTCTCACCCACACCAAGTATATTCTAAAAAGGAAGTGGCTGTTTGGTATACTGGATGATTTTATCACAAACAACTTCCACATAATGTCACTTGGGGCCTGTGCTTGTTGTATGTCGGTGAACTATTTATATTTCTATTTTGTAGATTTTCTACATTTTTATCTATTTTACATTTTGGACTTAAATTTATTGTGTTTAGTATTTATTAAGCATTTTTTTAGAATTTTTCATTCTTAAGTATATTTACATATTTATAATTAGCTTTAAATAAAATGTAGGCTTGTAAATATTCAGGGAACATTCAAATTATCAAACAATTTATTAAAAAAAAATTACCGACGGGCTTTTTCGTTAGTAAGATATACAAAAAAAATTTTAAAAATTTTTAAATTTACATTACCGACAGATTTTTCCGTCGATAAAATAAAAAATAAAATGTTGAAAATTTAAAATTAAAAAAATTATCAATGGATTTTTCGGTCGTAAAATTTGAAAATATAAAAAAAAATTAAAAATATCGACGGATTTTTCCGTCGGTAAAATAAAAACAAAAATTAAAAAAATTGAAAATAAAAATCCACCGGTAAAAATATAAATATTTTAAAACAAATTTTATTTGAAAAATTATTGACGGATTTTTCCGTCGGTAAATATCTAATTTTGACGAATTTGCTGACGAATTTTTCAAGCTCATTACCGATGGATTTTTTTTCCAAAATTCGTCAGTAATTCCGATGATAAAAATTATCGACGGATTTTTTCTGCCGGTAATGCTTACCGATTACGTTATTACCGTTTGACAAAATCTGTCGTTAATTCCGTCGGTAATAAAAATTTCCATCGGTAACACCTTAAAATCCGTCGGTAACAGTATAATTTCTTATAGTGAATGAGCCTTCCACTTCTTCAATTGAATCTTCAACTCTGTCAAGTGAAGATAGTAACTCGGTAGAGGGGAGAGAGTTGGCTGAGAAAGAAAAAGAAATGAAATCTTCATTTTACTCATCATTACTGATACAAGTCTCGGTTATACCCAAGCTATGACCTCTAACTATGACGACTAGCTATAATTG
Source organism: Dalbergia cultrata (assembly GCA_031216105.1). Classification (NCBI taxonomy): domain Eukaryota; kingdom Viridiplantae; phylum Streptophyta; class Magnoliopsida; order Fabales; family Fabaceae; genus Dalbergia; species Dalbergia cultrata. The sequence goes on along the minus strand of CM062353.1, from coordinate 85,462,883 downwards.
ATAAAATAATACCTGAAGTGATTCTTTCTTTTTCTTTTTTTGTGTAGAAAATGATTTAAACTCCTAAGTCATATCAAAATTTAGACATTATTGTAGAGAAACCACCATTCATAACATAAACAATAAAAAATACCGGAAGAACAAAAAATGAGCGAGTTAGAAAAGAAATTAGTAATAATCTTTAAAAAGAAACCCTAATATGACAAGTTGAATTAGAAATTAGCAATAATCTTTAAAAAGAAACTCCCTAATACATACATAAAAAGAAAAAAGAAAATTATAGAATTAGAAACCCCCTCAAAATTCAAATCCCTTTAAAAGAAACTCCCTAATATGACAGGTTGAAATTCTTAGAAGCCTGATTTTCATCCAGATAGTTCACAAAACACTGAAATGTCTAAAATTGGTCATGTTTTGCAATATGGGTAGCCTAGGATGTGTACCTGGTCAGTCATGCCACATAGATTCTGCTAGGAGAAGCCAAATGAACATAGAAAATCTACCATTCATGAAGAGAAAGTAGATGTATGGATGCTATTGCATAAACAGACAGAACAAAATAGTGTATTTACAACCAGGGATTTACAATGGCTTTGCAATTTATGATCTTGTAGTATATTTGCATGAAATTAAAATTGAAAAAGCAGCCATTTCCAAAATCTCTGGATATCCATTGCCCCCTACATACTTATGAAACAGGATTATTTCTGTGAACAACTAGATTTAGTATATATTAAGGAAAAAAGTTAAAACAAATTAAGAGAAATTTGTCAGCAGACAAAGGAACCCGTTGAAAATTCATTTAAGTATTAGTCAGTTACCTTTAGAAGAAAAGCATTACAAGCATCCTCTACTATTGCTCTCTCAATGCGTTTTGCATTTGACATCAAAAGATCATCTCCGACTACCTGCACAGGCATTTGAATTAAGGGAAACCATTCCAAGTATCCAATAGATCAACCAAACATCTTTTTCTCCATTTTTCACATTACTTATTCATGGCATTCATACGGCAACCGGTAGTTTGTTATTATTTGTCATTAAAAATATTCTGTAATCTTGAAAATGACAAGGGCCTACGCCGTAGCATCAATCTTAGGCTGCATAACTTAATCAGGACAGAGATTGTATACACATTAACTCACAAAAAATCAGTTGCTTAAGAAATTACACCTGACAAATTCGAAGACTAGAGAAATACTTGATTGCAAATTCAGGAAGAAAGATCCAAAAAAATAGACATGAAATATAGCCTAAATAATTTATAATATGATTATTAGGGGGGGAAAAAAGGATAAAGTGATTTACCAGTACATTGTTCCTTGTACAACTCTATCACATCATCTGCTGACTTGTAAGTCTGTCCCGACTTTTGAGGAGATTGAAAGTCCAGATCATATCTTGAACCTATATCAAGGAAAAAGCATATAATAAAATAAGCAATAAGCAATATTAGCAATAAGCAAAATTAGAGTAAGCAAGTTTCGGAAACTTTCATTTTCCCAAGAATCCACAGGCATAAAAGAGACAGAAAAATATAATTACCTATGCAAAAACTATTAGCAGCAACATCAAGTGCTATCTTTATTTTGTCACTATAACCAGCTGGACTAACTGCCTCTTTTACAAGATCCAGGGCTTCTCTAAACCTGATGATACTTAAATTAAGTCAGCTAAAAATAGAAATATAATCTAAACAACATTTGCCGAGAGAAGAAAGATTTTCAAAGGCTGCAGAAATACAATAAGTCTATATTATAAAAAGCTTGCCTGGAGACATTAGGAGCAAAGCCACCATCTTCGCCAAAGTCATGGTTGGAAAGGGTGCTGCGGGGGCCGGCTGCAGGGAATAGGGTAGCTGCGCAAAGAGGGAGAGGGTTGTGTCGTGAAAGGAGCGATGGAGGGGGCTGCGTCACCAGTGGATCAGCGGCGAAGCAGGTAAGCAGAGCCCTGGCAAAGTAGATCTAGAAGCGTGGATTTGCGAGTAGGGCGGAGCGAGGGCATCCCTCTCAGATCGCGGCGAGGGGCTCCCGGTGAGGGGTGGCTTGCGGTGGTGGGGGGCGGTGGGGGGCTCGCGTTGAGGGGCTTGCGGTGGGGGGGCTTGCGGTGATTCAATCGCTGGGAGAGAAGGTGAAGGTGGCGCTGGGACTTGGGAGAGATGAGGCAAATAGGTGGATTTGGGACACTTAGGGTTCCTTTTACTGATATGGATTTTATACACCGACATGCGCTTTTTATGCACATTGTCCTTTGTCAATTTTAACTTGATGCATGATTGATTCGTATGGCGTCAAATATTTTCCATTGATCGACCTAATTTTTGCCCACTTTGAATGTCGACTAAACCATAAGTATTGCTAGAAAAAAAGCTTTGTTAACTCGAAATAGTCCTTCCAAACTTTGGGAACCATTTGCCAAATACTCTCGATTTCTTTTCAAATGGCAATATGCCTTACCAAACTAAATCTCCAATTTTGAAGACAATGTTTTTCATGCGACAATTATAATATTTTGCCATTGCCTCTTTTTGTCCCATTATTTTTTCCAATGCAACAATTCAACTCCTCACGTGACTAAGTCATTCAACTCGTCGAACAAAGAATTCCAATAATCATCTATAGGTATAACTTCTTGTCTCGACACTCGTATAGATTGTAGATTGATTTTGATAGGCAGCATTGCATCATGTCCATAAACAAGTCTTTAAGGGGTTGTTCTTGTCGAACCCTTGGGTGAGTTGCAATATGGCCACAAAATTTGCTTAAGCGTGTTGTGCCATATGTTTTAATCAATGCAATGATACTTTTAATCAATGCATTTACGAGGTTGTTGACCTATATGTTTTAATCAATGCAATGATACTTTTATTCACTACTTCGTCTTGACCATTAGTTTGTGAATAATAAGGAGTCGACATTATCATTTTAATTTACCTCGTGTTAGCATAATCTACAACCCTTTGACCTATAAACATTGCTCCCTGGTCAGTGGTCAATGTTTTAGGGATCCCAAAATGATAAATGATTCTTTCTTCAATAAAATCAATTATTTTATTCTGGGTTACATCTTTTAATGCCACTGCTTCGACCCATTTAATAAAGTAGTCCACAACCACTAAAATAAACTTGTGGCCTTAGATGAAGGGGGTAGATTTAACCAATGAGATGTAATGTCCATTTTCTGAATGGTTATGGTTTGACAATAGCATGTAGCTCCGATGCTGGTACACATTGCACATTGCCATGTTTTTTACAGTCGTAACAAGACTTCGAAGATTGCACGCAATCCTTGGCCATTGTTGGCTAGAACAATCTTTGTTGACATAGATCCCTTCTAATTTTTCGTTCCAAATGGTGGGCACCACAAATTCCTTTGTGTATTTCTACCAAAGTAATACATGCTTCAGATTCCCCTAAACAAGATAACAAATCACCTTCAATACCCTTTTTAAATAAAGTGTCCAAGAATAACATAGTTCAAGGCCTGGTATTTCAATTTGCGATTAACACTTTGACTTAGGTTCTTTAGTTATTCGACAATTGATTTTCTCCAATCATTGTCATCCAAATGGTTAATCACAAATATTTGGCGTATGTCCAAAAGGAACAAGACCTATTCAATTTTGACAAACGACTCCATAATCGATGAACTTATTTTATATCTTAAAACTATTTGAGCAAGCTCATTTGCCTTTGAATTTAAGTTTCGAGACACATGTTAAAGTATGACGGTGCCAAACTTGTATAATAGCCCTAAAACTGTCACAAAATACTAAAACAAATTTTCACTAATGCACCTAAATTCTCTAGACAATTTGTTTAATGACTAACTATGAATTGTCGATAATTTTGACATTTCTCACACCTCTAGACAATAACATATTGAGACCAATAATCAAGGCTTCATATTCGAGTTCATTATTTGAACATGGGAACTTAAGCTTGAACTTCAACTTAGCAAAGGTGTTATTTGGATAGATCAACATTATTCCTACCCTGGCACCTTGACAATATTTTGAACTGTTGAAGTATAATTTTTAAGGGGCTATACCCACGTAATTTGCTACTAACTTATCAAACTCATCACAAGGATGATCGACAAGGAAATCAGCCAATATTTATCCTTTAACTGCCTTGGCTGCTACATATTTGATAGTGAATTCAGTGAAAGCAAGCCTCGGCCCTCCTTTTGGTTGTGGTCGAAATCGAAAAAGGGGAAAGACTTGGGAAGAGCAAAGGAGCCATTGCATCGTCGCGTCGAAGCACAGCGACCCCACCTCCGCGTCGCGACCTCAGCTCAGCCCCACCTCCTCTCAGCAGTCCAACCTCCGCGTCGTGACCTCAGTGGCGCCGCTACCTCACCCGCGCTGCTCTCTTTTTCTTTCTCTCTTCCCCTTTCAAAGACGACGTCGTTCCCCTCACATCATACTACGCTGCTGCTGTTTAGGCCTCCACCGTCTTGACTCGTCCCACCACTGCGTAGTCGTTGTGCGTGTTCGGCCTTCAACCATCTACGCTAACTGATGATTCTGTATGCAAATGGTGTAAGCAATTTTGTGTTGTAATTTTTCCTTTTTTCAATTAATTTTGGGAATAATTAATAGATCTTGTTGACATTAAAGACTAGGTGCTATCCACATCTAAGACTAAGATCTAAGCTCTGTTGAACATGCTGTGTTGGTAGCAGAGAAGGGAAAGGCAGAGCAATGCATAATAGAGCCCTTCCATTATGTTCCCCGGCCCAATCGAGAACAACTTCAGGTGCTTGCACTGTATAGTACTAGGCCTTTGTATGTGTTGGCTGTTTTCCGTTGTAATATGCCCATATGGCAAGATTGACTTTTCTTAGCATTTTTAAGTAAAATGCAACCAGAACTAATGCCTACTCTTCTTTGCTAGTTGTGAATTGTGATTGGTTTGTGACAGTTTATGATGATTCTCATCATATTTCACATATTAGCCACTTCTCGGAAGTTTAACTTGTATTCCAATCTATAAACTATATTTTTTTTGTCTTCGTTACGTTTTACATGATGGGAACAAAATCAGGTGCTTTGTTATTTCTGTTGATGGCTAAATTGAGATTCATTCTTGGTGCAATTTGCAATTCCATCATAATGTGTTTATTGTTAGAAGAGTACCTGAAATGCAGGCAAGCACCAAACTGTGTCTAGAAAGGATAATACTATTTGACATTGTCACCAAAATTTGGTTGTCTTTGAAGTTGTGTGTGTGTAATCTTAGATTAATAACGTATAGCTTAACCCCTATCTTGATCTATTAGATTGCATGGAGTAGACATTTCTACACTCTGGCCAAGTAGCTTATCTTCATGAACTTGGACAAATGATGGGTGCTGTTTTTGTATCCTTTTTGTTGTTTATATGTGCATTTATTAATTGTCGATGCTAAAAGATGAATGAAAACCACAGTGCTTGTTGCCTATGAATGAAAATTTTGACATATGAGTATATTGGAAATCAATAGTAGCAATTGCTAAAAGGAAAACTACTACTACATATTGAAATCATCTTTACATTTTTTGCTTTTGGTTAAAGGGGAATCATCTTTTAAATTTTGCTATTTACTTCATTAGCTCACAACTTTTTGCTCTTAAAACTTGTAATTTGCATGTGAACCAAAATTTACAGCACTAGACACGATTCCCCTTTCCACATATCATAATCAAATGGAAGAAAAAGTATTAAAAAAGAAGGCACAAAACCAATATTTGAATCCTCAGAGTAACAATAGCCTAAACAAACCGCAAAGAGAAACAAGATAAACAATTGTACCTGTATTGGAGACATATCCTTCTGCATGTAATCCAGAGGTTTAGTCAAATTTAACAGTTTCTGAATTCCCAATGTAGGATTTATTTGACAAGAAAGACACAAGAACCTGTGAAGCCTATGGATTGCGCATTCCCTTCAAATTGCCAACGAAAACAAAAGGTTCGGTTCCTGGTGGCAAATTCTTGTGTAAAACATGTGCTAGGGTTTGTATATCTTGCCCTTTTCATCTAACAATTTACATTTAAGTCTGCAATGAAAATGAAGTTCAGTATTTGTTTAAAAATTTGCATATGAGGTGATCTTTGAAGTAATTTTTTTGGTAGTTAACAAAATCAAATCATTATTATGGCATATGCAAGAAAGTTTGGAATCATTCGGACAGTGGAAGTTGGGTAAGTTAGTTGGATACTGTTATCTACTCAAGGTTATCTTTTTCATCTCAAAGATTGCTGGTTTGTAGTATTAATTTGGGTATTTCCATTTGTGGTTGTCCCCTCTGAATTAGGTATGTTGTGACGGATGTAAAGTATGGGTGCATGCAGAATGCGACAAAATTTCTTGAAACCTTTTAAAGGTTTGTCCGTTAGTCGGTATCTCAATGTTGTCTTTTCTCAGCATTCAAAGTTCATAAAGAGACGTATTGGATTTTTGCTGCTTAGTATATTCTTTTATCCAAAGAATCTTGAAGAAACTGACTATTACTACCCCACTAGCAAAGCCAAGTTTGATTGAGTTTCTGATGCATAAAAATCACAGCCAAAAGCCAAGTAAGTCTACCCCTTTCTCTTTTTTTCTAATATAATCTCCTCCAGCCCTGTTTTTGTGGCTTAATCTAATGATTTCATGTGCAATTCTCATGAACTTTATCCCATTGCTATGAATAAATGTCATTTTTACTTTGTAATTTGTATTTTTTTCCCCCTAACCATAGTGGAGGTTTTTTGGTTCAGGTTTAATAAAAATAGTGGACAGCTAGTGCTTCCAAATAAAATCACTGTTCTCTGCAATGGTGTGGAAGGCATATATTTTCCAAGCCTTCACTCGTAAGCACAAACTCCTTCAAAATGCTTTGACATATATTTTTTCTCTGTCCTCTGTTGTAATGATATATTAATGCCTTATTCTTGAATTGCAATTAATATGTGTATGATATAATCTGATTTTGTGTTTTGCTCTTAAAGAGGGATTTAGTTTGCTGATGGGTTTTTATTCTTCCTAACTAAGAAAAACCCTGGTTGGAACTTTAGGAGCATTCTTGCTTAAGTTCTTTTATTGTAGTTCTTCAAGAATAAGTAGCCCCATGAGTAATTATGAGAATATTCTCTCTTGCTCTTGCCCCTGGAAAGATTCTTGATTTTCATCGATTTCTATGTCAATCAACAGAATTCATGTTAGACAATATTTGATAAACTTCTGTTTTAGTCTCACTCGTGGTGCCTGCTCAGTTTTTGTAATAACTAATGCAGCTTATCATTCAAACTTCATTAATGTGTCAACTTCACATTACGTTGTTTCAAAATTTATGCCAATTTTGAATGTGCTGTTATTACTTTTATATGGAAGTTATATTTGAATCAACTTAATCAACTTCAAAAACGTCTACACAAAACCAATATTTGAATCCTACATCAGTGTGTGTTCCTGAAACTTTAGTTGGAGACTGTGATAATGAATATCAAATTGTATTTAGCATTCACCATAACAATCCTGATTTTGCTGTCTGCCTCGAACTTGTCTATTTGTAGAGAAGAATGGAAGCCATCTTGGAGCACAAGAGCTGTCGAGGAAGCTGAGGCTGTGGCAGCCATACCATGCCCAGGGCATGGAAAAGCATACTTGGATGGTTTGGTTCTCAATGGACATGATCTGTGTGAATGCTCAAGTCACCGCAAATTGTGGCAGTTTCAAACCGGCATGATTAATATATTTTTTAGAACATTACCACAAATTGTGGCGGTTTCAAACTGCCGTGATTAATATTTTTTTTAACACATTGCCAATCATTGTGGTGGTATCAGTTTTTACAAAAATATTTCACTAATTGCGGCGGTTTGAAGCCGCCATAATTCAACCGCTGCAATTCACAGGAATTATGGCAATTATACAGGGTGGCAATTTTTTTATAATTATCTTAATTTTTACCAAATGCCGTTGATTATTATGAAGAACCTCCATATGTTGTGAAAAACGGCGGTTATAACCGTCGTAATTTGCCTCTTTTTTTATATTAATTTAAGGGATTGACATAAACTTTTATTATAGTTTTGACTCAGTTTAACTTGCCCACTTTAGGTTGCTGTTAATATAGATCTTTTCTCAAAGTAATGTGAATCGTGAAAAGCGCGAGCATTGTTTGAGAAATGGAGTGATTAAATAAGGAGTACGATCTTTGAAGGTGTCCCCACGAAAGCTAAATTAGTGCATAAATGCATGTTTATTGCGTTAGCCGTGACCCATCGTCACTTGTGCCACTGCACTCGGTTATATATATATATAAGATAGAGCCAAGAATTTTCTAGGAAAGGGCAAATTAATTAACACATAAAATAAAAAAAATTAAATATAATATAGAAAGTATAAAATGAGTAAATAATTTTTTAATCTAAATTATTAATAAATTAAAATTTATTTCATTATTTATGTTCTCTTTTTTCTTAAAAATGAGTCAATAGGCTTTTTTTTTCTTAGGCATACTGTAACCTTAAAAAAATATATATTAATATATCATTTAACATCAAAATAAAATATTATAAATAATTAACTAATAAATAGTAATTTCATAAGTGAATAAAAGAAATTAATAAGAGAAAAATTCCAAAAAAATTATTTTAAAAATATTTCTATATTTTATACTATATATGCTATTATATTAAGAAATTTTTATTATTTATTATATAGTTAATTTTTTATGGGGCATAACATATATACATATATATATATATATATATATATATATAACAAAAGCAGAGCTGGGGTGGGGGCACCATGGCAACCCTGGCCCGCTTGTCTCCGCCTCTGAACTATTATATATGCATTATTCATGTCTACAGAATTTGTATTATCATCCATTACCACCACGCCATCCATTAACAAGAATATTCTGCAGCCCAGTAGAATTGTATTATTGATTCAAAATACTCATTTCATCTGAAGGGCAAACCAGCGGGCAGCCCATGTCTGAAAAGATTAAGATCATCGAGATTCTATCATGCTCCTGGAGGATTCTCTCCGTGTTCCTCCTTTGTGTCCTTATAAAACTGTCTTCACCACCCCAGATTGCTTCTCTGGCCTCTGCTGCCACAACTGAAACTTTTCATGATGAAGGTGCTGCTGCGACTGAAAACAGTGAAGCAAGTGCTCTCTTAAAGTGGAAAGCCAGCCTTGAAAAGCAAAGCCAAATTGCCTTGTCATCATGGGCAGGTGGCACTAGTCCCTGCAGCAGATGGCAAGGAATTCACTGTGATGAATCCATGTCCGTCACCACCATAAATCTTGAAAGTCGTGGACTGAAAGGTACACTCCACAATCTCAGCTTCTCCTCACTCCCCAACCTCGTCACCATAAATATGTCCGACAACGGCTTTTATGGAACCATTCCTCCACAAATTGGTAACATGTCGAGAGTTAATCATTTGAAGTTGTCCCACAATTCATTTGATGGTTACATCCCCAAAGAAATGTGGACATTGAGCAGTTTGCGCACGCTTGATCTTTCCTCCTGTTATCATCTAAGTGGACCAATACCGGATTCCATTGCAAATTTGGCCAACTTGTCATATCTAGATTTGGCAACCAACAATCTTTCCGGCAAGATTCCTCCTCAGATTGGAAAATTGATCAACCTTGAGTATCTTGTTCTTCATAGTAATTTCCTTTCAGGTTCCATTCCCCTAGAGATTGGAATGTTGACAAACATTCAGACATTAGCTTTGTCAAATAACACTCTCTTTGGTGAGATCCCTTCTACAATTGGTAACATGAGCAATTTACAGCAGCTCCTTCTTTCTAACAACACCCTCTATGGGCTAATCCCGCCCCTCATGTGGAACATGTCTAGCTTGTCCTGGTTATCGCTTGATAACAATCATCTTTCTGGATCAATCCATTCTTCCATAGAAAACTTGGTGAATTTGGAAGGCCTTCTTCTTCACTACAACCGACTTTCTAGATCCATTCCTTCAACCATTGGAAACATGACAAAACTTGTCCAGATAAATCTGCGCTTTAATGCCTTTTCTGGATCAATTCCTACCTCTATAGGTAAACTGATTAATTTGAAAGCAATCTCTCTCAACCACAACAATCTCTTTGGACCTATTCCTGAAACAATTGGAATGTTGAAAATGCTCTCCTCGCTAGAATTCTCATTCAACAAACTTAATGGTAGCATTCAACAAGTGATGAATAACCTCACCAACTTGGCTGACTTTGTAGCAGGCGAGAATGATTTCACCGGCCACTTGCCACGTCAAATCTGTCTAGGTGGGTCACTACAGGTCTTGACTGCTGATCACAACCGTTTTACTGGTCTTGTACCAAGTAGCTTGAAGAACTGCTCTAGTATTGTTAGAATCAGGTTAGACGGAAACCAATTGGAAGGAGACATAACACAGGCTTTCGGCATATATCCGAATTTGAAATATATTGATCTGAGTGACAATAAATTTCATGGCCAAATTTCACCAGACTGGGGGAAGTGCCATAATCTTGATAGCTTGATCATATCCGGCAACAATGTCTCTGGTAGTATACCGAAGCAACTTGTTGAGGCCAACAGGCTAGGCAAGCTTCACCTTTTTTCAAACCAATTGATTGGAAAGGTTCCAAAAGAACTTGGGAACCTCACAAGCTTGGTTGAACTCAAAATCAGCAACAATCATCTCTCAGGGAACATTCCCGCAGAAATAGGATTGCCGAAGAATCTCCAACGCTTGGATCTAGCAGGAAATGAGTTAATTGGCAACATTCCAAAACAAGTTGTGGGGTTATCCCGATTATTGGAATTGAACTTGAGCAACAACAAGCTAGTGGGAAGCATCCCCTCTGAGTTTGGCCATTCACAATCTCTTTATTCTCTTGATCTTGGTGGGAACTTTTTGAATGGAACAATACCATCAGTGCTCGGACAGTTGAAGCAGTTGCTATATCTGAACCTCGCACACAATAATCTTTCTGGCACAATCCCATCCAGTTTTGATGGCATGTCAAGCTTGACTTCTGTCAACATATCGTACAATCAGTTAGAAGGTCCGCTTCCAAACAATAAAGCCTTTCTTAATGCTTCAATTGAATCATTGAAAAATAACAAAGACTTGTGTGGTAATGTCACTGGCTTGGAGCTATGCAAAACCAACCACAGCCGAAAGAGTCACAAGGCGATCCTATTGGTATTATTTCTTATCTTAGGGGCACTAGTACTTGTACTTTGCGGGGTGGGTGTTTCAATGTATATTCTTTGTAGAAAGGAAAGAAAGGAAAAAGTCCCAGCCAAAGGAGCACAATCAGAAGAACACTTTTCCATATGGAGCCATGATGGAAAAATGTTGTTTGAGAATATCATTGAAGCTACCAAGAATTTTGATGACAAATATCTCATTGGTTTGGGAGGGCAAGGATCCGTTTACAAGGCTGAGTTAACTTCAGGTATGGTTGTTGCTGTGAAGAAACTTCATAGGGAAACAGATGGAGAGGAGAGGACCAATTTGAAAGCATTTGAAAGTGAAATTAGAGCATTGACAGAAATCAGGCACCGCAACATCATCAAGCTGTATGGATATTGCCAGCATTCGCGGTTCTCATTTTTGGTGTATAAGTTTTTGGATGGGGGCAGTTTGGATCAAGTATTAATCAATGAAACACAGGCAATTGCATTTGATTGGGAGAAGAGGGTGAATGTTGTTAAAGGTGTGGCTAATGCTTTATCATATATGCATCATGATTGCACACCTCCAATAGTTCATCGTGACATATCAAGCAAGAATGTTCTTTTGGATTCAGAATATGAAGCTCATGTCTCTGACTTTGGGACAGCTAGGTTTCTGAACTCTGGTTCAAATTGGACCACACTTGCAGTTACATATGGGTATGCAGCTCCAGGTTAGTTCATTTACCCTTTGTATTTATAAATGGAAATGATCATATCATTATAGTTTATTACACCACTTTTTGTGTTGAAGCACACTAATCCCAAGGCAAGAATTGGAGAATGCAAAAGTGAAGCAAACAAGCAAATTGATGTGCTAATATCAACATCCATTTCGAAAATACAAGTCACTAAACTTGCTTTTTATAACAAAATCTTTACATTGCATTATATATAACGTGAAGGCTTTAATTTATTGCAGAGTTTGCCCAGACTATGGAAGTGACTGAGAAGTGTGATGTTTATAGCTTTGGAGTGCTTTGTTTGGAGATCCTCATGGGAAACCATCCAGCAGATCTCCTCACTTCATTGTTGTCATCATCAACAGCATCAATGACTTACAATTTGCTATTGGTTGATGTTATAGACCAAAGGCCTCCTCATCCTGAGGATTCAGTTGCTGGGGGTATCATCTTGATTGCAAAGTTGGCACTTAGTTGCTTGAGTCAAAGTCCACATTCTCGCCCAACCATGGATCAAGTATCTAAAGAGCTTATGATGGGAAAGTCACCTTTGGCAGAACAGTTTCCTATGATCAGACTTGGACAACTCCACTGAAACAGTGAATTACTTAATTAGTAGTGTGTTTGTATCGTAAGCTTGTTTACTTTGTCACTGTATGTACCATGTATAAGTTACTTTCTTCGATTATGTTTTCCCCAGCAAAGGGTAGGTTGGTTTTTGATCCGGGGCAGTCATCTACCTTTAAGTTAATTTAAAAGTGACTAGTAGAAAAGTGTGCTGTTTCAAGTCAAGAGATAAGGTTGTTGTATGAGCAAGCATATGTACAAATTACTGTTTTCAATAAAAAGTAGAGCAAAGTCTTTGCTAGCTTTTCGATTTGTCCAGATGCAAAAAGTACTTTTTGATATTATTTGTAAAAAGAAAAAGAGACTAATTTATGACTGGACTCAATTATTAATGTTTTTGGCACAAGGACTCAATTATTAATTTGCTCCCAGAAAGTACAGGGAGCTAAAAGCAAGTCTGATCAGGAAAATTAGGACGTATTTGGATTGAATTTTTAGATTTTAATTTTAATTTTAAATTTTTTAGATTTTATGAAAAAAATATTAAAAATAAAAAAAAATTAAAATTAAAATTTATAAAAAATTTAATATTTATTTTTTTAAATCTAAAAAATTAAAAATTAAAAGCTTAAATCAAATATATCCTAAATTTTTTTGATAAAATAGAGCTTATAATCTCTTAATTTATTTTTATTTTGGTCTCCTTTTGTTCTCAAGTCAAGAGATAAGGTTGTTGTGTGAGCAAGCATATATACAATTTACTGTTTTGGATAAAAAGTAGAGCAAAGTCATTTCTAGCTTTTCGATTAGTCCAGATACTATTTGTCGATATTATTTGTAAAAGGAAACAGAGACTAATTTATGAATGGACTCAATTATTAATTTTTTTGGTACAAGGGCTCAATTATTAATTCGTTCCCAGAACGTACAAGGAAAGATATGTAGATCCCAGCTACAAGCAAGCCTGATTAGGAATATTAAATTTCTTTGGCAAATAATTTTATTATTTTAATACTTAATTTTCTTAAATTTTTAAACACTTTATTTATTAAATATATATGTTTTATTTTTTATTTTTTCTCTTAATTTATTATCTTTTTATCACTTTTTTCACACCCATATAAGATCTATATAGGTATTTATACACATATAAGTGTTGCGATGGAATTTTCCTATGGCAAAATAGAGCTTTCAACCTCTTAATTTATTTTTTTTTTATTTTTTTTGGTGACCTGCTGTTTTGATCACCTAACTACTCTTCAAAGTAACTTGTTCATTAATTTCAGTCAGCTCATTCTTCTTAACTTACACTTAATCTTTAACTTAACGGATGGACATTACAAATATGAGAATGCTTTGCTAGATATGCATTCAACTTGATGGTAATTGACGGTAATTAGTTATGAGAAAATTAATTATGAGAACAAAATGAAAAGAAAATTAGTAATTAGGAGGCCAAAACAAATAGAGAAAATTACCAAAACAAATTGAAAATTAGCTAAAGAACCAAAATAAAAATAATAAGTTAAGGGATTAAAATATCAATTTCGCCTAAAATTTTCACTAAATTTTAATTATGTTTTATTCACTGTATTTAATTAAGTTATTTTTAATTGAAAATAGAAGAATATAGTATAACTATGATTTTTTTTAAAAAAAATATTATCATGTAGGAAAAATTACTTTTGTACAAAATTTTTAGGAAGTGATTTTTTATATGCTTATTTTTAATTTTTTAAAGCTATTTTAATATATATTACATCAAAATAACTTAACAATTTTTTTGTTATGACAAAAAAAATATTTTTTATGTATAAATTGAAATATAGAACAAATTTTTCCTGCTTATAGTTTTTGTTCTACTTTTGATTTTATTCTTGAGACAGGTTTTTTCAAAAAAAAAAAAACAACAAATTTTTTTGAATAAACACTTAAATTGGTCATTAATAATTTCGTTGATAAATAAATTGATCCTTAAAAAAATATTAGTATTAAGATACCTTCCAATTGTAAAAATAGATCATTATAGGTCATTGACAATATTATTGATGGACAAATTAGTCGCTAACAAAAAAAATTATTATTGAGGTCCTCACAATAGCAAAAATAGGATATTATAACTCCGTAACATGCATTTTCATTTTAATAAATAAATTGGTCCTTGACAAAAAAAATTAGTATTGAGATCCCTCAAAATTATAGAAATAAGATCTTATTGTATTATTTTGTAATGCAATTATTTTGTTCTTTTGGAGAAATGATTGTAAATTTACAATATTAATATCTTAATGCCTCATAATAAGGTAGCGATCAAATATAAAAAAATCAATTCCAAACCATATTCCTTTTTTAGAATGATAAGCTGTAGGTCAATGACTTCTTTCTTGATAATGGTTATGGCTTTGGAGGAGAAATTTACAAAAATAAAAATAAAAGGGTATACTTTAATTAGTGTTGATTAAGATTAATGAATATTATATAGATCAATAATTAAAATCCATGTCTATATTTAATATTTTTAGGTGAATCAATGATTTATATGTCTTCTTTATACAATTATAAAGGATCTTAATACTAATTATTGATTATTAAAAACCTATAATAGTTTATTTTTATAATTGTGAAAAATTTTAACATTAATATTTTTTATCAAAAACTAATTTATTCATCGGTAAAATTATCAACGATAACGTTTAGTAAAAGTTTTCTGAATGTGCCCTTAATGAAAGCTTTAGCTAAAAGTGAAAAAGATTCCGTCTTTATTTGGGCCGGTCTTCTCTCTTTTGTACTATCTTTCTGTCTTTTTCAATCAGTAAATAAACGTACCCATCACATGTGAAGTCCACAGACCATGCTTACCTTTGCTAAAGCAATGCAAAATTTTCCTCAAAGCGATGTGAATTGTGAAAAACATGAGCTGTGTTTCAGAAAATGGAGTAATTAGATATCACGACCTTTGAAGAAGAAGGTGTCTTCAGGAAGACCAGCCTTGTGAATTATATATTGGAAAATGATAATAAACAGTTCGAAACAGTGAATTACTTAATTAGCAGTGTGTTTATATCATAAGTTTGTTTACTCTGTCACTGGATGTACCATGTAAAGTTACTTTCTTCGATTATGTTTTCACCAGCTAAGGGTAGGTAGGTAGGTTTTTTATCCGTGGCAGTCATCTACCCTTAAGTTAATTCGTAGGTGACTAGTAGAAAAATGTGCTGTTTCAAGTCAAGAGATAGGGTTGTTGTGTCAACCAGCATATGAACAACTTACTGTTTTGAATGAAAAGTAGAGCAAAGTCATTGTTTGCTTTTCGATTAGTCCAGATACAAAAAGTACCTTTCGATTTTATAAAAAGAGACTAATTTATGAATGGACTCAATTTATTAATTTGTTCCCAGAAAGTACAAGGAAAGAAATGTAGATTCTAGCTAAAAGCAAGTCTGATTAGGCAAATTAAATTTCTTTGGCAAAATAGAGCTTTCTTAATTTATTTTTAGTTTTTATTTTTATTTTAGTCTCCTTTTGTTTTGGTTGCTTAATTAGGTAGAGGCTATTGTCACTCCCATTCACTTGTTATCACTTCTTATTAATTGTATTTATTTGTACTTTTCTAAAATATCTTTAAGCTTATTTTAATAATTAGTCTTTTATTTATTTTACTAAATTAAAAATTGTGTATTGGAATTTTAACTATCTAATATAAATCCTTATTTATTATTTTTATTTATAATATTCCTAAATGCATTTAATTTACATTTTATATAATTTTGTAATATATTGCTACTATAATATATTTAATTTATATTTAATAATTATATTAGTTAATATTAAACATAAAATGTAACTATAAATAAATCTCTAGCATAACACAAAAATTTCTAACTTAAATATAATATTTAACTTGAATTAAAAAGTATAGTGAAATAAAATTTAAATAACTTGCAAATTTAATTAGATATAAAATATAAATAAAACACATGAATCACAAAGGTGATGCATAATGAGCTCTTTAAGAACAATTTTTATAGATAACAACATTATTTTTTATAAATGCTATCATCATATATTTTCCAAAGATAAAAATAAAATCTTAAAGATGGGAAAGCCAACAAGAAGAAGATATTTTGTTTTTTGACGTGAACTAGATGAAGATCATTACTATTTACTAATAATTATCAAAACAAACAATAGAATTAATAATGATACGAAACCAACTTCTTGTTTCGTTTGTGGTTTCAATTATGTAATGCTAGAAAGCCTCTATCTTAATTTTTGCATTTCAATTATTTTATATACATTCATAATTTTCACAACAAATCAATGTTACGAATAGGAGGAACAAAGTGCACTTATCTCAAAACTATAGTAATAACAAAAAGTAGCATAAGAAACAAATTCTGAACTAAGATGAATTTAAAATTTTCATGATATCTTTTAAAATAAATTTTAAATTAAAACATTTAGAACTTTCACAAATAAAAATAATAAACAAGGAGAAACAATTATTGAAATTCTAATATACAGTTATTAATGTAATTTTAAAAATAAACAAATCACTAATTATTAAAGTAGACTTAAAGGCATTTTAGAAAAAGTACAAACAATTATAATTAATGAGTAGTGGTAATATACAAATAGGAGTGACACTCACCTAACTATTCTTCAAAGTAACTTTGTCATTAATTTCAGTCTGCTCAATCTTCTTACATGTAATCTTTAACTTCAGGGAATGACATACCATATATGAGAATGTTTTGCTATATTCTATGATAGCAAGATATATTTAACTTGACAGTAATTGACGGTAATTAGTTATGAGAAAATTAATTATGAGAACAAAATGAAAAGAGAATTAGTAATTAGGAGACCAAAACAAATAGAAAATTAGCTGAAGATCCAAAATAAAAAAAATAAGGTGAGGGATTAAAATATCAATTTCACCTAAACTTTTTACTAAATTTTAATTATTTTTTCACTGTATTTAATTAATTTATTTTTAATTGAAAATAGAAGAATATAGTGTAACTACGATTTTTTTTTTAACAAAAAGATTATCATGTAGGAAAAATCACTTTTGTACAATCTTAATTTTTAGGGTTTTTTATGTGCTTATTTTTAATTTTTTAAAGCTATTTTAATATCTATTACATCACAATAACTTAACAATTTTTTGTTATGACAATAAAAATTCTTTTATGTATAAATCGAAATATAGAACAACAACTTTTTTCTGCTTATAGTTTTTGTTCTACTTTTGATTCTATTCTTGGGACATTTTTTAAAAAAAAAACGCAAAAGTTTTGCACATGGGCCCTTGGGATATGCCTTTTTGTTCAATAAATGAAACCTATATGACTTTTTTTGTCAGAAAATGAAAGCTTTAGCTAAAAGTAAAAAAGATTCCATCTTTATTTGGGCCGGTCTGCTCTCTTTTGGGTATCTTTATTTGTCTTTTTCAATCACTAAATAAACCTATCCATCACCTGCGAAAAGCTATGCTGAATTTTCCTCAAAGCGATGTGAATTGTGAAAGACGTGAGCTCTGTTTCAGAAAGTGGAGTAATTAGATATCACGACCTTTGAAGAAGAAGGTGTCTTCAGGAAAGCCATCCCTGTGAATCACATAATGGAAAATGAAAATAAACAGTTCGAATTGGAATTCATACTTCATGCACGAATGACCTTGTTAACTCAAATTATCTCTCTATGTCATTCTCTCTTCTATATTTTATTGCATTTAACTTTTATCCTATCACCAGTAACAATACTTATTATTTCACATAAATGTGTTTGCCAAAACTTTCGCGACAAATTTGTGGACCATCGTAATAGCAAGGCTCTTAAACATTCTACTTAGAGCAAAATAGCAATACTAAATTATCTTACATTCGGTTCTGTGCAAGACTTTCAAAAGTGTATTCGTGCCACCGCTCGGGGTTATATTAATTTCCTAGTCCAATTCATCTCCGCACAACTTCTAATACCACCACCAAATCATCCATTATATACTCGAACCATGCAACCCATGTCTGAAAAAATCAAGTCCATGGAGATTCTAGCATGGTGGCGGAAGATTCTCTTCATATTCCTCCTTTGTGTCCTTAGAGTAAAACTGTCACCACCACATGTTGCTGCTACTTTGGCATATGCTGCTGCCACAATTAATGAAACTTTTCATTATGAAGCAGCTGTAACTGATCAAAACAGTGAAGCAAGTGCTCTCTTAGAGTGGAGATCCAGCCTTGACAAGCAAAGCCAAGCTGCCTTGTCATCATGGACAGGTGGCACTAGTCCATGCAGATGGCAAGGAATAATATGTGATGAGTACTCCAAGTCCGTCACAAGCATAGATCTTCCAAATCAAGGACTGAAAGGCACACTCCACAATCTCAGCTTCTCCTCATTCCCCAACCTCCTCCGCATAGATATATACAACAACAGCTTTAATGGAACCATCCCCCCACAAATTGGTAACCTGTCCAAAGTTAATCATTTGAACTTTTCTCTAAATCTTCTTGGTGGTTTCATCCCAAAAGAAATGTGGACATTGAGCAGTTTGCAAGGGCTTGATCTTTCCTACTGTGATCATCTAAGTGGGCCAATCCCCGATTCCATTGCAAACTTGGCCAACCTGTCATATCTGGATTTATCAGGCAACAATCTGTCTGGTAACATTCCTCGTCAGATTGGAAAACTAATCAACCTTGAGTATCTTAGTCTTGCAAGTAATGGCCTTTCTGGTTTCATTCCCCGTGAGATTGGAATGATGAACAACCTTCAAGTATTTGATTTGACGCTGAACATTCTCTCTAATCCTATCCCTTCCACAATTGGTAACCTGAGCAATTTACAACAACTTTTCCTTTCTAATAACACCTTCTCTGGACCAATCCCGCCCTTTGTGTGGAACATGTCTAGCTTGTTCTGGCTATTTCTTGATGGAAATCATTTTTCTGGATCAATACCTGCTTCCATAGATAACAACTTGGCCAATTTGGAGCGCCTTTTTATTGATTCCAACTCCCTTTCTGGCTCAATTCCGCCCACCATAGGAAACTTGACAAAGCTCACCCGCTTATTCCTGCGCTTTAACATTTTTTCTGGATCAATTCCTTCCTCTATAGGTAATCTGATTAATTTGGAGCAACTCAGTCTCCAAGGAAACAATCTCTCTGGACCTATTCCAGACACATTTGGAAGGTTGAAAAAGCTCTCCATCCTAGAATTGTCCTTCAACAAACTTAATGGCAGCATTCCACAGGACATGAATAACATTACCAACACGGTTTACTTTCTAGTAGCCGAAAATGATTTCACCGGCCATTTGCCACCTGAAATCTGCCAAGGTGGGTTACTTAAGTACTTTAATGCTGATAAGAATCGTTTTACTGGTCCAGTACCAAGAAGCTTGAAGAACTGCTCTAGTATTTATAGACTCAAGTTACAGGAAAACCAATTGGAAGGAGACATTGTACAAGCTTTCGGCATATATCCGATTTTGGAATATATTAATCTCGGTGGCAATAAACTTCGTGGCCAAATTTCACCAGACTGGGGGAAGTGCCGTAATCTTGAAAGCTTGATCATATCCAACAACAATGTCTCAGGTGGTATACCACTAGAACTTGTTGAGGCCACCAAGCTAGGCAGGCTTCACCTTTCTTCAAACCAATTGGTTGGAAAGGTTCCAAAAGAACTTGGGAACCTGAAAAACTTAATTGAGCTCAAGATCAGCAACAACCATCTTTCAGGGAACATTCCCACAGAAATAGGATCATTGAAGTATCTCCAACTCCTGGATTTAGGAGGGAACGAGTTGAGTGGCAACATTCCAAGACAAGTAGTGGGGCTACCGATTCTATTGGAATTAAACTTGAGCAGCAACAAACTAGAGGGAAGCATCCCCTCTGAGTTTGGCCATTCGCAACCTCTTTATTCTCTTGATCTAAGTGGGAACCAGTTGAATGGAACAATACCATCAGTGCTTGGACAGTTGACGCAATTACAATTTCTGAACCTCTCACACAATCTTCTTTCTGGCAGAATTCCACCCAGTTTTGATGGCATGTCAAGCTTGACCTCTGTCAACATATCAGACAACCAGTTACAAGGGCCTCTTCCCAACAATCAAGCCTTTCTTAACGCTTCAATTGAATCGTTGAAAGGTAACAAAGGCTTGTGTGGTAGTGTCGCTGGCGTG
Organism: Dalbergia cultrata; assembly: GCA_031216105.1. NCBI lineage: Eukaryota > Viridiplantae > Streptophyta > Magnoliopsida > Fabales > Fabaceae > Dalbergia > Dalbergia cultrata. The sequence continues at coordinate 85,442,217 of CM062353.1, read as the reverse complement.
GTCCCATGCCCAACCAACCGCGGCCAAAAGAGCCACGACGCCATCTTATTGGTACTATCTGTTTATTACGCCCTTTTTTGTATTGAAATTCTGCTAATGGATTGGATTGGTTGATCACTTGAGCAAGTATAGGAATTCGACTAGTCCAATCCCAAGGTTGGCATTTGTTGTTTGAATCAAACTCCACGTTTAATCTCGAGTATTCTTGATTGCAAAATGACATGAAGTTCTGGCTGTTTAAGCGCGTGAATATTATTCTTGAAGTCAATATGTCGATTTTTGACATTTACATGACTAAAATCTACACTTGGTTAAAACTTAAAAAGTATGATATTCACATATGTATTACCGAGAGCAATCAGTTGATTCAAAACTTATATAAATTAAACTCTGGACCGATGATCTATCGATGAAGATTGTGGTGTCTGAATGATTTGAAAAGTCGGGTCAAATAAGTATACAGAATCACAAATAACAGAGAGCAAAGGCAAGGGTATTATTTACGAATTACGAGAATTGTAAAGCACCAATTTATCGGGTAGAGTTACTATTTGGGTGGTAGAAATTAAGGTGGTTAACATAAAAAGCTAATAACAAAATCAAATCAAATATGTAAAGATTAGAAAAGTAACAGGATGCAATTTCATTTGAACTAGTATCAAACTTTGCTATTCGTAATATCAATCGATTTTCTTGATCAACCCAATTGGTGGTCAAATTAATTACTCAAAATTCTGAACCTTCTATCTTCTCTCTGCATTTTCTCACTGATATTCATCTGTAATATCAATTCTTCATAGTTAACTCTTCGAAAACATAATTAATTCATGTATTGTACCACTTTTTTTTTCTCTGTTTTACTGCTTCTGATTCTAAGAAAAACACCTTCTTACCTGCTTCTAATTAACAAAAGATAGAAAAACTTACTATTATTTATTTAAGCTTTCCTTGAGAAATACAACCAAAGATATCCAAATAAATTCCAAAAATATTTTTAATTAATTTTATTTTTCTCCTATAATTTTAACGAAAGGAAGCATTACAAAATTCAAAAGGTGACAGTGCAGAGTGTCGGGGGTGCGTTTTTTATGGTGAGCTAGGTAGGGCAAGTCCCATCAACAGTATGATGATAATGTGTATTTTTAGATATTCATAGGAAACAGTTATTTTGATTTTTAAATGCTTGTCTTTCTTCTTTGTTATGGAAAGAGACACAAGAGGTAGAAGGGCATTAATTAGAAGCACCATCGAAGAAGACAAGGCTTTCAAATTTCTAGATACGAGGACTGCTTGTGAAGAAATGGAACACTAGCAAATTGTGGAAATGAATTCACTGATGAGCACTCTCACAAGAAGCTACCTCGTACACTTGCATCTCATCCTTCTAGTTCTAGTTATAGTCATAGTTCACAACTCATTTGCTTCCACAGATGTCGCTCCAACTAACTCTGACACTGCGTCTCCCGAGTGGCACACTTGTTTGGCATATTCTGCATCATCATCTCCTTCCCTTCAGGTTTGATTTTATAGATTACACTTGTAATTAATTCATCTGCAAAAATTTCTCCCAATTTTTATACCCTGAACCAAATACACCCCAGTTCCTACACATATATGCTAATAAGTAACATAATATTTGATAGCTAGATATGATGTGACTTTCAATTGATCCCTTTTAGTTTCTGTGAATCTTTGCAGTGTAAGGCTTCAGCAAATGATGGAGGAAGTTCAAGTGCTTGGACCAACCTGGCTGATGAATACCCAGGTGAGAGCATCTTAAAAGTATTGAAAGTAACTTTGGATATAGAAACGGAACAAACATGTATAAATAACTAATCATGAGTCCACTATAGCATATATGTCTTTCTTCTTCTTCTTCTTCTTTTTTTGGTTATGTTTGTTAGTTGTTTCCATATTGCAGGTGCCACATCCTCTATAAAAAAAAGTAGCTTCCCTCCAAATTTCATGTTTGGCGCAGCATCCTCTTCATATCAGGTTTAATTTGTCTTTGATTACCTTAATCCATTTAGCGTGACTATAATTTTAATAAAAGTTGATAGCTTTGACATGAACTTAATTAATTTGCTATATTGCTGTGTGGGAATTCTATATGAAGTATGAGGGTGCTGTGAATGAAGGTGGCAGAAGTCCAAGTATATGGGACACTTACACTGAGAAATACCCCGGTAACATAATTAACACCCCTACTGTCCCCTGCCCCTTCTCTAATTTTCATTGAAGATAGCCAGAGCCAACCCTTTTTTTTAAAAAACTTTTTTTGTGACAGAGAAAATAAAAGACCGTAGTAATGGGGCGGTTGCTGTAGATTCATACCATCGTTTCAAGGTACTAATTCTTTCATTTGTATTAATGTTAACTTTGGTTTGACTTTTACACAGAATAGTGTGTTCTCTAGCTCTTTCAGTGTGATGCCTAAGTATTTTAGCTTCTGAAATTTAGGAAGACGTGGATATAATGAAGAACATAGGATTCAATGCTTATAGGTTCTCAATATCATGGACTAGAATACTACCTGGTAAGATGTGCTTTGAGATTGAGATTTAGTTTGATTACCGCGTTTTTGTTGTATTTTAATTAGGAAGTAAATAAGTGTTTGTTAATATTGTGATTATTATTAGGGGGAAATTTAACTGGAGGAGTAAATAAGGAAGGCATCCAATATTACAACAACCTCATCAATGAGCTTCTTTCGAATGGTTTGAAATCAATAACCTCCCTTTCCTTCAAAATCAACCTCACTTCAGGTCTTGAGTGCAAAATAAGTGATGTTTGCCGTAGGCTATTTAATTACAGCTTACTTTAAAAAGTAAAAAATTAGTATTGTTTCATATTATTACTTTTGGATTTAATTCGATGATATAAAATAATTTTATAGTGTCACCTAATCATTTAATGTTATGTCAATATATAATTAATTTGCGCATTCATTACTTGAAAGATCATTCAAATATACTAGTAGTAGTTGCATTTTGTTAGGGACATAATATCATTTTCGTAGACTATAGGAAAAGGCGTCTTTGTTTTGACAAATTACACTAATCTCCTCTTTTTTTTTTTTTGGCACATACATTAATCTTCTCTAATATTTGGTGAAATTTACCTTGAGTTTTTTCTATTTATAAAATTTGTTCAAATAGTTTTGAATTTGCAAAATGATTATATCAATTTTCCTCAAGTTTGTAAAATTATTTTACTGTTCTCCTTTTCATTGCATAGTATATCTAGAAAATGTCAATATCACTAGGAGGTACATAGGAGAGTGAGATAAATTCCCCCCCTCTCCCCCTTCCTTTTTTTTCCCCTCCTTTTACTGTGCTTAGAAATTGAGAATGCCAACTTTTCATATTTGGTACAAGATTTCAAAATAACATTTCCATCCAAATTTGATTCCAGTAGTATAACTAATACCGAAGTCTAGTAGATATGTATGTTATATATCATGCAATGACAAGGAAAAAAACAGAGCAACCAAAATGTTGTGTTTTATCATCACAGGAATACAGCCTTTTGCAACTATATTCCATTGGGATTCCCCTCAGAGCCTAGAAGATGCATATGGTGGCTTTTTGAGCCCGCATATAGTGTAAGTAATAAGAGGTTACACAACACTAGAAACCATTAAACTCATTAATCAAATTATACTGTTCATTAATATAATGATGTAATATGATGCAAAGCCTTTGATGTGGCTACACCTTGTTTGTTAGAGATGATTTTAAGGACTACGCAGAGGTGTGCTTTAGGGAATTTGGTGACAGAGTAAAACACTGGATCACATTGAATGGGCCATCCATTTTTTCTCAGCTGGGTTATGCAAATGTCCTGAAAGCCCCAGGAAGATGCTCAAGTTGGTTGCCTTTAAACTGCACCGGTGGGGATTCGGCCACTGAACCCTACATAGTGGCCCACCATCAGCTTCTTGCCCATGCTGCTGCTGTCAAAGTTTATAGGCAAAATTACCAAGTAAATTATTCTCCACTACAATAATTTTTCTGAAGTCCATACTTAATTCATATAATATAAGACGAATCCGTAATTACCACCAAGAAAATGAATTTATAGACGGAAATCACAGTAAAAAGTAGAATAGCAGTATTATTTGAACATTTTTTTTTTGTTTATCATGAACCATTTTCTCTATAAATTTAAACTAATATGTAGAGGTACATAAATAGTTTTAAATGTAACTATGTATACCACTTATTTCATATCAAATAATACTTGGTTTATATACACTGCATGGTCTTTAGATATAAAAGTTATTTACAGTGCTGCACTTTGAAATTTGAACTTTTGAAAATGATTTGATTCTTGACAATAACATCATTCTTAACCAAGCAAGTTACTTCTAAACCCTCATTGTCCTGTTTGCTAAATTAACGATGGATACTCAAATTTGGTAATTTCCACCAGAAATTTCAAAAGGGTCAGATAGGGATTGCTCATTCCATTGATTGGGTCATACCTCTGTCCCATTCTGCAGCTGATCTTGATGCAACATCTCGAGCACTCGCCTTCAAGATAGGCTGGTAATTTTATTTTGTCACGTTGAAAATGTTTAACTATATACACAATATCGAATTCTTCATTTTGGTTGATGTGTAATAAATTGATTATTGACTTACATATTTGGTCATCACAATTTGCCTCAAGGTTCATGGAACCAATGATTTCTGGTTCATACCCGGCTGAAATGATTGACCATGTGGGAGATAGACTGCCAAGATTTTCTGAAGAGCAATCTAAAATGGTGCAAGATTCTTTCGATTTTATTGGTATCAACTATTATACTACAAATTATGTAACTCATGCTGAATGCCCAGTTGAAAACCAAACCTGCTTCACGGACTCTTGCACTGAGTTGACAAGTATGTTGCCCATAATCAGGCTTATACTATAGCTCCTTTGGATTTGGATAAATTATTTATGACTCCTCATTTTTTTTTAAAAAAGTTAAACGTGACATTTTTAACTTCTAGTTTACTATTTTTCAAAAAGTAATTTTTAGTATTGTTTTTCTTTATAACTTAAAATATCAAATTTCTTAAAATTTCCTTTTTAAAAAGCTCAAAATAAGTACTTTGTTACCATGTATTCAAATATAGAATAACTTATTTAGTTTTTGCGAACCAATAGTGTAAAAACTTTTGCATAGTTATTCAGTTATATATTATTATATCACCTATGATAGTTGACTCTCTCACATTCTACGTCAAAAGTCATATAAATGAAAAATTTTAATCGAATGACCATTCACATATCAAAATTAAATTAAACTCTCAACTTATTCATAATTTTTTCAAAAAAAATTTCATGTAATTAAGAGCTTAAATAAACTATTTATCTATGCATACTCTCATTTTTTTTTTTTATGTTTCTCATTTATCCCCTATAATTACACTCTTAAATGTTGCATCAGGCAAGCGAAATGGGATTCCAATTGGTCCAAAGGTAAAGAGAAACTTTTAGGTACTATGGGGGAAAAGACGAGTTATTGGCATTATATATGTTATTTATTAATTGACACATTAGTTATTACATAACAAATATTGAAAAGGTAAAAGATAATAATGGCTCATAAAATTAATGTGTTATTAATTATTGAATGGAACAGAGCAAATGTTTTGTATGTCAATTGATCATTGACCTTAAGAATAATGTGTGATGCTTATTTAAGAAGAAGTAAAAACTATGTGCTTCTTCAATTTTTAATATTTTTGGCCTATAATATGTGCTAATTAAGATTAATATATGAATGTTAATACAATATTTTTGTGCTAATTTATCAAAACAAAAATAAAATAAAATTTTATATTTTTTAAGATCATTAAACAAGGATTGAATAATTTTAATAAATATAGTGTCATTATAAGGTAAAGCATGTCAATTTTCAAGAATTTACAAAAAATGAAATAATTTTAATTAAAATAGTAATAAATAATTTAAAGAAAAAATTAGTAGTAATACTAGTTAATAAGTATATTGTATAATGAGTACTTCAGCAAATTTACGTAAATATTTTAATCAAATTATTTGAGAGTAAAATGTTTATTTTAAAACACAGAAAAACATTGTATAATAAGGACATTTGTCAAGAGAGAGCACAGTGTCATTTACTTTAAATCATTTTCCAGGGTGCCTCAGATTGGATCTACCTTTACCCACAAGGAATCGAGGAACTACTAATATACATGAAGAACAAGTACGATGATCCAGTCATATACATTACTGAGAATGGTACACTTGGCATTAGTTAAAAGAGATTATATCTATCCAAATAGGAAAATTATATTTTTACATCCAAAAATTGGATGTCTCGTATGATATTTTACTTTACCACTATTGGATGAACTTGTAGTTCTCAATCACTCAACTCAATGAGTTTATCCAATAGTGACAAATTAAAGTAAATGTCAAATAAGATATCTACTTTCTAGATGTCAAAATGGCATTGCTCGTCCAAATAAATATTTCATGCTCTTATCCCTATAGTTACTTCATATTTGAAGGATTTCCTGAGCTAAATGATGGGAAAATATCATTTCAAGACAAAGACAGAATAGACTGCCACATTCAGCATCTTTACTACATTCACAGTGCTATCCGGTATATATATCTTCGACCATTAAGATTTACAAATTAAATTATTTTCTTAGATAGTGTTTGGAACGATTAGAATTAGAAAATGATTTGATTTAATTTGAAATTGTCAAATCCTAAAACAATAGTTAATCTTCTCAAATTGTAGGAATGGCGTTAATGTAAAGGGCTACTTTGCATGGTCATTGTTGGACAATTTCGAATGGGTGGATGGTTACACGGTTCGATTTGGGATTGTTTTTGTTGATCATGGGGATGGATTGAAAAGATATCCAAAAGACTCAGCCAAATGGTTTAAGAATTTTCTCCATGAAGAAAAAGAAATCATGTGAACAAACAATGAGCACTAATCTTTAAATGGTGGCCATGGGAATTTTTGGTTGGAGGGTATCTTCAATTATTAAAGAAGAGTTTTTATAAAAGGTTGGAAGTCACAGGATTATCTTATTTTGGTGGAATATATTGAAAAATCAGCACAAATTCTAAGTAGTTCTAGATAGCTCTAAAGGAATGTGAGAGAAGTCTAAAGTTTTCTTGTTTTGAAAAATGATGAAGATATGTCTAGAAGTTTCTAGCACTAGAAACTTCAAGAATATGAAGCTACTTACTAGAGCAAGAAGTATCTAGATTAGAAGACTAGATATTACACTAGAATATTCTTGAAACTTGTAGACAAAGTATGAGTCTTTGAATAGGAAGGCTATAGAAATGTGTAGTTGTAATGTAATATGAGAAGAACCTAGAAGCTACTCTATGCTCCATCATGACTAACATACAAAGCCTATAAATAGACTTGAGGAGCATTTATGTAAGTGCATTAGTGCAACAAGAGTGTTAGTGAGAATCAAGAGTACTTGAGTAGAGCATTGAGTGAGTGCTCTAGTTAGCGTGCTTTAGTATGTAAAGTGTAAAATTATTCAATAAATAATAAAAAGAATTTTATTTTTAATGCCTCCTTACTCAACATATATAAATTGCTAAAGACTATTTGAAAAATTTATTCCTATGCTATATTCTGTCTCATTATAGCAGAACAAATTCATAGCTGACATTTGTATGTGGGTGGTCTTATATGGAGATAGGAATTTTGAATAGAGAAGATCGCAATTTGTTTGGGAACTACAGCAGCTACAAGACTTTCATGTGCTACATGAGTCTATTGTGGCTAGTAATATAGATGACAAGGTGCATTAGAAATTTGAACCAAATGGAGCTTTCATTATTGTTATTATTACTTATTCATGTGAAACTTGTTTCGTTTTCAGAATGTAGATCTCTCTTTTAGTTTCTTTGTTGTTGTGTTGACAACTTGGAATATGAGGAATAAAAAAATGTACCAAAATGTTGAACTTAATTCGTCACATATATGAATTTTTTTTAATTGAGCTATTGGATAAGGAGCTAGTGTTCAGATTTTCCTTATTCCCTGTGAATTTCGTTGCTATCATCCTAGAAGCAGTCAAAAAATGGAAAAGTTGTAGGCTGAGATCACTCTCTCGAATGAGATTTTTTATGCTTTCTAGTGAAGACTAGTAATCTGCAGTACAGTCTTATGTATATGCATGTCTTTGTGAGGATGGATTCTTGGCTGTTTGTTTTTATCTGTGTTCCTAGGCGTGTGCCATGCCTGTGAACTGGACTTATGTTTTCTTGTCCCTTTTTCTGATTTTCCTATGTTGGACTTGGGTACACTCTCCCTTTGCTTCTGGCTCTTCTCTCTTGTGAGAGGGCATGGGACCTTTATTGTAGTAACACTTATCGGAAAGAGAGTAAGAGAAGAGAGTATCCAAATAAAGAAAACAATATATTCATGTACCAGGAAAAGAGGGTAAGCAAAACATTCAAAGCAGCCAACACCTATAGGCCTATCATTAGATACGTTGCTCTTCACCTTTATTGGACCAAGTAAGGGGAGGAACTGTGAATGAAGAACAAGTTGGTGCATGATGATTGCAACAAAAAAATAAGTACTACATTCATTTTCCAAAACGTAGATACCATTTTTTCAATACCCTCGTCCAAGGGGGGTCCCTTTGATTCAAGACATATATAGCATAAAGAAATCCCACAAATTCCTCCCTATTTTACTCCAATAAGATAATGCGAAAATAAAATGAACACCCCACATGCAAATTGCATACAAAGCCAAAGCAAGCCCACCATCGCTGCTACTATCTTACTTGGCACACACTATGTATTTCTACTCTATCGCCCTCAAATATTCAGGAGAAATTATTAGATATAATAGAAGAAAGACAAAGTATATATTTTATGTCATTTATTAATTAATACATCAACTTAAATATTAAAAATGTTGAGAAAACGAAAAATAATAACTATTTATTAAATTAATATGTCAATTAATTAATAAAACAAAGTAAATGTCTTGTGATACTCTCAGTACTTATGAATTTACCAATATTCACCCTACATCATATATGTTGGGTCTAGCTACACAAAAACTATTAAAAAATTCTTCCATCACTCATGACCGCTTTTTTTATTCTCCCTTCTTTTGGCTTCACCTCCGATTACTCTGCCGCATCTACCCATTAATAAGCCACGCTCAATTGCGAACTAAAAGTTCTTGTTTATAGTGTCTTACGTAGGCAATGTACGTGAACAACATAAGGGAATGTGGATAGAGGACAATCATGATAAGAATGCATCCATTAGGATTATGCTTATAAATAGTATAGGGTCGGTTACCCCAGTTCAATATCCCAATCAAGTTCATAGACAAAAAGGATCTAGACCCAAAAAAAAAAAAATGGACCAGCGAGGAGATAGTGCAACTTCGTTGACAAGTGCTATGAGCCTTGACCAGCTGCGAATGCCTTCTATATCTCAACGCTATGTTCTTCCTCCATCACAACGCCCAAGCCCTGATCATGTTCCCATCTCCGCCACCCTCCACATCATAGACTTGTCTGCTTTTCATGATCAATCTCTTAGGCCTCAAATTATCAACGAAACTCGAATTGCATGCAAGGAGATTGGTCTCTTTCAGGTATATAACACAACACATGCTAATTTAATTTTTGCAAAACACTTAGTTTTTGCTAAGGAACACCAATTAAGCACACACGTATATATGTACATATGTACACGTACATTTGTACATATTTAATTATATATTCGGAGCTGACCTATGCGTGATTATGGATAAGTAGTTTTACAAAAGCGACAACAAAAGTAATATAAATAATCGTTTTGTACGTACAATATGTCAAGTTGAACCCCTCATAATATAGCAACTCTAACATCCTGGAGAGCTATTTATTTACATTTCCCATGCCGCAATTCAAGATACACTGTTTTTGGCTGCTTGCTTATAAATGAACTGAAATTATAGGATACAACTATACTCTTCTTTGCACCACTGGCAACTAAGTTCTCGTCTTCAATTTTTTTTTCCCTCCAAGTGGAATTGGTACTCATGCTTAATTCTTGCAATGCATGCATATGATGACTTTTCTGCATGCATGGACCGTCTTCTATTTTAGTCTATATGTTAAATTTAATGATAAAATGCTTTTTCTATTGTAGGTTATTAACCACGGAATTGATCAATCAGTAATGGATGAAGCACTACAAGTTGCAGAGGAGTTCTTCAACCTTCCTCATGATGAAAAGATGCGTTTATTTTCTGATGATGTTCACATGCCTGTTAGGTATGGAACAAGCCTTAATCATGCTAAGGATGAAGTTTACTACTGGAGAGATTTCATAAAACACTTCTCTACTCTCATCCCCTATCGGATTGGATTCATATGTGGCCTTCAAATCCACCCAGTTACAGGTACAAAAAAAAAATCTAAATTTTTCTAATGCCATTTTTTTTTCTAGGAACAATCAATACAATATTAGATAAAAAAACATTGCATGAAAATATTAATCCAGACAATTTTAGCAGTATGCCAAATTAAAGCTTCTCAGTCATGCTCTACATATATCATTGCACCTGCCCCAAAAAAAATATATGCATTAAAAAAAGTAAATATTCATGGTGACAGAAAGAAGATGGGAAATTATGCTGAAGCTGTGCAAGCTCTACAAAATCAACTAATGCTAATGATTTTTGAGAGCCTAGGGTTGAGCCCTAGTAACTTACAAGGAGAAATCAATGGAGGGTCCCAACTCCTTACTGTTAACTGTTACCCTGCATGCCCTGAGCCTGGACTCACCTTAGGAATCCACCCTCATTCTGATTATGGGTCCATTACAGTGCTGCTCCAAACCCGTTCAGGGCTTGAATTCAAGGAGAAGAACAACAATTGGAACCCTGTTCCATTTGTTGAAGGGGCTCTTGTGGTTCAGCTAGGTGACCAAATGGAAGTGTTGAGCAATGGACTATACAAGAGTGTCATTCACCGAACAACAGTGAATGTGGATGAGAAGAGGTTCTCCATTGTGAGCCTTAACAGTTTTGCAGTAGACACAAAGATAGGCCCAGCAAAAGAGCTTGTTGATGATGACCAGCACCCTAAGTACTACAAAGAGTTCAGCTTAAGGGAATTTCTTGACTTCATCTCCAGCAATGATATTACAACGAAAAGGTTCCTAGACACATTGAAGATGAAACCATAGATTCATCAGAGGGTTTAACGGGTGCATTCTAGTATTCTACTAATCTATTGAATGCATGTTGTTTATTTGTGTGTTAGTTATATTAGCTTTTGTAAGTGCAACATTATGCATGCATATCTGGTCCTTTTCCTTTCTCTTTTTTTTTTTTCTTCTTCCTTTGCTGTGTGTGGCTAAGGATCTCTCAGTAGTCACTACCAAGCATACTTAGTGCATGTTTGGGGATACCCCTTTTTAGTACTTTTAGAAAATTAATCGTTCTTTTTTTCAAAAGCTGGGGAGCTTTTGATTATAAATTGTATTAAATTCAAAATAAGTCAATACAAATGCAATACCTGAAGAAAGAGAAAGCAATAAAGATTGTCACAGTCACAGAAGACCTCAACGTTACACCCAAAGGCTTGAATCTGTGTAACCTGATCGGCCACCATTTTCTTATTTGTCGCCATGTCTTTTTTGTCTTATTTCTCTTCTTGTTCACACGGAGATTTTAATACTAGTCTCTCCTTACACCCTGACGCATTAATAGAACTAGTATTATTCCAAAAAATTGAGGAGAAATTTGAACCGAATTAAAAAATAGTGTTCAGTATCCTCGCAATTCAACACTTCAACAATTACATTAAAAATATAGTAAAAGAAAGGGGAAGAAAAACAATAGCTTAAAAAGTTAAAATGTTAAATTATAAATGAAATAAATATTGGAATCTAATCCAAAGTCTTACATAGCCTTGTAATTGGATTTTCCTTATTTTAAATAAGGCCTTTGATTGTTTGGTTTTATCTATCTTCTAAGAGTGAGAGTGATAAGTTGTATGAGTAGTTTTTAGGAATTATATTGTTTATATGATTTAATATTTTGTAAGAATGGTTTGCAAATTTAATCTTGGAAGAGTTTTGGATGGTAAAAGATTATATAGTACTCCATGTAGATATTGTTGATATAGGTAGTACAAACCGAATCACATTAAATTTTGTATTTGTTATCTCCTTCTTACTGGTTTGTGACATGACAAGTTCAAATCCTAAAAATAATTTATTTGTAAAACAGGAGTAAGAGTGTAAACATTTACCCTCTTTACACCATACCAGGTGAAAGCCTTTTATAGTGGACTGCCCTTTAATTTATTGTTGCGTGTGGTGTGAGAGGGTTTATTATTGTATTTTTTTTTTTTAATTTTACTTATACTATCCACCAATGAAGTATCACCTTCTAGCTTATAGTTTTTTTTCCTCTTATTTTGGAGCACTTAAAAATATTTTAGATACATTGCTTATTGTAAGGTATCAGAGGCAAATTGAAGTGTGTGAACGTGAGAGAATTAGAGAGAGAGAGAGAAAAGAGTTTGTGTAATCTGAATGAGAATGATTATCATTGACTTGGTTTGCAAGAGAAGCTTGCTATATATAGTTGCAGCTGAGGCTTCATAGAGAGAGTATATCACACGTGCTTATTTAGTATCAAAGGAATCAGTTTGGTAGTAATGCCTACAAGAATCTCCTAATCCTTAAAAAAAAAAAAAAAAAAAAAACACACACACACACACCATCTAACGAGAGCAAATTGAGCTATAAGATTAGTCATGTGGTACTGGTTGGTACACATGCATGGTGTTACCTAATTAATATGTGAGAGATGTTATTTAAACATTCAGAAGAGTAGGTGATGTCTATTGAGATATCCACTTTTAAATTATTGAATGTGATATGATGGAAAGAATGTATGAAATTCATCATCACATTCAATAATTATTAAGTGGGTATCCTAATAAGCACTCATTTTTAAATATATAAATAATATTTTTGTTAATATGCCTTCTTTATTTTTTGCAGCTTCTCTTACGGCTTCCCGTTTTACCAGTAAAACTGGTGAGATTTGTTAAAGTCTCACTCCCTTCTATCTCACTCCATCATAATACACCAATCCAAATATACTCTCACAACAAGCATAACAACTAGTTACCATTGCTTTTTATTGTTCAAATTATAGATTTTTAAAATTTAAAGTGCAATTTATTTACATATGAATTTGTAAAATTATTATTTGGCTGTGTTTAATTTGAAATAAAAATATAAATGTTTTTCAATAACTTCTACGTATAATTTTATTTATAGAATTTATCTATATAAAAAAAAATTTCTTCTATTTTTATTATGCCGATGAAGTTTAAGCTATCCCACCCACGTTTGGAAATAAAGTAACACGCGACTTAAATATATCTAACAAACTAAGATAGCGCTACAGTGCATGTTGGGGTATGCTGGAGGTTGGTACACCCACATGGTGTCACCTAATTAATAGTATGCCTCATTCGAGTTCTACAGGTTTTTTAGACGACTTCTGGTTTTCACCAGTAAAAACGGTGCGATGATCTTGTTTCCCTTCTATCTTCTTTGCTAAAGATATTTTCACTGATCAATAATGGTTTTTATATTTGAAAAAGAAAATCGTCAAGTTTGATATGTTCACAACTCATAATCATATGAATGAGTATATAAAGTATTACATACAGTCGTATTATTTACGTTTTACATTTCTAAGTTACTTTGTTAATAAAGTGAATAACTATCCGTTAATATTTTAATTCATTAAGCATAAGAAGTGGTAAATTTGTTTGCTATACTAATATGTTATTTTTATTACTTCTCGGATTTACTTATAATAGGTTTTTCGAAAAAAAATTATATATTAAATTATATATCTATATATCATTATAAATATTTTGTAAGTATATTGGATTTTTTTTTTCAGTGAATTATACAGAAATTTCTCAAGATTATAGGATATTACATATGACTTTTTTCAATTTAGCAAATATACTGTTACAGCCTAAATTAGTAGTTGGATCAATTAATTAGGTCTATAGGAGTTAGTTAGTTTATTAAGAAGCATAATAAGAGACTATACTAGTGTAATTGATAAGAAAAATAATTATTGTGAATGAACTTAGTTTATGTTGGAGTTTTTGTTTTCTTGACTCAAAGAAGAAGGTCTAACATATTGTCGCAACCGGGATCGCGACGGGGACGGCGAGAAAAATTGATTTTTTTGTTTGAAATGGAGTCGCCACCAAATTTTATTTAATTGGTAAAAATTATGGAAAAACCCATTTAATTCAATGAAAATGATCTTTGAAACCAGATTTGAATTCGGGAGTCGGTTATGATTAGGGAAGGGTAGGGACTTAATCCTTCAGCACCCCTAATACACCCGTCTTTAGACGGTACCTTAATTAATTGTGCAAATTATTAATAACTTTTCAAAATATTTATTTACACTTTTATTTTAAGAAAATTATAAAAGAAAATCTTTTTAGAATAAGAAAATTCCGGAGTACCAAACTGTCACAGTTCAGGTATCCGTAATATTGAGTTAACAAGCCGTCACGGCTAAAATATTCTAATGAGTGTAGAATTAATAAACCATCACGGTTAAATTAACTCTATTGTCAAAAAGGAAAATTATTAATCCATTGAATCTTGAATTTTTAACAAAATAATTTCCTAGAGACCTTTCCCTTTCTTAAAGCAAAGAACGTAAAAAAATTGAAACCCAAAAATAACAAACCCAATATGTTGGCCTATCTAAAAAACAAAAAAATAACTTAAAGATGTTAATCCATAGGAATAACTCTGAAGCACACTGAAGACAAGTCACTAAATTAAAATCTGAATGTGTTGAAAGCTGAGAAAACACAAACTAAAAAAAATCAAAATAAAATAAAAAAATCAGCAAAAGAAAAGAAAAGTTCACGTGATTGAACTAAAATAAATAAATAAAATAAAAATAAAATGAAAAAAAATCAGCAAAAGAAAAGCAAAGTTCACGTGATTGAACTAAAATAAATAAATAAAATAAAAATAAAATGAAAAAAAAAATCAGCAAAAGAAAAGCAAAGTTCACGTGATTGAACTTAAAAAAAAAAAATAAAATAAAATAAAATTGAAAAAAAAAATGGAAAGAAATCAGCAAAAGAAAAAGGAAAGATCACATGATTAGAAGGAATCTTCGATTTCATTTTGGTCTTGGTTTTTTTTTTAAACAGAGATACACAAAAGTTAGTTTCACTTACCTTTTCAAATTAAAACAAAAGGAATGGTTTAGACAAGCAGAGAGAAAAAGACACACACAATAGGGGGAATGACCAAATAGGTAACGGGGTGGCGACGGACTCATCCAGCAGGGAAAGAAAGAAAACCACTATGCAGCTATAGTGCAGACCAGTCCAGCAGATCACAATCTTGTGGCTGAATAGCAAAGATCACGGCGCTAGCGCAGGGGGAAGAGGCCAGCTCGTGGCGGGGAGAGGAGAGCAATGACAAGACCGTCTTCAACGCGATACTGGTCTTTGTGGCGTTGGTGTAGGGGAAGGTCGCAGTTTTTGCGACAGTGACAACCACGAACTTTCCCATCCTTTTTCCCACTTTTATTTCTGGTTATATCTTCATTTTTCTCCTCATTTGGTGAAGGATTTTGATTGGTGTAAAGAGAGTAATTGTGGGTGTTTGTGATAAAAATGGAAAGGCTATGGTGTGTATGTGTGTTGTGACTTGTGATATGAGAATTGAATAAAATCAAAACCCGGTAACAAGAGCAAGGAAGGAATTAAATACCACGGTGATGATCTGTTCCCCTGTTTTTATTTTCCAAATCTCTGAACTTTCTGTGATTTTGCTCTAGACTCAGGATGTTCTCCTCTCTATGGTTTTTTAGAAAATAGAGATAAGGAATCAAAGTGATCCCCGTGATCCGAGAGTTTTTTTTTCGATCCCCCTCAGTACCTCTCTCCGTTCTTATTGCGGTTCCCTCTATGTTGCTACTCATTGATCTTTTTCATTCTTGTTGACCAAATGATTATTCATTCTCCTTTACAGGTTGTTTCCTGAAGGAAAATTGTCTTTCTCCACAAAGTGGAGAGACACCATCATATTGTTCATCCATTTCCTTTTGTTATTTTGTTTCACAGCAAAGAACCCGTGACTTGAATTTGTCTCACTTCTCTCTCTCTTTTTTTATTATATTATTACAACAACCCTAACACTAAATGAAACCATGTGCCCGTACTATTTTCAAAAAATTTTTAATTTTGCTTTGATTTATTTTGGAAAGAAGTCAAAAGGGACTACTAAATGGGCTGAATAACAATGATAATAAATAAATAAATACCAAAATTATTTAAACTATAAAATATGTAAAATTTTTGGATTTTCTATTTATAGGCCGAACAAAATCGGGTGTTGATAGCTGTTCTCTTTGCTCATTTCTTATAAGAGAATACAAAAATTTGAATTTTAAATATTATCTTCATAAGGAATGAGTAAAGACATGAACATCGATTTTGTTCGGAGATGCATGCAATGCAATGAAATCTAAATCCTAAATAAAAATGACATAAACTTTCAAATAAAGTCACATGAAATGATGCGGTTCAGAAATCAAATATGCGTGAATCAATCAAAGAATAATGACTAACCAATTTGACCTAAATTCCCAACTTACAAGAAATGTTAAAAGACTAATGAAAAATTGACACTTTGAGATAAACTGTACATGTAAGAACAATTTGAGGATGATGGAAAAATAAAATAGCAATCTGAGACTAACTGGAAAATTAAATGGAAATCTGAGGCCGACAGGAAAGTAAATTGGCAATCTGAGGCCGATAAGAAATGTAAATTGGCAATCTGAGGCCGACATGAAAGTAAATTGGCAATCTGAGGCCAACAGGAAAGTAAATTGGCAATCTGAGGCCGATAAGAAATGTAAATTGGCAATCTGAGGCCGACAAGAAATGTAAATTGGCAATCTGAGGCCGACATGAAAGTAAATTGGCAAACTGAGGCCGACTGGAAATGTAAATTGGCAAACTGAGGCCGACAGGAAAGTAAATTGGCAATCTGAGGCCGACTGGAAATGTAAATTGGCAATCTGAGGCCGACATGAAAGAAAATTGGCAAACTAAGGCCGACTGGAAATGTAAATTGGCAATCTGAGGCCGACATGAAAGTAAATTGGCAACCGAGGCCGATCGAAAGTAAATTGGCAATCTGAGGCCGACCACGAAAGAAAATTGGCAAACTGAGGCCGACTGGAAATGTAAATTGGCAATCTGAGGCCGACATGAAAGTAAATTGGCAAACTGAGGCCGACAGGAAAGTAAATTGGCAATCTGAGGCCGACATGAAAGTAAATTGGCAATCTGAGGCCGACAGGAAAGTAAATTGGCAATCTGAGGCCGACTGGAAATGTAAATTGGCAATCTGAGGCCGACAGGAAAGTAAATTGGCAATCTGAGGCCGACATGAAATGTAAAATTGGCAATCTGAGGCCGACTGGAAAGTAAATTGGCAATCTGAGGCCAACTGGAAAGTAAATTGGCAAACTGAGGCCGACTGGAAAGTAAATTGGCAATCTGAGGCCGACATGAAAGTAAATTGGGGTCGACATGAAAGTAAATTGGCAAACTGAGGCCGACTGGAAATGTAAATTGGCAAACTGAGGCCGACAGGAAAGTAAATTGGCAATCTGAGGCCGACTGGAAATGTAAATTGGCAATCTGAGGCCGACATGAAAGAAAATTGGCAAACTAAGGCCGACTGGAAATGTAAATTGGCAATCTGAGGCCGACATGAAAGTAAATTGGCAAACTGAGGCCGACTGGAAAGTAAATTGGCAATCTGAGGCCGACACGAAAGAAAATTGGCAAACTGAGGCCGACTGGAAATGTAAATTGGCAATCTGAGGCCGACATGAAAGTAAATTGGCAAACTGAGGCCGACAGGAAAGTAAATTGGCAATCTGAGGCCGACATGAAAGTAAATTGGCAATCTGAGGCCGACTGGAAATGTAAATTGGCAATCTGAGGCCGACATGAAAGTAAATTGGCAAATAATGGAAAACAAAGATTTTCACAATATCTTTTTTTTTTTTTTAGGTTATATACACAAGTTATCAATTTTCAATTTATTTCAGAAAAACTAACCGTAACCAAATCAAGCACGCCTCAAGGAAGACTATAACCGATCCAACTTGTAATTCATGCGCTGGACTTTCTGACATAAACTTTCTTTACTTCTGGACCTTTGCTCACTTCTTTCCCATTGTTCCTTTTTCCCCTTTTCCTTTTTAGGGTGATGATTGCTTTTCGGTCAAGCTTGATTGAGACTTTTGAATTTCCTTGGTGTGATGCTAGCCATGAATGTATTGCTGTAAGAATTATTAGGCTGTATAGCTTTAAACTTAAATTCATGCTTACTCAAGACATCATAAATAAATATGCATTTAAAGAGGAAACAAAAGATTGGCTGAATAGGCATCTTCATTGCTTGGTGTATTGGATGACAAGATGTTTGAAAAAGAGATTACAACACAAAACTGAGAGACAAGCTTGTGAAAGACATGAAATTTTGCCCCAGTTTAAGTTCTTTGTGAATTAATCAATCGATTTCTCGCAGCAAGTTGAACACCATAGCCATGATCCTTAATGATGTCTTCAAACCTTTTCTTTCCAAAAATTGCCCCAGTTTCAATCTTGGTCAGCTTGATTCATCGACAAATTCAACACTCAAAAATTGCCCCAGTATAGGTTGCTTGAGATGATGCTTATCTTTTTGCCCTAATTTTTGCCTAGGTTGCTCTTTCGAGTTTTCAACCTAACGAGCTCTTCTCTTTTTTTTTTTTTTTTATTATTACCCTAACTTTTGCTTAGGTCGCTCTTTCGAGTTTTCAACCTAACAGGCTTTTTCAACATCTTTTCAAGCATAAAACCTTTTGACTGCATCAGTGTTAATTGGTTTGGGCAATTCCTGTCCATCCATGTTTTGCAAAATCAACGCCCCACCTGAGAATGCTTGCTTGACAATGTAAGGACCTTCATAGCTTGGGGCCCATTTTCCTCATGCATCTTCTTGATTAGGGAGAATTTTCTTCAGAACCAAATCTCCTGGATAAAAATCCCTAGGACGGACTTTCTTGTTAAAAGCCTTAGCCATTCTACCTTGGTACAACTGACCATGACAAATAGCTGCCAACCTTTTCTCTTCTATCATGTTCAGCTGTTCATATCGAGCCTTCACCCATTCAGAATCTCCCAACTCGGCCTCCATCAGAACCCTTAATGACGGGATTTCCACTTCAATAGGAGATACACTCCATTCCATACACCAATGAGAAGGGAGTTGTCCCCTGCATTTGATCGTATGTTGGTACGATATGCGTGCAAAGCATAAGGCAACATTTCATGCCAGTCTTTGTAATTCACCACCATCTTGGCGATGATTTTCTTGATATTCTTATTTGTAGCTTCAACCGCACCATTCATTTGAGGTCTATAAGGAGCTGAGTTGTGATGCTTGATCTTGAAAGTCTCAAAGAACTTTTGAACTTCAGCACCATTGAGGTTAGGAGCATTATCTGTGATAATTCTTTCTGGAATCCCATATCTGCAGATGATATCTCTTTTGATGAATCTGAGAAACACTTTCTGTGTGATGTTAGTATATGAAGTAGCTTCCACCCACTTTGTGAAATAGTCTATCGCCACCAAGATGAAACGATGACCATTTGAGGCTTTGGGATTGATTGGGCCGATGACATCCATGCCCCACATTGAGAAAGGCCAAGGAGATACCATGTTGTGTAATGGAAATGGAGGAGCATTGACTCGGTCTGCATATATTTGACATTTATGACACTTTCGAACATAACTGATGCAATCATTCTCCATGGTAGACCAATAATATCCACTTCTTAGGATCTTGCGTGCCATCATATGCCCATTAGCATGGGTTCCACAGATTCCTTCATAGATCTCATTTAAAACCATTCGAGCTTCATGAGCATCTACACATCTGAGGAGAGTAGTGTCATGATTCCGCTTGTAAAGGACTTCACCATTTAGGAAAAAGGCCATGGCCAATCGTCGAATTGTTTTTCTTTGCACTTCATTCGCTCCAGTCGGATATTCTCCTTTTTGAATGTACTGCTTGATGTCATAATACCATGGTTGGCCATCTGGCTCAATCTCCACATTGTCACAGTATATCGGTTCACTTTGCACCTCTACGTGGATGGGTTGGACATTGGTATGGACTTCCAATTTTGTCATTGCAGCCAGGGTTGCCAATGCATCCGCAAATTGGTTATGGTCTCGAGTTAAGTGAGAAAATGACACATCATCAAATTGTTCAATTAATCGAGACAAGTATTTCTGATAAGGCACCAGTTTTGGATCCTTCGTATGCCATTCTCCATTAACTTGGTAGATTATGAGCGCAGAATCTCCAAACACCTTTAACTCTTTGATCCCTAGGTCAATTGCAGCTTGCAAACCATTCGCGCATGCTTCATATTCTGCGATGTTGTTGGTGCATTCAAAATCTAACTTGATGGAAACTGGGTACTGTTTTCCAGCTGGTGACACTACTACAGCTCCTATTCCACACCCATTCATATTGGCGGCCCCATCAAAGTACATTTTCCATACATTCTCCTCTTTTATTCCATCTTTTTCTACTGTTAACACCTCATCATCGGGGAATTCAAGTATGATAGGCTGTTTATCCTCAAGAGGATTTTCAGCTAGATGATCGGCGATTACACTTCCCTTGATAGACTTCTGAGTCACATATTTGATATCAAATTCAGACAGCATCACTTGCCATTTTGACATTCTCAATGAAACATGAGGACTATCAAATATGTATTTCAATGGATCCATTCGAGAGATTAACCAGGTAGTATAATATAACATGTACTGCCTCAACCTCTTGGATGCCCATACTAACGCACAACAAGTCTTTTCAATGGCCAGATAACGGGATTCACAGTCATTAAACTTCTTGCTCAGATAATAAATTGCCTGTTCTTTCTTACCAGACTCATCATATTGACCTAACATTGCCCCAAGTGACGTGGGCAACACTGTGAGGTATAATATTAAAGGACGATCTGGTACAGGTGGGGCTAGAATTGGAGGCTTCATCAAATAAGCTTTTATTTTATCAAAAGCTTCTTGGCATTCTTCATTCCACTCCCCAGGTTGATGTTTCCGCAGCAGCTTGAATATAGGCTCACAAGTGCTAGTCAAATTAGCAATAAATCTAGCAATATAATTGAGCCTTCCAAGAAAACTTCTCACTTCTCGTTCAGTTCGGGGAGCAGACATCTCTTGTATTGCCTTCACCTTGTCAGGATCTACTTTTATCCCTTCTCTGCTGACAATGAACCCGAGTAACTTCCCTGAAGCTCCAAAATGCATTTATTCGGATTCAACCGCAACTTGTATTTTCTGAGCCTTTCAAACAGCTTTCGCAGAACTGTCACATGACTTTCTCCCTCTTTAGATTTGGCGACCATATCATCTACATACACCTCAATCTCTTTATGCATCATGTCATGAAATAATGCGACCATGGCACGTTGGTAGGTGGCACCGGCATTCTTCAATCCAAATGGCATGACTCAGATAGCAAAATGTTCCCACTGAGTTATGAAAGTAGTTTTCCTTTGTCATAAATATCCATGGGAATTTGGTTATACCTGAGTATCCATCCATAAAGGAAAATCGGTGATTTCAGCAAGATTATCAACAAGGACATCAATGTGGGGTAGAGGAAAATCATCTTTCGGGCTAGCTTTATTCAAATCCCGATAGTCTACACACATCCTGACCTTCCCATCCTTTTTAGGCACAGGCACAATGTTGGCCACCCAATCAGTGTGTCTTGATACCTCTAAAAATCCAGCCTCCAGCTGTTTAGTCACTTCCTCTTTAATCTTTAATGACATGTCAGGTCGCATTCTTCTCAACTTTTGCTTCTTCGGCTCAGCTTCGGATACAAAGGGATCTTGTGTGAAGCAATCTCTGGGTCTAATCCTGGCATATCATGATAGGACCATGCAAACACATCCAGGAATTCTTTGAACAATGCAACCATTTCTGTACGTTCAGAATTTTCCACTACTTTCAGCTCCTTTTTGTCTTCTTCGGTGCCCATGTTAATCACCTCGACCACCTCATTGTCTAAGTCAAATCCTTTTTCTGAATAATCCAGGAGGTTTGAAAATTGTTCAATAGCTTCTTCATCATCCTCGAACTCATGGTTATCGCAGTCAAGTGTAGCAAGAGAATCAATCGATAAGCTCTCAAATTCCTTTTCATGTGGCAAAATTTCTATGACATTCAAATTCCTGGAAAATAATTGTGGTGGATTGGAATGCTAAACCAAATGGTGGATTATAAACAGCATGGAAAATGCAGATTAACAAGCTGAGAGTGGTAAGGGAAAAACATAACAGAAACGGAGAAAGCAAAAGGAATAGAAACAGAAACGAGGCAAATGGAAAACATATAGAAAGATTATTGAAAATCATGCAAATTCATTCAAATGATGTCACTGAGTAGCATAAACAAAAGCATAAATAATTCTTGAATAATACAACCCCACAAATTACTTTTCAGCAATAACATCAAGCATGGGTTCAGCCGTCCAGTTCATCAGCGTCTCATCATTGTTAGCAACTTGGACTTTGTTGATTTCCTCAGTTTTCTCAAAGATCCAAGGTGTTGATGGTGGAGAAATAACAAGGGGTGCGAACTTCACCGGCCATAATCACTTCAGCTGGACCAGGGAATGTCTCTTTCAAGTGAGGAATCAGCTTCATTTTCCCTTCGCTTATTCTGTTCCAGAGCCAAGGCACTCATCTTGTCATCCAGGGAGGTCTCATATCCTAGACCAAATCGATTAGCCTTCTCTGGCACCGATATGGGAATTTGGGAGCCTTGCAGTTGTGGTCCTAGTCCTTTTCCTTCCAGATATCCATTCTTGGCCATGATGTGAGCCACTACCTGATTTTGCATCAGGGTCTTATCTTGCTCTTGTCTCACTCTCATCGCCTCCAAGTTATGCCATGAACTCGCTCTCCACTAGCTCCACATTTTCAACATATGGCAATGTCACTGGTTTAGATACCAGGATCTCCTTTTCTCCGTGGATTGTGATGACTGAACCATTTTCAATGTATTTGACCTTCTGATGCAAGGTTGAAGGGACAGCACCAACACCATTTATCCATGGTCTTCCGAGCAAAGATATTGTAGTCGACTCGATCTCCATCACTTGGAACAATACATCGAATTTGCTTGGGCCGATCTCCAATAATAACACCATCTCCCCTAGGATGTTTTTCTTTGCTCCATCAAAAGCTTTCACTACCATCATTTGTGGTAGTATATCTTCCTTGCTCATCGACAAATAGCTTAAAGTCGACCACTGTAAGACATTCAATCCCGACCCTCCATCAATGAGAACTCTGGGCACTATGTATCGTTTACATTTGAGGGTTATGTATAGTGCTCGTGGGTTGACCTGTGAAACAACTTCTTCATTTGAAAACGTGATCATGTTAACACGTTTCACTGGATCCACCATATTCACCACATTTTCCGATGAGACATCAGGTTTGACATAAGCTTCCTTCAAGACTTCTATTCGCTTCGATGAGGTTCAGACGACATGATTAATGATAAAAGAGATATTCTCAAGGGAGTCTTCTTTAATTGTTCCAAAATATCGTACTCGCTCTGCTTCATGATCTTCAGAAACTCTTCTTCCTCATTTTCTTTTTCTTTTCTTTCTAAATCTGAACTTTTTCCCGCATATCCTTCATTGACAAACTTCCCTTTTTCCAGCTCCCCGGGTCCATAAACTCTTCCACTTCTTGTTATTCCTTTCACCTTCATGACACCAAATACCTCTTCATTTTCTCGAGCCTTCGAGGTTTCCTCGATGTCTCTCGCTTATCTTGACCTGAGTCTCATAATTCCAAGGCACAAAGATGTGTAGTCTTATACTCAAATGATGTGGGTTTCTTGACAGTAATGACCACTTTTTCTGGCTTAGGAGCTACATTAAGTGGTGGTACTCGAAGAACAAAAGGTTCGATTACATTCACCTCATCAGGTATATTCGGCCCCTTCTTTGCTTGTATTACTCCTAAGTTGAGTAATCTCTGCACTGAGCCTTGAAATCCCAGCAATTTTCTATGTCATGGCCAAGGGCCCCATGGTGATACAGGCAGCTTGAATTCATGTCATATTTCTCATTATCCTTTATTGTCGGAGCAGATGCCATGATGTTGTAACCAGACTCATTCAGGCCAACAAAAATTCTCTCCATGGGTGTTTTGAGATTCAAAACCTTCCTTATCAAGAACTCTTCTTCCTCTACAGTATTTACCCGGCCTCCTCTTTCATGATTTGGCATTGGATTATGGACAATATCTGGTTTTGACTCATCTTGAAAGTCTAGTCTACCACAAGCAATCAGTCTTTTATCATTGCCTTGAAGCCTTCGCAATCTTCAATTGAATGTCCTGCTATGTCCATGTGGTATTTGCAAGTAAGGTTCGGGTTATACCACGCTGGATATGGTGGTTCTAATGGGCGTACAGGATAAGCCGAGATCAAGTGGGCATCAACTAATCGTTGAAAGAGATCAGCGTTTGAAATGGATAGTTTAGGGAACGGTGGCAAATTCTGGAATCGGGAACGGCTTTGATTTTGAGCATTTGGTCGTGGTGGTGTGGTGTTTGAGAAGTTCGAGGATGCATGGTTGAGTTATAGGCGATGTTGGTCGAAATGGGTTGGTATGGTCGTATGTGAATGTTATTGACTTGCGGTGGGGAATATGGGATGGTATTTGTGGTTTGTGTGCTTTGGTAAAATGGGTAAGGAGTGGTTGAGGCTTGGTATGGTGGTGTTTGGGGTCTTGGGTGCATTGGTGCGTGTCTTGGGTTAAAGGGTTGCCGACTGCACATAGTTTACATCAGTCTCCTTCTTCCTAGGTGGGAAACTTTTTCTTGTGTCTTCATTGCCCATGGGAAGTTTACCTGTTTTGGCTAAATTCTCAATTCTTTCTCCAGCAGTGATCAACTCAGAGAAATCTTTGTATGTCGCTCCTGCCATGGCTCTGATATAAGGAGATCCCAAGGTTCCCAAAAAGTACGAGCACATTTCGGATAGGATAAGTGGTGGTTGCACTTGAGCAGCCAGAGCTCTCCACCTTTGAGCATATTGCTTAAAAGATTCATCCCTCTTTTTCTGCATCGTGCTCAACTGTTCTCTAGTTGGTGCTATTTCCATGTTAAACTTGTATCGATTCATGAATTGGTCGACCAGCTTCTCCAAATTAGAAATCTTTGAATGGTCTAATTGAATATACCATTCTAGAGCAGGTCCGGTTAAACTTTCATGGAAAAAGCTAACGAGAAACTTTTCATCTTTAGACCAAATTGACATCTTGGTGCAATAACTCTTCAAATGGAACAGAGGATTACCCGTTCCATCATACTGAAATCAGAATCTTGAAGTCCTTCGGAACCACTGCATCGATGGGAGGGCAAAGTTGCTCAATTTCCATATAGCCATAAGTGCTAGGCCCTTGGATGGCTTTGATTTGATCCTGAATCTTTTTCATCCATTCTTCTTTGAACTTGTCCTTTCCTGCCTCGCACGGCTATTCTCCGAGGAAAATGGTTGCTTTTGGATGACAACACGAGGTGGCTCCCAAATAGGGGTAGCATGACCATGCCCATCAGTATGAACATTCTCTAAGGGACGATAGCCTTCTCCAATAGGGATTACTAATGGCATTGTAGGTGGTGGTTGTCCAAGAGAGTTATTCGGAATCCCATCCCCGTCATTCATCCCTTGAGTGACATTTAGAGTGCATCCGATACCATTGTGTATAGTCATAGTTGTAGCACTTGGTTGTACACCTCCTGAGTTTTGGTGGGCTCTCAATAAGTCGAGTGACTCCATCATAGCCCGCATCATCTCCTCTATTCTTCCCTGGTTGTTTGACAACTCATTCGCCTTCCTCTCACTACATCAACTTCCATGCTTAAGTTTCTTCCGGTTCAAGTAATTATTGCCGAGGTGGTTACAGCTTGGAATAGCTCTTCCCGATTCGTAAGCAATTGCAGCAGGGTAGTCCTTCCTGGTTCAAGTTTCCGCCGCCATCTTGGTTCGAGCTCTAGTGTTATGAACACGAGTTAGATCGGTATCTTCTTTCCTTGGGCGCCCAATGGTTGCGATGTTTCACCTATTATTAAAGAAAATAAGTTTAATTAAAAAGATAAAAATATTGCAATTTGTTAGAGATTGTTAATCGTGCTGAGTCTTGATGTGAATATCTTCGGTCACAACTTTTCCCGTAACGTCTCGCTCAAAGGTAATAAGTTATCTTTAATGGATATTGTCATAAGACCAAAATAATGAAACAACCATTCATTCATCGAGGAGTAGATTACAATCATCATATTTTTTACATCCATTCCCGTAAATGACGAAAAGTACATCATAAAGCTAGATATCGATCTTTAAAAACATCATCACCAAAAGGTAATGCCTCTTCAACTTCTTTCAAAGCAATTATATGTTTCATCCTTCCAACCAAATCCTTGCGATGGTGACAAAGTTGCGAAGTCCAACTCGGGTCTTGAAAGGAATAACTTCTTGCTCGCCTATTTCCGTGTATCCTGGGAACGTCTTCTATTGTCATTAGCTAGCCCCGCCAGATTTGAAAACGAGTCTTCAACTCGTGAATGATGTGACTTTGGTGTTGCACCTCAAACTCCAAATCATGACCCTTTTCTTCTCTCTTCTTCTAAGGCAGCTTGAAACTTCATAGTCTCATCTTTCATGTGTTGTTTTAGTTCCCCAATCTTCCTCTGGTATTCCTTGCTTATCTCTCTCATTTCTCGCTTCATTTGTTCCTCTCCTGCTATTGCGGCTTCCTCGAATTTTGGCATCTTGAAGTTGATTCCTTAATCGTTGATTTTCGGCTATTGCTCGGTCACGCTCTTGCCTTCGAAGCCCTAGCTCTTTATTAGCAGCTTGGAGGCATTCCTTGGTCTTCATCATGTGGTCATACCCCATTTTCAACTTCTTAGTGGTGCCCTCTAGAAGTTGGTTTCTCTCAGTGCTTTCTCGCTTCAAATCTGCATAATTATGGTGAGCACTTTCCAATGCAATTTCAACTTGCATCTTTTCTTGTTTAACTCATCCAACTTCTCCTTTATTTCTTTGATCTCCTCATCATCGTCAAGATGTGAGGATGATGCCTTGTTAGGTGGAGTTGCTGTCCAGGTTCTGAATGGCAATTTAATCTCTTGAGCCCTATTCTTCACCCATTGACGGTAGCTTTCTTTCACTGCACAGCTTCTAACTCCCAGTTCTTTTCCTTTCCTGACAACCTTGTTCCAAGCAAATCGGACTTTCTGTAACATGCCAAGATCCTCAAAGTCCTGGTAATACAAGACAAATGGAGTGATTGCAGCTTCGGGAGGTGGTCCCATCATGGGGTAACCAAGTTGACGCAATACCAATACTGGATTGTAATTTATGCATCCTCGGGTACCCATGAGGGGAACATTTGAGAAGTTTCCACATTGATAGATCAAAGTCTGCCCGTCTTCCCACCAAGGGTACCATCGGATCATCTTTTCACTCAATTTGGCTAGGTCTTGGGCCCATTCTTGTCCATTCTTCTTCTTGATGTGATGCATTTTTAGGTCTTCAATCGGGCATGGTGCTTTGTAGTTCCTTTGGAATACGTGTGCAAGAACTCCACACGTAAAGCATCGAGACAAAGATAGAATTCTTTTGCCATTCCTTTCATAGCAAAAATTTAGGGTACAATAAACATCTGCCAAGACGGCTGAACAGATTGTGACCATGAAATTTGCGAGCGAGGAATACATCAATAGCCGCAAAGTCTACCAAGCCTTCAATATTTGGAAACAGAACAATGCCATAAACAGTGAGAGCTAATACATCCAAGAAAGTGTCCCAATCTTTAGCTCCACTAAGCCATGCATATGCTTCTCCAAATAATCCCTTGGGAATCCATTGGTTCCATTTCTACACTTACGTGCTTCATGCAAATCCCTTACATTGATCTTTAAAACAGCTGCTATGGTATGTAAGGAAGGATAATGACCTTGGTATTGATAAGGTTTTTCTTCTTGAGTGGTAACCCTAGGATTCGCTCAAATTCTTCAAGAGTCAAGGCCAACCTGAAAGTCTTGAAAGGTAAAGCATCGGAGAGGAGGATCATAGTCTGTGTACAACGCTGTGATTGCTTCTACCTGTTCTTCCACCTCTAACAGATTCAAAACTTTTCCATACTTCTTTGCAAGAGAAAGGCGATGTGGCATACTCAACAAATTGACTTAAGGATCTCAGACTTTCAGACGTGCTTCTTAGCTTTAAGATGTAAAGTCTTCTTTAACTTTTCCCTTCATGATTGTTTGATTTCATGTTTATTTCCATTTTCCAAAGATACTCACAACAAGACTCGATATGATTCTCTAATGCACTGGAAAGCAAAAAAATGTGATGATTTTCATTTAAATGTAAAAGGAAATAATAAATACTTTGAACATGTTAAAGAATTTATGTACAAGGAAATGAATTAAAGAAAGAGTATGCTCTCTTTGTGTCCTATTTGTGGTGAGATCCGAGGTCAATCTATGGTTCTATGGTTATTCTACTGTGAACACTTGCAACAGGTGGGTCTATATTCTCAGATTCTACGGCCTCCAGAGTTAAGACTGCTTTGAATACTATCCACAACAGCAGGTAAACCGCTAGGTGTGGAATATTCACAAAAGAGTCACACTCTAGACGAGATTTTCGTGATAACCAAATAGGATGAACATCCAAAATGGCTACCACTACACAATCTCTTACCTATCTCAAGTTGCACTCGGACCGGGTATAGGGCCCCACTGTGTGTGATTAATGTGTAAGTGTTGTGTGTGAAGAGAGCATACAAACCTGAAATCCTAAAACTACCCATGACAACACCTGCAAAATAGACAATACAGAACAAACGTCTTCTATCCTAGAGTGCAAAGAAACAAAAATACATATATACAGACAGATCAAAGTCTTCTATCCTAGAGTGCAAAGAAACCAAAATACATATATACAGACAGAGCAAAGTCTTCTATCCTAAGATAGTCACAAAGAATTAAATATAAATAAAAATAGAGCAAAGTCTTCTATCCTAGGGTGGTTACAAAGAATCAAATATGAATAAATATATACAAACAGAACAAAATCTTTTATTCTAGGATAGTCACAAAGAATTAGACATGAAAATATATACAAATACGATTGCAACAAAATTTAAAAGAAGGAGAATAATAGTCAACTAGCAATAAAATAAAATGAAAAGACAAAGAAAGAAAACAAATGAGGTTATAATAATAAGCACAATCAATTATTATAGGCTTGACTCTCACAGTCCCCAGTGGAGTCGCCATCTGTCGCAACCGGGATCGCGACGGGGACGGCGAGAAAAATTGATTTTTTTGTTTGAAATGGAGTCGCCACCAAATTTTATTTAATTGGGAAAAATTATGGAAAAACCCATTTAATTCAATGAAAATGATCTTTGAAACCAGATTTGAATTCGGGAGTCGGTTATGATTAGGGAAGGGTAGGGACTTAATCCTTCAGCACCCCTAATACACCCGTCTTTAGACGGTACCTTAATTAATTGTGCAAATTATTAATAACCTTTCAAAATATTTATTTACACTTTTATTTTAAGAAAATTATAAAAGAAAATCTTTTTAGAATAAGAAAATTCCGGAGTACCAAACTGTCACACAGCTGTATCCGTAATATTGAGTTAACAAGCCGTCACGGCTAAAATATTCTAATGAGTGTAGAATTAATAAACCATCACGGTTAAATTAACTCTATTGTCAAAAAGGAAAATTATTAATCCATTGAATCTTGAATTTTTAACAAAATAATTTCCTAGAGACCTTTCCCTTTCTTAAAGCAAAGAACGTAAAAAAATTGAAACCCAAAAATAACAAACCCAATATGTTGGCCTATCTAAAAAACAAAAAAATAACTTAAAGATGTTAATCCATAGGAATAACTCTGAAGCACACTGAAGACAAGTCACTAAATTAAAATCTGAATGTGTTGAAAGTCGAGAAAACACAAACTAAAAAAATCAAAATAAAATAAAAATCAGCAAAAGAAAAGAAAAGTTCACGTGATTGAACTAAAATAAATAAATAAAATAAAAATAAAATGAAAAAAAATCAGCAAAAGAAAAGCAAAGTTCACGTGATTGAACTAAAATAAATAAATAAAATAAAAATAAAATGAAAAAAAAAATCAGCAAAAGAAAAGCAAAGTTCACGTGATTGAACTTAAAATAAAAAAATAAATAAATAAAATTGAAAAAATGGAAAGAAATCAGCAAAAGAAAAAGGAAAGATCACATGATTAGAAGGAATCTTCGATTTCATTTTGGTCTTGGTTTTTTTTTCTTTTTAAAACAGAGATACACTAAAGTTAGTTTCACTTTCCTTTTCAAATTAAAACAAAAGGTATGGTTTAGACAAGCAGAGAGAAAAAGACACACACAATAGGGGAATGACCAAATAGGTAATCTGGGTGGCGACGGACTCATCCAAATAGGAAAGAAAGAAAACCACTATGCAAATATAGTGCACTCCCAAACAGATCACAATCTTGTGGTCGAATAGCAAAGATCACTGGCGCTTAGCTAGGGGAAGAGGCCACCGTGATCGGGAGAGGAGAGCGATCGGCAAGACCGCGTCTTCAACGCGATACGGGTGTCATACAGTGTAGGGGAAGGTCGCAGTTTTTGCGACAGTGACAACCACGAACTTTCCCATCCTTTTTCCCACTTTTATTTCTGGTTATATCTTCATTTTTCTCCTCATTTGGTGAAGGATTTTGATTGGTGTAAAGAGAGTAATTGTGGGTGTTTGTGATAAAAATGGAAAGGCTATGGTGTGTATGTGTGTTGTGACTTGTGATATGAGAATTGAATAAAATCAAAACCCGGTAACAAGAGCAAGGAAGGAATTAAATACCACACGGTGATGATCTGTTCCCCTGTTTTTATTTTCCAAATCTCTGAACTTTCTGTGATTTTGCTCTAGACTCAGGATGTTCTCCTCTCTATGGTTTTTTAGAAAATAGAGATAAGGAATCAAAGTGATCCCCGTGATCCGAGAGTGATTTTTTCGATCCCCTCGCCGGGTACCTCTCTCCGCTCTTATTGCCGCCTCTCTGTGTTGCTACTCATTGATCTTTTTCATTCTTGTTGACCAAATGATTATTCATTCTCCTTTTACAGGTTGTTTCCTGAAGGAAAATTGTCTTTCTCCACAAAGTGGAGAGACACCATCATATTGTTCATCCATTTCCTTTTGTTATTTTGTTTCACAGCAAAGAACCCGTGACTTGAATTTGTCTCACTTCTCTCTCTCTTTTTTTATTATATTATTACAACAACCCTAACACTAAATGAAACCATGTGCCCGTACTATTTTCAAAAAATTTTTAATTTTGCTTTGATTTATTTTGGAAAGAAGTCAAAAGGGACTACTAAATGGGCTGAATAACAATGATAATAAATAAATAAATACCAAAATTATTTAAACTATAAAATATGTAAAATTTTTGGATTTTCTATTTATAGGCCGAACAAAATCGGGTGTTGACACATATGCACCAAGCTCTTTAGGGAATTAAATTTAAATGATATTACATTTTATTCCCTTATGTTTAGAATGTGACACTAAGGCCTCTAAGTACCCCATAAAAATCATATTGAATACCTATTTTAAAGGTGTTGGCGTAGGCACGATAAATCGAAGAATATTGTAAGTAATACCATATATATAATATCACCTAGGTTAAGAGGAGGGTCGCATAACTTTTCTTTAATTTTTTTTTTAAACTTTACTCTTTTTATTCTTTCAATTAATTAATAGAAAGCAAAAATAATTTATCATATACTTCCTCAGTCTTTAAATAATTATCCATTTTAAAAATGTCTAGAAATAATTACTTATTTTAAAAATTTAAGCAGCATTAATTATTGTCTTTCAATAATACTCCTATTAAATGCTATTAGAGAATGAAAGAGATATAGTGGAGCAGAGAGAGAAAGTTGAATTATTAAAAAGAAATTAGGGTAATTATTTTTAACTTTTTCTAACTTTAATATTTTGCTAATTATTTTCTTAATCCTAGTACATATGTAAATTGGACAATTATTTAAAAACGGATGGAATATATGTATGAACCTATTTAATAGAATCCTTAATCTTTACTAAAAATCATTGAAAACTCCTGATTAGCCTTACACTGATAACTTAACACGAAATTGGCCAGACCGCTTGAGTCATAAATCAGCGACCGTATCAAGTGCATGAATGTTTACTTGCGTTCACACAATATATAATTTCACTTGAATGTCGCTATTATTGTTATATTCTTAATAGTTAAGTAATGCTTGTAAAAGAAACAAAAGTTAAGTGATGGGTTCTTTTTAATTAGGGTGGTGGTTAAGGAGTTAATAAGAAAAAATTTAATATTGGAAAAGGGTGTTTTCATGATATATACTGTAGGTTTTATGGTTCTCGAGAATTAATCACTCCATCGATTCATTCAAAATACGGGACCTATTGTTGAATTTTATCAGTTACTTTTTGAAGTATCTTGACCAGCACGATACAGTTCCTAAGTAATGTACAAAATATTGCTTCACAGCTGTGTGAGGCTGTGAGCGTCGATATTAACCAAGAAAAAAATTGTACTGTGTAGGTTTGAGTGTGAGATAGCTTACGTGTGAGAATGGAACGAGTGGTTCGTGTTTTGTTGGGGGGATTGGTTGTTGAAGTGATGAATTGATTTGAGCCGGTGAATGAAGTTGGAGCCACAACGGTGGCAGTGGGTACTGTTGTCTCTTGGAAGGGAATTAATTGTAACCATAAATCAACATCTCCATCTCAAATAAAATATCTCCACTCTTTATCTATAAATAATGCAATGTTCGACCATCATAATTTATAAGCCAAAACCGATCATCGAATAAATTCATAATAAGCTGCCCCTTCGTCTCCCTTTCCTTGACCTTGTTCTCATTTTGTGATTGCACAATGGTGATCCGTACTGGCGTATCGAACCACTTGTGTTTCATTTCGGTTCTGGTTCTTGAGCTTGGAATTAATGTTGATTTGAGTTTGGGTGTTCATATTCTTGTCTATATTGTATGGATCCACCTTCTTATTACTTTACTGGGTTGTCTTAGATCATTAGGGAAACTATGTTGATCACTATAGAAGAAATTTCATATAGAATTCATGCATGATCTTCATTCTGAATGGGGAACATATTGTGTGTAGACTATAATACATTCATGACGACATTAGAGTTCAACGGTGTCTCCTAACTAGAATTTGGAATGGAATTGTGTTTGATACACTAGTACGGATCACATTTGTGAGTCACAAGTCGCAAAGCAGTTTTAGTTTGTATGTTATGTATTCTTGGTAGGAATTGCAGAGAGTTATTACTGCTGGAAAAGGAAAGCTGCAGCCTGCAGAGAAGCAACAGAGTTTACTGCACTCGCAGGTACCTTCCCAACTATTATCAGGATGAAAATAGTCTGTTATCAAATTATATCTCCTCCTATATTATTTTACCAATCAAATACTATAGAAGACAATATTATATATTTAATAAATATTTTAATTTTTTTAAAATTTTTGTCTCCTACATGGTAATACATGATTGTGAAATGAAAAAGGGGACATAATTTAGGAATATTAGAAAATTTTCATCCTAATATGTGTACATTTTTTAAAAAATTAAGTAAGTTAACAGTTGAAAGTATATACTATATTTTAAAACAAATCATTTAGCATTTTTTTAATCTGAAAATTAAAGTTAATCATTAAGGTCTAGCATCAAATACTAACAGCTCTCAAATACATTTATGGTGCCTCATTATACTATAGTTGATCAACCATAACTTTAGTTAAAGAAATTGTGCATCCTGTCTTGACAAGGTTCGAATATGGGATCGGAGAGTATTGTGTTTTTAGACTATGTGACTGAAGAATTTTAACTATTTTTAATAATTTGATTGCATCCATCAAATATGATTAAACTTCAATCGCGTATATAGTGTATTATTATATATGTATTGAATGGTAGTAAAATAACTTAATTTTGACGTATAGTTAACATAATATTTTTTACAAAGCTATTAAATTGCATATTATCTAATCAATGTATAAAAGTATTTGGATTTTATAATCTTTATCTCAAAATTGCATATTTTATAGCATATGACAGAAGTAAATATAAATAGTTTTTATTATGGTTATTTTAGTTGAAAAAATTACTTTTCAGTTTCAAAAAAAATAATAATAATAACGTGCCTTTTGCACGCATTTGTGAAAAACTTTTTCTTGCTACGTAGTCGTGCTCTTACGGTTTGCCTATGTATCCATAAACATAAAAAAGTTCGTACTCTTCCGGTTTGTGAAGATGATTTAGGAACTGGGAATTTGTGTGATTAGTGCCTTTTGGTGTTTTTGTTTCTTTGTTTTTTCATCTGTAACCAAAAACAAAATACATTAACCACCTTTAAGAGCACAGCTAGATTATAAGTATTTAGAGTTTATGGAATTCTAACTAATTTAATTTAGTTGCAAGATTAAAATTTTCGTAAGGCGTTATTTTCTAATTAACTAGTCGTTGTACCTATACGATATATGGAAAGATAATATAAAATAGTTTGTTGATCACTATAAAAAATAAAAGATAATTTATTTAAATATATCTTATAGAAAATTGAGTAAATTTATTGTAATAGTTAAATAATTAAATAAATGGATAAAATATAAATGTATTATTTTATTTTGTATATTATTTTGAATATGATATTTATAAAGTTGAAAAAATATCGATATATAATTTGTAACTAATAATAAATAGTCTATTTTCTGAAAATTTAATACATTTTCAAAGTTGGAACTATTGAATGATGCAAGAGAGTAAATGGTAATTTTACTATATCATAAGTTATTTATATGCATGACAATGAGGATATACATGAGAAATGAGAAATGTTCTACGCCTCTTATTGCTGTTTAGAATTTTGTCTTTCATCCTCATCTCCATCCCTATCACAGGTCCCAATTTCCCATTTTCCACGGGGATTTGAATCCTTACAGGTATTTAGGGGTTTATTAAAAAATTCCAAAAAGATAAACACTTTTACAATATTTCACAATTTGAAATATAAATATTCATAATAACAAATATTATTAATATAACATAATTCAAATTAAAATTAAAAATACATGCATAATATAAATCCAATAAAGTGTATTATCCCCATCCCTACCATGTTTAACAAACGGAGACTCCACCCCTATTGATCATCCCATGAAGATAAAACATGTCCCATTCCTATCCCTGTTGTGGGTAATTTCCATATGTATCCACTTTTAGCATTTTTTTTATCATTCCTGGTTATTTATATCCCTATAGTAAGTTAAAATATTTAATTTATAAAAACATAAAAATATGTTTTTTAATTAATAAAAAATAAATAAATTTAATTTATGTGATTTCAATTACACCTCCTTTCCTACTACATCATTTTAATAAATTAAAATTTCAATTTTAAAATATATGTTGTAATTAATATGTAATAATTAGAAAAAATATATATAATCCTAATTTACATAATCTCAATTATTGTAGTATATCAATTATAATATTATTTTCAATAAAAAAAGTAATGTAATTATTTAATTTTTAAAAAATTAATACATAACTAGTGATTTAACCCATGAAATGAATGGAGTGATAAAAAATATATATCGGGAGACCAATTAATTCCCAAATATTTGAAAGTACTCTATTAATCCCTCAAATTGGTCTATTTGTACAAGTCCGTACAATTAAAAAAACATTGCAATTGCCTATATGGAGATTCAATTTGTCTCTATTTTTTAATTGTGAAGGACCAACATGGTATTTTCAAACCCTAAGATACTTATTTGTCCTGCAATATATTTTTGAGCGATCAAAGTAGGTATTTAGTCTTGATAAATAAAATAAAAAAATAAAACATAAATTCATGCCTGAAATTTAAATCTTTTGATACACCTTGGGTAAACAATATTTTTTATTATGTTGAAAGGTTTTTCCATTTTCATGTAAATAATATTTTCGAACCACTTCTTGATTTCACTATTGAGATAGCAATATAAAGTTGTCTAAGGTGAAGATAAGTTTGGGTAAAAACAATTCAACAAATCACAAAGATTGATCTTGAATTTGATTAATGCTCATATCAAAAGGGAATGATGCATCCTTTTTTTATAAAATATTTTACTATATTTCTGTACATTGTTTGAGGTGATTTTTATAAAATAGACTAATAGAAATTTATCAAAGAACCAAATCTTGATTAACAAATTTATAAGACGGTGAATAATTTTAAATATACACATATCCCATGAATATCATATTATTTAACACACACGTGTCAACGTGTATCATAAGATAATAAAAGAAAAGATATATTGCAATAATAATACATGCATAGTTATTAGGTGAGTAATCACCTGATGTTTGTACAACGTTTTTTTATTTTTTTTATTGCTCAAAGGTATCCCTCGGCTGGCAGCCAAAAACTAATCTCTTCAAGCCATGGAGATTATCGAAGTGGATTTTGCCTCTCCCAACAAAGCCCCTTTCTATATACACGGCAGAAGATGGGTATCAGAAGTGATGTTTGTACAATGTTTGTGCCTTGGAAATTAAGTTTAAGACTAATATAAATAGGTGGAAGGGGATTGGTTGGAAGACAAAAGCAAGAATAGAGAAGCAGGGAGAGTAATGAGTTGGAAATTTACCATACAAGAAATATGAAAGAGAGAGAGAGAGAGAGAGATAAGAGTGACATTGATGAAAGAATAAAAGAAAATTAGTAGTGTGTTAACAGAATATTGTCATCTCTATAACAATTTTAAAAGAAGGGAATGAATCCATTTGCGAACTTAAAACTAAGACTAGACCTAGTTATTATTAGCTATCTTTTAATACTGCTCATTTATTTTAATGTTCTTCATATTTATATTAGTCTTTGTTTATTATTCTATTATATTTAAGATATTCATTTATTTATTGTTATTATTGTTCCTTTATCCTTACATTATTCAGTTATTTTATTTATTTCTCCTTTATAATTAAAGTTATGTAGTTAATTATTTATTTTGTTTCGTTTTATTATTTCTTTTTGTTATATATAATGCTCAAAATATACTCTTGGTTATTTATAATGCTCAAAATATACTCAAAATATGCTCAAAATATATAATTCATATTATTTCTCATTTATTTATGTTATTATATAATAACATAAATCAAAGAACGATAAAGTGACTTTAAAAGATGACTAAATTACTTTAATGTAAAGGATATATATATATATATATATATATTTTGAGTTGTCAATATTTATAGTGATTTCTATAAGGAACCTATATTAAAAAAATTATAACACTAAATATTAAAAATAAATAAAGATAATCGTACGAGAATTAAATTACTGAGTTAATTATAACAGCAAATGTTACATCTTGACTCATGGAAAATATTATGGTTTTATGATAGCAAAGAGGAATCCATGGACTATATATGATGAGAAGTTTAAGATGAAATTAATTAGAAATAATCTTAATTTTGGTCCCTTTAGAAATTAATATTTAGATTGACAATCATATGCTTTGAGAAATTGTTAAGATATTACCTTATTCATCTTTGTCAACCTTATATTTCATGAATTTTATTCAATCTAGTCATTAACTGCTTAAGGTTATATTCTACTTCGTATGATTCAAGTTTAATATTTATTTCATATGCGTTTATCTAAAGTTCTAATTATTTATTGAGTTTAATCATTTTATATTTGTTTATACATTTCTATGTGAGACGTCGCATAACAATAAGAGAATAATAAATAAGAAGACATATAAAATATTTTCCCCTAATTGCCAAGAAGGCAGTGAGACGGAGATGTAAAGTCCTTTTTATGATATCTATCTTAGTTAGTATGATGTGAAAGTCTGGCTTTATTTTCATGATGTTAAAGAGTAACACTAAAATGGAAATTCCCTAAGGGAAGACCTTGGACTATATATGACACAAGCACACTAAGGAAAGTGAAGGATTAATGGAAAGAAATTAGGATCATAACAAGACTTGCATAACATCCTCTACCGATGATATTATGAATTTATTATTATGTTCCTATAAATATGTAGCTATGTGTATTTTTCATATAGATGTGGCTGGAACCACCAGAGCTTAGAAAATTTTAGAATTGTTCATTTCCTATTGAGAATTATTACATATAATGCTCATTTCTATTTTCTGGTGGTTTTAGATCTAATTGGTGTGGGCTTCTAGACTCATGATTGGGTTTTCTATCATCAATTTTAGAATATTTGGTCTGCTGTAACAGTACCTTTAAAATACTCTAATTGTATTGTTAGGAATGTTATGATTCGCCACATATATTTATGCCATATGTGTTAATATGAATGGGATGTTGCAGTGATCGTAAATATAATTGTCTTCTTCCAGAGCAAAAGATAAAATTGTTGAATGAGTAGGGGCAACAACTCTTGGATCCTCCACCCCTAAATTTTAATTTTTGATATTTTATATATATATATATATAGTTGGCCCCTTTCTCAAATTGTTTTTATATTTATACTTTAACAAAAAAAAAATAAAGAAATAATAGTGATATATCCTCCTAATACATTTTCATACAAATCCCCTCAATACATTAAATCGAGTAACTTTGATTATCTCTTACATTGTTTTATTTTCTAATTGTTCATTTTTAATTAAATAAATCAGAAAATTCAATTTAAATTTTCGAGATTAATTCCTATAAACTTAGTTAGATCTTAAATATTATAATATTATAATAGACAATATATTGTGCATATGCTTTCTTGGTTTTTGATGGTGTAAATGTAACATCCCCAAATTCATAACTAGATAAATTAATTGAATTCATGATTAAAATGAAAAAGAGAAAAACTAATATAAATTTCATGCAATATAATAAATAATATTAGAATAAGTAAGACATAAAGAATTATGAAAATGTCATTACTAAGTAGAAATTTTGAAAATACCTTACTATGTGGTAGAAATTATAAAACCACTCTTGACTTGTTAAAAAAAAAATATATACCAATTATTTTATAAATGGAATTAGAAGAATTCCACTATCATTATCTAATTATAAAAATATCATTGTCTTAAATGAAGAAATTAATACATATGCCATCACTTTAAATATAATAAGACTTGTCATAAAACAAGAATGAATCTAAGCCATTGGATTAAAATAAAAAGGGGGGTAAATTGATATAGGATTTCCATTATGAGAATAAAATATAAAAGATTGTCATGATTTGGTTAAATAATTTTAGTGCTATGTATCTACACCTAACAATAATGATAAATAATATTAGTGCTATTAGTGCTATATATCTACACCTAACCATATTGATAAATAATATTAGTGCTAATAGTGCTATATATCTACACCTAATAAATAATAATAAAGTAAAATATTTTACAATATAAATTACTAAATTATGACAAGACAAAATATAATGCACCATTATATTTCTCCACTACATGAGCACTCAAGAAAAATAAATTGGAGCACTAAAACTACTCTTAAAGTCATGGCCTTAATAGGCCTATAAAAGGAGGAAGTGTGTGAGTTCATTTGTCTTTAAAACCTTAGAAGCTCTCTAAGTAATCCTTCTCTCTTAATTTTTATCCATCATTTCTTCTTATGTTCTTCTTTTCAAAGACTTCCCTTCACTCTCCACACTTCATTCAAACACTTAAATCCTAAGCCTAAACATTCACTAGCCCTCACAAGAGTTGCAATCTTTAACTCTAGTGAGAAATATTTTCTTAAGCACTCAAGTTCTAGAGCCAAGATTCAAGGAGGGTCATCCACTCCAAGGACTCTTGCTCAAGCTAAAGAAAGAAGAGGAGGACTCTTTTTAGACCCTACACAAGAGGTAGGAGCTTCATCTTTAATTGTTCAAGCATTGTTGGCTTCTAACCTTGATGGAATGCCTCAAGTTTGAGTTATTGTCAAAAGTTTTGAATGATTATTTGTAAAATATATTTTTAGAAATATAACATGTTCTATTCTGTTATGAGTAATCTTATGATGTTATCAAATTCAAATATAACTTAAAAAGATTGTATGTAAAACTTGATTTAATAAAGGTAACTTAAGACATGAAAATGGTAAGTGCTGAAATTTCTAGTTGTTTCTGGCAGCAGATACTTCGAAATCTACTGCTCATAAAATATGAAGCATCTCGAACTAAAAATAATTTTACTATAAACTAGACTCATTATAGAACACTCTCCAAAAGAATCACCTAAAACGGAGTTTTCTAGCCCAAGATATAAATTTTTAAAGTAGAGCCTAAGACTGAAACTTTAAATCTAACCTTATAGTAGTAAAATAAGTGTAACTCACTCTAGAAAAATGCAAATGGACTGATTTCAATTTTGTAGGAAAGCTAACACATATACAAACACACCTATGTATGCTATGTATAAAGTTTTGCACCACGAAAATACAGAATGAAAATACATTTTCGGGACAGTGTGCTGAGAAAGTCTGGAAGATAGTGGGATCCTGTAAAGTGTAATTTGGAAAGGTTACTGCTAAGGAAAGACTTGGTATTTAAGCATGTCCATTGTGACCCACCTCTCTTTCCTGGGAACCCTCCTATACATGGTTTACAGTTGATTTACGCTATTCGAAAGATGTCAATGCTAAAATTTGATGAGTTAGGAATTTGGAACTACCTTTACTAAGTCGAGATAATAAGTATACAAGAAATTGTAAACTTTCTTCTAAAAGATGTCAAAAACTATAAATAAAAGAATCAAGTCTTGTAAAGAGAGAATTTTAAGAATTTAAGTAGAATAATAATTTTCAAGAGATATATGAAAATCATAATAAAAATAAAGAACCAATAACAATGTTTTAAAGTGCATTAATATATTAATGGAATGCTAAGAGTACAAAGAACACTAAGACAAAAAGGATAATACTAAGACATCCATTACCTCTTAGGAACACTAGGAACTCAACTTGATAACTTTGGTTGCTTAATAGGAATCATTTATGAAAATGTTTACTATGAGATTTATATGATATTATCCATGTTTCATGAAGTGAATTATAGTAATGTGAATGTATGGTGATGAGTTATGAAATGATGAGAATGAATGATTGATTGTTCATGATTTATTGTGATTACATGATGATATGCATACATTCATTTTCAAAAGAAAATAAAAAGTAAAGCTTGAAAAAGTAGCAATGAAAGTCTGGAAAAGTGGACTTGAGCTAACTCACGGCTTAACCCCCTAAACCGTTGAGATCACGGCAACGGAATGAAAATCAAAAAGGTTGTGGCGATGGCCACGGTATGAGCTCATTACCCTTTAGGGTGGTCTAAGGCATTGATGCATTCATCCCGTGAGAGATTGAGAAGTATATTAATGAAAGGAAATGGAATGAAAGAAAGATGAAAGTCCCTAAACAAGTAAATGTTGAGGAGAAGTAATCATGATATGCATACGCATTTTAAATTATTATTACCTATTAGT
The DNA here is from genome assembly GCA_031216105.1 of Dalbergia cultrata. NCBI lineage: Eukaryota > Viridiplantae > Streptophyta > Magnoliopsida > Fabales > Fabaceae > Dalbergia > Dalbergia cultrata. The sequence goes on along the minus strand of CM062353.1, from coordinate 85,400,392 downwards.
AATTCTATATGATCTGTTTGTATACATGCTTAATTACTGAATGGATATTTCTGTTAATGTTCAAGATTAGTTTAAAAGAAACTTCACTTCGGCTAATCATGTTTGTGAAAGTTTGGTAATTGAATCCTTATTTGTTCACCTTTTTATAATAAACCCGAAGTGACTGGGACGACAATGATGACACGTTTAGTACAAGTTGGAACTCCTACTGAGAAATCTCGTATTTCTCACTCCTATATTTCTTTTCCGTTGTCGTTACCAGAGACAGATGTGTCCACTTGAAGCAACGGAGCTGTAGCTAAGGAAGGAGGTGACACGTGAAGATTTTATAACTTCCAAGAATTAGTACTCCGATATTTAGTATGTTAAATTGTGAGAAATGTACTAGTAATGGTAGTATTTGCATTATTATGTGTAATAACTTATCACTATGGTTTATGCCCTATTATGACTCATGTATTAAGTAATTTTATTTCAGTTTATGTGATGATAGTTCTACACTTAATTTCTTATTCCACTTATGTAATTAAGCGAGTGCGCAATGTAACTCGGATTATTATCTACGTAAGCGCTATGTATTTCACTTCTCGTTATAGGCTTAAGTTTTCAAAAAGTAATTTAATATAAAAAAAAAATTATCCACTATCTTTCTAAGTTAATTTAAAAAGAAAATGAATTCAAGGCATAAGTGACAACTAATAGAATCCAAATGTGAACTTAAGCATAGTTGGGTTCTACTAAGGTGTTACATTATGGTATCAGAGCAGTTCATCCTATATAAGCCTGAGGAATGGACTGACTATGCTTCTGTCTATGATATCATGCTATTAGTCTTATCTGTATGATGGGATGAAGGATTTAGAAATGCATGATCGTCCTGTAATGCTGCCATAGTTGCTACCATACTTAATTATAGTATTGAGCCTGATCAACTCGATGTCTGTTGTTTGGTGTGATTAGGAACTAATGGCAGAATACAGACGTACGCACGGAACCCGTGGTAGAGTCAATGATGAATTGGCAAATGCACTACAAGAAATGGCTAGAGCGATGCAAGCACAATCAACAATGATGATGGAACAAATGAATATAATGATGGAAGGTGCGGTTGGGAATCCGCAACAAGGGAAGTTCTCAGAATTCAAAAGGGCTGAACCACCAGAATTCAAAGGGACAGTTAACCCCGAAATAGCTGATGGGTGGATTCAGGAAATTGAGAAAGTTTTCTCTGTGGTGGAATGCTCTGATGAGCAGAAGGTGGCATTTTCCACTTATATGCTGAAAGGAGAAGTCAGCATGGTGGAAATGCGTCAAGAACCTACTTGAAAGTGCTGGGACTCAAATTTCGTGGGAAGTTTTTCGTACTACCTTCTACAAGAAGTATTTTCCAGGACTGATGAAGAAGGCAAAAGAAGTAGAATTTCTCTGTTGACTCAAGGAAACCAAAGTGTGGCCGAGTACACGCTAAGTTTGAAGAACTGATTAAACACTCAACTAGCTACCAAAGGGACCCCAACGAGGTTTGGAAATGCATGAAGTATGAGGGTGGTTTGAGGCCAGACATTTTGGCATCTGTAGCCCCACCGAAGTTACCGACTATGCATCTTTAGTCAAAGAAGTCAAGTGGCTGAGAATTGTAATCGCCAGCTAGTCGCTCACCGGGTTGAAGAGAATAGGAAGAGGATCGCCACACAAAACTACCAAGCATTTCCACCCCCTCACAAGAAACCCTACCAAGGAGGTGGATTCAAAGGGAAACAATTTCAACGCTCTACAATGAATCGACCTAGGACACAAGCTATTAATCAACCTAGGATGGCCGCCATCCTCAACTCGTGACTAGACCCCCTTGTGCCACTTGTGGAAAGATACATGGAGGGGAATGCAGATTTGGTAAAAATGTTTGTTATCGGTGTGGACAAGCGGGACACTATTCTAGGGAATGCCCAAAGTTCAATCAGCCATCTACACCCAAGCCTAGGGCACAGGGACGTGTGTTTGCTATCACTGCTGAGATGCCCTCAGAATCCGACGATCTGATTCAAGGTAAGTGTATAATTAATGGAAAACCCTTAATTGTATTGTTTGATTCTCAAGCATCACACTCATTCATTTCATATGATTGTGCTAATAAGTTGAGACTGTGTATATCTGACTTAAAAATTATCTTAGTTGTCTCTATACCCACTATAAATGCTGTTAGGATCGACCAAGCTCGCCTAAATTGTGAATTTGAGGTAGCTGATAAGATTTTTCATCATGATTTAGTCTGTCTACCCTTGTCTAGTTTTGATGTAATCTTGGGCATGGATTGGCTTGCCAACCGTGTGTTACTACATTGTGCAAATAAGTCACTAGTGTTTCTTCCCAAACCATCTTTACCCAATCCCTCTAAACTTGATAGAAAGGTACGGCTATACCTAAACTCCATCATCATGGGGATAGTAGGAATGAAAAGCAAGGATATATTTTCCTGATGACAAGTGAAGAGGAAGTAGAGCAAGCTCTAGAAGAGATCCTTGTAGTAAAAGAATTCTCAGATGTTTTTCCCGATGACATACCTGAATTTCCTCCACAAAGGGAGATTGAGTTTTCTATAGATTTGGTACCGGGAACGGGACCCATATCTATAGCTCCTTATAGGATGCCACCGGCCGAAAGGATGTGAATTGAAGAAGCAATTAGAGGAACTACTAGAGAAGAAATTCATTAGGCCTAGTGCTTCACCATGGGGAGCTCCAAAGTTGTTTGTCAAGAAGAAGGATGGGAGCATGAGGTTATGTGTGGATTACAGGCAGCTAAATAAAGTGACCATAAAAAATAAATACCCTTTGCCTAGAATAGATGACCTCATGGACCAATTAAGAGGAGCCCAAGTGTTTTCCATGATAGATCTGCGATCAGGATACCACCAGATTCGAGTGAGGGAGGAAGATATACCAAAGACCGCCTTTAGGACTAGGTATGGACACTATGAGTTTAATGTGATGTCATTTGGGTTAACTAATGCACCGGCAGTGTTTATGGACTACATGAATAGGATATTTAGACCATACTTGGACAAGTTTGTAATTGTGTTCATCGACGACATTCTAGTCTACTCTAGAACTGAAGAAGAACACAAAGAACACTTAAGAGTGGTGTTAGAGGTATTGAGGAACAAGAAACTTTATGCAAAGTTGTCAAAGTGTGAATTTTGGATGAAGGAAGTTAAGTTCTTGGGTCATGTGGTGTCACATGGGGAATAGTAATAGACCCAAGCAAGATAGAAGCGGTGCAACAATGGGAAACCCCTACCACCGTGAAGGAGATTAGGAGTTTTCTAGGACTAGCCGGTTATTATCGAAGGTTCATTAGAGGTTTTTCCCAAATTGCCTTACCCCTCACCAAGCTGACAAGGAAGAATTCAACTTTTATATGGAGCCCAGAATGTGAAGAAAGCTTCCAAGAATTGAAGAAGAAACTAACCACTACCCCTGTCCTAATCTTACCTAACCCAAAGGAGAAATTTGAGGTTTATTGTGATGCCTCAAGAAGAGGACTAGGATGTGTTTTAATGCAAAATAGGAACGTAGTAGCCTATGCCTCTAGACAACTCAAACCCCACGAAGTTAATTACCCAACCCATGATTTAGAGTTAGCTGCTATAGTTTTTGCCTTAAAAATCTGGAGACATCATCTTTACTTGTAAGGTTTGATGTATTTTCTGACCATAAAAGTCTGAAATACCTTTTTGACCAAAAAGAACTCAACATGAGACAAAGGCGTTGGATGGAATTTTTGAAAGACTATGACTTCGGGTTGAACTACCACCCAGTAAAGGCAAATGTGGTAGCGGATGCTTTGAGTCGTAAGTCTTTGCATGCCGCGTGGCTCATGGTAAAGGAAAGTGAGTTGATAGAAAATTTTAGGAACCTCAACTTGGGACATGGAAAGTCTTCTGGACCAATTCGGTTAAGTCAATTAAGGATAACCAGGAGCTTTAAGGATCAAATAATCCAAGCCCAAAGAGAAGACGAGGATTTCCTTAGAACCTTAGGCCTTGTTGAAGCAGGAAAGCTGAAAGAGTTTGTTCAAGATATGGAAGGAGTGTGGAGGTACCAAGGGAGAATTTGTGTACCAGCAAAAGAAGGACTCAGAGCTAAGATTTTGGAAGAAGCCCATAAAAGTCAATTTAGCATACACCCTGGTATGACTAAGATGTACCATGACCTAAAAAGGATGTTTTGGTGGCCAAGAATGAAAGCAGATGTGGCGAATATAGTGGGAAAATGTTTGGTGTGTCAAAAAGTGAAGATAGAACATCAAAGCTCCTCCGGAATATTGCAACCTCTCGAAATTCCCGAATGGAAGTGGGAAGGAATATCCATGGATTTCGTGATGGGATTTCCAAGAACACCTACTGGACATGACTCCATATGGGTAATCGTGGATAGACTAACTAAATCTGCTCACTTTTTACCCATAAGAGCAAACTACCCCTTGGAAAAATTAGCTCAGCTATATATCCAAGAGATAGTAAGGCTCCATGGAGTACCCAAGACTATTGTCTCGCAGTGGACCCAAGGTTCACTTCAAGATTCTGGGAGCCTTGCAAAAGGCGCTTGGCTCAACATTATGCCTGAGCACTGCCTATCACCCTCAAACCGATGGACAATCAGAAAGAACAATTCAAACCCTTGAGGATATGCAGAGAGCATGTGTCTTAGATCGGCCAAAAAGTTGGGATAAACAGCTTCCATTGATTGAGTTTGCATATAACAATAGTTACCATACTAGCATTGGGATGGCACCTTATGAAGCCTTGTATGGTAGAAAGTGTCAATCACCACTTTGTTGGTGTGACCCGGGCGAGCAGAGTATTTTGGGCCCTGATTTGGTAAAGGAGACAACTGAACAAATAAGGAGAATTAGGGAAAAGATTCTCACTGCTCAGAGCAGGCAGAAGAGCTATGCTGACAAAAGAAGGAAGCCTCTCGAATTTCAAGAAGGGGAACACGTATTCTTGCGGATTACTCCTACAAGAGGTATAGGTCGTGCAATGAAAGTCAAGAAGCTAAGCCCTAGATTCTTAGGACCCTTTCAAATCCTCAAAAAGATAGGTCCCTCAGCCTACCAAATTGCATTACCTCCAAATCTGTCCAACCTACATAATGTTTTTCATGTGTCCCAATTGAGAAAGTATCAGTCAGACCCCAATCATGTGTTTGAGCCAGAAGCTATACAATTAAGAGAGGACCTAACTTTCGAATTACCACCAATGAGGATCGTGGATCGTGGCACTAAGCAGCTGAGAAACAAATCTATATCTCTGGTCCGAGTGGCCTGGGGACAAGATGGAATGGAAGAACACACTTGGGAACTCGAGGAAGATATGCAGAAAGAATTTCCGAATCTATTCACAGGTAACAAATTTTGAGGACAAAATTTTTAATAAGGAGGGAAGAAATGTAACATCCCCAAATTCATAACTAGATAAATTAATTGAATTCATGATTAAAATGAGAAAGAGGAAAACTAATATAAATTTCATGCAATATAATAAATAATATTAGAATAAGTAAGACATAAAGAATTATGAAAATGTCATTACTAAGTAGAAATTTTGAAAATACCTTACTATGTGGTAGAAATTATAAAACCACTCTTGACTTGTTAAAAAAATATATACCAATTATTTTATAAATGGAATTAGAAGAATTCCACTATCATTATCTAATTATAAAAATATCATTGTCTTAAATGAAGAAATTAATACATATGCCATCACTTTAAATATAATAAGACTTGTCATAAAACAAGAATGAATCTAAGCCATTGGATTAAAATAAAAAGGGGGGTAAATTGATATAGGATTTCCATTATGAGAATAAAATATAAAAGATTGTCATGATTTGGTTAAATAATTTTAGTGCTATGTATCTACACCTAACAATAATGATAAATAATATTAGTGCTATTAGTGCTATATATCTACACCTAACAAAAATGATAAATAATATTAGTGCTAATAGTGCTATATATCTACACCTAATAAATAATAATAAAGTAAAATATTTTACAATATAAATTACTAAATTATGACAAGACAAAATATAATGCACCATTATATTTCTCCACTACATGAGCACTCAAGAAAAATAAATTGGAGCACTAAAACTACTCTTAAAGTCATGGCCTTAATAGGCCTATAAAAGGAGGAAGTGTGTGAGTTCATTTGTCTTTAAAACCTTAGAAGCTCTCTAAGTAATCCTTCTCTCTTAATTTTTATCCATCATTTCTTCTTATGTTCTTCTTTTCAAAGACTTCCCTTCACTCTCCACACTTCATTCAAACACTTAAATCCTAAGCCTAAACATTCACTAGCCCTCACAAGAGTTGCAATCTTTAACTCTAGTGAGAAATATTTTCTTAAGCACTCAAGTTCTAGAGCCAAGATTCAAGGAGGGTCATCCACTCCAAGGACTCTTGCTCAAGCTAAAGAAAGAAGAGGAGGACTCTTTTTAGACCCTACACAAGAGGTAGGAGCTTCATCTTTAATTGTTCAAGCATTGTTGGCTTCTAACCTTGATGGAATGCCTCAAGTTTGAGTTATTGTCAAAAGTTTTGAATGATTATTTGTAAAATATATTTTTTAGAAATATAACATGTTCTATTCTGTTATGAGTAATCTTATGATGTTATCAAATTCAAATATAACTTAAAAAGATTGTATGTAAAACTTGATTTAATAAAGGTAACTTAAGACATGAAAATGGTAAGTGCTGAAATTTCTAGTTGTTTCTGGCAGCAGATACTTCGAAATCTACTGCTCATAAAATATGAAGCATCTCGAACTAAAAATAATTTTACTATAAACTAGACTCATTATAGAACACTCTCCAAAAAGAATCACCTAAAACGGAGTTTTCTAGCCCAAGATATAAATTTTTAAAGTAGAGCCTAAGACTGAAACTTTAAATCTAACCTTATAGTAGTAAAATAAGTGTAACTCACTCTAGAAAAATGCAAATGGACTGATTTCAATTTTGTAGGAAAGCTAACACATATACAAACACACCTATGTATGCTATGTATAAAGTTTTGCACCACGAAAATACAGAATGAAAAATACATTTTCGGGACAGTGTGCTGAGAAAGTCTGGAAGATAGTGGGATCCTGTAAAAGTGTAATTTGGAAAGGTTCTGGCTAAGGAAAGACTTGGTATTTAAGCATGTCCATTGTGACCCACCTCTCTTTCCTGGGAACCCTCCTATACATGGTTTACAGTTGATTTACGCTATTCAAAGATGTCAATGCTAAAATTTGATGAGTTAGGAATTTGGAACTACCTTTACTAAGTCGAGATAATAAGTATACACTAAATTGTAAACTTTCTTCTAAAAGATGTCAAAAACTATAAATAAAAGAATCAAGTCTTGTAAAGAGAGAATTTTAAGAATTTAAGTAGAATAATAATTTTCAAGAGATATATGAAAATCATAATAAAAATAAAGAACCAATAACAATGTTTTAAAGTGCATTAATATATTAATGGAATGCTAAGAGTACAAAGAACACTAAGACAAAAAGGATAATACTAAGACATCCATTACCTCTTAGGAACACTAGGAACTCAACTTGATAACTTTGGTTGCTTAATAGGAATCATTTATGAAAATGTTTACTATGAGATTTATATGATATTATCCATGTTTCATGAAGTGAATTATAGTAATGTGAATGTATGGTGATGAGTTATGAAATGATGAGAATGAATGATTGATTGTTCATGATTTATTGTGATTACATGATGATATGCATACATTCATTTTCAAAAGAAAATAAAAAGTAAAGCTTGAAAAAGTAGCAATGAAAGTCTGGAAAAGTGGACTTGAGCTAACTCACGGCTTAACCCCCTAAACCGCTGGGATCACGGCAACAGAATGAAAATCAAAAGGTTGTGGCGATGGCCACTGCAGTATGAGTTCATTACCCTTTAGGGTGGTCTAAGGCATTGATGCATTCATCCCGTGAGAGATTGAGAAGTATATTAATGAAAGGAAATGGAATGAAAGAAAGATGAAAGTCCCTAAACAAGTAAATGTTGAGGAGAAGTAATCATGATATGCATACGCATTTTAAATTATTATTACCTATTAGTAATTCTATATGATCTGTTTGTATACATGCTTAATTACTGAATGGATATTTCAGTTAATGTTCAAGATTAGTTTAAAAGAAACTTCACTTCGGCTAATCATGTTTGTGAAAGTTTGGTAATTGAATCCTTATTTGTTCACCTTTTTATAATAAACCCGAAGTGACTGGGACGACAATGATGACACGTTTAGTACAAGTTGGAACTCCTACTGAGAAATCTCGTATTTCTCACTCCTATATTTCTTTTCCGTTGTCGTTACCAGAGACAGATGTGTCCACTTGAAGCAACGAAGCTCTAGCTAAGGAAGGAGGTGACACGTGAAGATTTTATAACTTCCAAGAATTAGTACTCCGATATTTAGTATGTTAAATTGTGAGAAACAGACTAGTAATGGTAGTATTTGCATTATTATGTGTAATAACTTATCACTATGGTTTATGCCCTATTATGACTCATGTATTAAGTAATTTTATTTCAGTTTATGTGATGATAGTTCTACACTTAATTTCTTATTCCACTTATGTAATTAAGCGAGTGCGCAATGTAACTCGGATTATTATCTACGTAAGCGCTATGTATTTCACTTCTCGTTATAGGCTTAAGTTTTCAAAAAGTAATTTAATATAAAAAAAAAATTATCCACTATCTTTCTAAGTTAATTTAAAAAGAAAAATGAATTCAAGGCATAAGTGACAACTAATAGAATCCAAATGTGAACTTAAGCATAGTTGGGTTCTACTAAGGTGTTACAGTAAATGTGTATCTTCTGTTAAAATAAACCCTCAATTTGGTCTTGACAAAAATAGCACAAGAAAAAATTGGTTAACCAAGAAAAATTATAATCTTTCATAATTAAAAATATATAATAACATGTCCTCACTTTAATATTTTTGAATGATTTAAAAGACAAAATAATCCTTAAAAATTTATAAAATAGTTTAATTGATTGCTAATAAAAATACAAATATGGCAAATAAGTCCATCAAACTACTATAAATGGACTAACTTGCTTGTATTTTTAATTGTGAGGAACCGCTAAATGTATAATTTTTTTTTATTTAAAGACCAATTTGTTTAGCACTACTTTTGTTGGGAGCAACTTCAAGTTTTTTTTTTCTTTTCTATATTGTCGCTTTCTTTTGAATTTTTGAGTTACGTAAAACCTAAAAATGTGTGTGTGTGTATTATTCTCTAGATGTATATATATTTTTTCAATATTGGCCCTACTTTAAGAAACCACCTAACTGTGCCCTCATGATTAATGAAATATCAAAGTAAATACTTTTATAGTATTTTTAGTCATTTTGTTTTGTGAACACATCATAAGTCATTTATGTCCTTTTAATAAATTAAAATTTATAATTTATTACAATATATGTTATAATTAATAAAAAAAAATCATGAATGACCTTAATTTACCTCATTTCAATTATTCTTCTTTCCTTTCGTGTTCTTTTAGAAAATAATAATATCTATTTTAAAATATATTATAATTAATAAAAAATCATAAATGACCACAATTTACCTAATTTCAATTATTCATCTTTCCTTTTATGTTCTTTTAGAATATTATAATATTAATTTTAAAATATATGTTTTAATTAATAAAAGATCATGAGTAATCTTAATTTATGTCATCTCAATAATATCTCTTTTCATATATCATTTGTAATTAAATATTAAACATTTGTAATTAATTAAAGGTTAAGAATATAAGATGTATAGAAATTGTACTGTATTAAAAAATAATTAATAACTTATATATTAACAATAGTATAGTAAATCCTACCATCATTTTTGGGATTCTGCTTATTTGGGTGGACTAAATTGTTACAAAATCTTTGGAGAGAAACTATGATATTGTTAGTGATATTATTTAAAAATCAATCAAATTTAAAAATGATATCAATTAAGGAGAATAAAGAAAAAGCCTTCTTTCTGAATGTTAATTACCAAAACAAAAAGGAATGTTAACATTTATATAGTAACCCTTCAAATCAATATCACAATAGGTATGATCAATATAACGCCCGGGGACGAGGACGAGGAGTGATCGCCGGTGCAAAGAGGGCACGGACAAGGAGTGGCTCCTTGCAAGGTCCTCTAAGCGGAGGGGTACATGAATGAACTGATTACACACCCGAATGAGAGGGATCCTAAAACTGTATAGGTATGGGACTATGCAATTGAGGAGGGCTTATATGAATTGATTCGTACTACCTATATCAACAAGATGCATCTTCTTTTCGGTAGCCTAAACTGAAAGAACTTCACAGTTAAGCGTGCTTGACCTGGGGTAATTTTGGGATGGGTGACCTCCTGGGAAGTTTTCCTAGGAAGCGTGTGAGTGAGAACAAAGTATGCTGAAAAGACCTGTGTTGGTTTGTGGGGACGGTCGTCAATCCATAAAACAGCAGGGGATGTTACAATCAACATAGTCAAAGCGTATAACTAATGAACATGGCAAATCCCCTTTGAAACAATGACGAAAGAAGAGTAAAAAGACTTAGGTTTCCTATCATAAGCCAAGCTACAATATTAAAAGTAATATATAATATATTATTAGAATAATATAATCATGCCATTTTTCTCTAAGCTAGTTTGGTTCATGTATGTAATATGTATTACGCTTATGCATTATATACTATGATGATATTGTCTTCTTGTTTTTTTTTTTTGGTTCCTTTTTCGACCAAAATTAAAGACGTGCAAATACACATAACTGAGTAAGTATAGGAACAACCTTGATATTTAGTTTTAAATTGTTTTTCACTAATGATGTACTAATGCAAATGACATTATTTGATTGGAAACAAAATAGAATCAGAGTTGAAAAGAAAAAGGTGAATGATAGATCAGATAAATTGAACAAATACTATGTTAATAAAATATAAACTAAATCAATATTTATATGTAAACTTCAAAAGCATTTACGGCATTAACATAACTAAACACTACATGGTTAATAAAATTGGCTAATAAAATATAAACTAAATCACTACTAATTATAGCTATGCTCTATTATTTTCTAATATTATATATGTGATCAACGTGGGATGCATAAAAAAATATTATTTATATTTATATAATAATATTTGCTTTGTAGTTGCAATGAATTATTTTCTAATAAAATTCAATTAAATGGTTTAAGAGTATAAAAAAATACTATTTATATTTAAATAATAATATTTGCTTTAATATGTAGTTGCTATGTATTATTTTCTAATAAAATTCAATTATATGGTTTAAGAATAAAAATATTGTCTAATATTAAAATAAATTTAGTTTTATTTTTTAAAAAAATTAAGATAATTAATATAAACATTCAAATGATAAAAATAAAGTCATAATGATCCTTTTTGGTGAGTTTGAAAAGTAAAAGACAAATTATACTCTAAGAATATCAATCCCTAGCATCTTAGATAAAATATTATTTAAAAGTCATTATAATTTAAAGTATTAATATTATTATTTAAATATAACCTAATGAAATTGAAATATATAAATTAAAATTATAATTGTTTACTATATAAAGTGTCATAAAAAATTATTTTTTGTGAAAATGTTAGGATCATATTCCTTTAAACTTTGCTATTGAATATTCAAAGGTCAACATATTTTTATTCTACTTTAAAAATTAATTTTAAATGTTGTGTCAATTAATTTTGAAAGCAAAAAGAATAAATTGAGCTAACACATCGGCATAATTATTTAAATTATTATGAAATTTATAAATATATATATATATATACTTCACTGTAAAAAACATTTATTGCATTACCATTTCATCCATTCAAAAACATATAAACTAAACACTATTCTAAAATATAAACTAAGCGGTACCACTACATCGTTAACAAAATTGGTTAATAAATTATAAACTACTCTTTGGAATGAACCGTAACTAATGATATCTTTATTGTCATCTTTTTTAAAATATAAACTAAACACTATATCTCTAATAAAATATAAACTAAATCATATTCAAATTTTGGAATTAACACTACATGGTACTAATGCAACGCGTAATCAAAGTAAAAAATTAAAATATATTTATATTTATATTGTATAATTTTAAATAATATATATTATACATAGAAAATTCAATGATGAATCAACTTTACATCTAGTTCTATTTTTCTAATAATTAACAATAAACACAAACTCTGACAGAAAAAAGGAAGAGACACAAACTTAATATTTAATTCTATTTCACTAATATATAAATTAATTTTTATTTACTATGTTAAGCTATACTTTAAATTAAATTAAATTTCATAATATTATGTACTGTATATAAACAAATATGAATAGTCAATCATTTAGTATTGGCTAAACGTTTTGAAAAATAAGAAACATTGAGCTAACCTTTCATGATGATTGGAATGCAGAAATTAACTATGATTATTGCAGTTTTCGGAAGGCATAAATTAGCCATAATGATTTCAATTTTTCCTCTTAAACATACATAGGCATGAGTAAATTGAGCATACATAGGCATGAATGGTAACTAATACCATTACTGAAATGTAGAAACTAAACACTACGTGTTAATAAGATTAGCTAATAAAATATAAACTAAATCATATTCAAGTTTTGGAATGACCAATACATGATACTAATGCAATGTGTAATCAAAGTAAAAAAACTTAAACTTTATTTATATTTATATTGCATAACTTTAAATAATATATGTTATACATAGAAATTCAATGCTAAATCAACTTTATATTTAGTTTTATTTTACTAATAATTAAAAATAAACACAAACTCTAATAAAAAACAAAAGGACGCTACACAAGATATATAGTTCTATTTCATTAATACCATTACCTTAGTATTATATTCATAGACTGCAATTTGCAATTATTATCCTAATGCAATTAGAGGACCTAGAGTTTATACCAACAGGACGGTCTACAATTATTTTACATTTCAACTTTCATGCCACCAATATTGCGATGAGCATTAAATGAAATAAAATTGGTTGAATTTTAGATTTACGGTAAATTGATTAATCATTAATCCATCATTCCACATTTTGTGTCATCGAGCATTTGACACCGAAATGTATTTTGAGAAGCTCTCGGGTCTAACATCTCCACCTCTATATGTCTTGGTTTTGGGTATCAAGAAGGTCGATCACTTTCCAGGTTTGCTTAATTTCAATATGTTTAATACTTAGTTTGTTCTTCTTTATTCTCTTGAAACTTAATTCCTATGTTGGACAGATACATTGAGCAGAGAATAGATTACGTGATAGATGCTAGATTACTCAATGAAGCCTATGAAATTTACATTTTGAACACATATTAAATTTTTACTTTAATAAAAAATTGTTTGAATTTTTTTTTCTTGATTTGCCAGGTGCGATATGAAAACTGAAACGAAGAAGGTGACACGTGAAAACATTTGAAGGAAACAAAATGCAACCTCATCTATCACATTCTCCAGTTCTCTCTTCGAAGATTGCGACTTGCAAACCGTAGAACCACAGAGTGTCAATGTCTTCTACTCCTCCTTTTACACCCTCCAAAATTTGCATTAAAGATTCTGCCACCATCCTCAACAAAATTGGAGACTGTAAATTAAAAACTCACCTTATTTTTTTACTTGCTTAATGTCTTCTCATTTCTTTTTTTTTTATTGGAAAATTGAGATTAGATAATAATAATGAGGGAATGAAATAGATAGAAGATCTCGAGAAATTTTTAATTTATATATTAATTTATATATACAACATGTTTAATATACATAATAAATAGAAAATATCTCATAAAAAATCAATATTTTAATTTTGAGCATTAAGTGTTAACATTTTTAAGAAATCACAAAGGTCAATTTTATTTTTAAATCAAAGAAATAAAATATTTTAGGAAGATAGATTTTTTTTTTTCCATTTGTACTATATGTTATGTATACTTTATTTTTAGAACACCAAATTAATCATATGTATTCATCTATCCATTGTAATTGAAAAAAAAAATTATTATTGACTGCATTATGTAATTAACCCATTGATCATTGGATTTTTTTAATGTTCAATATTTGTAGAAAGAATTAGATGAATTCATTCAATTATTATAAAGTATTGGAGGTTCATATTTCATTCGATCTATAATTTATTCAATTACACTAACAAGCAAATATGTTTGTACTGAATAAATCCTTTTAAATTTACATTTCATATTAGTCTAGAAACTATTGATCTATGATCTATTAGGAAATTTAATTATTACATATAATTGCAGCCATTTGATATATTTACACATTATAACGTATGTATACCAATATCTTAAAATTGTTTCGGTTACCAACTCAAAGGTTTAGAATTGTAGATTACAATTTAGCAATAAATTAACCATTATTGTAAAATTCGTAGCAATTATATTTGCAATATTTTGGTTTTGAAATTTCATAATAATTGTATTTGAAATTGTGAAGCCATCTCTTTTCTTCTTATATATATATATATATATGTGTGTGTGTGTGTGTGTGTGTGTGTGTGTGTGTGTTAGAATTAGAATCTTATCGGGTATGCAATTCATTCATTTTTTCAAGATAGTTGAAGAATGAAACCTTGGAAATGGAAAGGTGGCAGCGGTATATGGCAATCATATCTCTATATCTTTTTCTTCTTTCGGTCAGATTAATCTCTCTTTGCAGTGTTTTCTCTCTAACTTTTTTTTTTTTTTCCGGTGATAAGAAGATAAGCCCAAAGAAGAAACAAAACTTTAGCACGGGGCCATGCAACTCCACTAACATCATCAGGCACCAGTAGCTGACGATCATAGGAGCAAATTTCCCACTTAGCATGTGTTTGGTTTCCGAAAGTAAATATGCAGTGAAAATAGCATAGTAATTTCTCCTCTACTATTTACTTTGTATTTTATTGTTTCTATTTGTTATATGTATTTTTTTAATTATATATATTTATATATTCTTTTAATTTAATTTTGGTTAAATAAATTATACATCGTAATTAAAATTTTAAAACAAATTAATTAATTCTATCGATTTTCTTTATACGGGTTATAAATTTAAGTTCGTTAATTTTTTTTTATTAATTCAATTTTACTGAATCTTTTATACATGATACATGCACTTTATTCTTTTTTTTTATTGATTAGTTTTTTATTTTATTATTTACGGTTTAATATGCTCATACGCATTTTAAAGATATACAATATTGTTCTCTTAAAATAAATTCAATTTTGTGTCTACTGCTACGTAGCAAATCAATAAAAAAAATTTATTGTTATACAACAAATCAATAATTTTAAATATTATGTATTATACATAGAAACGATGGTAAATCATTTATTCTACGTGTCATTTTTTTTAATTATCATTATGTGGCATTATTGCATGTCTTACCATTGTTTTTGGTGCTACATGTCTTTTCATTGTAACCAAAATAATAATTAAAAGTGGAAACCAAACATCTTCTAATTCACATGATAAAAATAACCAAAAAATAATTTAAATAGAAAAACGAAACATCTTCTTAATTTTAATTTTCACGATAATTTTACTAAAAACTTAAAAAAAATCATTTTTAAAGTTAAATAATCAAATAAAGAAGTTAGATAAACTTTATATTTAGTCATATTTTATATTCATAAAATTATGAATTTTATTATTACAGTTTCATTAGTACAGTATTTTAATCTAAGAAGGAAGTTACGTGAACTTTATATTTAGTTCTATTTTACTAATGTTTAAAAGTAAGTTTTATTTATCATATTTAGTTCTATATTTTTTTATCCATAAAATTATGAATTTTATTAATTCATTTTTATTAATTAGTGCAGTATTTAAATTTTATAATTATGAATATTGTATTTTAAATTATCATTATGTGTCAAGTATTGCATAAAAATTATGAATTTTATTAATACAGTTTCATTAGTGCAGTATTTAAACTTTTTAATTATGAATTTTGTATTTTAAATTATCATTATGAGTCATGTATTGTATGTCTTATTAGCGTAATTCAAATAATAATTAAAAAAGAAAGCCAAAAATCTTATCATTCACATGATAGAAAACACAAAAAAGAGGAGGAATTATATCATCTGCTCTATAAGATATAATAATGAAAATTAAAATAATACAATTGTTAGAATTTATTGAGAATAATTGAACTAAAAACTTATATTTAGTTCTCTTTTACTAATGGTCAAAATTAGATTTACCTAAACTTTATATTTAGTTCTACTTTGCTAATAATTAAATTAAATTTTATATATTATATTTAGTTCTATTTTATAATCATAAGATTGTGAATTTTATTAATACAATTTTATTATTACACTATTTATATTTTTAATTTCCTATTTTGACCTAATTTTAAAAATTTTAAATTTAGATTTTCATATATATTGTTTTATTTTTTAAGTTTTAACATTATACATTTTTTTTTGTTTTGATAATCATTATGCATATTCTATTTGTTTCAAGTTTTAACGGTAAACTTTCATCAATAATGTAAACTGAAAAAAAATATATATTAATACAAATATTAATACTCAATTTAGCATACACAGTTAAACATATTCAAATCAATAAACTAAAAAAAAGAACTCATATAAAAACTAAGATTTTATAAAAACGTAACTAAAGAGTAAAGTAGTGTACTCAAACCTTAAAATTTAATTGAATAATAATATAATTTATTATTAAAAAATTACGAATTGAAGGAAATTTTATATCATTATATAAATATATATTTGTTGAGCACCAAAAATTAGCTAAATTACTTTATGAATATAATTAAGGTTGTTCTCCGAATACTTGCTTACTTTTAAACTTATATTTTTTATTCAATTTTAACTAAGATATTAGGAAATAGAAAATAGGAATTAGAGTCAAATTTACAACATCTCTTAATTCATTAAAATATGCACGAGTATACCAATCGATTTTGGGCTTAGTTGCTATTTCTTATTCAACTTAAACTTGAGAAATTCAATAATAATATAATAATAATACTTCTTATTCTAAAAATATTTTATTCTTACAAATGTCATTTGTCCTCTTTTATTAATTTTGTATAATGAATTAATGCTGAATTCTCCCAATTTCCATGTAAAAAACAAAAATCTAACCATTTTCAATTTTAAAAAGTTAAAATAATCTTCTATTTATATAAATAAAATTCAGTAAACATGTAATTAATGCTATTATTATAAAACTCATTATTTTGTAATTAAATTTACTTTAATTTACAATTATATATTATTCAACGTAATAATGCAAACTATATAACAATAT